>CM048750.1:80693653-81345796 GCA_026315105.1 Locusta migratoria | reverse complement strand
AATGGTACTGATGCCCATGCAGCTTCAACACGATACCACATTTCATCAAGAGTAGTGACTGGTGTATTGGGACGAGCCAGTTGCTCGGCCACCAATGACCAGAGTTTTCAGTTGGTGAGAGATCTGTAGAATGTGCTGGCCAAGGCAGCAGTCGAAATTTTCCTTATCCAGAAAGCCCCATACAGGACCTGCAACATGCGGTCGTGAATTATCAAAAATGTCTGTAAATCTATCGGACCAAACTGCGTGGTCATCAGTCCATAGCTTACAAACTACTTAAACCTAGGTAAACCAACCTAAGGACAAACACACACACCCATGCCCCAGGAGGACTCGAACCTTCCACGGCGAGAAACCGCGCGCTCCGCAGCGAGCGTGCATTATCCTGCTGAAATGTAGGGTTTCGCAGGGATCGAATTAAGGGTAGATCCACGGGTCGTAACACATCTGAAATGTAACGGCCACTGTTCAGAGTCCCGTCGGTGGGAACAACAGGTGACCGAGACGTGTAATCAATGGCACTCCATACCATCAAGCAGGGTGATGGCGATGACGAATACACGCTTCCACTGTGCCTTCACCACAATGTCGCCAAACACAGATGCGACCATCATAATGCTGTAAACAGAACTTGAATTAATCCGAGAAAATGACGTTTTGCCATTCGTGCACCCAGGTTCGTCATTGCGTACACCATCGCAGGCGCTCCTGCCTGTGCTGCACCGTCAAGTGTAGCCGCAGCCATGGTCTCCGAGCTGATAGTCGATACTGCTGCAAACCTCGTCGAACTGTTCGTGCAGATGGTTGTTGTCTAGCAAACGTCCCCATCTGTTCACTCAGGAATCGAGACGTGACTGCACGATCTGTTACAGTCATGCGGATAAGATGCCTGTCATCTCGACTGCTAGTGATACGAGGCCATTGGGATCCAGAACGGCGTGCCGTATTGCCCACCTGAACGCACCGATTCCATATTCTTGTTATTGGATCGCGGCCAACGCGAGCAGGAATGTCGCGATACGATAAATCGCTATCGCGATAAGCTACAATCCGATCTTTATCAAAGTCGGTAACATGATGGTACGCATCTCTCCTCCTTACAGGAGGCATCACTACAACGTTTCACCAGGCAAATGTTCAAATGCCTGTAAAATCTATTGGACTTAACTGCGAGATCATCAGTCCCTAAACTTACAAACTACTTATGAACTAACTTATACCAAATAAAGGCCGGCCGCGGTGGCCGAGGAGACTGAGGCGCTCCAGTCACGGTCTGCACGGCTACTATGGTCGGGGGTTCGAATCCCCCCTCGGGCATGGATATTTGTGCCGTCCTTAGTATAAGGTAATTGATAAGTAGTTTGTAAGTTTAGGGACTGATGACCCCGTAGTTAAGTCCCACAAGCTTAACAAACATTTGAACATTTTGAACTAAATAAAGCATAAACATCCATTCCCGAGGGGTCATTCGAAACTCCGACGGGGAGCGGCTTGGCGCATCGGAGCATAGAGCCTCAGTTCGCTCGGCCACTCCACCGCGACGTTTCACCAGGCAACGCAGGTCAACTGCTGTTTGTGTATGAGAAATCGGTTGGAAATTTTCCTCACTTCATCACATTGTAGATATCGCCACCGGCGCCAAGCTTTTGTGAATGCTCTGAAAAGCTAATCATTTGCATATCACAGCATCTACTTCCTGTCGGTTAATTTTCGCGTCTATAGCACGTCATCTTCGTGCTGCAGCAATTTTAATGACTAGGAGTGTACCATACGCTCGTTTCATTTTCATCATCTCCGGAAGTGCATCCTTCGATCTGAAAGAGGTTCCGTTCTAATGTGACCCCCCCCCCCCCCCCCGTCCAAGCTTACGGAGAAATAAGGTTTCGTAATAATTCCTCACAGGCACCGGTATGGTTTCTTCAACAAAAGCATGGACAATATCCATTCTCCACTCCATGACTTACCATTCGGAGATACCCCCATACCTGTATCCAACATATATTGCATGCTTGGCTTTTGCCTCCCTAGTATGGGTTAATATCGTTTTTAAGTAACCCGAATTTTATAGCATTACTGATTTACGGTTCCATAAAAGCTTGTTATGACGTTTCGTGTGAAGTCCCTTACTGCGGCAATAAAATAGGCGTTTTATGATGGTAACTGCATTCTACAACGTAATAATAGAAGTTTTAAGAGTAGATGGTCTAATATACCGTCGACAACGAGTAACGTACAGCACATGAGCGTATTAATTTATAAGTCGCCTTCGTCCATAATGAAGGTTTTATCACGGTACTCGATTGAAGTATGAAATCTGTGCAAATCCTAAATTATTGACTTTGAAGAAGAATGGATCACATTGTATGATTAACAACATCGTCACGTTTGGAAGCTGAACTAGGTGCAGAAACGTTCGAATAAATCTTACATAATCATAGCATTACATTAACGCAGCAGCTTAGCAACAGACGCTGATTTCAACTGATTGTAAATTCATCACGAGTGCAATTTGAATTCAGCCGTTAAATGCAGCCGAGAAAACAAAACGCTTGATAGACTACGTTGGCAACAAGGACATAAAATCTACCTTTGGTTGCGACGGAATGTTAAATGGACATTAATTTGAAAGATACTTCGGAACAAAAAAAAAGTCCGACTACAGTGCATAAAAGACTGAGGAGATCTTTGATGACATTTTGGAGTTACATTAGATTAGATTAATACTAGTTCCACATTTCGATAAAAGACGCCTATACATGACACCCACTACTTTAGGACTTTTACTTTTTAGCGACATTTCAACTAATGTTTAGAAGGAATTACCATTCAGATATTATTTTAATTTCATTTTTGATACTAGTTGGCTATCTGTCAGATTTTTTTATGCTAATTGGTAAGTGACCAAACGCTTTTGTGGCAGCTTCATTCTCCTCTTTATGTGCTAAAGATTTAACCTTGAATAGTGAATATCCCACCCCTATGAGCCACAGTCATTACCAAGGTGTGGTGGGTTGCGTGTCTCAATGATACAAATAGCCGTACCATAGATGGAACATTAGCGGAGGGGTATCTGTGGATAGGCCAGACAAACGTGTGGTTCCTGAAGAGGGGAAGCCTTTTCAGTAGTTACAGGGGCTACAGTCTGGATGATTGACTGAGCTGGCCTTGGAACATCAGCTATGTGGCTTTGGCACACAGATACTGCGAAACGCAAGGGGAAAATACACCCGTTACTTTTACCGAGGACATGCAGCTATACCGTATGAATATATGATGAAGGCATCTCCTTGGATAAAGTATTCCGGAGGTAAAAAAAAGTCCCCCATTCGGATCTCTGAATGGAGACTACTCAGAAGGATGTGATCATCAGGAAAGACAACACTGGCATTATACGGATCGGATCAGATTCCTTATTCTGGTAGGGAAGTTAGAAAATTTAAAAAGAGAAATGGATAGGTTGAAGTTAGATATAGTTGGGATTAGAGAAGTTCGGTAGAAAGAGGAACAGGATTTCTGGTCAGGTGAGTACAGGATTATAAATTCAAATTCAGTTGGGGGTATTACAGAAGTCGGTCTAATAATGAATAAGAAAATAGGAACATGAGTAAATTATTATGAGCAGCGCAGTGATCGCATTATCGTGGTAAAGATAGACACAAAGCCAACACCGATCACAGTAGTATAGGTTTACATGCCAAGTAGCTCTGCTGATGATGAAGAGACCGAAGAACTGTATGAGAAGGTAAAGGGAGATGAAAACTTAATGTTATGGGAGACTGGAATTCGGCAGTAGGAAAAGGAAGGGTAGGGAAGTTAGTAGGTGAATATGAACTGGGCAAATGAAATGAAAGAGGAAGCCTCCTGGTAGAATTTTGCATAATTTAGTTATAAGAAACACCTGATTTAAGAATCACGAAAGAAGGCTGTATACGTGGACGACACCAAGAGACACCAGAAGGTACCAGATACATAATGGTAAGACAGGGATTTCGCAACCACCTTTTGAACTGTGAAACATACCCAGGAGCTGATATAGACTCTGACCATATCTTATTGGTTATGAACTGCAGGCTGAAACTGAAAAAAAAACTACTTATGAACTATCTAATACTAAAGACAGCAAAGAATCCTTTCCCGAGGGGGGAGTCGAATACCTGACCATAGTGGCCGTGCAGACCGTGACTAGCGCGCCATAGACCGCTTGGCCACCGCGGCTGGCAGTAAAATAAGAGGCATTTGGAGACAAGAAAAACAACAGTATAAAGAACTTAGATGGAAAACCAGTTCTCAGCAAAGAAGGTAATGGTGATAGGTGGAAAGGGTATATCGAATGGCACTACAAAGGAAATGAACTTACAGGCAATATTGTAATAAGGGATGAGGAAATAGACGAAGATAAAATAGGGGAGATGAATTTGACAGACCCCTGAAAGACCTAAGTCGAAACAAGACCCCTGGAGTAGATCACATTCTCTCAGAACTACTAAAGTTTCTGGTAGAACCAGCCATGACAAAACTTTTTCACCTGTTGCGTAAGATGTACGAGACAGGCGACATAACCTCGGACGTTAAGAAAAATGTAATGATCACCATTCCGAAGAAAGCAGGTGAAACTAAAAGAGCCATCAGCTTAATATGTCATGGTTGCAAAATTTTTAACACGAATTATTTACAGATGGATGGAGAAGCTCGTAGAAGCTGGTAGATCAGTTTGGATTCAGGAGATATGTAAGAACTCGGGAGGCAATACTTACTTTACGGCTTATCGCAGAAGATAGATTAAGGAAAGGCAAACCTACATTTCTAGCTTTTGTAGATTTGGAGAAAGCTTTTGACAAAGTTGATTGGAATTCTTTCAAATTCTGAAATCAGCAGGAGTAAAATATAGGGAATATAACAAATAACTCAGATAACTGCTGTCTTGTTTTTGTACAACTTATAAACAGCCTACCGATACCCATATTTTACTCTTGCTGATTTCAAGGTCTGAATGAGTGTGTTCCATCAAAATTATCAAAAGCTTTCTCCAAACCTACCAAAGTTAGAAATGTAGGTTTGCCTTTCCTCAACCTATCATCTAAGTTAAGCCGTAAAGTGAGTATAGTCTCACGTGTTCCTACATTTCTCCTGATTCCAAACTGGTCTTACCCGAGGTCGGCTTCCACCATCTTTTCCATTCTCCTGTAGATAATTCAGGTTAAAATTTTGCAATCATGACTTATGAAACTGATGGTTCTGTAATTTTCACATCTGTCTGCACCTGCTTTCTTCGGAATGCGGATTATTACGATTTTCTTAAAATCTGAGGGTATTTCCCCTGTCTCATACATCTTACGAACCAGATGAAAGAGTTTTGTTATGGCTGACTTTCCCAGAAACCTTAGTAGCTATGATGGAATGTCATTCACTCCAGGGGCCTTGTTTCGTCTTGAGTCTTTCATTGCTTTGTCAAATTCTTCCCACGGTATAGTATCTCCTATTTCATTTTCAACTACTTCCTCTTCCCTTCCTAAAATATTGTTTCTAAATTCATTTCCTTTGCAGAGCCGCGCTATATACTTTTTCCATCTTTCAGCTCTCCCTTCTTTACTGAGAACTGGTTTTCCATCTGATTTCTTAATATTCATACATCTGCAATTTTTTCCAAATGTCTCTTTTAAATTCCTGTAGACAGTACCTATTTTGCTCATATTTATACACTCTTCTACAGACTTACATTTGCCTTCTAGCCACTGCTACTTATCTGTTTTTCACTTCGTGTCAATCTCAGATCTTCGCCGCATGTATTCCATTTTGCCTGTTTCATTTACTGGATTTTTATATTTACTCGTCTCAATAACTACATTTAGTATTTCCTGTGATATCCAAGGATTTTTGTAGGGTCTTGCCTTTCTTCCTACTTTGTCCTCTGCTGCCGTCACTATTTCGTCTGTTAATGCTATCCATTCCGATTCTACTCTCAAGGTCCCTCTGAAATTCTCAATAACTTGAGGTTCCTTCAATTTATCCAGGTCCCATCTCCTTACTTTCCTACCTTTCTGCAGTTTTTTTCAGTTTCAGTCTGCAGTTCATAACCAATAAGATATGGTCAGAGTCTACATCAGACCCTGGCTATGTTTCACAGTTCAAAAGGTGGTTGCGAAATCTCTGTCTTCCCATTATCTATATGGTACCTTCTGGTGTCTCTTGGTGTCTTCCACGTATACAACCTTCTTTCATGATTCTTAAACAAGGTGTTTGTTATTATTAAATTATGTTCCGTGCAAAAATCTACCAGGCGGCTTCCTTTATCATTTCTTTTGCCCATTCCATAATCACCTACTATTTTTCCTTCCCTTCCGTTTGCTACTACCAAATTCCAGTCTCCCAGCACAATTAAGTTTTCCTCTCCCTTAATTTTGTGAATAATTTCCTTTGCCCACTTATAAATCTCTTCGATCTCATCATCATCGGCAGATCTAGTTGGCGTATAAACCTGTACAACTGTGGTCGGTGTTCGCTTCGTATCTATCTTGACTATGATAACACGATCACTGTGCTGCTCATTGTAGTTAACCCGCATTCCTATTTTCTTATTCATTATCAGTCCTATTCCTGTATTACCCCCAACTGATTTTGTATTTATAATCCTGTACTCACCTGACCAGATATCCAGTTCATCTTTCCACCGAACTTCACTATATCCAACTTCAGCCTATCCATTTCTCTTAATAGATTTTCTAACGTCCCTGTCCAATTAAGGGGTCTAACATTCGACACTCCGATCCTTAGAATGACAGTGTTGTCTTTTCTGATTATCACATCCTCCTGAGTAGCTCCCACTCGGAGATTCGAATGGGGGACTATTTTAACTCCGGAATATTTTACCCGAGAGGCTGCCATCATCATATGTTCATACAGTAGAGCTGCATGTCCCCAGGAAAAGTAACGACTGTAGTGTCCCCCAGCCATTCGCAATAGCTGTGTGGCGAAGCCACATTAAATGATGTCATAAGGCCAGCTCAGTCAATCATCCAGACTGTTGCCCCTGTAACTTATGAAAAGGCTGTGGCTCCTCTTTAGGAACCACACGTTTGTCTGGCCTCTCCTCTGTATTGCTGAGGCACGCAAGCCTCCCCACCTTGGCAATGTTTGTGGTTCATGAGGGTGGAGTATGTGGTATGGTCCGATAAATCATCGTTTACAATTACATTTTTTCCTACAAACAACTATGCGGAATGTTCCCTCATTCCGCGCTGGAGTAGCCGAGCGGTCTGGAGTGCAACGTTACGGCTCGCGCGGCCTACCGCATTGGAGATTCTAATCCTCCCTCGGGCATGGGTGTGTGTGTTGTCCTTAGGTCAGTTTAACTTAGTTTAAGTAGTTTGTAAGACCAGGGACTGATGACCAATGTAGTTTGGTCCCATACAATTCCAAACATTTGAACATTTGTTCCCTCATGATTTGGGCATCTATGACATAGTATTCCATTTTTTCATCTTTATCCTTATCAGAAACTTGTACTTACTTTAATATTTCTACCTTGACTTCAACAGTACCTTCTCAGTATTCTCTCATACTTGGTTATAAACAATTAGCAAATACTTAAAGTAGTCACCTCTTGTGTTCCTGAATTTTAGTCACGATACCTGAGCATTGTATTAGCAAACGTGATGCGGCGTAACGCAATGTAATCGAGGCAGTAAGTCACCATCCAAGTTCGTCACGGAGGAAGGAGACATACTAATTATTTTTGTCTTATTGCACCTTCATCACAACTACCTCCTCCACGTTGTCATAGATGACAAGTACATGATTTAGGTTGAAACAAAACTGTAGAGCACTGGAGATGCCTAATTCCTTCCACCGTCCTGAGTGAAATACAGAAAGTATAGATGCTACAACCTGTAGTCTTACAAAGCAAACGGAATGCAGATCTTAATTTGTGAGCTTCAGGCTGTGACGAGTATTTAGCGAGGAACTTCCGTTGTGAATGAGTATTATTTGTCTGTTTTTATTATTGATATGCAACTCGCCTCTTCATTCACATAAAAGTCGCTAACCTATGCAAATTATGGTTACGTTAAAACCATCTGTTCCTATGACTGTAACTTATTGTTTATACCTTACAAATACACTTTACAAAAACAACTACTTATACTTTGCTGACCACACAGGTAAGTATGTCTTCTTTTCAACACTCTTGTTAAACGAATATCACTTTTCCTTATCCTCTTGCTTAGAATTTTATTATGCTTAAATCATTATATATTCAACAACTTTTCACATTGTAAAATCAAGATTATATTGAAGCATGCAAGTTGCTTCTGCTATTTGTAATTAAGGAACGGTCCATCAGTAAACATAAATTTATAGGTAAAAATCGTTTCCCACACGAACTAGCGTCATCTGTAGGTTGCTGGCTTATGGTATTAGGAGAGTTTCTTATTTCTATACATGATGATTGCAAAGCCAAAAAAATCCCACAGGTTTTGCGCTCTCATAAAAACAACACTCCGTGACTCTTCAGTATCTCTTGGAGTATTCCATTTAGAAACCGTGAATCACTGTGTGTCAGTGACCAAATGAAACAACTTATCGGCAAATTACCAGGTACCATCATCAGATGCACTAGCTACACTCCTGACGGTTGGTTAAGCTTACAGCGCAAATAGTAATAGGCCACAACACGACAAGCTTGTAGTAATATTCCAAACTGCACTAAACTGCCACTTCAAGCGCCAGTCTACATACCCTCTGAGAGGACTTCATTTTGACCCAGTGTGTTCCTAATTGATGGAACCATCAGTGACAGTCTTCTCTTAATGAAGACATATAAAAGAAACGGTTGTAGTAAAATCTCAGGGGTTCAGAGAAAGTTCTACTTCAAAAGAAAAGTACTGCATTTTGTTACAGTCGCAATTCCTTGCGGACAAGAATTAAATATTAGTTTAAAAATCGAATATGATCTTGTAGTAAGAGAATTGTTTAGTTTACATAAATAACAGAGCAGAAACGTTTCCTTTGAAAGACATTCAATTTATGGTAAAAAACAAACACTAAAAGCAACACTACTAGGAAATTCAGTCACTTTTGCTCACGTCAGACAGCAATCACTGCTGGCACTAAAACACTGATTTGTCGTAGGTCATGTAATATATCTCTAAGGCGCCCACGATGTACTTGATAAGTGACGCAACCATTATTTAGTCTATAACTGCAGACATGTGCGCCAGTAATGAATATTTCCAACCCTTCGCTGATTGACACCCATTGGTGTGAACCTCTGCTGAATATCATCATTTGTAATTCGTATATAATGGGCTGCATGTTTGGATTTAATAATTTTCTACTCTTCAGACTCTGCCTGAAACTTCAGAATTATTGCTGTAGGGCTTTGACAGGATTCTCAACAAATCGATTTAGCGGGAAAGAGTCACTACGGTATGGTCTCCTTTAAAGTTCCGTACGGCATACGATCCCAAAAGTCAAGTGACATATATTGAGGGGCCTAAATATTGCGAAGGGAGGGAAGGGGTCCAAACCCCACCCAGAGAGATATATCCATGACTTTTGTTTTACTTCCTCTCAATGCGCCCAGAGTTTAAACAATGAAATGGCCTGTATTTCAAGTGTAGACATTTTGGATGCTGACCTCAAAGAACCCGAGAGTTGAATCTTTTGCTTTCTCTTCATGGAACATTTAAAAACTCGCTCTCCCCAGAAGTCTTCTTCCACCCTCCTTCCCGTACATTCCTAAACATACAGGTGAGTCACTAACTGATGCCACCAAGAAAAACACAGGAAGTATGATAGGAGCTGAAATGTTTGTGAGACAAAAGTTGCATGGGAGAACGGAGACCAGATTATGACGTTGTTTCTTTTATTTATGGGATTCTGTAGTTTGGTACTTTTTTTCTGTTACCGGCTATCGGGACGAATCCAGTGATGTGCAACAGTAAGGTTTTTCCAGGTTATCAAAGTTGAAAAAGGACGACTATTGTAAGGAGTCAAGTTTTCCTCACTGTCACTTCCTTCATTTTCCGATCTCACAGTCACATTCTACTCGTCAACAATCTTTTCAATATAAACTCGATGGGGTACGGACATTTTCAATGATAATAATTACAGTTTGATATACAAATTACGAGATTACGTCGCATTTGCAACAAGATAATCAAGGCTGGCGTCAACGACGTTCACGCCATTGCGTATCATTTTGGACTTCGCGACAGCCGGGAACGGAAAATGACGATATTGAATTAATTTTAAAGTCAAGTAGGCCCGATTCTTCAGCCACTCCACCAACTTTACTTTATTTTGAAATTGCTTACATGTTTCATCTATCCTGTTTCAGCTATCCTATCCGGAACTTGAAAATTAAAATATCTAATTTATTAAACTTCCTGGCAGATTAAAATTGTGTGCCGGAACCGGGTCTCGAACCAGGGACCTTTGCCTTTCGCGGGCAAGCGATACGACTCACGATGCCGCCCCACAACTTTACTTCTGCCAGTACCTCGCCTCCTACTTTCCAAACTTCACAGAAGCTCTCCTGCAAACACGCAAGACTAGCACTCCTGGAAGAAAGGATATGGTGGAGACATGGCTTAGCCACAGCCTAAGGGATGTTTCCAGAATGAAACTTCACTCTGCAGCGAAGTGTGCGCTGATATGAAACTTCCTGGTAGATTAAAATTGTGGCCGGAACCGGGACTCAAACCTGGGACCTTTGCCTTTCGCGGGCAAGCGCACTACCGACTGTGCTGTCCCGACACGACTCACGATGCCGCCTCACAACTTTACTTCTGCCACTACCTCGCCTCCGCTGCAGAGTGAAGTTTCATTCTGGAAACATCTCTTAGGCTGTGGCTAAGCCATGTCTCCAACATATCCTTTCTTCCAGGAGTGCTAGTCTTGCGTGTTTGCAGGAGAGCTTCTGTGAAGTTTGTTAATTTTAAGATTTTTTCTTACACGAGATGTCATCTACGTCTATCTTTACATAAGTGATAAAGTTTCACCGATTGTATGTAGGCAAGGAGCATCTTTCTGACTTCTACGTGACATGCTGTTGATGTCTTCCTTGCAGGAGCCTCTCGGGTACAAAAGGTCGGGTCAGTCCATTGCGCACAATAAATAGTTGGTAGAGTAGATTAAAAATCTTAGCAGCATTGGTCTCACGTTAAGCCATTAATATCACTGCATCACTGCAATCTTCTTATCATGGATTGAGTGGTATTCCGTATCACTTCAGCATTTATCGAAGCACATGCTTAGACAACTCTATCTGGTATTTCAGGTGTAGTCAGCACTTCTTTACGAAAACCCATAACGAAAAATCCAGATACGTCAAGAAAGGCTAGCGAGCTGGTCATTACACATCTTTTCCGCTTCCAATCCAACGATTTGCGAATCGTCTCTGTATCTCATTTCTAGCCATCAGAGAAAATTGTGGCGGACACCCATTGAGTTGATACCATATTCTGTTCCTTGTTCGTAAAGGTATTTCTTCCAATAAAAGGTCTAATATTCCTTTCTGGAATGTGGCATACATCCTCCCATTAAGATTTGCTTCGATGAAGTAGGAGGCTCTAATTCTGTCGTCCAGATATCCACACAGTCTCTGGTGTGCAACTTGTCACAGCCAACATGGATTTTTCGTTGCCCAATAATGGTTACGGTTCGAGAATGTAACCTCAAGAGTAAATAATATCAAATTAATAAACGTATCATCCCTCTGAATCTGACATTTAGCCCATCGGCAGAATTCTACGTGACGCATAGAATTTAAAGCGCTTAATTCTTGGTGGAGATTGATATGGTGAGGATAATATTTATGGCGATGCAGAACACGTACTCTGGTTCATGCCAGATTCGCTTGCGATTTGACGTGTACTAACACAAGGAACTCGAACCACAGTGGCAAAAGTACCAATTTTCGCTTCCTCATTAGTGACTTTCCTTTTCCGAATATATTTCCGATACATTAAAGATCCAGTTACTCTCAATTTATCATAAAAATATTTAAATATACGACGTGTAGGGTGAATACGTTGAGGATATATTTCAGCGTGTAATTCTCTAGCTCTCAATGAATTTCGTTGGCATTCCCCGTAAATGAAAAGCATACTGACTTGTTCTTCGAAGGAATACGTCATTACACCCTCTGTAAATGGACGTTCCTGACATCTGTCTGACCTTGGCCTTCAATGACCTTACTCTTACACCTCATTAGACAATAAGAACCTAACTATAGCATCCAATTAAAAAATATTGACCTTCATATCTCTGAAGTAACAAAAAGCCAACGTCATATTCAGGGCCCCGTAGTCCCATGCAAAGTTTGCACCACATACTTTTCAGCTCCTATTCTTGGTGGCAGTTGTTACTGACTCACCCTGTATAACTTCCTGATACGTTAATTAACTACAAGAAAAAGAAGAAAAAGAGCCAAGATAGCAGTTTGATTTACTGATTTACGACCGTGTCTGACGTGTTATTACATCATCTTCTAGTCGACGTATTTTTACAATGCAGTCATATTTTTAAAAGATGGAGGTTAAAACGTTGAAGTGCAACATTGCCTTTAGTCAAGATATAAAATCCACATGTTACACTGTGGACTGCTTGTAAGAGACTCTTGATACGTGTATCATACCAGATATTTTGAAAAAGATTCAAAGAGTCGCCGCCGATGTTTCTTCCCAAGAACCCTCTTAGACTGGTACAGGAAACTGAGTATGAGACACTGGTATCCATCGTAACATGGCTGCCGGAATACAGATGTGTAGATAGACTCCTGTTACGCTGCGCTTCACGATACGTCGCCCTGTCCCGCGGAATTTTAGCGCGGGATAGTTCATATTTTCTTCTATACTTCTTCATGCATGAATCAAAATAGGAGCTGTATGTACCACTGTCCGTATGTAGCTGTTTTGCAAATTATTCTGAACGAAGTCCCTACTTAAGCCTTGCAAAAATGATAAAAATATTTGTGCATTTTTCAGTCACGCACTGCGAAAACAAGTGCTATGCAGCAAAAGCGGCTTACGTATGTGCGGCTATTGCAATGGCTGTGGGTGCACTAATCGGATGGACTTCGCATATTCTAACACCGTAGATAACGTCAATACTTTGACTGACATTTTTTATGAAAGCAGTAAATTCCCATAAAAAAGGAATTAAAAAGGAATTGCGCACCGTTTTTTAATCATTTTATAAAACAGTTCCAGTACTGGTTTATTTTTCGACATACAACGCTTCCTGTCAATTTATCGTCTAGGGCCGGTAGAAATGCTAGGTTACAATGGCTCTTCCGTGTCGTGTATACCGTTAAAGTTGAAGGTTGCTTTTTCTTGTAGGTAACAGATTTGTAACTCTCAGAAAATTAATTTGGTTTAATAGTTTAAACATTTTAAGTAGTTTCTTTCAACACTAATAGAGTTACACTTTAATCTTCCTTTAAAAGCAAATTTTTACTTTTAAAACAATTGTATCATTTTAATGACAGCAGTGCATAAACTCATTACTTTGGTAGGAAAAATGAAGCAAATTGGACTCCTTGGTCCGTTAACAGGACTAACATTCGAATATTCCAAGATGTCAAATGTTTCTCAGAATGAATTTTTCAGTGTTTTTCTTTCATTTCTTTATGTTCTGGTGAATGTCTTTAACCTGACTGAATCACTGTTAATTGAGTCTAAAATCAATAAAACAACGAAATAGTCTTATCGAATTACTGCGAAAAGTCACTTTTTGTTGGCCTGTTCTACTCTTTGCTTTCTGTGTCTCTCATCGTTGTTTTTTGCTTTTTGCCCCATTCTGTGATCTTTTGGCCCGCTTTAGGTTACGGTAGTAACACTAAAACTGGGCCTTTGCGACAGCTCGAAAGATAATTGAAAATGACGGCTTCAACTGTACATCTGATACGAAAATTGAATAAACGAATTTGTAGAGGAGATATATCTCTACATCATTTTTTTCCTCGCATCATTTAACAGAAATTTGCAAAAATAAAGGTGATTTGAATATGTCTGTCTGTCTGTAACGTGTTCCCAGTCTTTAGATCGTGCCACTCAACCGATCGGCACCAAATTTTACAGTCGTTTTTGTTTGCCGTCAGCGCCCAGAACCGCGCTTTTCACATATTTAGGAGAAAAAAGTAACCTTAAAAATTGTTTATGAAGGCCTTTACAGCAAGAAAGTTAATTTAATATTGGTGTGATGTCTGTTCTTTCGGAGGACAGACACCACAACAAAATAACAAGTATTTACAGGCGAAGAAAGCGTTAGTTTCATCATTAATTTGCAAACATCCTAACCGTTCATTTGAGACGAAAACTGAATAACCGTATCTATAGAGGTAAACATTCTCAACAAACTTGTTCTCTAATGTTATCTCCAAATAACGGATATTTGACACCGTCACTTGATTTTACTTAAATCAGTACAGGCAAAGAAAATAAACTTGAAAATGAGGGCAAGACAGGTAATATTTTAACTGTAAAATATAACGAAAATATGGGCGAGTTATTAAAATAATAGTCTAAAAATAATGCATGTTTGTCAAATATCAAATAATTATGACTTTTTGTTCAAATTCGGTCAGAGAGAATATTACGTGTTGAGTGCATATGTATTATCACAATAGTAGAGTCGCATTCGTAATGTCCATAATTTTTAATTATTTATGTTATTATTATTATTATTGCCCGAAAGGTTTTCAAAAAGTCATAAAACTTCAGGAAAATCTAAAGTGTGTCATAAAATACCCCAGTGCGTGTTGAAGGATCACGTTCTTCCCTCTGAATAAATTCTTCTACTTCATGCACAATCTGTTCATTTACAGGTTCATTTACAGTAAGACTTCTGGGCCGTTACCACTGCCACGCAGATTTTTGATCATGCGAGTAATATCTCTTGTATCTGGTAGTCTGCGATCAGAAAATCATATTCTCTACAAGCAGCAGCACCGTTTTCATTGCAGATGCCACACACACACACACACACACACACATACACATTCCATATCGGTATACCGAAGAAGTGTAAATACAAGCGCCATGTCTTCACTCTGCAATACATTAGACTTGCCCAAAATGTGAGAGTACGTCGCCAGATGTGCCATTATGGATGCGAAATGTTCAAATGTTTATAGAACTTATGGGACTTAACTACGGGGTCATTAGTCTCTAAGCTTACAAACTACTTATGAACTAGCTAAGACTAAGGACGGCACAAATATCCATGCACGAGGGGGGATTCAAACCCCCGACCGTAGTGGCCGTGCAGACCGTGACTGGAGCGCCTCAGTCCCCTCGGCCACCGCGGCTGGCTTATGGATGTGCACATGGTGTAGGACGCATTCCGGTAATTTGGAAAAGAGATTGTATTGTAGGTATTTAACTACAAATTCCCATGTAAATCAAGTAATTTCAGAGAAAAATATCGTTTTTGTTACTTACTTGTTAAGGGAGTCAATAAAATGACAGAAAACTTCCAAGTTGTAACAGGATTACGCCAAGGAGATAAGCTATCTGCTCTCTTCAACAGGGCATTTGCGAAGGTAATGCAGGAATTCAACAGAGAGAACTTCCAGGGCATTCAAACTGGCAGTGCATGTCTGGCCTATGCAGACGACATTGCACTATTAACATCCACACAGGAAGAGCTGAAAATAAGTATTCAGACCCTGAAGTTACTGGCAGCAAGGATCGGTCTACAAATCAGCTCTATAAAGACGGGTATATGAACATAGGAAGAAAGATCCAAAACTATCTAGATATTATACTGAAACACACCAGGTATCAGCATGTGAAAGAGCTCAAATATCTTGGGTCAATTTTTACGGAAGTAACATCAACTGAAACAGAAATAAAATCAAAACTGTAAGCGGTAAGCAGATGCTATCACACTTTAAACGCTATATTAAATTGTAGAAGTATCACTCAGCAGCTAAAGATACGATTATATGAGGCATTAATAGTGCCAGTAGTACTTTATGGTTCTCAATCCTGGAGCACTCCAAAAGAAAACCGTAATCTACTTCTTACATTTGAAACGAAGGTCCTCTGGAAAGTATTTGGACTAGACTACTTCGGAATGGAGAAGACGTCATAATATAGAATTACAAGAGCTGTACTAGGAGCCTAACATCTTGGAAGTGATGAGAAGCAAAAGACTGCAATGGGCTGGACATGTAGGTAGAATAGAGGCAACAAGGTGGCCGAAATCTGCAATGGACTGGATCCCTCCAGGTAGCAAACCAGTGGGGAGACCTAGGAAGAGGTGGATCGATGGAGTGAGAAGACTTGTTGCAGTTGGGATTCACAGAAAACTGGAGACAGATAGCAGAAGAGAGACACAGATGGAGAGCTCTAACTGTGGTGCTGCGCGGTCCACTGCGCCTGATCGCGTTATGTAAGTATGTACTTACTTGTACTGCGTTGCAAGCGCCATGTCCCCGGCCATATCTGCCACCAGCACAACAGCGGCGCCCAGCAGGTAGCAGTCTCATGTGCTGCAGGCACCATCTAGAAGACCGCGCGCTACACTAACGTTGCTGCAGTTGAACCATAGATCGCCTGTTGACGCGGAGATGTCAAACAGCCGCCACCAATGGAACCAGTCTGACTTTCACTGAGCACGGGAATCACAAGAAAACCCCTAACTCACACGATTCGATTGCAGAAATGTTCTCAAAAAGCTTCGATCAATTTTAAAAGCCGCGGCGGAGTGGCCGGGCACATTGAAGCGCTATGCACCGATGCGCAAGGCCGTTCGACGCCGGGGTTCGAATCTTCCCTCGCGCATGGATGCTGGTGCTGTCTTTAGTTTAAGTTAGTTTATAGGTCCTTTGTAATTCCAGGGACTGATTACTCCGCATTTAAGTCCCATAAGCTCAACAAACATTTGACCTTTTTTCTAACAATTTTAAAAACGTACTCAAAGAACACAATTTTAATTGGTTGCGGCTATTACTTACCTTCGATATACTCGCTAAAAATCATTTTTAAAACCAGAGGTAAGCATAAAACATCGTCCGAAATTGTACTGTATGCATTCTCCGTAAATTATCTCAAGTAATTAGTTCATGAACCTATCAGAACGGTAAGCGGTTCTGAAAACATACTTGACCTCTCAGCAATAAATAACCCGGAGATAATGAAGAGCAACAAAGAAAACACAGGGACTTCCCAAATCCACCAAAAGACAAGTATATTTATTCGATTAACGCTTTCCTGAGTGGGAAACTTCAGTCTTTCGAAACTATCAATGTGAGTGTAGATCAGCTGTGGCTTACATTCAAAGAAATAATATCGACAACCATTGACAGATTTAAACCAAACAAATTAACAATAGAGGGGGCTGACCAGCCGTGATACACAAAACAGGTTGGACCACTCTCGAAAAGACGGACACAAAATCCCCAAGACTGGCAGACTTTTATTTTGAACTACAATGCGAAAAGCTTACAGTAGTTAGCACAAAGAAACCCTGTCACGTAATTTGGTAGAGAATCCTTAGAAATTCAGGTCGTATGTAAAGTATACTAGCAGCAACACACAAAAGATAACAAATACCTTCACAATACGATAGCAATGGTGATGCAACCGACAACAAATCTTCTGAAGCAGAATTGCTAAACATAGCTTTCCCAAATTCCATCACCAAAGAAGACGAAGCAAATACTCCACAATTCGTATCAAGAACAGCTGCCAACGTACGTAATTGAGAAGTAGATACCCCTGGAGTATTGAAACAACTTAAATCGCTTAAGAAAAGTAACTTTACCAGTTCCGTTTGTATACCAATTAGGTTCAGTATAGAGTATGCTGATGTAATAGCTCCATGCCTATCATATTCAACGCATACTCAGCGAAAGTTCCGTACTCGGAGACTGGAAAGTTGCAAAGGTGACTCCAATATTCAAGAAAGGAAAAAGGAGTGATCCGCAAAATTACAAGCCTATATGGTTGACGTCGGTTTTCAGCAGGATTTTAGAACATGTACTGTACTCAAATGTTATAAGCTACCTAGAAGAGAACGACCTATTGACCCACAGACAACACGAATTCAGAAATCGTTCTTGTCGTTCTTGCTCTTTACTCTTCTGATGTGATGAGTGCTATCGACAAGTGATGTCAAATAGATTCCATTTTTCTAGATTACCAAAGGCTTTTGACCTTGTACTTCACAAGCTTCTTCCAATAAAATTGCATGCTTATGGAATATCACCACAGTTGTGTGACTGAATTCGTCATTTCCTCTCAGAAAGGACATAGTACGTTGTGAATGACTATAAATATTGTACCAGAACGGAAGTTATATCTGGCTTTCCACAGGGAAGTGTTATAGGACCCCTGTTCCCCCCCTCCACCCCCCCTCCCCGTATAAACGACATAGGATACCCTCTAAATAGTTCTCTTAGACTGTTCTCAGATTATTCTGTCATTTATCGGTTAGTAAAGTTACCATGAGATCATAGCAACTTCAAATGTAGATACGTTATCTGAAATTGGCAATTAACCCTTATTAATGAGAAGTATGAAGTCATCCATATGACCACTAAAAGAAATCTGTTCATTGCTGGACACTGTGGGATCCGCATCAAGTGAGACTGAGAGAGGATATCGAGGATTTGGAAAGTAGGAGGCGAGGTACTGGCGGAAGTAAAGTTGTGAGGCGGCATCGTGAGTCGTGTCGGGATAGCACAGTCTGTAGTGCGCTTGCCCGCGAAAGGCAAAGGTCCCAGGTTCGAGTCCCGGTTCCGGCACACAATTTTAATCTGCCAGGAAGTTTCATATTGAGGAAGTTCAGAGAAAGGCAGCTCGTTTTTATTATAGCGATATAGGTGAGAGAGTGTCACGGAAATGATGCACGAGTTGGGGTGGAAATCATTGAATATTCCGAACGCGAACATATTTTGTTAGCACTCACCTACATAGGGAGACGTGATGTTGATAGTAAAGTTAGAGAAATAAGATCGAAAGCGGAAATATTTAGGTGTTCCTTTTTCCCGTGCTCTATTAGAGAACGAAACGGTAGTTCTTCTATTAGATCATTTTATAAGCACACTCAATGTATTTTTATCGCATGAGAAACGTTTTACGTCGCGAAGACAGTACGATACAAGTGGCAGTGTCGCAATGCGCATGCGCGGCTGAGGTTGAAATTCTCTTCTATGCCCCTTGGAGGCAGCATATGGGCGCTCACGCGGCAGGGAGGAGCGAGAGGAAAAGCCGCTTTTAACATTGACGTTGGAGCTGGTAGAGACACCAGCTCCTGGCTATTCGAGCTTCGTCACGAAACAAGACAATGGAGCCCCTGTGCACTTCTCCTTGCGCATGCGCAAATCCTCCATAAAGGCAACATACGCCCTTCATATTTGTTTTTAGCGAATTGCAGATTCATATTTGATAAAATATCTTATAACTACAAATTAAATACACATCAACTGTGATAGACTTTAGAAATTCAGATCATGAGTAATAATGAAGTTAATGCTCTCCACCTACCAAGAATAGCCGTGTGGTTAGCGGCATCGCGCTGTTCTGTCGAAGGTAGTGGCTCTCAGACCGACAGCAAGATTGTTTCATATTTTTTCTTAAATAATCATCTTTTTTTACAGATACGGGAAAAATAATAATATTTGTATTATTACTTGCTACACATCTTAGGACGTTTCAGCAAATGTATTGCAATTTTGATGGTAAGTGACATTTATACTCTTCGTTGTAACAAATATTTAACTGAAAAGATGTGGGTGAGAGCAGCCTTTGCGCATGCGTAATATTAGGAGGGGGTGCTGCTTACAGTGTCACTTGACACGAAGTTAACTTGTCTCTTCATCGTAACAGATTCATTTTGTTACAGTCACTTAACAGTGTAATCAGTTACGTATTGTTTTTTAGTGTAGATGAGTATATGTACGAGTCTTCCGGCAGCACGCGTGTTGCAGTGTTTAGCATTGCGGATCGCTGTGCTTGCGGTTCAAATCTCGATACAGGTTAAAGAAAATTTATTTCCTTGCATTTATAATTTCTAGAATGTTTGATGTACTTGTAAGTTCCAGAAAATTCTTTGTATGTATAAATACTGGAGCACTCCAAGCAGGAATCTTTCTGTACTAAGTGTACGTTTGCGTCACCAAGAAACGTGTTTTAAGTGTAAAGTGTTGTGGTCCTATGACGACCAGCCTTCGAATTCCTAACCACCTGCATTTTGCAACCTGACAATATTCATATGTTCTTTGTGTTTTATCAACGAAAACTGAACAACGTTCAGTATCTTTTAGAAACAAATTACTCTGCTTTAACCTTGGCACGAAAGTGATAAAATAGAAGCTTGGTAGATCGACGCCTCAACTCGAGTTGAAACAAGCGCAAACAACCCGAGGTAAGACATTTTGCAGATTTTTGACAAACATATATCAAAAGGGGGTGGAAGGGGCAAACCGTGGCGCTTTCCCCAGGAACCTCTCGTAGAGGTGCGCCAAATTGTCTGGACGACGATTCATCAAAATTTTCAAATGTTTGTATAGTCTATGGGACTTAACTACGCGGTCATCAGTCCCTAAACTTACAAACTACTTACGAACTAGGACTGCACAAATATCCATGCCCGAGGGGGATTCGAACCCCCAACCGTAGTGGCCGTGCAGACCGTGACTGGAGCGCCTTAGTCCCCTCGGCCACCTCGACCGGCGCCGATTCATCGACGCGCCGAGGGGGGGGGGGGGGGAGGGCGGGGGGGGGTCAGGAACGAGGCCCCGCTATCAAGTTTCTTCACTCAAAGAAGTGAACCCCTAATCATTTGAGGCACCAGCGCCACTGGGACATTGGTCAAACTATCGGAACTGTTGACATAAAATGTATGGATCGTCATAGACAAACCACGCTATAAAGTTGAAAAAGTGATGTTTAATAGCTTTAAGATATTCGCAAAATGACACGTTGATCATAGCTGTTTAGTAACTCAAAGGTGTCGGTTTGGGTTAGTGTACCATTCTCAAGCGCTAGCAGAGTTTGGACACTAGTAAACAGCTGTGGTCAACATGTCATTTTGAGTTGATGTTTCGAGTCAGTATATCGACTCAGCTAATCGTTCGACTGAGTCGAAACTTGTATAGCACGCTAGGTACCGTTAACATGAGTTTTGCTGTCCGTCTGCCAGTGAGACGAACTCCCATTCTCACTAAGAAGATGAAAAAAATAATGTTTTTGAATTTTACTTCAAAGAAACTGTAATTGAATCTCTTTTATTTATCTGACTGACAATGAATGTGATTATCAGAATACGTATCCGAACATTGGAAGGTTTTCGTTAAGTTTTGTGATTTCATCACGTAAATTGTGAAATGTGTTTCCTTGTATTGATACTTGTAGAAATATCAGTTAATTGCATTATATATGTCTTCGAAACAAATCTTAAATATTTTGTTTATATTGATTGGTTAGAAACGTTATTCATACCTGGATGCACAGACATTTGAACCATAATCTTTCTTTTTTTATTTAAACCTAATTGTGGGAATTTGAAGGTTGGAAAACGTTTCGTGACTTTGGCATTTGGTCATTACTATTTTGTGCTTCTTTTTTACAATATTTGTATCTATGAAAATACGAGTAACTTAGGAAACGCTTACGCTTTAACACGATTGTAAAATCGCAGCATCAAGCAAATCCTGTTCCTTTCAATTCAGTCTAGTGACTAACGTATTTAAATAAAATCCCGTTGATATTTCATAGATGTTTTGTCTTTGTTGTTTGGTGCTACTGTTCCGTGCAGTTTTCTTGAGTCACGCGAATTAGCGAGGGTAGCAGGACGCAGGGCTGCGGCACGTCAAGTGTTTTGAGTGTCGAAGCAGTGAGTCGACTCACTGCAATGCCCTGCTGCTGTCGCGGTTCACTTGGATCAGGAAGGTTAGCGCGACGCAGAAAGCGTGCAGAAAGTTGAAATTAGTAGTTCTCTTAATATGCAAAAAACAGCTGATTCCTCATATTGGAGAACAATCAAAAATGGGGTGTCACAAGGTTCGTTCTTGGACCCTTTGCTGTTCTTAATATATATTAATGACTTGCCATTCTATATTCATGAAGATGCAAAGCTTGTTATTTTTGCTGATGCTAACTCATGAAATTGTAAACGATGTCTTTCAGAAAATCATTAAGTGGTTCTCAGCAAATGGACTATCATTAAATTTTGATAAAACACAGTACATACAGTTCCACACAGTAAATGGAATGACACAATCAATAAATATACTTTGATCAAAAATCTGTAGCAAAGGTAGAACATTCAAAACGTTTAGGTGTAAGCATTGATGAGGGGTTGAACTGGAAAAAAACATGAAGATCTGTTGAAAAGTTTGAGTTCAGCGACTTATACAATTAGAGTAATTGCAAATTTTCGTGATATACATCTCAGTAAATTAGCTTACTGTGCCTGTTTTCATTCTCTGCTTTCGTATGGCATCATTTTCTGGGGTAATTCATCATTGAGTAAAAAAAAATATTCTGTGCACTAAAGCGTGTGATTAGAATAATTGCCGGAGCCCATCCAAGATCATCCTGCAAACACTTATTTAAAGAGCTAGGGATCTTCACAGTAGCTTCTCAGTATATATATTCACTTGTGAAATTTGGTATTACCGATCCCACCGAATTCAAAAGCAATAGCAGTGTACATAACTACAACACTACGAGAAAGAATGATCTTCACTATTTGAGGTTAAATCTAGCTTTGGCACAGAAAGGGGTGAATTATGCTGCCACGAAAGTCTTTGGTCACCTACCAAACAGCATCAGAAGCCTGACAGATAGCCAACAAGCATTTAAAAATAAATTAAAAGAATTTCTGCATGGCAACTCCTTCTGTACTATAGGTGAATTTTTAGATATAGATTAATAAATATGACAAAAATAAAAAATTATAAGAGAAACAAAAACAAAATTTAAAAAAAAGTGTGTCATGTAATACTTAGTACAAAGTAATAATTTATAAAGACACTTAGCATTAATCTGACTCGTTCCACATCATTACGAAGGGTCGTATTCATGATCTATGGAACAAGTACTAATCTAATCTAATCTAATCATGACCCTGCAGCACGCCGAAACAGTGAGTTGACTCACTAGACTCGGATGATCCGATGTTTCGAAACATCACTATTTTTCAAATACCAGGCTACGAAAGGCCAGTAAATAAGATATAGCAGAACACTGTCTGGAATTCGACCACACCATGGATTGTGACGTTTGGGTTAGCGTCGTAGCGGAGACAATTGAGATCATGATTGCGCAGAGCCTGATAAACTGGGAAGCAGGCTAGTGGCTGAGTAAGACGAAGAATCGAGGATCTGAAACAGCTACATAAGCAGCGTTCCCCATAAAACCTGCGAGAACACTCCAAACGACGGTAAGGCACTAGTAACAGATGCAACCTGCGCAGAAGTAACATACCACCCAAACAGCAGCGTGATGCGCCAAGAAGCGGACCTAGCAGGCGCACACCAATATTTGAAGGCGAGGGGGTGGCACGGCCACGATGGCTATCTTCGGCGGTCGTCAACAGCAGAACGTAATCCCGATAGAGTCAGGATGTAGAACCAGGGTCGCGTGTAGTCGACGACTAGGCGTATCTGAATCGCCCTGCGTTGTAGATATGCTGGAATAACGTCTTCAGACAGAACGTTATGGTCGTCCCTTATATTAAAAAAAAAAAACAATAATTTATAGAAGTCTTGTTTACAAAAACATATTTATTGGCACTGTCAGTTTCGCTCAAATCATGGTCATCTTTCCTGACCATACTATTACGCGACATCAGTTGAGCAGTTGATGTTTGTAAATTCGTGATTTTTATTCTGCTCACCAACACCGACTCATCATGATGTAATATCGACTGTAGAAGGTAATGTTTTGATCGAAACCGGTTACCATTGCCAATAAATATTTTATTGTAATCAAGACTGTCTTTAATTTACAAAAATAAATCCTCTGAGTGTTAACTATTTCAGAGTTTAAGTTCTGAAACACATTGTAGATAAAAGTTTCCCTGTTTGGACCCACAACATTCGTGACGTCACACTACGACATTATCTTTTTAATTTTTATTAATAGTAGCTGAAAATATTTATTGGTTCGAGGTGGTTTTTAAATGTTTCAGAACAAGCTTATTTCGGCATTTTTCGCCACTTTTAAGTGTACCTGGTTAATATTACGTATATTACTATTTGTTCACTACGTCTGTATTTTTAATAATATAGTTCTGTACATGTTATATTATCCTTTCCTCTAGGTCCTGAGACGGCCATAAATCATTTTGAAACGTAATTTTCTGTCACGTATTAAGACGTTACGGTAATTTGCAAGTTATTCTTTTATAGAAATTCCGATTTGTCTTCGTTGATAGCTCGTTCCAGTGTTTCATGATATCTTAGGTGATCAGAGATATTTTGGTTCATAGTTATTGTGTATTATATAGCTATGAGAGGTCAATATTCTAAGGTTATCAGTAAAGTACACTGATCTCTATACTACCTGGATGTTGAACTTCAACTGTCTGAGCGTGGCAACCATAGATGTTAATATCTCGTTTCTTGTCAAATTTAAATATGGCCGCTATGACGTATTACAAGAAAATACTTTTCAATTTCGCTGTTGTATTAGCCTATTAACCATATATTGATATGAATTTCAAATCAAGAGGTAAGAAAGCAATTATTTCTCATGAAATAACTGACGGAAATTCGTTTGTCTAATTAAAACTTGGCGGGGAATGAAAAACGTGTGCAAAACATATGAATCTGCAGGCACGCTGCAGTTCTATGGTCAGAAACGAGAGTTATACGTCCAGTTTCTATAGAGATCACTGATAAATTACATCTTCGATAGTGATGGTTTAGGTACATGCATGATGGAGCGCCGGCACGTTTTTCTGCTGCTGTGAGAAGGCATGTAACGTGCAGATAGGACCAAAGATGGATAAGTAGGGGCGGACGGGTACATTGGTCTTCATGATCTCATGGTCTAAAGCCTTTGGATTTTTGTGTCTGGGATCATCTCAAAAGCGAAGTGTATAGCTCTCCCATTAACACGGCTGAAGATCTGGAGCAGAGAGTTGTACACGCTTGTCAATAATTCCAAAATGATCCAGGTTTTTCAAATGTTCAAATGTTTGTAAATCTTATGGGACTTAACTACGGGGTCATCAGTCCCTAAACTTACAAACTACTTATGAACTACTTACGAACTAGGACGGCACAAATACCCATGCCCGAGGGGGGATTCGAAGCCCCGACCGTAGTGGCCGTGCAGACCGTGACTGAAGCGCCTCAGTCCCCTCGGCCACCGCGGCCGGCCCAGGTTTTTCGAAAGAATTCGAAATCAATTGTAGGAACGAACACAATATCACATCCAGATGCAAGGCAGATACTTCTAACACCTCATTTAACGGGTAACCCATACGGGAAATATAAACTAATTGCGATGTAAAGCCTAATAGTAAAGTTTACATTTCAAATTACTTTGCACTGACTAGGACGAAGTTCACAATGAAGACAGAGAAATGTGAACTAAATGCTGTGTACATCTTAATAAAAAAAAGTGAAGGCTAGGAAACAAAATTTCGTAATTTTCTCGAAAACGGTACATTTGCGGACCTATGTTCACTGGCACATATTTGCGTCTATTATCATGTGCTTTCAACCGTGTATGTTTGCGCCATTCTCTTTTGATACATCTTGTATCTTAGGCTATACAGGGTGAAAAGTATTTAACCTTTAGCCCGTACACCGGTCTTTTGGACCGCGTGTCAGCACTCTGCCCTCCACAGTAGCCTCAAGGCAGTTGAAGAGGAAGGCAAAGTAAGTCTTTTCTTCGTTGTGCAATTGTACGAAGTTCTGTAATCAAGAAAGGCCGATGTGTACACTGAATGTCTTTATTTTCTCTTTTCTCTTTCTCTTTTCACTTACCCTCAAGTTGTGTGTTTTTCCTTTCACAGTCAACTGCAAGTCTATAAAATTGGAAAAAATCTACATATCAAGTGTGTGAGAAAACTATTGGGGGGGGGGGGGTGTATGCTGAGGAATGGGGAGACCAAATGGTTCACTACATGCATTTTAAGACAATTACATGCAAAATAGGCAGAAAGAAACTGAAAGAAACGGCACCGCGGTCTGAAAGACCAAGTGTACGCTGTGTGTGCCATAAGCGAGTGTACGGGCTGAAGGATAAACGGACAAACTGTGGGATGTTGTGGGGGACATCAAAACAAATATTTTTCCCTAATGTGAGGAGTATTTAAACCGGTGGAGGAACATTTCTCTGGCAGCAAATTAATTAAACCATCAAACACTTTTCCATTTTGTAATTACCAAGATACAACTCAGTAACACAACCTAATTTCAATTACAGTAGATTTTCAAAAATGTCTCCATTGACACGTAAACAAAGGTTACAACGTCTGATCATGTCCTGTCTGACACTAGCAAAAACCCCAGGAGTATCCTGAATTGTTCCTGCTGCTGCTGATAGTATCCTAGCAACGGGATCCACTACTGATGCAACAGGAGTTGCGTAACAAGGTTGTGCATCTCTCTCCACACAGAAAAGTCCACGTTTGATATATCTGGGGATCCAGCAGGCCATAGTACGGGACCACCTCTGCCAATCCACGTTTCTGGGAATCGAATGATATGTGACGGCGCCCCGTGATGTTGGTACCACATGCGTTGTAGGGAGCGGGACGCCTCCCAGAAATTCTGGCAATGCTCTGGCGAGAAAATCGTAATAGTGCCTGCCATTTAATACGGCGTCCACGGGTTTAAATGCCGATCACAGGAAAAAATGACATTAGGGAAAATATTTGTTTTGGTGTCTCCTACAACCTCCCAGAGTTTGTCAGTTTAAATACTTTTCACCCTGTATATGTACTTTTTATATAACCGACGAACGTATTTTTTCTTGGGTTTTTAAACATGGCATGACTGGAGTGAAAATGCTAGTTATTGTTGTAAAAATTAACAAGCTAAAATTTACATCAGTTTGAAAAGAGTACGCAAAATAATTTTCACTTAATTTTTGCCTGTCATACAGCCTTGAGCATGTTTTGTTACAAAAACCTAAGGTATAATTCTGTAGAAAATAAATTTATGTAATTTTGTACCATTTCAGCAATCGATATAACATACTGTACTTAATTTCATATCTTTGCTGTAAAACAAAGACTTTGTTTTATCTTTGGAGTGTGTCTTGCACTCGCAGTTGTTCCGTTTAGGGAGTCGAGGTGTGACGGTCGTGGAGAGCAGTCGATGTCTGATTATGGTTGTGTTGAGTCGATGAGTTATTGTCGTGGAACTGTCGAGTTAATCTATTTGTGTGTTAGATTCGAAGAGTAAAAATAGTTTTGAAGAGTTGCAGCCAAATCTGCAGATTATAATTTTTGTATGGGAATTAATCTGTCTCAAATAAGGTAAACTTGTACTTTTCTATTGTTATGTATGGTAGCCTGTATTTGAACTATTGTAGTTGGTGTTTGGTTTTTTGCTAATGAACACTGTTAAGTGCAGCTTGCGTTTATCATTTAACCCTGAGTTATTTTACCAGTTCCTCGTTCCTTTTACCAATTTGAACTGCTATACGTTCTGATCATTGTTTCTTATGATAGTGTTGCATAATTATTGTGTTTGTAAATTTATGTGCTAATTAGAACAGTTCAGTGTAGGGATTTTGTCATGATCAATCGATCTATTAATGAGAGCAGGAAGTAGTTTGTTCATAAATCCAGTAAAGTTCATAGTTAGAGATTTTATCAGTCTTAATGAAAGTTCAGATTATGAAGTCAGTTAATGTTTCGCCCACACCTGCATTCGCTCTCTAAGAAGAACTCGAAGAGACAGGATACTACTTTGCGTAGTGCTGTAGAGATTCTCTCGCGAACCAAAGAATTTCCCAGCGAAGTTATACTCACGACGGAAACACAGGAAGAGTAGAATATGAAAAGCTTTGGTGGAACATACTCTGTGAAGACTATAGACAATTTTTTTTAAGATGACGCGTATTTCGGTAAGGACCTCCAACACTACAAGAGCGAATTTTTTTGTTTTCTGTGGGCCCACTCAGCGTCTAACGCATACACGCCAGACTGATTCGCGTCGTTAGCCGGAAACGGAAGTTGCCAGAGAAGTGATGGCCCTAAATCCGGAGTGAAGAGCTTGAAGAGCGGGTGCTGGCGGAAACTTTTACCGCCAGCCTGTGGAGGAGTTGCAGTAACGACTCTTCTGCTCTCGGTTTCCTGAGTGGAGCTCCCCGACTGTCCAGCTTCTAATGACGGTGAGTGGTAAGGTGCCGCTGATTATAATCGGCCAGTCGGCTTCTTTCAGAATAACGGAAAAAAATAGTTTTATGATTCCCATTTAATTCACTCTGTAACGCTGTAACTAGGTGAAGCATGAAAGACATGTAGCGAGACCGCAGCATCTGTCCACAACAGTCCCCAAAGAAACAGAGAGCTACGCACTAATGCCACAGTCTAACACATACAGTCGCGACACTCACTGCTGTAAAAGTTGCTACCAGCTGACAGTTGCTGCGATACTAGTGCTCCTAGCGGTGGGCAAGCTGCCGAAGTAGTGATGTTGGTTTATAATCGCTTTTGTACGTAATTAACGAAATACTTACTATAATTTTTGCGTTATAAGCATTATTAAAAAATCGAGAGACAAACATAATACGGAAATTAATAAAAAAACAGCCTCATTTAAATGATTAAATGGTATAAAGAACAACTCCGTCATGAACAAATACTTACGGATATGTGTATATTTGCAGCTAATTCCGCTGACAGTAAGTTGCATATTAACTTAATGGTATAATAAATTTCTATTATGGTCTGTTCTTAATATCTCAGCCAGTTTTTGATGTGTACCAAATCGCTACGGAGTCTAATGATTATCAAATTTTTACATGTCACTCGTCTTTCTTATACGTGCATATTCTTTTAATTGTAGATACTTTAGCTTTAAAAAAACCAATGATTTGATTTTTCTTGCCATTTGTGGTTCAGATGTAGCAACAATTGTGGAATGCGGTTCTTTTTTGTTGGTAAACAGTTTGGTTGCTTTTGTCGTTATATTTCCATGTCTGTGACTTTTTCCTTCAGCTACAGCTGTGACGGTTGATTTGATATGTTAAATACCGTATGTATTGCATTCTATATACGTTTCCTATGTTCCACGCTCAAAGATTTTACTGGAATTTTAATGAAGAATACTTAACGTTCCTGCGTAGAAATTGACGTCTCTCTGCTACAGGGCAAATCTCCTGGTGTTTCGTAGGTATTTTTATTTTTAACAGAAAATTAAATTACTCATTTAAAGCCTATATGTTACAGGATGATTGTAAATTAACTGTCCTGTAATGTACAGTTTTGTCCCTAATCAGGGATATTATGAAACCTAAGAAAGCCAAATGGGGATCTATTTTTAAATTATTACGTATGTATAGGGCACTACATATGTTCCCTAATGTAAAAAGTATGCTGAAATCAATCTAAACGATACTATTCGCAGTCATCAACTATAGTATTCAGAAACGTAGCTTGCCGGCCGCTTGGAGCGCTGCTATCGCAGCGTATAACAAAAATTTGTGGGAGTGTCGTGACTGTATATGTTAGACTGTGGTAATACCTTATTTATCATCACAGATTCTAATTACAAATTAAATTTCGGGCAAAATGATAATAAACCCAGACTGGTCGTTTAATTAATAATCTTTCAGACTTCATTGCGTCATTAACACTAGTATTTTAAGTTTTCCATTTCCAAACACTCTACCCGTTTATTGCCTAGATAGAGGACTATCGGAGGAGGCCGCATAATTTATGCAATCCCCATGTAATTAATATAGGAAATGCCAAATCTAGAGATGCGGAATCTAGTTTGGTTTCCTGGCCGTTATTTCGAACCGGCGTTGGAAGCACGGATAGGCGGAGGGAGACGAGTTGCCCGCGGTTTGGGAATTCGCGCGCGTCCTGGACATCCATCTTGAAGACCGGAAGTTAGGCGCTGCCGGCGGCCAGAACAGCAGTACCGCCTACCCCTCACTCACTCTGTCAGATTGGCTACAGGAACCTGTAAGCAAAGGCACAAGAGTCCGTTGGCCGTGTCTTTGAGTAACCTGGAGAGCAGCTCTCCACCTCCGATTGGGTCGAAGTTTCTAGAGGTTTCAACATCGTGAGGACGGAGTGCTTCAGATGTCGTCATTACCTTGGGACGATCTTAGCCATCCGCGACGGACTAGTGATCTATCGCCCTTCGACATATTCCGCTATTCCAATTGTTGCGATAGCGTTATCGCTGCATTTACACCGCGAAATTCGGATGCGGCGAAACGGTATGCAGCGTGATAGTGTCTTGCACCAATCCCTGTGTTTGTGATTGTTCACGTAACCCATGGCTAGTTCTATTAAATTAAAGATCTTTCCTCAGAGACAGCTCGTCTCTGAGGAATGATCTTTAATAAGTGATTCATTGTCTTACCGACGTGTCCTACAGCATTTATTTCTCGCCCAGCAGCTAGATTAATTATTGTTTCATTTTTATTTATTTTTATGTGTAAAATTACTAATTTATACTGAGTAGAAGAAGTTGTCATACGGAAATTCTTTCAATTTGTCGTTAAATGCTGGTTAGCCGTCTGTGAAATATTTGATGTTATTTGCTGTTGCTGTTGTTGTGCTCTTCAGTCCGGAGACTAGTTCGATGCAGCTCTCCATAATACCCTATTCTGAGCAAGCCTCTTCAACTCCAAATAAGAACATCTGTCTGAAACTGCTTACTGTATCCATCTCTTGTCCTTCCTCTGCGGGTTTTACCACACACACTTCCTTCCAACGCTAAATTCACAATTCCTTGATGTCTAAGAATGTGTCCTATCGATCGATCCCTTCTTTTAGTCAAGGTATGCCGAAAATTCCTTTTCTCCCCGATTCTGTTCAGTACCTCCTCATTAGTTACGCGATCCACCCACCTAATCTTCAGCATTCTTCTGTAGCACCACATTTCAAAAGCCTCTATCCTCTTCCTGTCCGCACTGTTTATCGTCCATGTTTCACTCCCATACAAGGCAACACTCCACACAAATGCCTTCACAAAGTAGTTCCTTAGCCTTAAATCAACATTCGATGTTAACAAATTTCTCTTATTCAAGAATGCTTCTCTACCCATTGCCATTCTGCGTTTTATATCCTCTGTACTGCGACCATCATTTGTAATTTTACTGCCCAAGTCACAAAACTTACATACCTCCTTTATTATTTCGTTACCTAATCTAATTCCTTCAGTATCACCTGATTTTCTTAGACAGCACTCCATTTCCCTAGTTTTGTTGTTAATGTTCATCTTACATGCACCTTTCAGGACACTGTGCATTCTAGTCAACTGCTCTTCCAGGTCCTTTGCTGTCTCTGACAGAATTACTATGTCGTCGGCAAAACTCAATGTTTTTAATTCTTCACCCTGAACTTTAATTCCTTCTCCAAATTTCTCCTTCCTTCCCTTTATAGCTTGCTCAATGTACCAATTGAATAACATTGGAGAAGGGTACAACCCTGTCTTACTCCCTTTCCAACCACTGCATCCCTTTCATGCCCTTCAACTGTGACAACCACTGTCTGGTTTTTGTACAAGTTGTATTTTACTCCTGCTTGCTTCAGACCTTGAAAGAGTTTATTCCAATCAACATTGTCAAAAGCCTTCTCTAAATCTACAAAAGCTAGAAATGTAGGTTTGCCTTTTCTGAATATATCTTCTAGGATAAGCCATAAAGTGAGTATTGCCTCCCGTGTTGCTACATTTCTCCTGAACCCTAACAGATCTTCCCCGAGGTCGGCTTCTAATTTTGCAACCATGACTTATTAAACTGATGGTTCTGTAATTTTCACACCTGTCTGCACCTGCTTTCTTTGGAATGCGGATTATAACATTTTTCTTAAAGTCTGAGGGTATTTCGCCTGTCTCATACATCTTACACGCCGGCCGCGGTGGCCGAGGGGACTAAGGCGCTCCAGTCACGGTCTGCACGGCCACTACGGTCGGGGGTTCGAATCCCCGCTCGGGCATGGATATTTGTGCCGTCCTTAGTAGTACTTAGTTCTTGTTTGTAAGTTTAGGGACTGATGACCCCGTAGTTAAGTCCCATAGACTATACAAACATTTGAACGTTTTTGAATATTGCCTCTAAGTTTATTTCCTTCGTAGAGCCGCTCTATACACTCTTTCCACCTTTCAGCTTTCCCTTCTTTGCTGAGAACTGGTTTTCCATCTGTGTTCTTGATATTCATAGAGCTGTTTTTCTTATCTCCAAATATCTCTTTTATTTTCCTGTAGGCTGCATCTATTTTTCCCTATTCATACATTCTTCTACAGATTTGCATTTGGCTTCTAGCCACTCCTGCTTAGCCATTTCTCACTTCCTGTCAAACTCTTTTCTGTACTCCACTCTGCCTGTTTCATTTACTGCATTTTTATATTTTCTTCTCTCATCTTTTAAATTTAGTATGTCCTGTGATATCCAAGGATTTTTTGTAGGTAATGGTTTGTCTTGTGTAGTTTGGAATCCGTAAGCACTAGAAAATGCGCTAATGACGCGGAACCCAAATCGTACAAAACAAAATAAATTTTTGTGAAACAAAGCAATGAGAGTGGTTCAGTTTATTTAAACAGATACTGATTCGCAAACTGCGAAATGTTCGTGTTTTAAGTACCTTCATAAGCTGCTATATCATTTCGTGATACTTGAAAATTTGAGCCGGACTGGAGCTCGAGTCCAAATCTCCTGCTTCCCGTAGTGGTCGCCTTAACACCTAGGAGATCTAAGAACTCCCCCCCCCCCCCAAACTGAGCCCAATTACGAATCAGCACTTGATTAATTAATATATATTGTTTGAATGCAACAGACAAACTAGTGGACCAAACAGCAGTTTTAGAATCATTCAAAGAAAGTCTACACCAGGTAGTGCATAGGTATCCGGGCCATGTAATATTAGTCGGGGGAGACTTCAACAAGAGATTGGGACTTCGCTAGTTACATTTCAGGCCATACAGTAAAGCAGTCTTGCGAGCTACGTTTGGACACATTCTCCGAAAACTGTCTTGAGCAGTTAAACCGGCAACCCAAGCGCTATGGAAATATTTTAGACCCTATAGCCACGAACAGGCCTGACCTTATTAATGACGTTTGTGTAGAGACAGAATTAGTCATCATGATATTGTCATAGCGTCAATGGTGACCAAATTTCATAAACCAATCAAGAAGGCTAGGAGCGTGGTTTTTTTTTTTTTTTTTTTTTTTTTTTTTTTTTTTTTTTTTTTTTTTTTTTTTTTTTTTTTATAGAGCCGATAAGCAAATGTTAGGAGCGCACTTATAAAACGAATGGGCATCTTACGGAGGCATATAGGCATTCTTTTTTTCCTCGTTCTATTTGGGAGTGGAATGGGAAAGGAAATGCCTAGTAGTGGTACAGTATACCCTCCGTCACGCACCTTACGGTGCATTGCGGAGTATGTATGTAGATGTAGAAACGTTGTTTGTTGGTGTGAGCTTCAGACATACAGTGATCCGTCTTGGAGTTTCATTCTCTGTTATGTCTACTTGTTGATCATGGGCAGACCTGTACCACATGATACTCTCCAATAATATCTTAAGTAACCGATAGATACAAAGAAAATAGTCTTACTTACTGATTTTTTTTTCATACTTGTTATAAGTAGTGAGAGAGAGAGTACCTGATCGTTATAGCTTCTCCTTCATTTGAGACTGCTTGTCGTCTCTGGATGTAATTGTCAGTTACTTCAAATTCCACTGTTAATCAGTTTAGAATGTTGGCTGAATCTCAGATATTTCCATTTGGAACGATATATTCAAACATGTCATATAACACAGTTATTGTTGGGCTTAATATAGCCTACCGGTTGCGTAAAATTAGAAGTTCTTGACCTCTTTTTTCTTACCGTTAGGTGTAACTTCATCAGAAGAATTAAAAACTTTACATGAGAAACATGAAGTCAAAATTAAATGTTACGATCAAGGTTGATCAGGAAGTCTTTCTGATTGTTTTATTGTTTTTAAATTTTTAAGGACAATTTTTTTAACCTTTTACAACCTAAGAAGCCTTGCTCGTAAGACTTAATTTTGTAGTCATGTTTCTCATAGAAACTTTTTAATTCTTTTATGAATAAAGAACAGTCTAGAGTGCAATAATTTATTTCATTCAACTAGTTTCACTCTTATTTTGCCCATCTTCAGGAAATTTGACTCCATCGATGTTGTGGAGCTGGCAGGTAACTGGGAGCCTTCCAGTGCGTCTCTGTTGACCTTAAATTTTACGCAACCGGTTGGCTGTATTAAATTTTAAAAAACTGTTATTGTTATTCACATAACAGTCCAGTTTAATGTATCGTCTCCTGGTGATGACTATCACGCCGCTTTACAAGGGTTGCTAAAAGAAGATAGTACCTGAATGGTGGCTAAAATATGAATTTTCTTTGTGCAACGTAAGGCTCTTTTTTTGTACTACTAAAAGAGTATAAGCTATGAAACTTTAATATATTATATCTAAAGTGGTAAAATATGTAATTCAGTTTTCGCATGTCGAGTAACTGCCAGTTTAAGAATTAATATATTTGAAAAATTGTTTTCGTGATGATTAAACTCCACTTTGCCACCATAATCACATTCAAAGCCAGGTACCAATGATACGTAATTTCAATAACCGTAGCAAAATATACGAATCAGAGTTTGTGTGAAGGGGAGACACGCAAACCAAGTGCGAAATGAACACCGCAGGCTGCGAGGATTACGTTTATACCCAGCTCTGCTGCTTGTTACGGCAGAGCACGGTCGGCGGCAGTGGTTTCATTATTTTAAGTGGCCAGGCGGCGTTATCAGCGCTGGTTGGGACTTTTAGCAGAAAGTTACGCGGTTTAACGATGGAAATCCGCCACGGTTGTTTGACCTAGAGTTCGGAAAACTCACAATAAAGTGAATCTGCCGGTGTTTAACACGGCCTGACAACGAATTAACTGGTCCTTTCATCTTTCAGACGTAACTGGCCGTGCATATTTTGTATCAATTTTGTGTGACCATTCGTTTTGAAAAACGAAAAAGCATTCGTCCAAAAATGATGCAACATTGTGATGCAACAGCGCACTTCAATGATGTGCTGCTTTGACGACCATCTGATATCGCTCGTTTACTCCCGATGAAAAAGGATCGGCAGCAATGAACTTCTCAGGCCGGCCGCGGTGGTCGAGGCGACTGAGGCGTTCCAGTCGCGGTCGGGGGTTCGAATCCCCCCCCCCCCGGGCATGGATATTTGTGCCGTCCTTAATATTAGTTAGTTCATAAGTAGTTTGTAAGTTTAGGGACTGATGACCCCGTAGTCGAGTCCCATAAGCTATACAAACATTTGAACATTTTTGAACTTCTCAGTTCAATACACTCACATGCGACTCAGTTTGGGTGATGCTGAACTGAATGGAAAATTACAAAAAGCATGCAATGGAAGTATCTTGGCCAGATATATATATCGAACGTTCAACTATAAATCGAATACACGACTATTTCTCTCTCTCTCTCTCTCTCTCTTTTTTTTTTTTTTTTTTTTTTTTTTTTTTTTTTTTTTTTTTTTTTTTTTTTTTTTTTTAAAAAGCTTAAGAGGCTTAACTACGGGGTCATCAGTCCCTAAACTTACGAACTGACTTACACTAAAGACGACACAAACATCCATACACGAGGGAGGCTTCGAACCCCCGACCGTAGCGGCCACGCAGACTGTGCCTGGTGCGCCGCAGACCGCTCGGCCACTGCGGCCGACCTACGCGACTGTTCACGCACGACTTATGAAGTATGTATTATTTGTGTAGTCATGGGAACGTATTTTATTGGTTTCTATGGTCTTTAATGGCGGTGACGTTTTTTTCTCATTTAAAGGCTTCATAGTGAAAGCTACGCAAATGAAAAGTAAAACTGTCACACACGTTTAGTGACAAGTTCTGGAAGTACTTTTCTGAAGATATTCTGCAGCGATTTATTATGCGATGAAAGTCGTATTTATAATTGTCAATTTATTTATACAAATAAAATTGTTGACCTTATGTCCTCGCTCATCTCAGAAATATATACTGTATCGATACCTAACACGTAATTATACCACATTACATTACAATGTATATCATCAGAAACGTTCAACAAATGTCTGTGAAAATGCCACTTAGATACGTACTACCACAGCTTCAAATTGCGTTAGAGGAATGACATTTGCCCTGAAAGTCGTCAAAAACATTGAATTATTTCATACGAATGTGTCACGATTCTGCTGTAAAAATATTCACGCCAACGCAGCTTTTGATTACTACTCGTCAAAATAATTAGTATGTAAACATTCATAATTTGTCACCAATGCCCGCGTAATCGATTGAGAGTTGCACGTTCAATATATATCGTTATAGGCGGATATTGCAAGCATTATTGGAAATTACCAATTGCATTTCAGATTATTCAACATTATTGGAACATAACTGCGCATATCATTTTTTTTTATTATTTGTATACTAGATTCGATGTGAATCATCATTTTTCGGAAGTAGTGTGATGGGAAATCCTGTGCTTAAACACGGGAGAAGTGGTCAACAGTCTCTCTGAAGTCACCAATGCCCGCGTAATCGATTGAGAGTTGCACGTTCAATATATATCGTTATAGGCGGATATTGCAAGCATTATTGGAAATTACCAATTGCATTTCAGATTATCCAACATTATTGGAACATAACTGCGCATATCATTTTTTTTATTATTTGTATACTAGATTCGATGTGAATCATCATTTTTCGGAAGTAGTGTGATGGGAAATCCTGTGCTTAAACACGGGAGAAGTGGTCAACAGTCTCTCTGAAGTACATCGACATATTTACTCTGAAAATCACATTTACGTGAGAGGGTTTATCGAGCCCCTTTCACACTATTTCTCTATCGCTCCAATCTCTAATAGCACGTGGCAAAAAAGGGGCCCTTAAATATTTCCGTAAATACAAAAAATTGGCGCAATAGCGACTATGCTTAGGACACAGGTGTTGTACACATCGTGTAAAAAACATTGGAAAAGAAATCCTAAGAAGCAAACACTGCAGTCAAGTAACCAGCTATTTGCCATGATTTATTTCAGAGAATATAGACATCTCGTCAGTTAGTAGAGACATAACGTTTTATGTGAAACTTACGTACACTTCCGTCCGAGATAAAGATGCAACTAACATTATTAAAGAATAACTGAGAAGAAACCACATGTTCCACACATTGCCATAGAAGAACTGACTGTTTCACAACTCGTTATGTTTTCGAATGGAATGTTTGTAATTCTTATGGTACCAAACTACTTTGGTGACAAGTCCCTAGACGTACAAACTACTTTAAACTAAGTTAATCTAACCTAAGGACAACACATACATCAATGCCCGAGGGGGGATTCGAACCCCCGACGCGGGAGGCCGCGCGATCCGTAACGTGGCGTTCCAGACCGCTCGGCTACTCCCGTGCGGCTATGTTTTCGAAAGGAAGGTCTCACAGTGAGAAAGTACATATCACAGATACGAAAAAATACGTGATAAATAACACAGAAAACAGAACTATTGTAGAAAGGGAAGAGACAATAGGTATTACGTATTATGCAGGTATGTAGACACCGTCAGAAACATCATAACGAGGCAGAGAAACACAAACAGTATATATAGGCTCGTATATAACATACACGAAAACATACCGTTCACTATAAAAGTAGAAACAAAATAAACAATACACTACCTCCACCTCAAAATGGAAATGTCAAATAATTGACATACTTTCAACATTTTTAGAACATAAATGTAGCAGAAATGAAAATACACAAACCAAAGCACCCTCATTTAAAAATATAACCATCATACACGTTGATACAATGACTGTAAAACAACACTGAAGAATTAACATCCAAAAAAATTGTAAATCAGCAAAAAAAATGTTCAAATGTTTGTAGACCTTATGGGACTTAACTACGGGGTCATCAGTTCCTAAGCTTACAAACTACTTATGAACTAGCTAAGACTAAGGACGGCACAAATATCCATGCCCGAGGGGGGATTCGAACCTCCGACCGTAGTGGCCGTGCAGACCATGACTGGAGCGCCTCAGTCAACTCGGCCACCGAGTATAATTATACACGCTTCTCAAGTGGTGCGACATCTGAAGATAAGCACTATTATGCGTCTGTCGCAAAACTGAAACATCCAAAGAAAGCAAATAGGAAACCGAATCGTTGGTTTCGATACATGGATGACACGTTTATCATTTGGTCACATGGTAAAAAATCATTGGAAGACTTCTTTAATTATCTGAATAGTGTAAATCCAAAGATCCAATTCACTATGGAGATGGAAAATTACAATGAAATTTCTTTCTTGACTATCGAAAGTTATAATCTTTGACAAGGCTTATCTCTGCCGCGCACGTGAACACTTGACCGCTCCCCGTTTTAGACAGTATTTATACCGCTCTCCGACGCCCGGTAAGACTCACCGCTACCAGTAGCACCTCTGAAGATGTCCAGCGCAGCTCTGGTTGTTTGTTTGTTAAGCTTAACTACGGGGTCATCAGTCCCTAAACTTACAAACTACTTATCAACTACCTTATACTAAGGACGGCACAAATATCCATGCCCGAGGGGGGATTCGAACCCCCGACCGTAGTGGCCGTGCAGACCGTGACTGGAGCGCCTCAGTCTACTCGGCCACTGCGGCCGGCAGCGCAGCTCTGGACGAAACGCCAGGAGCAGATATGTTTCTTCGACCACGACCATATAACTCGGAAGATTCAATAGCAATTATTTCAGCCGGTCGTGAAAGTCTTCACTGCATGAAAGTGAATAGTGCTCATCTTCAGATGTCGCACCACTTGAGAAGCATGTATAATTATACTCGGTTCGTTTTTCCTTGTAGGTTGACGTTCAAAAATCTGCGGAGTACGTAGAACAGAAATAAATTTTTTGGTAGAAGAAAAAAATAAATGTAATGTGACAAATTGCAATTACTCTTAAAATCTGGTAAACGGAGGACTGAATCAGTAGCACAAATTATGAATCGAAATAAGATGACGGATGTAACAATTAATGTTGTGACAACAGGTTTGTCATACTATTATAAAAAGAAACCAGATGTTACCTCTATCTTCTCGGCTTGTAGGGTGGAATTTTTAAAATGTTGAATGAGTTGTTTAATATCAACATATTAAGCTTGATGTAATAATAGAATGACAGTACAAAATTTGATGACCCCGCGAAAGAAAATGTTCTAATTATCAAACTTCGGAAAAAATATTTAATAGCCGGTAGTTTCTGTTACCATAATCATGGTAACAATTTACCATTGAAATTTAGCTTCCTGGATTAATATTTCCACGAAGTACTAAAAGAAGCAAAAGGCGAAACGTACATTAATGTAAACAGCAAAATAACACCTAACGGGATAAAAAAAAAGAGTGGAATCATCAATAATAAATGCAAAGTCATGAAATTGGTGACTATGGGGGCTTATTTAAAGAACAAATTCTCAAATGTAAGTCACACTTACATATTTTATTATACACAGATGGAGAATCGTGGCATCCGGCTGGAACATCCTAAGAAAACCGAAGATTGCGAAAGACAACGTAGGGCTGCTTGTCGTATACTAACACAGAAAAGAGGAAAAGAGGTTGTTGGTCAGTCTGCTAGTCCCGAGAGGAAAGGACTGACTACAGAAAAGTAATAAGCATCTACGAGAGATGCGGATTTCGGGATTCGAGAGGATACTTGTTCCGGATATTTAGGGAACTCCTAGGTAAATGGAACTATGTTCATTCCATTCCAACTAATATAACTACTACACTGAGGCTAATCATTTAGAAAAGCGAAATGACACTTCCGTTGCCACAACAGAAGTCAGTGCTTATGTTCCCTTGGGACGAGCCTGATAAAGCTACCCTACTTAGCAGCATTTCGTGAAAGAGGAACTTCCTGCGAGAATTAGACTGTCGTGGAGCTTACCCTTGGCTGGTGGCGAACGACTCGTCTGATAGAGAACTTCGTGTTAGATCAATAAACAGGGGATTTTAAAGGCCAGTGTAGGCGCTATATTTTTCCCCACTTTCTGGTACCTAACAATTTTCTATTGGCTACTGCTAGCGAACCACGTTTCAGCTTTGTCCCCGCTGCTATTCCCTGGATGGAGATGTAACTTTTTTTGCACTAACAAACTCCCTACTTGGTAGCAACAGTGTTCAGCTGAAAGGCAAACGTCACGCTGCTATCCAGTACGGCCAGCAACAACAATGTTTTACGTCAGTTGGCCACGCCTTACGCCCTCTCCAGAGTGTGGAGCTGCTAACTAGCAGTTTTCCTTCTCTACCCTCTCACTATAGCCTCGTGAACCCACTGATGTTGCTATTCCCAGTGACTGGTATCAACTTTGCTACGTACATTAAGACGTGCGTGTTGACAACCAAGTACTAACATGTTACAAAAGCGTCTAGACACTGTATGAAGATCCCTTGCCATTCTCTGAAAGGAACGCTCTACCCTGGGACGGTGGCTGAGGACATCTGCAGTTCACAAGGAGATTTCTTTACCGCCTACATCCTGTAAGCTATGTGGGTTCATTTTGGCCTGTTGTCTGCGATGGTTTCTATTTCTCAGCACAGAGTGCGTCCCTTTGGCTTCGCACAGCCTCTCAGCATTGGGCACAATATATGACATGCTTTGTGTTCGCGTTCTCTTCTCAAAAAGAGCAGTAAAAATTGAGTAATGAAGACAAAAACGTGTCAGGGGTTTATTTTGAAAAGAGAGTCGAGAGCGACAAATAACGCATTTATCTTAGAAATATCTTATGTATCGCTAGACGTTGTATATGAGACATAGGAATCCAGACGCGACCAAATAACTTTCGAAGCACTGTACATTTACTCGCTCCTCTCGACTGACGTGGACTGCATGCAGTCTTGAAGTGAACTACCATCTACCCTCACCGTTTACTTATGTACGATCTGCGCGGAGGGCCAAAAACACACCTAGTTATTGTTGCTAGAACGCGCGGGAATGGCCACGTGGACTGAGTCGAAACGTCACGAATTACGCATTCAAATGTTCAAATGTTTGTATAGCTTATGGGACAACTACGGGGTCATCAGTCCCTAAACTTACAAACTACTTAAGAACTAACTAATACTAAGGACGGCACAACACGCCCGAGGGGGGATTCGAACCCTCGACCGTAGTGGCCGTGCAGACCGTGACTGGAGCGCCTCAGTGTCCTCGGCCACCGCGGCCGAATTACGCATTCGTTTCCGTCAGAAGTTCGAGCGCTCCCTCCGGAAACCGTGTGTGTGTGTGTGTGTGTGTGTGTGTGTGTGTGTGTGTGTGTGTGTGTGTTATTTCTTACAATAAGTTCGTTTAAGTTACTTTAGGTAATTTGTAAGTGTACGGACCAATGACCCTTACGTTTACAAAAACTTTACTATTCATTTATTATTTGTATTATTATTTTATCAGTGATCCATCAGTGTCCCATTAGCTCTCTCTCTTCGTATACAGTACTAATACCAGTGTGAGTTGAAAACTAATTGTTCACCTTATAGTACGTAATCAAACAAATATTGATTATTTTTTCCAAATTAATATATTGGAATTTTTTGTTTGTAGAATCTTTTAAACTGCAACAACAAGTGGACTGTGAGTGCTACTGCTATTCTAAAGTCTTGTTGATTTTCTGTTAATTAAGTGACCCAAAAATTTGGTAAAACGTACTCACTCTACTTAAAAAATGAAGTGCTGTACTACTAAGTCTACAACTTTCGTCTAAGAGACATTATCTACAATGTTACTATTTTTCCGAAAACAAAATTAGAATCTAACAAAATATCATTATTGAAAACATTCCTCCCCCTATTTTACATTATCCCCAACGTCTGTCTACAATTCCGGTTGTTTAGCTTTAATTTTGTGCGGATTGGAGTTTATGAGTAGTTGTGCAATCCCTCGTGCGCACAGCTACACGGCAGACGCACATCACGTGATATTCGTCTGACATAGAGCAGAAGAGGAAAACCTTACATCCCTACACTGCCTAATGCGCTTAATGGTCCCCTTGTTGGAGGCTCTGCTGGACGCGTAACTATATGGCTCGTTACCTGGCACGAGTCGCCGTTTGGCTGTGGAAGCGCTACATCAAAACGCTCGTCTATATGTATTTACCCGGGCGTGTTGCCACGCTAGTCGTGCAAGCCCTGAAGCCTGTAATTCCCACGCGCAGGGCGTACCGGCCTACGGCTGCGTTAACTGCCCTGCCTGTTTGCTGTTTACGTGTTTGCGTGCAAACAGGGTCTCCGTGCTGGGCGTACTTTATTCGCCGGGGCTCCGGACGGTGCGTGACTACGCTACACGCACTTTGCACGTGTCAGCTAACGACCAATAGCTCCCATTTGAGAGTGCGTTTTTCACACTCATCACTGCGACCACGTGCATTCTGTATCGGCTGTACTTGTTACTTTATTGACAGTTTATCAAAACTAGACACTCGACAAGCACAAACGTTCTGGCTACATTTTACGGCCCATCCTAGGGTAGTTTTGCGAGTACCCAGCCATAAATTTATCAGAAGACAGTTACATTCATCACCTTCGTTCTATTGTTACTATCACAATAATTCACCTCATTCTGGTTATTTCTGCTAAGAAGTAAATTCGTCATAACATATTTCTATCGCGATGTCAGACAGGAAAACGAACTTGAAAATAAGAAAATGTTTATTTGCATTCAGTCAAGTTTTATATTTTTAACAATGTTATATAACAGCCAACCGGTTGCGTAGTTTTAAGGTACTTGACCTAGGTTTCGTTGTCGCTAGGGACAACTTCATCGGAAGAATAAAAAACAGTTACATGAAACACACGAACCTCAAAAATATTACGAGCAGAATTGCTCAAGTCTACTACAATAAAAAAAACTAGCATTCTTGCCATGCAAATAACATCCTTCGCAGAAGGAGTGCTAGTCTTGCATGGTTCGCAGGAGAGCTTCTGTGAAGTTTGGAAAGTAGGAGGCGAGGTACTGGCGGAAGTAAAGTTGTGAGGCGGCATCGTGATTCGTGTCGGGACAGCACAGTCGGTAGTGCGCTTGCCCGCGAAAGGCAAATGTCCCAGGTTCGAGTTCCGGTTCCGGCACGTAATTTTAATCTGCCAGGAAGTTTCACATTGCTTTTATTTGCATGACAAGAATGCTAGTTTTTATTGATTACTTGAGCGATTGTGCTCGAAAAATTTTTATTCTTCTGATGAAGTTATCCCCAGCGACAACGAAACCTAGGTCAAGTACCTTAAAACTGCGCAACCGGTTGGCTGTTATATAAAATTGTTAAAAATAATTGGATTACGGTTGCTGTTAACCAGCCATGTTCAAAGTTGTACGTTCAAGTTTTATAATTACACCATCACTGAAGAGCCTTTGGGCCGTAGTTAGATTTTATTTTGTTTTATTTATTTATTTTATTTGTTGTGAGGTGGGTGTGTTAGACAGTAAAACGCGACATTAAATTATGACATATATTCTAACTTGTAAAGCATTACAACATTCGGACTGGGGGGGGGGGGGGGGGGGGGGGGGAGGAATTCATCCTCATCTTCCGTTTCTTGGCTATAGTCCTTCGTCGAGCTATTGAATTCCTACTTGAGGCTAAAATACTATAACAATTGTAACTTCTTGACTCCTCTGATACCTTAAAAAAAATCAGAGCACAAGTGTTTAAATATTGCTTCTTTTGTGATGTATTTATCCAAAATTTATTAAATACAGTGTTTTTTTCGTCAGAATTTTAATCAGTGTGAGACAGAATTCTACCCAACAGGTTGATCAAAGTTGTACCTATTTATATTGCGACATTATGACTTGCATTTATAGATAGCTAGGTCATATATTTAGGTGGTGTTACACAGAGTTGCAATTGCTGAGGTCTTTTTTAGGATAGATACTTGTGTACAATGTTAATTAGAAAGCTTGTCGACAGAAAATGCCAAACTAGCGTTATTAAGGCATTAATTTTAACATTGTGATGCAACCTCAGAATAGCAACACTCTAAATAAAGCGAACCTCAGAACTTGAATATTTGTGTAATATCAAAAATATTTAGTTTCCCTCTTTGCTTTCGGATTTCACAAGCTATTTCTTCATTTTTGTTCCACAATTCATCTTTCGTTGTTCGCTGTGTCTAGTTTCATTTCCCATTGATTCCATAACATTAACAAGTGTGCCATTATTCCTAATTTTGGTTATTATACTTGGATAACGTCCCTCACTATATATCCCTATCACATAGGTTTATCTTCGCCCTGGAATCTTCAGTCGTCACCGTTACGTTTTAGAGACGGAATATTCAGGCTTTAAATTTTTAAAGCACAGGCTTCACCTGCTGAAATATTCCTTGTATTAAAATATGTGTAATGTGTAGTATGGGCTTCACTCACTAGCTTTTATTTTTTTATTTTTTTATGAAGTTGTGTGAATTGTAAAGGTATGAAACCGGCTTCACCCGCTGAAGTAGCGATTGATTTTATTGGTTACCCACCCCGTTCTTCCACTTTGTCTTATTTTCTTTTGAATGTAAGTTTGAGGTCTCATCCCAATCGACACTCAATGTTTTCTAACATTTTTATTTAAATTCATCATTACAACAATATAATTGCCTACATACAAAAAACACTTAAAAATGAAATAATTTTTTGGCGAGAGCACCATACTAATCTTATCATTACTGACGACTAGTTTTGGCACCAGAGGTACCATCATCTGCTCTCTGATGTGATGTTATCTTTATGTAATTATGGAAGTGCTGGACATTACAGTTAATGCCTTTTCAAAAATGCAAGCCACACACAAAATAAATTACAATTTATTCGTTTAACTTATGTATCAATACTTCTGTCCTTCTCAGTAGAACAATGCTTTATGAATGATAACAAGTGGACTTAACATTATTAATCACTTTGAGGTATTAATTTTTATAATAATGCATATACATTTTATTTACTCTATATTTTCAAATAACTCTACAGTGATTTAAGGAATAGTGATTTTTCTGATGTCAAAATTTTCATGAATGTAGATTATAAAAAAGCTGTAGTTTTAGCATGTAGTCCTTCGGTCCTGTGTCACTCTTATCTTACATATGGAAGTAATAGTCCCCTTAAAAGTCTTGTAATTTAGCTGTATAATGACAGAATGTCAATGTATTCATGCAATAATGACACAGTCATTTTAGTGACCAATGTATTCCATTGTATTATTGTAATGTAACTATTACTTAATGTAACTATTACTTATTACCAAGTCTTATAATTGTGTAAAGGATTAAAGCAATAATTACGTCATTCACATACAATGTACCAATTTATAAAGCAACACTTATTGACTGCTTCACCAATTAAATCGTATTTGCTATGGTGTGATGTACAAAATTAGACCTTCAATCATAATAAAAGATCTGCAGTCACTTGTGTTAGAAGCTTTGATGGTTAAACAAGTATTATTTGCTTCTGCAGAATCTGTATATAAATTTAATAAATTGTGTCACTTTAGTTGTTCTTATTTTGAGATTGTAAGAAATGGAATCAAAGAAGGATTTTACTACAGTCTTCGATTATGTAGACCTTTCCATATGATACAGTTTTAGATATGATGATAGTTGTGAATAAGTTACAATCCATTTTACATTGTAAAACAGGATTGACAATAGATACATAAAACAATTTTTTGTAATGATAACAAACAATATAATGAATATAATCAACGCCTACTATCACATTCTTGATTAAATATTTTGAGAACAAAAATTAAATGCTTTAATGACTCCATCTGGAGGCCCTTTGTGTAGTTTTGTTACTAGGTAGATTAGAACTGAGACTGGTCTGTATTCTTTCACATTTAGGAGATGAATGAATTATTTTTACTTTCAACACAGGAAAATTATGCTCTGTGTTCAACTTCGTTCTTAGGTGGGATAAGATTGACCAATCTAGAAACTAAAACAACCATACTATATGAAGTAACTCAGTTCAGCAGTTAAGCTGACCTACAGAAAATTACATAATTTTGCTCAAATGCAGTAATTTAGTTACGTTTTATAAACTGGAAGTGAAATATTAGTTTACTTTTCGAAATTTGACTTCAGTAGGTTGATTTTTGTAATATTTGTTGTAAACACGACGTGGTACGTCGAAACTATTCGTATGTTTCATGAATGCAATAGTGACTGGTGGCTTATTACCACATTAATCATATGTCTCGCAATTGCATTTACACCTAATATTTAAAAAGCTATGGTAAACATTGTAGGGTAGTGAACTATGTTTGGAAGTTCAGAAATGAACGTATTGTTTCTATTAATATTTTTTTTTACATTGTATTTTCGATTTCCGAATTTGATTACATTTAATCATAGAATAAATAACTAAATTCCATTATGTTATTCTTTTACTTTTTTCTTATGCCAATTTAATGTTAAATTTTGTGTACAATCGACATAGAAACAGGAAATGTATCCATGTTGGAGTATTTGATCGTTATCTCGTGTGTGGTATTTAAATATGAATGAAAATATGATCATTAATACGGTCTGCGGTAGGTCGGTGGTTGAACTGCATCATGCGAAACGTAAAAGTGAGGTTGTGGTCAGCTCCAATTGGTCATTTTGAACCATTGCGAATATTTCTAAAGATAAACTGTACATTAAAAATCGCAACTGTAAAATTCATTTGTACTGTCGAAGCGTCTCCACATAAACGAATATATTTCAGTTTAATTTTATGTGTGACTTATATAAATGTTCAATAGAACAAATTATTCGTGCAATGGCGAATTTTAACGTATTTTATTCCATTAATCTGGCGGAAATTTCAACAGAGGTGTGAAAATATTACTGAGATGAGACAGAGTGACTGGTCAGCAGTTAGAGCTGTGTGCAGCTACGAAGGCAGGTGGTGGGGCGATGCGCAGTAGCAAGAGCCTGTGTACCACGTGACGACTCGTGACGACCCAGCCAATAGCGTAATTTCGCCGTTTCGCGCCGTGCCGAGTGTGCTTTGAACGTATAGTCGTGATTTTTCTTCCAGTGCTCGTATACTGAAGGTTATTTCCTTTGGGAAGTGTTCGTTATGACTGACGGATCAAAAAAGCGGCAAGTGTTACATAAGAAAGCAAGATCTGTTGTGTTCCGATTGTTTAACTGCTGAAGAAGAGCAGACGACTGACCGCCACGCGGTGCTGCCACAACGTTGCCACAGCCAGGCGAGGGCGGCTGAGGCGCGCGGCGTGCGGCTGCAGGCATACAGGGAAGCGGACGCGGCCGTCACAGGCAGTGGGCCGGCGTCTTTTACATCGCCAGGGAAGCAGTGACCACTTGGCCGAGGATTATTAGGTCGGAAAAAGAGCATTTTAAACGTCTAAAATAGGCACTTCATTACCTCATCTAGGGCAAATAAAATCTACAGTAGGCCGGAAAAGAATTCATCAGACGAAATAAATATAAAGTAAAATACATAGTGTTGACTTATGAGCAAATTTTTACTCACATATAATAAGAAAAACGCATATTAATGACCAAACTGACACCAAACCTTTATATTTTTCGAAAATAAAAATACAATGCAATTCAGAAGCCAGTGCTGAAATACATACAACAGGTCTATACAATTTAACAAACACCGAATAAACCAGTGGTTTCAATCATTCATAACGTAATTGGTTTCACAGTGAATTACTGAAAACTTTTAAACGTTTACCAGAGAAAAGCCACGGTGCTCGTATAATTAATTTATACGCTGTGAATGAACGTAACAGGGGCGCACTTCACTTTTGGTATACATTTTGAAGAAGAATGCGGCATTCAGTAGACCTTACTTTTCGCAAAGGCGCTTCAGGCCGGTGTTGTTCTGGGGAACCTGCTGAAAATTTTCCCGTTGTTTTTCTCCCACGTTACCTACGCTTCAGTAATTTTCTTTTATACTTCCACCAGAAAAGCTGTATTGTCTTAGATAGGTTAACATCAGCCGAATACTTCAGGAATAATTGTCGCCATAAATCTGTAGTTGGCTGTAATGAAAGCGAAGTCCCACTGAACTGAGGGATCATCGAGTAATTTTGTTACACCTGTCAAAGCCAGAATCACTTTGTTTCCATCTACGCCATTTTAATATAGCACCTTCAACCTAGTACTGACAAAATGTGCGATTATTTGTTCTTTAGTCTTTGAGCTTTGCTTTGAACAAATCAAATAAGTCCTGGATGGTGCATCTGTCTCTAAATTGCCAACAATCAGTTTTGGAATGTTCGGTAGTTTCATCACAAAATCCATATGGAAGACTTCACAATACGGATACTTTGCAGTGCGTCCGTGTAATTTAAGTTGACAAAATTTTTACGCAACGTTAACTCTGCCTGCACGGACAAATGACAGTACTTTTTTCAGATATCGACCTTAGTTTTTCTACCTTTGATTTTTCGAAGCAAGTCTTTTGAAAATAGAAGAAATAGATTCATTTTGGATTTTGCAGCTGAAATATGCAAAAATACGAGTTAACTTCGAAATAGGCTATTTTAAGTGCTATAACATTAGCTCTTTCGGTTTTAAGTAGCCACGAAACGCGTAAGGCCATTTTATTTGCAACTAGGAACTCAGGAGAATATAAGGTCTAGTGGTCAGTAGAGATTACTGCAGGGAAGCGACGAGGTCGTAAGAAAGAAGTGGGCTATATTGACGATTTTTGAAAGGAACGTTTTGCGTGGAACAGTATTTGAAATGTATTCGAGGGCCCAATATCCGACTACACACAAGTTGGTTCACAAATGAAAGAGAAGTTGAACTGGGCGGCGAAGATGAGAGCGTCAATTTATTGTCCTGAGAATTGATAAGTACTGAATGCAGAATTACCTTGTTTGTGTAGCTGTGGCCTTTCATATTGTTAGTAACTATTAAGCTGTCTTTCAAATATTTGAGTACGAATTTTTTGTGTAGCGGCAAACAGTAATCGCCATTAACTATACCGCGCAGGCGCTTGCTTGCGAGTTTGTGTGAGTGTGTGTGTGTGAGTGTGTGTCACAGATGTCATGTTTCACAAAATCGTTCATATTTTCTATTGTGATTAGATAACTCGGCTATACTTAGCAATTACTAAATATGAGTGGAAATGTCACTCTTACAGCGTGAGTTCACTTTATATTTTCACTCAGACATATTTCAGTATTGTTATACAGTGATCAGTGGGAGTTTTGTTGCTTAATCCCTCATATTTTCTTGAGAGCCTGGCTTGGATAGTCCACTTATACTTCGATAAAATGTCGCTAGTAATTTTTACAATGTTGTCACTGAATTTTATTCAAATGTTCAAATGTTTGTAGAACTTATGGGACTAAACTACGGGGTCATCAGTCCCTAAGCTTACAAACTACTTATGAACTAGCTAACACTAAGGACGGCACAAATATCCATGCCCGAGGGGGGATTCGAACGCCCGATCGCAGTGGCCGTCCATGACAGGAGCGCCTCAGTCCCCTCGGCCACCGCGGCCGGCTGAATTTTATTCTCATTGCTGTTATGTTCGCTTGAACACGCCCGCCTCTTGTAGCCGTCTGTGATCTTAGCGAGGTGGCACGGACAACTGCACTCAGTACAGGCTTCATTAATGTGGATACGACTTTATTTTTGCTGTCTATGCACGTTAATCTATGCCATAAACTACATGTTCATAGCAGTATAAATGAATCATTGTAAAAATTTCCAGTTGCTCTCTATCGCAAGCAAAAAACTGAGCATTTCTTACCATTAACCTTGTGTCGCCCAAATGAAACGAATAGCATGAAAAATGCATTAATTTTGAAGATGTATGGACGATATCTAACTCAAGATAGAACGTGTAGCTGAAGTATGTAGAAGGTTCTCGACTGGGCGCGCATTGCGTACATTCGAATGGTGGAACTCGATGGAATAACACTGCCGCCAGGAGCGCGCGGCCGCAGCGGCCCAGTCAGCTGACAGCGGTCAACTGACAGCCGGGGGAGGAAGCGGCGATCTGGCGGCGTCGCCAAGTGTTCTCCCTCTCTGTCTGCGCAGAACCTTTCGCTCAGCCGCCTTCTACCTGCACACAGCTCTAGCGTGGTACCGCCGACAGTCAAACACAAAAAGATGCAAAGGTTGACGAAAATAAATGTGGACAACAGCTTTCGAAAATCTTTTCGTTCGTCAATTAAGAGAGGAGGAAAGAGAAAGGGCACAGAAAAAGGTTTTTCCCAACCTAGGCTTTGAGATAATGATTGGGGACATCATCCATCCTTTTCTCACGACCTAGGTCGTGACCAACCTTTCCCTTTCTGTTTTCTCCTCTCTGATGAACAAAAAAAAAAAAAAAAAAAAAAAAAAAAAAAAAAAAAAAAAAAAAAATCCGGCAGCTAGTGTCCACATTTTTGCAGTTAACGTTTTTCTTATGTTTCATGTGTGACTTATCGTTTGTAAGTGGATCAAGCATAATGTCGAGCACTTCAAAAGATCAAATGTTAGTAATGTACCAGACTACTTAAACTGACTCAAACCTACCATAAGGACAACACACACACACCCATATCTGAAGCGGGACTCGAACCTCCGGTAAGAGCGGTCATGCTTGACATGGCACTTAAAACCCGGCGGCCATTCCAGCGCGAAGCCCTTCAAAGGAAAAACGAAAGAAGAAATATTAGGGATTAACGTTGGATATGTTATTGCTGTGGTCTTCAGTCCGCAGACTGGTTTGATGCAGCTCTCCGCGCTACCCTGTCCTGTACAAGCCTCTTCATCCGAGAATAAGTTGGGCAACCTACATCCTTTCGAATCTGCTTACTGTATTCGTCCCTCGGTCACCCTCTATGATTTTTACCTCCACACACTTCCTTCTAATGCTAAGCTGACAATTCCTTGTCTCAGAATGTGTGCAAACAATCTATCCCTTCTCTTAGTCAGGAATGCCAGAAACTTCTTTTCTTCCCAATACGGTTAAGCTCCTGCTCATTAGTTACGTGATATACCCATCTAATTTTCATCATTGGTCAGTAGCATCACATTTCAAAAGCTTCCATCATCTTTTGCTACTAAAATAACAAAACTCATCCACCTAACCCAATTCCTTCAGCATCATCTGATTTTCTGACATTACATTACATTACTCGATCACCGATCCTGACAAATTCGCACGCAGACACAAATCAGCATCACCTGATTTTCTTAGACTACATTCCATGACCTTAGTTTTGTTCTTGTTAATGTTCATCTTTAACCTACTTTCATGACACTATCCACTCCATTCAGTTTCTATTCCAGGAATTTTCCTGTCTCTGAAGATATTACGATCTCATCGGCAAACAGCAATGTTTTGATTTCTTCGTCCTGAAGTTTAATCACTTCTCCAAATTTCTCCTTGCTTTCCTTCACACCTTGTTCGGTGTAAAAATTGCATAACAATGGGTAAAGGCTACAACCCTGTCTAACTCGCTTCCTTTCCAATGATTGCCTTACATGCACTTCGACTCTTATAACTGCTTTCTGGTTTTTATACAAAGTCTAAATCACGTTCCGTTCCCTATATTTTGCCCCAGTGGACTTCAATCAACATTGTCGAAAGCTTTCTCCAAATCTACAACAGCTACGAATGTATATTTGCCTTTCCTTAATCTAACTTCTAAGATGTCGTAATGTGAGTACTGCCTTGCTTGTACTTGCATTTCTCCTAAATTCAAACTGATCCTCTCCCAGGTCGGCTTCTACCAGCTTTTCAATTCTTCAGTAAATAATTTTGCAACTATGACTTATTAAGTTGATAATTCTGTAATTTTCACAACTGTTTCTGTCAGTTGGTCCTTAAAGGACATTCTAAAACTCCTGAAATATCAGGTGCCTCCAATTCGTCCAGGTCCCATATCTTTATTTTTTTACCATTCTGCAGTTTTTTTCAGTTTTAGTGTACTATTTATGATAAAGCCAGAGTCTGTATTTGCCCCTGGATGTGTCTTACAGTTTAAAACCTGGTTACGAAATCTATGGCTTGCCATTACTTCGTTCCTTCCGGTGTCTCCTGGTCTCCTCCACGTATAAAAACCTTCTTTCATTGTTCTTAAACGAAGTGTCTGGTATTACTGAATTATGTTCTGTACACAATTCTTCTAGACGGATTCCTCTTTCAATCAGTTTTTCCTTCACGTATTATGTTGCCTTCCTTTTCCTACTACCGAATTACAGTCACCAAACACAATAAAGTTTTCCTCTCCCTTAACTTTCTGAATAATTTCCTTTGTCTCCTCATACATTTCTTCGATCTCCTCATCGTCGCCAAAGATAGTTTCCATATAGACTTACACTACTTTGGTCAGTGTTGGCTTCGTATGTGACAACGATAATGCAATCACTGCTTTGCTCAAAGCACTTTACCTGTATTCCTATTTTATTATTCATTTTTAGACCTGCATCTGTAATAGTCCCAAAAGATTTTGTATTCGTAACCCTGTACTCACCTACCTAGAAATTCTATTCATCTTTCCACTGAACTTCACTGTAAGTAGCTTCATCCTATCCATTTCCTTGTTAAATTTTCTAACTCCCTACCCTATTAAGGGATCTTACATTCCACCCTACAAAAAAAAAAAAAAAAAAAAAAAAAAAAAAAAGGAGATGTCTGTGAAGCTTAAGGGACTTAACTGCAAGGTCAACAGTCACTAAACTTACAAAGTACCTTATACTAGAGACGACACAGACATCCATGCCCGAGGGGGATTCCAACCCCGACGGGGAAAGGCCTCGCCCATCGGAGCATAGCGCCTCAACGCGTTTGCCCACTCCGCCGCGGCTCCATTCTCGGAATTAAAATGTTCAAATGTTTGTATAGCTTATGGGACTTAACTACGGGGGCATCAGTCCCTAAACTTACAAACTACCTATGAACTAGCTAATACTAAGGACGGCACAAATATCCATGCCCGAGGGGGGATTCGAACCCCCTACCGTAGTGGCCATGCAGACCGTGACTGGAGTGCCTCAGACAGCTCGACCATCGTGGCCGGCTCCGTAGAATTACACCGACATGTTCCAACATTACGAAATGTTAGATGCTTGGTAGGGGAGGTCGGGTATTATTGGATGATTAAGATTTTTTTCACATTTTGAACACATTATTGGCTTTGACTATGGAGTGTCTCACAGTACACGTCACTGTTAATGTTTTATCCGTGCTCAAGGAATTCGATGACGATCGGACCTCGCACCTTGAGAAAGACGCTGACCATCACATTGCCTGCTGAGGACACATCCTTGAATTTTTTAAGGAAAGACGGCATCCCTAGATGTGCACTACGTTATCCCAAAGCGAGCTATTCAAATTTCAACCGGTTTGGTTGTTACGACCTTTCGTACCTTTTAGGAGCTAAATAGGATTGTATTGGAATGTCTGTCATTCTTTGATTTTACCGAGCATCGGTGGCGTGGTTATGCGAGTCAGTCATTCGGAAATGATATGGGCGTATTAACTTCTCACACCACATTTCCGGAAGAGATTTTTTTTTTTCAGAGACTGCCTACATCACACTTGCGTGTCCTCTCCTGGAGTACTGTTGCCCAGTGTGGGACACTCACCAGGTGGGACTGACGGAAGACATTGAGAAGGTCCAGAGAAAGGCAGCTCGTATTGTTTTATCACGTTACAGGGGGGAAAGCGTCACGGAAAAGTTGCACGATTTGAGATGGTAATCATTAAAAGGAAGACGTTATTCGTTGCGGCGAGATCTATTTGCGAAATTTCAATCACCGACTTTTACTTCTGTATGTGAAAATATTTCGCTAGCACGCACCTTCATAGGCAGACATGACCATCTCAATAATATAAGGAAAATCAGATCGAAAACGGAACGATTTAGGCGTTCTATCCTCCCGTGCTCTATTAGATAATGGAACGGTAGAGAAAGGTTATGAAAGTGGTTAATGAATCCTCTGCCAGGCACTTAAATGTGATTTGCAGAGTATCTATTCAGATGTAGGTCTAGAAAGGATCTGATGACGTTAAAAAGTTTTATGACAGTATTTGGCATGAAGACAATTTTGAAAAATGGTAAAGGAAGTTTTCTTTTATTATTTATTTTTTCGCTGCCTTTAGGTTTCTCTCAGAGAGCCACTATTTGAACATTGACAGCGACCGCAATGTTTTTTATGGTGAAACAATTAACTGATAACTACGTATGAGAAATTACTATATTAATGATCAGTTTTAAGGAGATTGAAAATACGGTTCTGCTTCAGAATAATATGCTGTTGTTCAAACGAATAAAATTTGAGATTGGAGGAATAAATATATATCAGTTTTCATTGAGAGTCAGATGTACAATTTTAAGTTTTATATTGGAAACTAAATGAAACTTATGGTAGGATAAATGACAACGTAATTTTTTGTGTCAACCCGTCATCTAGATAATACAAATGATTAACAAGTTTTAAGTATCACCTGTCGACATTCTCAATACTTGATCAAGTTTTCAAATGTTCAAATGTTTGTATATCTTATGGGACTTAACTACGGGGTCACCAGTCTCTAAACTTACAAACTACTTATGAACTAACTAATACTAAGGACGGCACAAATATCCATGCCCGAGGGGGGATTCGAACCCCCGACCGTAGTGGCCGTGCAGACCGTGACTGGAGCGCCTCAGTCCCCTCGGCCACCGCGGCCGGCTGATCAAGTTTATTAATAAATCAAATAACTATAAGAATCTGGATTACGTGAGCGGTGAGACGCGAACGAGGTGTGGCACCGTGCGAATCGGCGGGCGGTGTCTACATCTAAATCTGCATGGGATACTCTGCAAATCACATTTAAAGCCTGGCAGAGGGTTCATCGAACTACCTTTATACTATTTATCTCCCATTCCATTTTCGAATAGTGCGCGGGAAGAAAGAACACCTGAATCTTTCCATTCGAGCACTGATTTTTTGTATTTTATTCTGATGATCATTTATACCTATATAAGTGGGAGTCGACAGTATAGTTTCGCATTCGGAGGAGATGGTGGCGACTGGAGTTTCGTGAGTAGCTTACGCCGCAGCGATAACCGCCGTTGTTGTAATGATTCCCATCCCAGATCCTGTATCTTTTTTGTAACGCTGTCTCCCCTGTATCGTGCCAATACACAACGAGCTACCCTTCTTCGGACGCTTTCCATATCCTCCGTGTAACGCGAAGTAGTGCGGTGCGGTAGCCCTGTACTACGTGGACAGCCAATCGCGCGGCGGCTGATCCCAATGCACGACGAAAATTACTTTTTCGATTTTCTTGCTGTAGAAAAATACTGTAGGTGTATAGAACAAAGCTATATCTCCCTCTGGTGTCAGTTTTTCGATATAAATTCTGCTTATCCCGTAAAAAAAATCATATTCGCAGAATATATGACGACAACTGCGAATGGGCAAAGCTGAAAATGTGCACCCAACCGGGATTCCAATCCGTGTCTCCCGCTTTCTCGGTAGTTGCGCTGGCCACTACACCACTGGGGACGCAGTGATCAGCGCACCTGCAAGGGCTACCTAATCACGCCTCCCGTCAGATACAAATTCCCAGCCTTACCCTGCCCACAGTTCTCAAACTCGTAGCTTTGAAACTAATTCCCGTAAGAGTAAGGGCCACAAACTTGCCCAGCCCTCCCCACTAACTAAAGGATCATTGCCCGTCACCGGCATATTTTATATACAGGGTGTTCCAGCTATCTTGTCCACCCAAAATATCTCTGGAACAAGAACAGCTATTGGAAAACATCTTTCACCGCTATCAATGTACGGCTGAGGCCCATGAATGTACTTAATTGAGCAGCATGGGGTTCTCGCCTGAGTCTCCGGACGTGCGCTAGCCGCGCGTTTCACGTATTTCAAGCGTCAACTTCGCGTCGCAATATCTCGGGATGTAATTGGAATATTGCGATGCAATCAACGGCATTGTGTATGTGTATTGTCATGCTATGGATTGCTGAAGAAAAAATAGGGTGTCCAATTAAAAAAAAAAAAAAAAAGATATGAGTTTGTATTAAAAACACATCTGCTTTCGTTTTAGAATGTTTCCAAATAAGTACATGCATGGGCCCCAGCCGTACATTCATACCGGTGAAAGTGTTGTTATTGTTCAGAGATATTTTGGGTGGACAAGATAGCTGGGACACCCTGTATATTAATATGCCGGTGACGGGCAATGATCCTTTAGTTAGTGGGGAGGGCTGCGCAAGTTTGTGGCCCTTACTCTTACGGGAATTAGTTTCAAAGCTACGAGTTTGAGTACTGTGGGCAGGGTAAGGCTGGGAATTTGTATCTGACGGGAGGCGTGATTAGGTAGTCCTTGCAGATGCGGTGATCACTGTGTCCGCAGTGGTGTACTGGTCAGCGCAACTGCCCATAAAGCGGGAGATCCGAGTTAGAGTCCCGGCTGGGTACACATTTACAGCTTTGCCCATTCGCAGTTGATGTCATATATTCTGTGAATATGAAAGAATAACAACTGTAGGATCAGAAATGACGTCTGTTCTTTCAGAAAAAAACGCCACATGTATATAAATAAATAAAAATAAAGTAAGATCCACCTCTTCTGATTTTGAGCGCTTTCCTTGAAATACGATACTACTCGCTCAGAGTTTTTCAAATGTTACAGGCTAGCAAAAAAGCTTCATAACGGAGTGTCTGTTGTTTCGATGTTCGCCATTGTTAATACGATATTTATTTGCCAACTTGAAGATTTTGCAGTGAAAAATATAGTCGCTGACTATTAACGTTTGGTTGACTGCGTTCTAAATGTAACCAACATTGTGAAATTGTTTTTAAAGGTGACAATAAAGTGATACATCACTCCAGCACGTCGAACACGGTGGTGTAGTTTGAGGGCGCTAGCGCCGCGCGCTCTCCTTCGGCGCACCATGTGCACAACTACTGTGCCTCTAGCCTGCAGCTCAGTCAGTCAACCTTGCTAATAAAAGACATACCCGAGCCAACAGAAAACGACTTTAAAAATAGCACAATGTTTCTGAGACAGATGGCAAACCTGTAACTCGTTTTAAAATATTGATGGCAACCAAGCTGGGATAGAAAAAAGAATTACATGTCTTTCTATGTATTATAGTGACAAATATCGCATTGCTAGCTATCACTGATGAAAGTTACACAAGTTCTTAGCCGGCAGCGGTGGCCGAGGTGACTGAGGCGCTCCAGTCACGGTCAGCACGGCCACTACGGTCGGGGGTTCGAATCCCCCCTCGGGCATGGATATTTGTGCCGTCCTAGTTCGTAAGTAGTTCATAAGTAGTTTGTAAGTTTAGGGACTGATGACCCCGTAGTTAAGTCCCATAAGCTTTACAAACATTTGAACAAGTTCTTAATGGTAACTGTAGGGTTCTAGGTTTCTATGGAAAAAACTATGATACCAGTGGTTTTGTTGAATGGCCCTTGCGATATATAATAGAAATGGAAAGACTAAAATTACCAGAAGAATGTTTGACAGGATCCAGTATCAAGTGTCCATATTTTTTCCTTGGTGAAAGCAGCTTTTAAATTTCTCGAGAAAGAACAACGGTAGGGGACACTAAATATATTTATAACTGTAGGTTATCTTGCACAAGAATGGCATTAGAATGTTCATTTGGTTCTGTAACATCTAAATTTAGATTTTGTACAAAGTTATGCAGAGCAATGTAGAAAATATAGTGCACATTTTGAAAGCTATATCTTTATTGAATAACATCATCCGTGACTTTCAATCAATTAATGACGATAAAGCTGGATTTTTCCATGACGTATACCGAAATACAACAAAAACAGAAAATGGTTGTTTTCAAAAGAGATAAAATGCTTCTTCGGGACCAGCCTTGGAAGTGTGAGAAAATTTCAATTTGTATTTTGAACGAAATCCAATACGAAGGATATAAACTTTGCTTTTTAATAAATGAGTTATATTTTCTTAATTGTAGAAAATATTATTTTGGAAAGTGATGAAAATGGTAAACGAGTAATGTAAATTCTGCTCAGTAATAAATGTGTAAAAATAACGTACTTGTAGTATCTGTTTTTTTAAGGAGAGAGAAAAAAAAGCAATTTGTATTTTGAATAAAATCTTGCATAAAACACGTGAGCAACACTACTGTAATATGTGTGTTATATGAACTTACTGAGAGTATGTTCAAATGTTTGTTAAGCTTATGGGACTTAACTACGGGGCTATCAGTCCCTAAACTTACAAACTACTTATGAACTACTTACGAACTAGGACGGCACAAATATCCATGCCCGAGGGGGAATTCGAACCCCCGACCGTAGTGGCCGTGCTGACCGCGACTGGAGCGCCTCAGTCACCTCGGCCACCGCGGCCGGCTACTGAGAGTATTAATTCCAAGCATTCACGGTACGATAATAAAGGATTTAATAATTGTTTTATTGCCCCACAACATAGAAGGTTCTTAAACGGAATTTATCAAATTTTCACACATTGTTAACTTCAAATGCCAGGTGCAAGCCGCGCCCGCTTCGCGCGAAACTATAAAACCGTTTGCTCACGCAAGGCAAGTTAACTGTAGGCCGTGTGTTTGAAATTTTTGCCCGTCGCAGCGCCACGCCGCCGGTTTGTTCACGTAGGACGCTGCCTCAGCCATCTGCGACCGTCTCGTGATATATCGGGCTTCGATGTACTCCGCTGCTGCGACGGTTGTGACAGTGTTACCGCTGCATTTATACCAAGAGGTTCGGGTGCTGCAAAACGGTTCTAGCATGTTCGTTACCTTCATCCAACCCCTGTTTCTGTGATCGTTTGTGTACCCATGGCTAGTTCTGTTTCGGCTAAGAGCTCTCTGAGGACTGAACTTTATTCTGTTAATGAGTAAATCAATGTATTACCGACTTGTCCTACAGAAGGTATGTGACACGGCTACCTATGATATATGTGCCTCATTCTGAATATATGTTTCAACCGACTCCTCCAACATGCAATTTCTGTAGCTTCTCTGTCCCATTCTTTAAATTAAACATCTACTAGGCAACGAAACAGCTGCTGAAAAAACGAAGTCAACTCGCCTGGGGCAGAAGATCTGCAGGTGAGTGATATGTTAGAGAACAATGTTTGTTAGTGCTTCTTTCATTAAGTCAGACTCGTAAAGAGAGAGATTGTGGCTACATTTACTTCCATCAAATCCCCAGCCTACAGTTTATTCCCACGTGTGTGCGCACGCACGCGCGCGCGCGCGCGCGCGCGCGATTTTATCGCATAATTTTTAATCCTTAAATGCATGGTTGCATGTCTGCAACATCGATTGTAATATTGTACTATCCACGTTATTGGGAATTTTGTGAACTAACTCGTGTTTAACAGCTGCAGCAGAGTTTGTAGAAAGTGTTTGTGGTGTTTGTTGTGTGGAAGTTGACGGCAGTGTGAACTTCGGTTAACATCTTTGCTTGTTATTTCATAATTTCTCCTGCCGAATAACAACTTCAAAAAACTTACTGGTATGCAGGCAGGTAATAATTTCGGCGTCGGCACTTCGAGCTATTTTGACTGTGTTATAAGGAAGCGATTGAAATAAAACTAGCAGACAACCTTATGAATAGGGATGGAGGATTTTGCTTAAATTCGGCTTGGGATCCTGCTCTCTCACTTGTGAAAAACAGAGGAACAAAACTAATCCGACATCATCCGCTGAGAAATGCTTATTATCGATATCCTGACCGTTTTAATCTTTGGTTGACGGCGCTGTGTGCTTGCTTGCTCGGTGTGTGTTGCCTTTTCTGTTTACTCATTGATAGCCGAGGATTTAAAGATAGTTGCACATTGCTTCCTCACTGCAGTTTCGCCTTGGAAATGGCTGGGTGGTCTCCTGCCGAAATATCGGCCGACGCCGAAATTGATACCTGGCTGCATACCCCTACGTTTTTTTTACCTTTTCTTGTGTTTGGAGAAAACGGTGGTGTAATAATTTTGCAGATATTTTGTTTTCCATAGAAGGAGCCAGTTTTGGAAGGAGAAAAAACTCACCAACTACGACAGGTACGGAGAATTATATTAAGCCCAAAATTTCCTTTATACTATCCAACTTTGAAAATTCTATAACAATTTCCTGTATGTTGCAAAAAAAAAAAAATCTAGCAACTTATGAATTTTTTACTATTTTTACCTTTGCTTGTACAACTTATAGAAAATTCTTTTTTTTATATAAAAAGACATGCATTTAGGGGTTAAAACTTTCGCAATTAGTGTTTACTAAAGCAGCAGCACGGTTCATTATTCCTGCAGTGAACCTTCAACGACTCGTTGATTCTATGACAAGTCCACTTGCTACACTTCGCCCGAGAAAAGGAGGTCCGACACGATATCAGAAGATGTTTCACGGTTGTCACCTGAGCGTATGTTCCAAAACGTGTTACTCGGCGAGCTAACATATTTGTGTTTAGCCCCCGTATCTCAGTAGAACACTGTAATCTGACATCGATGAGAGCTGGCAGACATATCGTTTTCGCGCTACATCACGTCGCTCCCCGCCTCTGCACACCTGCTAGCTGGCGTTATCCCGCCGCTACGACACTGTCCCGCGCGGGGAGCGCAGCCAACCGCAGCCTCGCCAACGCTCGCCGCCTCGGGCCATTTGTTCCGTAAAAACGTTCATTTCGGCAGTCGGCTCGGCCCCCGCGCAGTCATTTGTTAACGCCAGGGGCGAGAAACTTCGTCGGCCGTACTTTGCAATATGGCGCCGTGCGAGCCGAGTGATTAATCCGTAATAACCGTAATGCAAAACCGCGCGCGCAGAAGTTGGCCCTCCTGCGGCTGACAGTTTAATGAAATCGCGCGGCCGCCAAGTGGCAAGTGGCAGTGGCAAGTGGCGAGTGGCGCAGACCGCCTGATGGAGCGCGACAGGCGAACTGCCGCCGGCCCTGCTGTGGCCATTAGTCCACGCCGTCCAGACGAGGCACCGGCCGTCTTAAGCAGACACCCGACTTACTAAGTTGCGTCGTGCACGCATCAGGCCGACCGGTACTTTTAAACAACCTGTTCTTACTGCTCGGCTTGTCTGCGTATTTATTCATTTCTGACGGTACCTCTCCCCTCCTCTCTCGGTCCACTCCATCCTCCATATTTCTGCTCTCGATCATCTTCATCTTCCTGCTGTGGTGTAACAACCGATTCTTCCTTCAGATCATAATGGATTTGTGTATTCAGGAGTAAATTTATTCAGTTTGATTTAGTCAGACTTCGACCCCGCCCATTCCACTGCACTCGAATTAATAAAAATCTTCTTTCATAGGAAAAAAGTCTTTTAAATATTCGCTGCTAGGTTCTTGTGCAAAATAGAAAAATAAAACTCTTCCAAAAAAAAATACTGTAAAAATTCAAAATCTGGTACGCACTTTCATTGAATATTCTCAAAAAAAAAAAAAAAAACACCAGAAAATATCTCGTTGAAGATTTCCTAAGACAATCTTTTACTATCACAGATGTTGCTCCCTGAATCAGTCGTAAAATATATCGATTCATAAAACTTGATCTCACTTTTTTCCAGTTAATAAAATTATTTGCTGAGTCCCTACACTGGTATAAAATCGGAGAAACTCTGTTATAAGTTCCAAAAATATAAATTCAGTTCAATATGCAAATCTCTTCTTATTCAGTGCAATAATTATTTTGCACACACTGGTACTGGAAGTAAAAGTTTTCGTAAGTTATAAGTCCACGTAATACATGACATACAATCAGAACTTGTTCGTAAAGACTCAACATCAAGACTGAAACGGTTTTTAACATAAAATATAAACAGACTTATTATTACAATACATTTTTCAATTTTTCTTGTTTAAGTGATTGTAACGGTTGGGAACGGAGGTACTCCAACAGGATCTTCTCTGAGCGTGTGGCTGTCGACCCGCCACGATTGGTGGCCAGGTACATCATCTTTGGCTTCAGCAGAGAAGACGGTATTTTCGTAGCTTGCTCCGTTGTCACGGCACATGAAACATAAAAACAACACATATTTCCTTTAAGCACTTATTAAGACTAAACATTATTAACAACAACATATATAAACATGTTCTTTTACCTGCGAAACTTCGTCCCACTACACTGCATACACCCACCTCCCTCTCCTCCTCCTCCTCCTCCTCCTCTTCGTATCTTCTACTCTATCTACTCCTTCGCTTTATCTACTCCTCTCCACAGTATTACCTCCTCTAAACCATCGCCATAAAGTGGCACATTTTGAAATGTCTGGAAGGATAGAAAAGCAGTTGAAATCGCTGGACCTGAATGGATACCAGTTCGATATTACACGGAGTCTGTGAAGAAAATTTAAAAGGGAAATGGATAGGTTGAAGCTATGTTAGGGATTAGTGAAGTTCGGTGGAAAGAAGAACAGGATGTCTGGTCAGGCGGACAAAGAATTTTAAATACAAAATGAGTTGGGGGTATTACAGGAGTAGTTGTAATAATGAATAAGAAAAGAGGAATGCGAATAAACTACTAGGAGCAGCGCAGTGATCGCATTATCGTAGTCAGATACGAAGCCAACACCGACCACGGTAGTGCAAGTACACTAGCTCTGCCAATGATGAGGAGAACGAAGAGATGCATGAGGAGGTAAAAGAAATCATTCACACAGTTAAGGGCGGGAAAAACTTAATTGTGATGGGAGACTGGAATTCGGTAGTAAAAAAGGAAAGGAGGGGAAAATTGTAGGTGAGTATGAACTGGACAAAAGGAATGAACGAGGGAACAGCCTGGTAGAATTTTCCACGGAACATAATATAATCATAAGAAACACCTGGTTTAACAATCAAGAAGGAATGTCGTATACATAGAACAGACCAGGAGAAACCGGGAGGCACCAGATAGATTTTATAATGGTAAGACATCGATTTCGGAACCATGTTTTAAACTGTAAGACACACCCGTGGGCAGATATAGACTAGGACCTAATCTTATTTGTCATGAACTGTAGGCTGAATATGGAAAAACTGCAGAAATGTAGGAAAATAAGGATATGGGACCTGGATAAATTGAAGGAACGAAAAGTTCTTGAGAATTGAGGGAGCTTTAGGCAACAGTTGATAGAAACGAGGGAAATAAAGCCATAGAAGAGGAATCGCTAGCATTGAGAGATGAAATAGTGAAGGCAGCAGAGGACCAAATAGGTAGAAAGGCAAGACCTACAAAAAATCCTTGGATATCACAGGAAATACTACAGTTAATTGATGAAAGGAGAAAATATAAAAATGCAGTAAATGAAACAGGCAAAATGGAGTACAGACGACTAAAAAATGAGATTGGCATGATAGTTGTTTGTTGTTTGTATAGTCTATGGGACTTAACTACGGGGTCATCAGTCGTGCAAAATAGCTAAGCAGGAGTGGCTAGAAGGCAAATGCAAGTCAGTATAAGAATGTTTAAATAGGGGAAAAATAGATACCTCCTACAGAAAAATAAAAGAGACTCTTGGAGACAAGAAAAGCAGCTGTATGAACATAAAGAACCCAACTGGAAAACCAGTTCGCGGCAAAGAAGGGAAAACTGTAAGGTGGAAAGAGTACATGGAGGGGTTCTACAAAGGAAATGAATATTGTAGGAAGGGAAAAGCTTGTTGATGAAAATGAAATAGGAGATACTATACTGCGAGAAGAATTTGACAGAGCACTGAAATAACTGAGTCGAAACAAGGCCCCTGGAGTGGACAACATTAACTTATAACTACTGAAGTCTCTAGGAGAGCCAACCATGAAAAAACTATTTAACCTAGTGCGTAAGATATATGAGAACAGGTCTCAGAAGTTAGGCAAGACGAAAACGTTTTGTCCTTTTGTGCCACATCACTCGACTGTCGATCAGAAGCGGGCACGTTTAAAGGCTTCACAGGAAATTGTCGTAATGGCGGATGCGACACCCAATTTCTTGAACATATTATCACTCACGATGAAACCTGGTATCTCTGGTACGAGCCTTAAACGAAACAAAGAAGCGTGTAATGGTGTTCTCCAACACGTTATTTTTGCAAATACCTCTTAAACAATGCAAGACATGAAAAAAAGAGAGTAAAGTTGTAGAGAATTTTCTCCTCTACAAATTTCCTTACGCTATTTTCGTGTCAGATACACAGTTAAGCCGTTATTTTCATTTAAATTTCGAGCTGTCAAAAGACGATCGCAAAGGCCCACATTTAGTGTTACTACCTTAACCTAAAGTGGGGCAAACTGTAAGGTTATGCAGATGAGTAGGAGAAACAATGTCGTAATGTTGGATTACGGCGTTATCAGTGTGCTTATGGGTAGCAGGGTCATTTAAATATCTAGGCGCACCGCTACACAGCGATATGAAATGAAGCGATCATATAAGGATAGTTGTGGGGAAGGCGGATGGTCTAGCTCGGTTTATTGGGAGAATTTTGGGAAGATGTGATTCGTCTGTAAAAAAAACGCTTGTGCGACCGCGTCTTGAGTATTGCTCAAGTACTTCAGATCCCCACCAGATCACTTTAAAGGAAGACATAGAAACAATTTAGAGCCGGCAAGCTAGGTTCTTTACTGGTAAGATCGATCAATGGCTAGTGTTACTAGGATGCTTCTGGAACTAAAATGGGTTTCGCTAGAAGGCGACTTTTTTCTTTTTTAGAAACACTGTTGAGGAAATTTAGAGATTCTGAATTTGAAGCGGACTGCAGATCGATTCTACCGCCGCCAATGTACCGGGTGATCAAAAAGTCAGTATAAATTTGAAAACTTCATAAATCACGGAATAATGTAGATAGAGAGGTAAAAATTGACACACATGCTTGGAATGAACAAGAGGTTTTATTAGAACAAATAAAAAGTTCAAAAATGTCCGACAGCTGGCGCTTCATCTGATCAGAAAAGCAATAATTAGCATAACAAATTAAGAGAAAGCAAAGATGATGTTCTTTACAGGAAATGCTCAATATGTTCACCCTCATTCCTCAACAATAGCTGTAGTCGAGGAATAATGTTGTGAACAGCATGTCCGGAGTTATGGCGTCGGATGTTGTCTTTCAGCATCTCTAGATATGTCGGTCGATTTTCGCACGGACTGAGGTCTGGAGACCTGGGAGGCCAAGCATGACGAAAGTGGCAGCTGAGCACACGATCATCAAAAAAATGTTCAAATGTTTGTTAAGCTTATGGGACTTAACTACAGGGTCCATCAGTCCCTAAACTTACAAACTACTTATCAACTACCTTATACTAAGGACGACACAAATATCCATGGCCGAGGGGGGATTCGAACCCCCGACCGTAGTGACAGTGCAGACCGTGACTGGAGCGCCTCAGTCCCCTCGGCCACCGTGGCCGGCACACGATCATCACCAAACGATGCGGGTAAGAGATCTTTCAGGCGTCTCGCAATACTTATATTTTTTATTTTTGTTCTAATAAAACCCCATGTCATTCCAAGCACGTGTGTCAATTTTTACCGATTTTTCCGTGATTCATAAAGTTTTCAAATTTATACAGACCTTTTGATCAAACGGTACATTTAGCATAAATACTAGAAAAAAATGTCAGAGAGATTTTGGCTCGTACAGATGTATAAGCATTCTTTTTTCGCTAGTTCTATATGGGAGTGGAACAAGAAAGCAAGTAACTATTAGTGGTACTGAGTACTCCCCGCCACGCACGTTTGAGTAGACTGCGGAGTTTGTATGTAGCTGTATGTCAAACGAAGTCTGTTTTGACGTATCCTCCGCCATGTAGCGAATTACATGTAACGTACATAGTGACCTTCGTCTTATTGTGAAGCTAAAGTATGCAAACTTCAGCCAGGTGGGTATCGAACTGTAGAATGGTTTCCATTTCAAATAAAGAAACAAACATCTTTATCATTTTTTAATTACAACTTGGGTGTTTATCCATATTTACAAAGAAAATATTGGGTAAGAGGTCCGCCTGATATGCAAAACACCATTTCTCCCTGTTTCACAAACATATTTCAGCACATCATCCGTGGTTTTTTATTTATTGCCGGCCGCGGTGGCCGAGGGGACTGAGGCGCTCCAGTCACGGTCTGCACGGCCATTGCGGTCGGGGGTTCGAATGCCCCCTTGGGCATGGATATTTGTGCCGTCCTAGTTCGTAAGTAGTTCATAAGTAGTTTGTAAGTTTAAGGACTATGACCCCGTAGTTAAGTCCCATAGATTATACAAACATTTTTTTATTACGGTTGTGGGAATGAAAACTTTTCTTTCTACGTTAGTAGTAAAATAGTTTCTCTTTCACAGCTGAAAATAAATAAAAAACCACAGATCATGGGCCAAAGGTGTATCAGTTCTTACGTTGCAGATCTGCGATGAATGGTAGCCTTGTGAAATAATATCCGTACGGATGTGGTACAACACAGTATGACTCAAGTGAGTGCTGAATTCTACCGTCGCTTTTGCGTGCTGTAGTCTTATGTTGTGTGGACGCAATTCTATTACATGTTCGTCTCTGTCCGTTAATTTCGGTTTTCGCCTCCTGTTCCCTGTTGATAAGGAGTACTTCCTGAGATTAGTTTCAATATACTGACAAGGTCGTGGTAGGGAACTTCACTTTCTATGTCTAGAGAAGAAGACGGATTGTATGTTATCTGAAGCAAAATTTGGCCACTGTACTCGGGGAAACACGACTGCTTGATACATTCGCCCTTTTCATGGCTTGAAACAATAAATCCGCGAGAACTCTGTCTACGTAAGTATGTTAGGGTCTATCAGAGTACGTATAGCTGAGAGCAAATGGGTGGGTGCAAAAAGAAATTTATGGATAATATTTGTGGAATATCCTACATCCTATAATGTCTTGGAGTAATAGAAGAGCACATTTATGAATAACACTAAAGAGTTATTGTTAACAATCACAGCTCTTGGCCTTATAAGTATGGTAAATACTTCTATCCCATCAAAACTCTTATTTGGAAACGTTAAGACGATGTTTAATAAAATATAACTTATAAAATTGAACAAAAAATTCGCAATGTATTCTCAGTAGTTGTGTGGATCATTGTCATAGACAATGCCGAAAGCAATGGAGTCAAATAAAACAGACTGAATGTGAATAATCCAGATAACTACTTCCGTAATCGTAGTTTCAGCTCTTCCGCTTCCTAACGAACTAAATCGGATTCGAGTGGCTGTGTACACTCCAGGATAGAAGTATTCAACGCATTTTGAATTTCCGGACTAAAAAAAATGTGAAAAAGCTACTGGCAGGAAGCCACACCATGGGCAGAACAGTCTACATACAGCTACATCTACACAGGATGCTCTGCAAATCACATGTAAGTGCCTGGTAGATGATAGTACTTACGTACTATTAACTCAGATAGTGTGCAATTATTTTTTGTTTAATTTTTTTTTCAGAAGCTATTTTTTACCTTCAAAAGACTGCACAAGATGGTTATACATGATTTTTTTTTTTTTCACAATCACGCCATTAGTTTTGTAATACTACCCTTTTTTCTGGAATGGAGTCAAAATGAATGTTTTATAATTTTAATCTGATGAATCATTATTATTAAAACAACATTTAAGATGAAATGTATACACATAACTCAAAAATTGAAGAAAGTTCAAGAAATATACACACAACTACGAGGAAGTCTTCAGGATCTTCTGTATGAACCTCAACTTTGCAGCTGTATCCAACCACTTTGCAATCGACAATACAAGCTAAAATTAATCTGCAATGGGAACAGTCGATTCAAAGAAATAAACTATCACACTCTACACTAATTCTTACAGACAAGAATGAAGAAATAAGTTGCCATTGTCGTCCTTCTGAAAGGACGTCAGCGCTATCTGGGTTAATATTCAGATATTTATTTACAGAGGGTGCTCCTAAAATATATGTAAAAAATGAAACAGCAGGTAGAGGGGACGAAAATAAGTATATTTAGTATAGGAATGTATGGTTGGTAATGACATATTACAGCGCTAACGTGTACAGAAGTTTAAGAGAAAGGAAACTGAAAAGGGAAGTAAAAACAAACAAAACATTATTTATTGAAAATTTACCAGAGGTGCTCGAAAAGCTGCCACCAACAGCGATACAAAATTCACGATGACGATAAATGGATTGGCGTACATTAGAAAAGACGTCAGGCATGTCGACCATATGTCCAGCAGCAACAGACACGCGGAGAACTAGATCTTCTTCAGATGTGACGGGACTCTCAGACACCAGCTTTTCATATGACCCCAAAAGAATAAATCCACGCAGTTTAAATCAGCAACTTTTGTAAAATGTCAATAAACAAATTTTTGTGTTTACTTCCGTTTTCAGTTTCCTTTCTTTCATTCTCTTGTACACGCTAGCGCTGTAAGATGTCTTTACCGACTACGTATTTCTATACGAAATCTGCTTACTACGGTCATGTGCACCTGTTGTTTCATTTCTGACATATGTCTTTGGAGCACTCTGTATGAACTGTCCATGCAACTGAAATAACACAATTCTTTTGCCATACGCGTTTCGCCATTACTTGCATGTGCCTAGAGGTGGAGTGCTGGAATGAAATGTCCCAATGAAATAAAGGAAGAATGAAAAACAGCAACCTGAGACAACAAACAACACATTTACTAGAGGTGGAACTTACACAGTAGCAACACTGCTGTGGAGACACTATGGAATGAAATATACTATTGACGCTGATAACACACGTTGTTGACATACCTGCCTTACCTCCGAGCAAATGGACTCGCCCGTTCCACGTCACCGGCGTGCGCACAATCGAGGGAAACACAGCCACTTGTGAGCGAGCTGTCTAACGTAACGGTGTCACTTTTTTTTTTCGAAACAGGAACAACGGAGTTGGACACAGACTGAAGATATGGTGAAAGTTATGGTGAAAGTAATGATGATTCTCGTGTACAACTCTGATGATTTTATCCTAACGCAGTACGTTTCTCCATGGTAGATCGTCAATGCACAATATTACTGTTCGTTTTTGGGGCATCAGCTGCGTCTCTCTTTGTGGAACAAGCGGCCACACAATTTGCGGAACCCACCCATCATTTTACACGTCAATGCGCGGGCGCATACGGCGCAAGCTGTGGCTGCTCTTTTCGGTCGATGGGCCTGGGGAGTACTGTACCATCCACCATACTCCTCGCACTTAAGTCCTTGTGAATTTGATATGACTCCGAAGATAAGGAACCACTTCGTGCTAATTCGCTTCAGAACTGTTCCACATATACGACAGGCAGTAAAACGCTCCATTCGCACCATCAACAGAACAGGCTCTGCTAACGGTGTACTACGCCTTCACCATTGCTGGCAACGGATTCTTCACAACACAGGTGACTACTTTGAAGTACAGTAACAGGTGCAAACATGTAACTCTTTTGTATCGGTTGTGAATAAATAGTTGTCACTATTTATGTTCCACCTCTCGTAGAACAGCATCTACGAGAATTGTCACTGCAGATGTCTTGCACATAAAGACGAAACTCGTACGGCAAAATTATTGTTTTATTTCAGTTGGGTAGACGATTCATATAAATAAATATCCGTATATAAATATAAGCGGCACCTGAGGGAAAAGAACTTATTATTTCATTTTCGAATAGCGCATGGGAAGAACTATATTTCTTCGTTCGAGCTCTGATTTCTCGTATTTTATTACGATCATCATTTCTCCATACGTAGATGGAAATCAACACCACATTGTCTCACTCGCAGGAGGAAGTCGGCGATCGAAACAAGAAACGTCCACTCCAGCTCCTGTATAATTTCCGTGACATTCTCTTTCTTGTATCGCGAAGATACAGTAGGAGCTGCCCTTGTTTGTATTCTTTCGATGTCCTCCGTCAATTGTATTTTATTACAATGATCATTTCTCCATACGTAGATGGAAATCAACACCACATTGTCTCATTCGCAGGAGGAAGTCGGCGATCGAAACAACAAACGTCCACTCCAGCTCCTGTATAATTTCCGTGACATTCTCTTTCTTGTATCGCGAAGATACAGTAGGAGCTGCCCTTGTTTGTATTCTTTCGATGTCCTTCGTCAATTGTATTTCATGAGGATCGCACGCTGCGCAACAATACTCCTACAGTAGGCGGACAAGCTCACTGTAGGTAGTCTCTTGAATAGTTCGTTTACATTATCTATCTTTCAAGAAAACTCAGTCTTTGGTTCCCCTCCTCCACGTCATTGTCTATATCTTTTTCAAAATTACAACCTCTGACAATGAAGTTCCGTGAACAGTCCTGTAACAGTAACGTAGATGAACTATGAACTGCAGTTAATTTACTGTGCTTCGAAATAGTCACCACCCATAACTCCACACCGCTAAGCTCTGCGATACATGTCCTGGATACTTTGCACAAATAATCCTTTGGGATGGTGTTTGAACACATCATCACGTTTCGTTGGATGTAGGAAACATTATCAATCTTTTTTCCTTTCAAAAAAAGGATAGAGGAGATGGGACAGGAAGAAGTCTTGACGATTGTGATCCGGCGAGTATGGTGCATTTTCAAATTGCACCTCCCCCTTTCTTGCCAGTAACGTTTTGACGATATTGGATGTGAACTAGCGTTCTCGTGAAAAAAAAAAAAAAAAAAAAAAAAAAAAAAAAAAAAAAAAAAAAAAGGCGATAACATTGTTGTGGTACTGGGGTTATACTCTCTGTACACGTTGCATGAAACGGGTGAAAATTTCGCCGTACCTTGCAGCGTTAAACGTCGTTCCCTCAGGTAGAAATTACTTGTGGATAGTTTCTTGACTATCGAAGAAGGTGATTAGTATCGTTTTTATCCGTGATTTTTAGGCTCTGACATTTCCCATGAGGTGATGTCGGAGAACGCCATTCCAAGCTTCCCTGTTTCGTTTTAGGGTCGTACCAGAGACACCAGGTTTCATCGTCAGTGATAATATGTTCAAGGAATTGGGTGTCACATCCGCATTTTCGACAAGCCTTTAAACGTGCCTGCTTCTAATCTTCAGTCAAGTGATGTGGCATAAAAGGACAAAACGTTTTCTCTTTGCCTATCTTCTGAGCCCTGTTCTCAGCTCAGAAGCAACGCACTGAACAAGCACTTCGTCTAACAGAGAATACACGCGATGCTCAACGTAACTACGGTGGGAGCAACGTTGTGATGTGATTTGCCTATGTTGCCCGATTGTCCGCTCTGACGTCATTCACCGAACTTTATTTTCATAGGTTGTAAGTCTGTTGAAATAGTGATTCCGAGGTGATTAGTTGAATTTACGACCTACATATTTAATTGATTTATCAAACGAAGTTTTACGAATTCCTATTAGTACAAATGTATATTATTTAGGACCAATTATCAATCTTCGCACTATTCAGATATCTTATGTAAATCGTTCTGCATTTGACCTTCACCTTATTGCTTTACTCAGCGATAAATGACAGTATCATCTGCAGACAACGTAATAGGTCTGCTCAGATTTTCACCCAGATCGTTTATGTAGATAATGAACAGCAGTGAAACTACAACACTTCCCTGGGGAACGCCAGATATCACATCTGTTTTCCTCGATGGCTTTCCATCAATTACTCTCTGACAGGAAATCCCCAATCCAGTCATAAATCTGAAACGATATTATATGACCGCGCAATTTGGTAAAACAGCGGCTTGAGATGTACGGTTTTAAAAACCTTCTGAAAATCTAGAAATACGAAATCAATTTGCTCAATTGGAGATTGAACAAGAGTACAGAGAACAGTAAAACACTGAATTTTAAACTGGCCACGGTGGTTAAAACTGATATATATGCAGCATTAAGACTTTCGGAGATTAAAACACATGCAGTGGAAGACAGGTGACGGCGACGATAGCACACAATTAAAACCCTGTTCGGCGGTTGCTGACTATTAATACTGGGACACTGAACACAAAACACTGGCAATGACACTGACACTTGAACACAGACGTATCACTGACTAAAACCTATGTCACTGGTTCCCTGCAGGGGGTAAGGATGGGATGAGAGGCGCTGAGGGGGAGGGGTAGAAGTTGAGAGGACACCTGGGAAAGGGGAGAGAGGGGAAATGCCAAACGGTGGAGGGGAAAGACGACGGGAGGCAGAAGGTAGAGGGTGCGCAAATATGGGGAAGGGATTAAGGTTCGTAGGATGGGTAAATGTCGGGACAGAGTGCGTCATCCCAGAGGGGGAGGTGACGGAAGTTACCCTCGGAGAGGATTTGGAGAGTGTGAAGGTGAAGGGAAGGAGGGAGGGATAACAAAGTAATTGTGGGGTAGAGGCCCAGGATGCAACAAGAGATGGGATGCAAGCAAGTCCTGGAAATCGAGTTTGCCAGATACATATCTGAGGCGGAGATGTTCGAGGAATTTGAGCAGGTGTGGGAAAGGAATAATGTCATAAAGGATCTGGCGGATGCGGTAAGCGAGGCGGGGGGCGTGGCGTTCGTGGATCTGGAGCGATTGGTAGTGGTCAGGGGGAGCAGAAACCCAAGTGGGATGGAAGCAGAATAGGAAAGGACGCATGATGGGACGGTAGGTAAAGAGGATGGTGAAAGAGTTGAGGCCTCATGTCCAGCTGTAATGGAGTTTGAGGAGGTTGAGACAGGAGAGGGCTGTATCACGGACTATTTGAAGGTGGGGTAATTGAGGGTTTTAGTTTGCAGGTAGGGCGGTCATGGAGTGTGAGGTAGAGGTCATGGTGGCGGAAGGATGGGGTGGTGTGAACTAAGGCCTGGGATTTAGTGGGGTTAGCGGTGAGGAACCACTGGTTACACCAGATGGATAATTCGGAGAGGGGATTGAAGGAGGTATTTGGATTGGGCAAGGGAGGGGGCAAGAGCTAGGAAGGCAGTGTCATCAGCGTATTTTAGAAGGTGGATAGGAGTCTGGGGTTGTGGGATGCCTGCAGAACATATGAGGTAGATGATGGGATAGGATGGAACCCTGGGGCACTGCGGCAGAGGGTTAAACATACTGGAGTAGGAATTATTGACAGTGACAAAGGATGGGCGAAGGGTGAGAAAGTATGCAATGAAGCGGACATTGTTAACAGGAAGGGCGTTGGAGTTTGAAAAGAAGACCAGAATGCCATACACGGTCATAGCCTTTCTTGATGTCAAGGGAAACGACGGGACGGAAATAAGGTGAGTTGGTTGGAAGCCAGCTGGTGTTGACGAAGATGTTGGTGGATGTGGCAAGACAGGATTGTTTCCCGGACCTTGCTGAACACCAAGGTGAGTGAAAGATGGAAAGATAGGAAGATAGGAAGAGGCGTCAGAGGGCGGCTTGCCAGGTTTAAGATACAGGTCGGCAAAGAAGCCGGTGTATAGGATGACGGTATATAGGGAAGCAAGGCTTGGGCATAATCATGGACTATCTTAGGAGGGTGCTCAAGATGGGGAGCGTAAGCCTTGTGGCAGTGGGGTTCTAGGGTGAGGAGTACGAGGGCATGGTCACTACCAATGAGGTCGAGTACTTCTGCCTGCAGACGGCCCAGGAGGTTAGGAGAGGCCAGGAAGACATCGTGGGTGGTATTGCTCTGTGGGCGAGTTGGTTGCAGGAGGGGAATGGAGTCGCCGTAGAGATGGGAGAGAAACTGACTCCACCACCAGAGTACGGTGGCAGAACGGGAAGAAAGGTTTTAGGTCGGTGGGTCGTGAAGGATCGGTTTATATCAAATTTGATGTCATAGGGAAAGGGTGCAGTGCTATAGGTGTAAATGGTGGCTAGGGTGACTGTGACAGAGGGAAGAAAGAGGCTGAGGATGAGATGTTCTGTAGGGTCGTTGATGAGGGGTTGTGGCTGGACTGGGTGTTGATGGAGGTTGCCGATCACCACTCCACCTTGAGTCAGGGGAGGGGGGCCATCCGTACAGTGGAGGATGTGACGAGTGACGAGGTTGAAGGAAGGTTTCGTTGAGGAAGTCGTCCATATTGTGGTGGTACAGGAGATGCATAAAGAGGGGTTCATTTGTGGGTAAGGACTAGATATTATGGTAGAGGACGGTACGGGAAGGGCATGCCATGGTGAGCTGCAGAGTGGAGGGGGGGGGGGAAGAGAGACGGAAGGGGGCAATGGGAAATGGGTTAAGGGTGTGCTTTATAGAAAGTTAACACTATGGGAGAAGGTGATGTGGGAGTGGTTGTGGGAGAAAGTGACGATGGTGTTAAGTTGGACAATGGAGCACCAACTAGGGCGATTTGTTGGAGAGTGTGGGGACGCTGGACAGTGTCGATGTTCTGGAGGACCGTGGAGACAAAGCGGATGACGTCCTCCAAGGTAGGAGAGAGACAGAGGGAATTATTGAGGTGAATGGTGGGATCGGTAATGGGATGGGGCCACCACAGGTGTTACAGGTGGAGGTGGAGATACAGTTGGGACGTTGCTTGAGGAAGTGGTTGGACTTACAGTGAGGACAGGTGGGCGGGGGGGGTTGCAGCATTTTTCTGTGAGGTGATCTTCGTAGGCAAGGCACTGGGGACTGGGGAGGGGAGCGGGTGTAAACCACCTTCAAGCAAAGATCGTAAATATACGCTCCCTGTGTAAGGAGGCGGTCGATGGAGGAAGCGGACTCTGTGAAGATCCACATCGAAAAGGTGGTGCCAGAGACGTTTTGTATCCGCTTTGTGGAGCGGATGGAGATGTCGGAGTTGCCTCCGTGATAAGATTGGTAATCACAATGGTGAGGGTGGGCGGTCTGTGGGGAGCTTGGGGTTGGAGAAGATATGAGGAGACTTGGGGACCAAAGAGGACTAAGGGGATCCTGTGAAGGAGGTTGAAGTGGAAGGTGGGGGAGGAGGTCTTGATAAGGACAGAGTCCTTGTGGGGGATGATCTGTAGGATAGGGGCGTATGGGAATTACTTACAGATCTCGAGGGAGAGGGCTGCAAATATCTAAGAATTTGGTGTAAGGGTGGGAGTGGACATAGGTGAAAACTTGAGGGCGGCAGCAAGGGAGGGGGAGGCGATAGGAGGAGAGGCTGAGGTGGACAGGGCCTTTTTGGAAGCGCCAACGATCGGCTTCGCACTGGATGGGGAGAAGGATGTGGCGAGGAGCAGGTGCGGCCTGCGCCTGGAGTTCCGGGGTGGGAGACGACGGAAAGACAGCCACTGTGCCTCTGCGTTGTTGTATCTTTGCTGTGGGGAGTGGGGGGTAATTTTGTGAATAGGTGACCGGTGGAGGGGGGGAGAGGTGGGTGTACACAGGGAGAAACTTAAAGTCCTCGATAGTGGAAGAGGAGGCAATGGCTGACAGCAGGATGGAGAGAGGAACAGTTGATTAAGGGAGGGAAGGACTCCCCATCATGGTGGTTGGGGCCTGTGAGGGGGTTGTATGAAAGTCGGCGGTAGTGGTGGAGGTGACTGTAGGGCTGGTGGCCCTGGTGGCGGACTATTGCGAGTGAGGGTAAGGGAGAAGAGCCCAAAGAGGATGGTCGGCGAAAGGTCTTGAAGATCTCGAGGGTGACGGCAGCGGGGGAGCGGGCGAAACGGAGAGCTCCGACCATCTGCCGGTGGTCGGTGGTCAGTGGTCGGCGGTCCTCGGCCGGTCGGCGTCGGCAGAGGGCGAACTGGGGACGGTGAGATGCGGCGTCGGCGGCGGCGATGCGGGGAGCTGCAGGGGAGCCGGAAGGAAGGCACCCCGGTCAGCGACTGTGACGGCGGCGTCGGGCAGGGCTGGGCAAGCCCTGCAGTGTTGGCGACCTACCAGGAGAGGGGGCGCGATCCAGCGACGATCGGAGTAGCGCCGTCTGGCAGGGGCTGCAGGAGGGCGGCGGCGTCCATCAGTGTCTGCGGCGAGGCGGCGGCGTAGCAGCAGGAACAGTGGCGTCCACACAGCGATCACCCGACGAAACAGTCCGACTTGGACCCAGCAGGGAGGCGACTGGTTACCTGCAAGCAAAAGCCGTATAAGCGAAAACTATAGGCCCCTCAGAAAATGTTGAAACCACTTATACACTGTTCTAATCGAAGGTGCAGAGTCACTGTAATGTTTATCAAGCTTCTCTTTAGTATCCTGAGGAATTTTACCTTCCATAAACTAATGTTTAATCATCACACTAAATAGTTTTTCGTCCATTCTTTCACAATAACTCGACTTCCTTGATTCAGATTAATGCCAAACACAAAGAAATAGACCAGTAGAGCTTAACCTTGTGTGTTCTCTCCACAGATGCTACTAACTAAACATGGCCTTGACAGGCGCCGGTGGTGCCACCTCTCCGACTTTGCACGGACTTTTCAAACGTCCCTCGTTGATGAAGGTGAAGAATACGCTGAAATACGGAATTAGAGAGACAACGACTGCTTTTGTCATTGCCAGAAGTCGGGACCTAGACATTTTATTGTTGGTAACCAAGGAATCCATTAATACAGTCTGCAATAAAGACTGTGGGAACTAACACTGCAGCAAACGAAGACTTCTCGTGCGCGGCAGACTCGTCCAGCTTGTAGTGGCTTATGCGGGCCGACCCGCAAGTATTGTTGGCTTCTCGCTGTAAGCCCCGCCGCCGCACAATGCTGCGCGGGCAGACTTGGTCTCGGCGCGCCAGAGCCTGGGATCTGGAGCGCCTTGAATTTCTCTCAGACGACGCGGCTGAATCTGCGCTCATGAATAATTTATCGGTGTGCGGCGCGCGCTGTTTCATCGCCCCTATGCTTCGGTGTCCGACGGTCAGGCATCGGCGACGCGCTAACGCCCAGGGTACTCCATTTTTCACGAAGGCTCTGCGGTTTCCCACGCGCCCACGCGACACCGAGATGAAAGAGTAAGCGGAATTTCTGGACGCGCTCTGAGTTATATGGCGTCGCCAAAGCCGCGACTGAGGCACGTTTCTCGTGCAGGGTACACTATGGTGACCACAGTACCGTCCTAAAAGTTACGTATACTAACGCCGCTTCTAGACAAGCATGTAAAATGAATACGCTAAAAACAGTGGCTACACGCGTCATTTTTTCCTCACTCCCACCAAAAAAGAGAAAATCCCATGTAAAAGAAAATCAAGGAGAATCTAGAATATCATTTTGGTGAATGAAATCTGCAAAAAGCTGAATAGGGCGCTCTGTTGATGAAAGTCATTAGTTGGCTACAAAATCATCAGAATCTATCAAATGAAAAATCATAATAACTATACAAAGTAACGGAACAGTAATATTACAAAAGAAATGTATAAGACCTTTGTGTTAATAAAATTCGGCACACATACCCTGCCATTGGAAGTAACCAGTGCACATTAGTTACATGTTGTTCAGGTAACACAAGACAGCAGACTGAGTAAGTACAGTTGCTGTTGTGGTCTTCAGTTCGGAGACTGGTTTGATGCAGCTCTCCACCCTACTCTATCCTGAGCAATCTTCTTCATCTCCTCATAAGAACGGCAACCAACATCCATTTAAAACTGGTTACTATATTCATCTCTTTGTCTCCCTCTGCGATTCTTACCCCAAGGCTAAATTCACGTTTCCTTCATGTCTAAGAATGTGTTCTATAGTCGAGCCCTTCTTTCAGTCAATGTATGCCAGAAATTCCATTTCTTCCAAATTCCGTTCAGTACCTCTTCATTATTTACGTGATCCACACACCTAATCTTCAGAATTGTTCTGTAACACCACAATTCAAAATCTTCTATCCTTCTCCTGTCCGCACTATTTATCGTCCATGTTTCACTCCCATACAAGGCAACACTCCACACAAATGCCTTTCTCACGGCTACTGTTTACATTCCTTTCCGTTAGTCTTCCTTCTCTGCCACTTCAAACAGTAGAATTTGAATAAATAGAGTAACTGTGAGGTCGAGCTCATACGGATATAGTGTTGCGTGACGTGTCTCGCACATGCGTGAAAAACAATTGTTCCATGTCGTGATACACGGAGATCGCAATCTAATATCTGTTCCAAACACATACTATATTATAATTAAGTGATTTAATTAATTCCTAAATGAACAAAGAGTTTCACAACTAGGAAGGACACTGTTTAACTATCTAGCAAATTAGTGTATTAAGTTTTCGTGCAAAAGTAATGATAATGCGTACTTGAATAAATAGACATGCGAACAATCTTGTCTTCGTAACCGAGATATCAAACGTAAATAAATAGATTTCAATTCACTTTTTCCGCGGCGTAACGGCCGAGCGCATTGAGGCGCTATGCTACCATGCGCGAGGTCGTTCCCCGTCGGGGGTTCGAATCCCGTCTTGGGCATAGATGTTTGTGCCGTCTTTAGTATAAGCTAGTCTATAAGTAGTTTGTAAGTTTAAAGACTAATGACCCCGTAGTTAATTCCCATAAGCTCCACAAACATTTTTGAACATTCACCTTTGTTTGCAGGAAAGAACAGCTTAACACCCCAATTTAACACGAAAATTCATATTGATGCATCACTAAAAAATGTGCTCTCCATAAAATTGATACCGTGTATGTAAGCAACAGGAACATCTCATTTCAAGTACTCATTAAATGAAAAATGGTCTCTGTAAATTTAACTACGTGCACAGACCAATTGTAAATGCCCTAATTGCTGAATATTGCCTATTTGTTTATCGCGGTGTAGAGGTAGTGCGCTTCTGCGTTGAGTAAACTTATATCAGTCGTAAATGCTTAAGTCATATAAAAGTCAAAGTCAGTAACGTGTTAAACATTAAGTTCTGTGTTTCGTCAGAAATCAGAATAATGCTTACTCTTTAGCGTGTTAGTTGAAAGTGCAGATTAAACGATTTTGTGTAACCACGAACAGAGGTGTGCTTTAATATCATGGTATCATCTAGTCAGTAATGACCAACGCCACGGATAATACGCTACTTATGATTATTAACAATCGCCATCAACTACAAAAAAGACGCGTTGACAAAATTCATTACTCAGTACTACGAAACTACGAAAGGCGTTCCGAGATTTAAAAAAACGGCAGTGCTCTTTGTCTCCCTCTGCTTCTGTTGATAGATTAATAAAAACCAAATGGGCGCTATTAAGGAAACGAACGTAACTTTTGCTGTTGAATTCTTTATATCTGCCGCGGAATAGCCGTGCGCACTAAGTTTCCTCGCTGCGGTGCGCGCAGCCGTTCGCCATTGGAGATTCGACTCCTCCCTCGGGCATGTGTGTGTGTGTGTGTTGTTCTTAAATGAGTTTAAGTTGGAACTCCATGCAGTGGAATCTACTATTGTCTCTGACAGAACACGTTGTTGACATACCGATCTTACTTCCGAGCAAATGGAATCACCCTTCTCAAGTTACCAGCGTGGGCGCAATCGAGGGAAACACAGTCACTGGTGAGCGAGCGGTCTAACGCAACGGTATCACTATGTTTTCCAAACAGAAACAACGGAGATGGATCAAGACTCAATGTGCCAGAGGTCGCACGACACGACAGTGTCATCAACGTCTTCAACAGGGAAGTCAGCATTCCCTTACAGAACAGTAACATGTGGGGTAAAAGCCTTCAACTATGGTCGGGAAACTGTAGCAGACATGCATCAGGCAGGTCATCCTATCGTCTCTGTGGAAGACGTGCATACTGTTGCCGCTTTAGTGGACAGCGGAAGAAGCGACAACACTTTCTGTGCAACCCACCCATCATTTTGCCCGACGTTGCGCGGGTGCATATAGGGCAAGCTGTGGCTGCTCTGTTCTGTCAATGGGCCTGGGAAGTACTGTACGAACCTCCATACTCTCCGGACTGAAGTCATGGTGACTTTGATTGTATTCCGAAGATGAAGGAACCACTTCATGGCATTCGCTTCAGATGTGTTCTATTCGTACCATCGACAGAAAAGGCTCTGCTAACGGTATACTGCGCCTTCCACATCGCTGGCAAAGGGTTCTACACAACGCTGGTGACTATTATGAATGACAGTAACAAGAGCAAATATGTAACGCTTTTGTATCGGTTGTGAATAAATAGTAGCCACTATTTAAGTTTCAACCCTCTTAGTTTGTAAGTTTAGGGACCGAAGACGACCGCAGTTAGGTTCCATAACTTGACAAACATTCTAACATTTGACTTATTTATGCCAGATATCTAATAGCTATTTAAATTACATCAAAAGTTTATCTAGGTTCAATACTTAATCTTATCTTTATCCCTTATATTAAATTAACTAAATTGTCATTGCCAAGTACTGGCCATTTAACAGGGCAAATCTTGATTAGTAGAAAATAAGAGAAACCTTTATCGAGTGTAGGCAGTACAATTTATAAATCTTCACCCATATTTATATCTGACAAGACGATCATAAACCAGCAATGTTCAGGTGCTTCTACTTCGGCGAGCCATGCCACTCTACATTCTACCAACTCCACACGCTGACACTCGACCCTTCCTGTGCTCAGCCAGCGGAACCAGCGATTTCCCGCGAACAAGATACAAGAGCTTTGCTACTGGGAAGTTAGTGCTTTAAACAGAGGCCTTGGCAGGCATCTCAGCAGTGGGCATAGTCCACACTTTCACTGTCTCTCTGACCCGCAGCCTACTGTTTTTCTCTCACAGTGCCATTGTCTTCAACTTTCTCACAGTCTCCCGTCTGTCTTCAAACCCCAAAAAACACTGCGCAAATGTTCTTTAGCAGTTTTTACTCAAAGATGTTATCTCTAGACTGTCAATCTAATGCATGGCTGTTGAAGATGGGGGTATTGTACGATATTTAAGAGTGAAGCTTCAGATGACCTACCCCGCAATTCCCTTGTAGTACACACTACAAAAAATGCCCTGTTTTCTAGCAAGTATTTCTGTGTTTTTGAAATGTTTCTTCCTCTGTTGCTTCTGTAGTTGATGGAGCATCCTTTTCTGAATGACTACACTTTCTTTAAAATATTTTCATTTGTTGTTGACAATACTTGATCGAGCATGGTTGACATCAAACCAGTGCAAAGTGTGGGAACAGTAGTAACAGCCACAATTTTTTCACGTGTATATGTCTGTGAAGTGTAGGAACAGATGTAACAACCAGAATTTTTTCAATTGTATATGTCTGTGTTCTTCGCAACAGCGGGGCAACAACGAAAGTTATTAACGATACGTTATTTCTATGTGGAATGCTTTTGTGCTTTTGAGATAGTCGTATACTGCAGTATTTTGTTGTCACTTTCATCTTTGTAGTCAAATTTTGTCTAACAAAGTTCACAACCAAAACCTTTGACAGAAGTTTCACAAATTTTTAGACTTAATACCTTCAGTAAACTCCAGAGAAATGTATAGTAGACTTTATGAAAGAAATTGTTACAACACAATTAACAATAGATGCATATCAATGATCATTAGTGTTCGACATAATGACTGCTGTTCACTGTATGTTGCTCAGCTCGTTTAGACCATTTGCTTGAATTATAATCAACACAATTATTTTCACCGCGCCACTTCCGTTGTTATTGCAAATCTCAATTAACTTATACTTCGAACAGGAACTGTATTACTGTAGGTTCGTGATATTTCATTACTGCATTTTAAGGAAATACGCTACCAGGATCGTTAATTCGCAACTTCAGTAAGGTCTGACGGAACTTGATGCACATCCATATTTAATAATATTTATTTAAAACGTGGAACTGTAAATAGGTAAAATTCTCTAGTGGGTGTGGCTTACCAGCAGTCAGCCGATTCCCTAAATAACATGGCGGACGCCAGTTCAATTTCCCTCAATCATGGCGGAACTGCCGTCACTCTACGAAATTTAAGATCTTTGATTGTTACATTAGTAATACAACCTCTGACAAAGTTGGGTGAATAGTCCTGTACGATTATCGAATATGATGCATGACCTTCGAAAAAGTAACCTCCCATAACCACGTACAGTTTAGCTCTGCAGTACACGGTTACTTTACACAAAGTCTTCCTTTTTGATGGTGCTCAAAAGCCTCAACATGTTTCACTGGATGTCAAGAAGATCGTCAGATCTCTGTCCTGTCAATGCGAGATTGAATCGAGGGAGTAGGAAGAAGTTTAGTTCCACCACCCCCATTTTTGCCAGGAACTGTTTGACGATATTTGCTGTATCTGGGAGAGGTTTGTCGTCCAACTTCTCCACCATACTCGCTGGTACTCAAACCTCCAGATTTGTTCATGCTCCCTCGAATCAGACTCGCATTGACAAAAAAGAGATTTGACGATATACTGACATCCAACAATACATGAGGAGGCTTTTGAACACTGCGCCAAAGTAAGACATGGTGCTAAGTTTCTTGTACATCTATCGCAGAGTTCAGCGGTGACTATTTCAAAGCACAGTAAGATAACTGTAGTACATAGTTCATGTACCTTGATGTTACAACACTATTCATCCTACACCATTGGCAGAGGCTGTATATTGCATACCAATAACCTGTCAGTAAATTCAAATGAAGCAGACATAGAATCATGTTCAAATGTTCAAATGTTTGTTAAGCTTAAGGAACTTAACTACGGGGTCATCAGTCCCTAAACTTACAAACTACTTATGAACTACCTACAACTAAGGACGGCACAAATATCCATGCCCGAGGGGGGATTCGAACCCCCCGACCGTAGTGGCCGTGCAGACCGTGACTGAAGCGCCTCAGTCCCCTCGGCCACCGCGGCCGGCACATAGCATCATACACTAATTACAAATTGAACACTTTTTCTAACAGAAGCTACTCATTTCAACATAAATTTTTATTTTAAAGACGTATTAATTGCTATGACGTAAAAATTTATGTTGATTTCCAAATATTACATGTTCCATAATAATAAACAATATTCCCTTTAAAGGCTCAAGATGGTGTTCGATCCCCAGGTGTATGGTTTAACCGTCCAGATGTTTAATAAATAGTATTACAAATATACAAAATTTTACCATGAATCTCTGTACCTAAGTGATAGACAATTAATAATGTTTGTTGAGTAGCTTTAATCCGTTACAGAGCATTTACGTTTGTGTAGAAACAAATATCCCAAAAACAAAACTTCAGGTGTGACAACACAAAAGCAGAAAATGCCAGAAACGCTTTGTTGGTGACGGTATGTATAGTGAAATGAAGAAGAATGCATGATGCAGTACAAACAAGGAGAGATATCAAACCTATCGTAAGGCTTTTGACGTTTGAAAAACTAAAATAAAAGGAGGCTAAAGCACTGGAGCTTGAAACGATCTCATTTTCGACACGGCCTATAACAGCCTCTGTCGAACTACGAGAGGAGCTTATTTGCTGTCTAACAGGATTGCAAGTCGATCGCAAGCGTCTCAGGGAAGCGGCAGACAAGAACAACAGCCCATTTACTTGACTTTCACTTCACTTGGTCTTAGCAAGATCTGATTTTCTCATCGTCTCAAACGCTATAGGCGAAGGCAACGAAACGAGGAGGGGAACAACACGAGGGACATCGCAAGCGCACTTCCGGTAACGTGAAGTAATACACACACTCACAAGGTATATAACAATATGCAAGAAGAAAAGATTCTCTGCTCATGTTCTACTGTGAGGAAGAGGGAGGAATGAAGCTTGGAGTTTAACGTCTCATCGACAGCGTGGTCATTAGAGACGGAGCTTACGCTCGGATGTTTCGGTAAGGGTGTGGAAGGAAATCGGCCGTGCCCTTTCAAAGGAACCAGGCATTTGCCTGGAGTGATTTAGGGAAATCACGGAAAACCTAAATCAGGATGGCCGAAGGTGGATTTCAACCACCATCCTTCCGAATGCGAGTCCAGTATGCTACCTCTGCGCCACCTCGCTCGGCCAGTGAGGAGGAATAATCTACTTGAGTTTTGGAGAAACGTAGGTGATGAAATAAACAAATTATTGTAAACAGACATTTTGCATACTTTTAGGTCACGACCACTAATTTGTCAAATACCAGTAGCAATATATAACATTTCCCAGTTTTTAATCTTTTATACTTCGTTCCTTTGCTCACGAAGAAGGCTTTTATAATGAGACAGAAAAACAAGGAAAGAAAGTTCCAAATCAGACAGCACGCGAAATAAAAATGAGTTCCACAAATTACATCACGGTATTCCCATTAAGTTCACAATTAATAATAATTTTACTATAAAATAATTGCATTCATTAGTAACGGGCATGAACTGTCAAAACCGTATCATTCAATATTCTACTTTTTTCATACTAAACGGTAGTTGCTATTCCGGTGAACATTCGTCAGCACGCAGAAAATGAAATCAGGCTGCAATCAGACGAAAAACACTTCGACTGTTCAAAATATTACCGGAAAATTATTCGTAGCGACGTTACCGAATTTACTGCAATGCAGGAAATTTATTGCGCTGAGATAATCGCCAGGACAGATAGCTGGCTGGATGCCTACGCAGGAAGCTCTGAAATATTCAGCGAAGCGTGGAATGTGTATCGGAAAGAGAGGTCAGACACAATTGTAGGGTGGGTGTTCATCGCAGATGAAAACATAATCTCTACTGAGGTCGAAGTCGAGAGATATTGTGGAGTTATCTGGACTTGTACAACAGGGCTGAGGGAAAACACGTTAGGGTAATAATTGCTTCATTTGTAGAAAGTGAAATTTGTGTTTACTGTAGTTACTTCATTAAACAGTGCTACTGTAGTAACAGAACTTACATTTAGTTTGAAACAGTACAAAAACTTTAGCAACATAAAGAAGTGTGTTCTTAGCCGTAGGTTTGTGAGCAACGGATTACGATATGGGATTTGTACAATATACTTCCATCGGAGAGAATTCAGTGGGGAAGCAAGGGGCATTCTCGCGATAGCCTCTCCTGGAATAGCTTGCTATGTATTAGCAATATGTTGATAGAGTCGCAGGAGCGTAAGACCTGTGCCCATCAGGTGCAGTAGCAAAACGGAAACGAGGGAAAAGTGATGTACAAAAACAACATCTCAGTTCTCTTTATCGTTCAGGCAATCAGAAACTGAGAAGCTGTTTGATAATAACCTAGACGTTCTGAATTTGTTTTCCAGTTTGCAGACCCGGTAATACATCATTTTGCACTGCTGCATGCCTGTATTCGTCGTGGCATACTGCCCACTAGATCATCAAGGGACTGTTGGTCCAGAGTCCAATTTTGAACTCAAGTCACTGGAAGCCCCCTGTGGCATTATTGAGCCACGTTATCTATGTAGCCGCATTAATTTCGAAAGTGTAGCCAGTACAGAAATTTCTGGACGAATTTTGAAATAATTCAGCTAGCAGCTCTACTGTATCAATATGTGGTGATGACTTTTCTTGGGTAAAATATTCCGGAGACAAAACAGTGCCCTATTTAGAACTTCGAGCGTAGACTACTCAGGAGGATGTCGTCATAAAGAAAAAAATAATGCAGAAAAAGAAAGAAAGAAAAGGTAGTCCAAGAATAGGAGAGTGGAATGTTCTGTCGTTTAAGCTACAAAATTTGAAGAGATAAAATGTTCAAATCTCTGTATAGCTTATGGGACTTAACTACGGGGTCATCAGTCCCTAAACTTACAAACTACTTACGAACTAGCTAAGGACGGCACATATATCCATGCCCGAGGGGGGATTCGAACCCCCGACCGTAGTGCCCGTGCAGACCGTGACTGGAGCGCCTCAGTCCTCTCGGCCACGGCGGCCGGCAGAAAAACAGATAGTTTGATGTTGTATATGGTGGGGATTAGTGCACTTCGGTGGTAGGATATATAGGCTTTCAGGATTTCTGGTCAGATGAATGCAGGGTTATATAATCAGTTGGTGGTAACGCAAGAGTAGATCTGATAATGAGTAAGAAAATGGAAATGGGGTTAAGTTACTATGAACTACATAGTACGCCTGTTTTAGCAAGGATAGACACGAAACCAACGCCGACCATAGTGGTAGAGGTTTAAATAGCAACTAGCTCGGGCGATGAGGAAAAATATATGATGTGATAAAAGGAATTATCCAGACAGTTAAGAGGGAGGAATACTTGATACTGATGGGGGACTGGAACTCAGTAGTAGGAAAAGGAACTGAAAGAAAAATAGTGCGTAAGTATGCACTCTGGCGCGTGGAAATGGCCGTGCTTCCTAAGGCACCTTGCTGCGGAGTGCACGACTGCTCCCCATCGGAGGTTTGAATCATCTCTCTGTCATTTGACATTTGAACATTTGCATATGTAGGAAATGAAAAGGAATGAAATAGTTCTTCTGGTATAATTTTGCACGGTGCACGTATTACTCTTCAAAACTCTAGGTTTAAACATCGAACAAAAAGATTTTATACGTGGAAGAGACCAGGCACACCGGAAGGTACCAGATTGGGTTTATAGTCACTGAAACCAGCTTTTAAACAGAGAGACTTATCCAGGGGCAGATTCCGACCATAACTTATTGGATATCAACCGTAGATTAAAACCTATAACAATGGATGAATAAAATAACGGAGATGGAACCTGGATAAATTGAAGGAACCAGAGGATCTTGAGAGTTTCATAGGGAGCATTGGTTAAGAGCTGAACGAAACGAGGGAAAGTTAGAAGACGAGTGAGTAGCTATGAGGGACACAGAATCATAAATGCGGAAGGATAAGGCTAATTATAAATCCTCGGATACACAAATTTATAGCATATCTTGACTTAAAGATGGGATCGATTGTTGGAACACATTCTGAGACATCAAGGAATCGACAGTTTAGCATCAGAGGGAAGCCTGTGGATTGAAGATCGTAGAGGGGCACCGAGAGACGAACCCAGTCTAGGTGTATATGATGAAATGCATCTTTAACCGTCAGCTGTTTTTTTTTAAATCCTTAAAATCGACTATTTTTCGTCCAGGACCATCATCATATGTAACAAGGTATTAAAACAGGTTAGCCAAAAGCATTACACAAGCTGTATTAATACCTATTTTATATATGATGATGGTCCTGGAGCGAAACTAGTCGATTTTAAGGATTTAATAAAACAGCTGATGGTTAAAGACGCATTTTATTAAATACATGACGGCTGTTAGCAATTACCAATATTTTGAGTGTAGCTGTAGGTTTGCCTTCTTATTCGGAGGTGAAGAGGCTTGCACAAAACAGATTGATAGCTGCATCAAACGAGTCTCGTGACTGAAGACGACGACAGCAGCAGTTGGGTAGTTTATCGGAAACTGGGCTGCAGTGGAGTGGCGGAGCGCATTCAAAAATCAAATGTTTGTATAGTCTATGGGACTTAACTACGGGGTCATCAGTCCCTAAACTTACAAACTACTTATGAACTACTTACGAACTAGGACGGCACAAATATCCATGCCCGAGGGGGGATTCGAATCCTCGACCGTAGTGGCCGTGCAGACCGTGACTGGAGCGCCTTAGTCCCCTCGGCCACCGCGGCCGGCGCGGAGCGCATTGAGGCGCTATGCTACGAAGCGCGAGGCCGTTCCCCGTTGGGGGGCTCGAATCTCCCCTCGGACATGGATGTTTGTGTCGTCTTTAGTATAAGCTAGTTCGTAAGTAGTTTGTAAGTTTAGGGACTGATAACCCGCAGTTAAGACCCTTAAACTTATCAAACATTTGAATTTTCGTAAACTGGTTGTGTAGCCCACTGCACAAGTGAATATGACAATCAGGGATATAAATAAAGGGGTATAATTATGGTTGTAAATCCCTAGGCTCACAAATTACGTAAACTAACCTAAGAACAACACACACGCTCATGCCCAAGGGAGGATTAGAACTATGACGGGGACCAACCGCGCGATCCGCATCAATGAGCGGCTAAAGGGGGAAAAAGAGGGGGGAGGTGGCCGAATCCCCTCCCAATTTCAGAGCTATATCCATAGACTTTTTATTTTCTATCTTTTGTCGGTGTCAATACAACCTGTGTTCTTGTTTTAAATATTGCAACGGCATTGAACCACACCACAATCCCAGAAGGATAATATAAACCCTTGATCACGATGATAATATTCCAATGTTCTTTTTCGCAGTTTTATGACGTAATGCAAAGCAAATGTAGAAGAAGATTGGATTCCATTATCTGTAAGGATGTGCTCAACAACCACAGAATGATTTTTATAACCAATAAAATAGGCAATATTAGTCATAACAACTTACTTTTCATTGTATCAAATCGATTTCAGTTACATAGTGATTGTCTTCAGCAATGTAGATGGTTATTGTATAACTGAAACTGATTTGTGAAAATGAAAAACACGTTATCTACGACTGCTGCAGCTGATTAGCCGTGCGTACTGGGGCATCGTGCTACGGTGCGCGCTGCTGTTCGCCAAGGGGTGTTTGTGTTGTCCTTAGGTTGTGTTGTTCTTGGATTAGTTGAGTCCGATAGATTTAAAACATTTGAACATTTCTCTGCGACTAATGTTGCCCATTTGAAGTGTTCGTTTAGATCTAAACTTCGGGTAGACAGGTAGAACATAAGGGCGAAAAGCGAAGAGGTTATTGTTTTTCTTCTACTGGCGTCGACAGTTAACATCGCTGACAGGTGACGTGAGACCGCGTGACACTGTAGGCTCTTAGACATGACAGGACGTCGACATGCCTACACAGACGTTTGGGGCTACAGTTTACCCTGTAAATCTGAGAAGGGGAGAGCGACTGCACATCCTTCTAGTCGGGTTATGCTTGAGCCAATTTTCAGGTTGACGGCCTCTTCACTGCCCGCTGATAGCAGGACTACTGTCCCTGGGGCTTCATCCATCGGCGCATCAACTGTTGGCCGGCCCTCCTGCCCGGCCCAGGCGTTATCTGAGTGGGACTGCAGACGGCTCTGAGCCGGTCGTCAGCCGCTGCCTCTGGTGCGATAGCAGCGTCTGGCCGCCATATTCCCACAGTGACGGGAGTCCCCGCGCCAAGGTGTGCCAACATTTGCATAATTATCGGCGTGGGACGGGCGGCGCGACGCTCACAGGCGGTCTCGCCAGTTCCCTCACTAAGCGCCGCAGATTTTTTCCCTCCCAACTTTCTCCTTTTCTCTCTTTCTCTCTCTCTCTCTTTATGCATGGAGAGTACGCCTGATTTTCTCTTTTCGTTCCTTTTTTCATAACTTCTGACGACGCTGCAGTTTTTACCGGCGGTGTTACCTGTCTCTTTACTCAGGGGTCATTTTTCATATCATATCAGGATTATTGCCTGACAGCTTGGAATTGTATCCACAAACTTTTACGTTTCAATTATGGAATATTACGGAATTATTGGCAAGTGCGTTAATATTTTTTTCGTTACTTCTGACGACGTGCATTTTACACTGGCGTTGTTACTTCAGGATTATAGTCTGACAGCTTGGAATTGTACGCAAAACTTTTATGTTTCAAGTATTGAAATAGTTCGGAACTATGGACAAGTGCGTTACGATTTTTACCCCACACACTTCCTCCCAACGTTAAGCTGGCAATTCCTTGATGTCTCAGAATGTGTCCTACCAACCTATCCTTTCTCTTAGTCAGGAAATACCAGAAACTCCGTTTCTCCCCAATACGGTTAAGCACCTCCTCATTATTTACGTGTTTTACCAATATAATCTTCGTCATTCGTCTGTAGCACCACATTTCAAAAGCTTCTATCATCTTTTTGTCCGAACTCCTTATCGTCCACGTTTCACACCCATATAATGCTACACACCAGACAAATACTTTCAGAAAGGACTTCTAAAATTTAAATTAAGATTGGATGTTAACAAGTTTCGCTTCTTTAGAAACGCTTTTCTTCCCACAGCCATTCGGCATTTTGTATCTTCTCTACTTCGGTCATAAGAAATTATTTTGCTACCCAAATAACAAACATCATATCCTACTTTTATTGTCTCATAACCTAATCTAATTCCTTCAGCATGGGCAGATTTTCGGACTACATGCCATTACCCTCGTTTCACTCCTGTTAAAGTTCATCCTATATCTTCCTTTCAAGACACTGTCCATTCCATTCAGTTGCTCTTCCAGATCCTTTGCAGTGTCTGACAAAATTACTATGTCATCGGCAAACCACAAAGTTTTTATTCTTCTACTTGAACTTTAATTCCATCTCCAAATTTATCCTTGCATTCCTTCACTGCTTGCTCAATGTACAGATTGAACAACATTGGGGAAAGGCTACAACCCTGTCTTATTACCTTCCCAACTTCTGCGCCCTTTCTTCCCCTGCTGTGTGATTTTTGTATAGGTTGAGTATAACTCTTCGCTCCCTATATTTTACCCCTGATACTTTCAGAATTTGAAAGTGTGTATTCCAGTCGACATTGTCGAAAGCTTTCTCCAAATCTACAAATGATAAAAACGTAGGTTTGTCTTCCCTTAGTCTAAGATAAGTCGTAATGTTAGTATTGACTCCCGTGTTCCTACGTTTCTCCTAAATCCAAACTGATCTTCCCAGAGGTCGGATTCCACAAGTTTTTCCATTTGTCTGTAAATAATTCCTGTGAGTATTTTGCAACCATGACTTATGAAACTGATAGTTCTGTAATTTTCACATATTTTGCACTTGTTTTCTTTGGAATTGGAATTACAATAGTCTTCTTGAAGTCGGAGGGTATTTCCCTTGTCTCATACATCTTGCATACGAGGTGGAACAATTTTTCATGACTGGCTGTTTTCACTATATCAGTAGTTCAGACGGAGTATCATCTACTCCAGACGCCTTGTTTCGATCAAATCATTCAGTGCTCTGTCAAATTCTTCTCGCAGTATCGTATCTCGTTTTTCATCTACCTCCACTTCGTCTTCCATTTCTAGATTACTGCCTTCAAGTTTATTTCCTTTGTATAGGTCCTGTCTATATTCCTTCCAGTTCAGCTTACCCCACTGTGCTTAGTACTGTTTTTCCGTTTGAGTATCTTGGTATTCATTCAGCTACCTTTTTGTCTGCAAATATCTCTTTTATTTTCCTGTAGGCGGTATCTATCTTTCCCCTAATTATACATTCTACTGCGGTTCTGCCTTTCTGCGCTAGCCACTCCTGCTTAGCCAGTCTTCACTTCCTGTCAATCTCATTATTCAAACGTTTGTACTCTCTTTTGCCTGCTTCTCTCACTGAATTTTTATATTTTATCCTCTCATCAATTAAGTTCAGTATATCCTGCGTTATCCAGGGATTTCTATTAGGCCTTGTCCTTCTGCCTATAAAATCCTCTGCTGAATTCACTACCCTCTCTCTAAGAGCTACCCATTCTTCTTCTTCTGTATTCCTTTGCCCCGTTTCAGCCAATCCTTGCCTAAAGCTCCCTCTGAAACTCTCAACCACTTATGATTCCTTCAATTTGTCCAGGTACCATGTCCTAACTTTTCTACTTTTCTGCAGTCCCTTAATTTTTAATCTGCAGTTCATAAGCGATACGTTATGGTCAGAGTCTATATCTGCCCCTGGATATATCTTAAATAATGAAACCTGGTTTCTAAATCTACTTCCATACCACTATAAAGTCAATCTGGTACCTTCCAGTGTCTCCTGGTCTCTTACACGTATACAGCCTTCTTTCATGATGATTAAACCAAGTGTTGGTGATAATTAAATTATGCCCTGTGAAAAATTCTATCAAACGATCTCCTCTGTCATTCCTTTTTCCCAGTCCATATTCACCTACTACATTTCCTTCTCCTTCATTTCTTACTACCGAGTTCCCGTCCCCCATCACAATCAAGTTTTAATCTTCCTCAACTTTCTGAATGATTTCTTTTATCTCCTCATATATTCCTTCGATATCCTCACCATCGGCCGTACTAGTTGGCATATAAACTTGCACTACTGTGGTCGGTGTTGGTTTTGTGTCAGTCTTTTCTACTGTAATGCGTTCACTATGCTGTTCATAGTAACTTACTCGCATACCTATTTTCTTATTCATTATCAGACATACTCCTGCGTTACCACCAACTGATTTTGTATTTATAACCGGTATTCACCTGACCGGAAATCCTGTTCATCCTGCCACCGAAGTTCACTACCATATGTAACGTTAATCTCTTAATTTCTGTCTTCAAATTTTCTAACTTACCTTCGCGATTAAGGGTTAGAACATTTCACGCTCCGACCCGTAGAATGCATGTTTTGATTTTCTTGATGACGGCAATCTCCTAAGTTGTCCCCGTCCGGAGATCCGAATGAGGGACTATTTTACCTCCGGAATATTTTACCCAAGAAGAAGCTAACATCATATAGTCATACAGTAGAACTTCATGTCCTCGTGAAAAGTAACAACTGCAGTAAAAAAAAAAAAAAAAAAAAAAAAAAAAAAAAAGGGGAGAGGGGTGGGGGGGAAGAGAGAACAGGTCGAAACTGGTCATTAAAAAGTGTTTAATTTTTGGCGACCAAGACTGTTTTTTGTAATATTTATTACACCAAATAGATCGTTTTTCTCTCCTTTGACAATGTTGTGTAAATTAAAAAGCCATGCTAGCTGATATTACAAGGCCAGCTCAGTCAATCATCCAGACTGTTGCCCCTGCAACTACTGCTGCCCCTCTTCAGTAGCCACACATTCGTCTGGCCTCTGCACAGATACCCCTCCACTGTGGTTGCACCTACGGTACGGCTATCTGTGTCGTTGAAGCACGCAAGCTACTCCACCTCGCCAATGTCTTCGGTTTATAAATAATATTAATCAAATAAATAACGGGTATGTCTCAAAATCGGGTGGTTTCGTGCCTGTTACTTGAATTTTACTGCTGTTTTTTAGCAGTTATATATCTCAAGTTTGTGTGTATGCCCCCTATTGGAAATAATTTGTTACTTCACTCTACTTGACTATTAACAAGAACCTGAAAAAGTTCTCTATCGCAATTTATTTCAGCATACAAGAAAGAATGTTAAGTTTCATCTTGAAAGAGCACAGATGCACAGAGTTTGAGTGTTATTTATTAAAATGTTCAAAGTTATTCAGAACAGAGAAATCCTCGTTATTTACTGTTTATGAAATGTTTCGAAAGTTTTGCTCTGCGCAGCATAGCAGATGCAAATACATGGCCGGCCGCGGTGGCCGAGGGGACTGATGCGCTCCAGTCAAGGTCTGCACGACCACTACGGGCAGGAGTTCGAATCCCCCCTCGGGCATGGATATTTGTGCCGTCCTTAGTCTTAGCTAGTTCATAAGTAGTTTGTAAGCTTAGGGACTGATGACCCCGTAGTTAAGTCCCATAAGTTCACAAACATTTGAACATTTGAGCAAATGCATGAAACTTGTCTAAGAATGACAGGACCACAAAGAAATATTAATCTAGAAATACAAGAATTGGCCAGCAAGAGAGCGCTACACAAATCCACAAATTATTTTCAACTACTGAGAAGAGTTGCAACGGACACATTCCCTCTCTGTTCGAAAAGCAATCACCAAAACATAATAACCAAAAGCTATGTGCAATACTAAATTACAAAAAGAAACTCTTCAATAGTCACATTTACTATTATACTTACTATGATACTTCTGCCGTCAACAATTACCTATAAGAGAAATTATCACGTCTCACTTCCCACAAGAAAAAAAATGAATTTAATGGATCGTCTTTAATCTAAGCTGCTTTATTCCAACTACCATCGTAAAAAGTGTAACTTCTCTATTTTAGATGTCGATAGCAGAATGCAAGACTGCCAAAGTCTTGATTAGAGTCACACATTCTTTAAAAAAGTGACAGTTTAGAATCTATTAATTTTCAAATAAAGTGCCCTTTGCTTGTAAAATGAACTAATCACGTTTAATGAAAACTGTTCTGACAATAAAAGATTAGAACAACTACTTGTAATCATTGGACTTCATGAATAGTGGATCTTACATGAACCCACTGACCATGCAATCTCCATCGAACCTGCTCTTTAAAGTATGGTGTAACAACAGAAAAGTTTAAAAACTTTACCTTTGGAGTAATAGGTGAAAACGTTGTCAACAGCTAAAAATTGTTATTCAACATACGCTAATCCTTCCAGAAAAATTAGCATTTCTTAAAATTCAGTCATCTTTTCATACAAGGCTGTTTGGAGTCTTCGAAAAAGTAACCAAATCGCAGCAACTGCATCCAAATAAGACCTAATCAAGCAAAGGTTTAACATACCGTCGACAGCGTGGTGATTAGATACGGAGCTAACCTTTCTAAGAAATCATCGCTGCGTTTACCTGCAGTGATTTAGGGAAATCGAAGAAAACCTAAATATGGATAATAAAGGTGGATTTGAACCACCGTCCTCCCGATTACGAGTCCAGTATGATACCAGTGCGTCACCGCACTCTATAAATAGGACGTTTATCGTTAGAAGTATAGCAGCAATAAACTGGAAAGTCATGTCTAAAGCTTATTTTAACTGCATCAACAGCAGAGAAGTAGTAAGCGATAAATTTCTGTTCAATCATTATTTCGCTATGGTAAAATAGACATGAGCGTATGGTTTTCTTGGCCGGGAGATCCCTTACGGGATTGTTCGGCCGCCTGAGTGTAAATCTTTCGATTTGACGCCGCGACTGCGACTTACGCGACAATGATGATGAGATGATGATGATTAGGACAACACACAACACCCAGTCCCCTGCCGGGAATCGAACCCGGGCCTCCTGCGTGGTAGTCAGCGATGCTGACTGAGCTACGGAGGCGGACTTCGCTATGGTTATCAGAGAGAAAAGTATCGTCGAGATATGGAACTCCTCTCCACCCTTCTATCTCACACCTTCTCTCTCATACACCGCTACATAGACTATAATATACATGTTGTCCCATTTTAATCTACTCTGGTCGATATTTCTGAAGTGGTACAGTTCTGGAAACAATGTCTCTAGTGAAAATTGTAAGGTTTGAAGGGGGTGATGGAATGGTTACCTCTAAATGACTTTGAACTCTGTACTCAAGATCAAACCAAGGATACTATTTTAAAATTGTAACCCCTATTTTTTTTATTCCATATTCGTATTCTACATGAAAAACTACGTATTTTTGAAGGGAACAGTTTTTTTTTTTTTTTTTTTTTTTTTTTTTTTTTTTTTTTTTTTTTTCGAAAAACCAATCGTTTGTCGCACTTCATTGAAACTTTCCCAAGTCACCAGTATTTAGAGAACGAAGCAAGATCGGTAAAAATTTTCAAAAAATGTTCAAATGTTTGTATTGTCTTATGGGACTTAACTACGGGGTCATCAGTCCCTAAACTTACAAACTACTTATGAAGTACTGACGAACTAGGACGACACAAATATCCATGCCCGAGGGGGGATTCGAACCCCCGACCGTAGTGGCCGTGCAGACCGTGATTGGAGCGCCTTAGTCCCCTCGGCCACCGCGGCCGGCAAAAATTTTCAGTGAAAGACTTGTGTGGCTTCTGAACTCTGTCAACTGGTGAAATTTTCGTGAACTTGAAATGACCTTGAAATTCTTCAGTATGGTTTAGCCTGAAAGTAAATACCATCGGTAATAGCGTAACCCAATGTGCACCACCTGAGGGTACCGAACCAGAGACCAGCATCGTGCTTATGCCAACACATGCAGAGAAGAGTGAAGCTTCGAGACTAGCTAACAAGCGTCATTGTCGGGGAATTTGAAATCATGACTGGGGTTCAGAGAAATCTTACCTCTGGAGACTTTGACATTTTCTCGGCTATGATTACTTTGAATTATTCTTGACTGGCGTGTCTGTGATAAATCTTACTCCTTTGGCCTTACAAACCACGTTGAGGCTGCCCAGCGGACTTCACGTATCGTTAGTCCTGGAAAGGACTGATTAACATCGTTGTCACCGGAAATTTAGAATCTCAGGTGCTCGATCAACTGCCCATTGTGCCTGATGTACATTTGCACTCTCTGGCAGATACTGGTCCTGACATCATTCAAGGTCTCATGGGTGATTGCCGGGAATGGACGAATGGCACTGCCGATGCATCGATCGATTCGGGTAAGTTACATTAAGGTACCTTCTGACCGGTCAGGTCCAATGCGGCGGGGCGCCGTCATGTTGATACCACATACTTCCTTGTATGTGCAGAAGGATATTTTCTAGTAAAGGAGGCATCAGATTCTCAGGAATATGATGATAGCGTACGTTTTTCAACGATTCGTCATAAAATGAGGACCTATCACGTAATTTCAAACTAAGCCCACCCACCGTCTCTGTGTTCGGTGATCTCGTTGCCGGCGAGGATTTGCTTCCGCCCAGTAGTGTGCGTTATGAAGATTGAGTCTTCCCATGTTGTCGAAGTTTGCCTCGTCTGTAAAGAGAATGCGTGAGGAGAAAAAGGGATCACGACGTATTTGCGTATCGGCCCATCGACAAAAAGTCAGGCGTCTCTCAGGATCCCCAGGCTCAGTTTCTTGGGTGAGATGTAAGCGAGATGGGTGGACTTTAAAGTATCTTAAAACACGAGATACCATTTATCGAGGCAAGTCATGCATCCGATGAATCTGACGAGTTGAAAGGTGTGGATCTTCAGCGACGATAGCACGAACTCCCACCTCAATCGCCTCTCTCCGGCCTGTCTCTCATCCCTGTTATTTCGTGGTACCTCTTTCAGCTCATCTTACCAGAGACGCAATTGTTTCCTTCCTGGGATGACGGACATCGGGATACTTTTCAACATGTAATCTTTGCGCGGCTGCATAATTATCGTGACACTCGCCGTCAATTTTTATCATTCTCACTATTTCGAATGGCATGGAATCAGTTATTTCGGATATACGTATTAGAGTAGAAAAATAATTTGTACTGATCACGTTTACTATTCTTGGATTTATTAGGTTTTTTTCCTTTCAAGGAACCATCAGGCAAGCGTGTTGAAAGACAACTGACTTATTACCGTGTACGCGACCCGTTTGTTTACACTTGCTTGCCGTAGTTTCCACCACAATGTCAACTCAAACCATACAGTATATACCCCACGGTAATAAATTATTTTCAGATTTAGAGAGAGGGCAGAAACGACAGACGTGGTCGAGAAAGTCGGTTGGCAGACAAAGTAACTCAGCTGCATTTTATCTTTAAACATTCTTGTTGAGAAAACTGTTGTTTCTACGGATTTGGAGTCCCATGAGGCGAAGCTGGAGTTCGACGAGGTGGAATTTTCTGACTTCCTTAACAGTCACTGTTTCTACGTAAAAAAAAAATTGTCAAGAATCGTTTCAAATGAGCACAACACAGAAATTTTGAAAGTCTCCAAAGTTTCTTTGAACCCCCAGTCATGATTTCAAACTCTCGGATAATGACGCTCTGGCTCCACCCTTCTCTTCTCTGATTGTGAAGAGATCAGCACAATGCTGGCCTCTGATTCTGCGCCTTCCAAGTGGTGCACACTGGATTACGCTATTGCCGATGGTATTTACTTTCAGGTTGATCCGTAATGAAGAATTTCAAGCTCACGAAAATTTCACTAGTGGACAGAATTCAGAAACCACACAAGTTTTTCATTGAAAATGTTCCCCGACCTTGCTTCGTTCTCGAGATACTGGTGACCTTAGAAAGTTACAATTAAATGCCACATGGCGACAGGCGATTGGCTTTTTGAAAAAATATTTCCTATAAAAAATGCGTATTTTTGATATAGGTTACGAATATGAAATAAAAAAAGTAGGGGCTACCATTTCAAAATATGAACTTGACCTTGGTTTGACCTGGAAAACAGGGTTCAAGGTCATTTCGATGCAACCATTCCATGAGCCCCTTCAGACCCTTCTGTATCTTCCACTAGAGACATTTTCTGCAGAACCGTGCCATTCCAGAGATATTGCCCGGAGTAGATTATATTGGGACACCCTGTATATCGTAAAGTGAAATTGTAATTTTCAGTTTTCGATAGTATGCATTTTACAATAAATTGTTCAGTAAGTTTTACGTTTTTATTTAGTAGCTGTGAATCGCCGAAAGAAAATAAACAACAGTTCAATAAAAACTTACGATCTTTACTATAGTCTTCAGATTATACGAGAGGTGATCAAATGAAAAAGTAAGTAATGTCTTAACTACAAAAATTTTAATATGCTGTTTATGAATAAGGCAGTGTGAGATCTAGGGACACGAAGCATGGGTCGTCATCTCCCGCAGAAAATTTTAAGGCTGCCCTTAGCAGGCAAAGTCATGCTCACCGTCTTTTTCTACGTCAGAAGTTCGATACTCATAGAATTTCTCGAGCAAGCGAAACCATTAACAGTGACGGATACTGTGAGACACTCCGTAGCCTACCCAAGTCTATCAAGAGCAAACGGCCTGGGCTCAAAGGGGGAGTGATGCTGATGAATGATAACGCGCGTCCACATGTCTCCAGGACACACAAAGTGACCTGGCCAAGTTCAAATAAGAGCAACTTGAGCATCCGTCCTACAGCCCGGACATATCGCCCTTTGACTTCCATCTGTTTTTGTGCAAAAAAAAAAAAAAAGTCACAGGGAAGCGCTTCAACTAGGATGACGAACTGAAGGACAGTGTGGAGGACTGGCTCTTGTCACAGCCCAGGAATTTGGCTTGTTTAACTGTGAGATAGTTTTTCTCAGGCCTCTGGTGATTATATTTGAATAAAGCGATTACACCCGCACTGTCGTTTCGTACCTTTTCAATATCCCTAGTAAATACTTTGGCTACTAACTTTCGGCGACTTTGGTACTGAAATCAGTATCACTGTGTTTCAGCTCTATCTGCAGGAAGGAACAAATAACAAAACAAATGAATAAGAGTGTCTGTTTATCTGTGTAACTACTTTGAAAAAGAGAATTTTGTGAGTGGCAGAGGATTCGTCGAACTACTTGCATCCGCTCTAACAAAACGTTATTCACCCTTTGGGCACATGACATACAACCACTGAATATCGCGTGGAAACTGAGTGAACTAGTTCAAATACACTATAAGGAAATGAAAATAATGATATTCTATATACGGGCACTTTGGTTAAAATCCGCTAGAGACGTACAATGTAAAAAAAAAAAAAAAAAAAAAAAAAAAAAAAAAAAAAAAAAAAGCTTCTGGAAATTTTGATACCTATGGGATTGATTTGAGATCCCTTTTCGACAGCACACACCGCTCCATGTTGACTGTGTGTGTATAGATCGTTTCCTTCAAAGTAGTTCGTAACGATGGATCAAAGTATAAGTTCGAAAATCCTGTGATAAATCGATGTCAATGATATGGACATTACTCTTTTTTTTTTCGAGTTTTGAAATGACCTGTACAAGTTTCAAGTCTGTGGATAGTGACCATTCGCTGAGTGAGGAGATGTACGAGGCGCGTCCAGAAAGTAAGTTCCGTTTGGTAATAAAATGAAATTGTACAGAGATACAGTAGAAATTTTTGTTGCACAAAATTCTACAATTCTTAAACTACTTTTCCACATAACTGCCGAAATTTTGTAGGCACTTGTCAAAGCGTGACACAGAAGGTTGTCGCCTGTGTATTCAACCATGTGGTAACAGCTCTTTATCATCGTTGAAGTGTTGACCACCAAGGACAGATTTTAGGTGTAAGAGAAGATGAAAGGCGCTAGGAGAGGGGTCCGAGTTGTATGGAGGATGATCAAACAGGTCCCATTGAAATTTCCTTAAGAATTGTTTGGTCACATTCGGTGTGTGAGGTCAGAATTATCGTGAAAAAAAATCTTTTGACAGTAATCCTCTTCTTACACCTACAATCTGTCCTTGGTGGATTGATACACAGGCGGCAACATTCTATGAAAAAGGCACACAAAACCTTGTGCCATGCTATGATAATTGCCTAAAAAATTTCGGGAGCTATGTAGAAAAGTAGTTTAACAGTTGTAGATTTTTGAACAATCAATTTTTTTTCTGTATCTGTACCCGTTCGTTTTATATAAACAAACGGAACTTACTTTCTGGACGCGCCTCGTATATGACTCTTAAGTATGGGCATATTGCAGCAATATACTCTCAAAGGAATCTAACTGGCGTACAATCTGGACTGGAAGTAGTTTGTGTTAAGCTATTTTAGTTGCCTTTCTACTTCGTCAGTATGTACTTCTGACCTATGTATGCTGGCAGCTGTTCTTGATTCGAATTTTTGAGTATTTATTACGTCTTTTATGGTCAACAATTTTTGCAGCACTGTCATCGGTAGTATCATCAACAGTAGTGAGCGGCACAATTATTGGTTGCTTCTTGCCACTAGTGTACATAACAAATGGACAAAGAATATCTTTGGATTTCATAGCAAATCACGAGGCTGGCTTTCGTTGTGGAAACTATAACAAGCTTTTCGCGCTGAATTTCGAGTTTGACTACACTATCGCTTATCCATGAGATTTTGTTTCGTTTAAATTTCGTTTAAATTTGGCACGTTCTATTCCTTGTTTGTACACCACAGCAGATACCTGTCTTGAGTATCGTGTAGGCCCAAACACTTATTTTGTTAATTTATTTGGTAGAACTCTCTCAATTTCTGTTTATACTATTTTTTTCTGTATCGAAGACACATATATACTTACATTGTTAATTTATAATGAGTGGACAGTCTCAAGTAGAAAAGAATGAAGTGAATTTTTGGCTGGTTTTTTTAATGATCTATTTTTCGTTTAATTTTTGTGTATTTTGTTTACAGGTCAATTATGTTTTGACATCTGTTTACTTTTCTAGTGATTTCTTTGAACTAATTACTGGAAATATTATTCGAAGGATGCATTGTGCACAATTTCGGACGATGTTTTATGCATACTTTTTTTGACAACAATTCGAGGGTAATTTCAAATAACCACCAATTTTAAAGGTATGCTTTGGACACGTGTTTATTCCGATCGTCAGGTATCACTTAACCCTCAGCTACCCACAGAAATTTGGTACTTTAATTTCACTACTGGGTAAAATGCTTGCAACAGCAATAAACATGACATCAAAATGTTCAAATCTTTGTAAATCTAAGGAACTTAACTACGTTGGTCATTAGCCCCTAAGCTTACAAACTACTTACACCAATTTAAAGTAACTTACGCTAAAGACAACACAATCACCCATTCCCGAGGAAGGAATCGAACTCCCTGCGGCGAACGGAAACATACCATCGCCACGTTTATTTAATACAATATTTATCAACACCAGTTGGCCCTCTATACAACCTTCTGCTCAACTTACCTCCTGCTTTATCCAACATTCACTGCCTGTAATAACTTGTGCTTCAGCACACTCGATTAGCGCTTGGAGCTTTGCTGTTTTCCCTACGTATTTGCTATACCGATGGTTCCAACATACACGTCCGTCTTGTGTGACCTGCACTCTTGAAGAGTGAAATCCTTTATGCGTGTTCCCGAGGCACTCAAACCCAGAGATGTCCAGGGAGTGGTAAACAGTTCGATGGTACGCAGACTAGCTGGGAGGGTCGAGACGGGTTCGGACTGTCTCAGCTATGCTCGACACTTGTCGCCTCGCTGCGACGCTCCATTTCATGTTTCACTGCGATACGGCTGTGTTTCATCTCTCTTATGGTGCGATACTTCTCGAACTACCAGCGTTATTATTTATTCGTGCTTTAAAGGGAGTATAATAGAACTGTAGTTCCTACATTGTCACGTAGGTTCGACAAGATGCAATGATTATTTTTCAAAAAATTGTGAATCCTTGCATCTACATAGATACTTCGCAATCCACCGTAAAGTGAGTGGCGGAGGGTACACTGTACCACTACCAGGCTTTGCCTTTCCTATTACATTCCCAAATAGAACAAGAGAAAATAGAATGTCTTTATGACTCTATTCGAGCCCTAATTTATCTTATCTTGTACTTGTGATCATTATGCGAAATGTAAGTAGGCGGCAGGAAGATCGTTCTACGCGCTTCAAATTCCGGCCCTCTAAATTTTCTCAACAGAATTTCTCGAAAAGAACGTCGTCTTTCCTCCAGCGAATCTCATTTGAGTTCCCGGAGCATTCGTCGAAACTACCAGTAACGAACCTAGCTGGTACTCTCTGAACTGCTTCTATGTCTTCCTTTAATGTGATCTTCTGCGGGTCCCAAACAATTGAGCAATACTCAAGACGTGGTCTGCTCACTAACAAGAGTAAAATCCTCCAGAGACAATCCTTGACTAACATTTATGCTACACATAAATAACTTAGAGCATGAAATTCTTGTTCAGTTGCATCGCCACTATAGGATAACACACGCGTAAATAATCTGTCTAGAAATAAAAACTAGACCCAACGAACGTCCTTTTCCTGCTAATACGAATATTTCACAGAGACTAGGGATGCAGTTCCAACTACAACGAGAGAAGCTTAAATAGTTACTACAACGAAAGCCTGTCACGTAATTTGGTAGAGAATACTAAGAAATTCTGGTCGTATTAAGGTATACTAGCGGCTAAAACACACATCTTCACTACTAGATAGCAATGGTGATGCTACCGATGATAGTGCTGCTAAAGCAGAATTCCTTAACACAGCTTTCCGAAATTGATTAACCAAAGAAGACGAAGCAAATTCTCCAGAATTCGTATCACGAAAAGCTGCCAGCATGCGTAATTTAAAAGTAGATACCCATGGGGTATTAAAGCAACAAATCACTGAACAAAAATAAGTCTCCTTGTCCCGATTACTTCAGAGTATGCTGATGCAATATCCGCAGCGAAAGATCCGTACTCAATGACTGGAAAGTTACATAGGTTATTCCAATATTCAAGAAAGGCAATACAAGAGATACGCAGAATTACAGATCTATATCATTGACGTCAATTTGCAGCAGGATTTTAGAATATATACTTTCCTCAAATATTATGACCTCGAACAGAACGACCTAGTGACCCATAGTCAAAATGGATTCACAAAGTGTCGTTCTTCTGAAACCCAGCTAGCTGTCAAGTGATGTGATGAGTGGTTTTATTTATTTATTTGTCATATGGCAACAACAGCAGCATTGAGCATTACATATGAGATAATTATTTAGTTTTACATTAGATACAAGTTAAATACATATATTCAAAAACTAAAATGTAGTAATGTGGAAAATACACTACTACATGTGGGAATTCTGGGTCTTACTAATTTAACACAGTGGCATGTTTAAGAGATACGATGACAACGTAAGTAAATACATATATACAAATGATCATAAATCAAGTGACTGAATCCAACTAATTGCAGAAGGGATAGCATTTATAAAGTCAGTGAATGGTCCAGGATATTTCCTCAGAGGTTTTCTGACGATATGTTGGATCGTTTGTTCTTGGGCACCAGAATCACAGGCTGGAGAATCGCCGGCCGCGGTGACCGAGGGGACTGAGGCGCTCCAGTCACGGTCTGCACGGCCACTACGGTCGGGGGTTCGAATCCCCCCTCGGGCATGGATATTTGTGCCGCCCTTAGTATTAGTTAGTTCATAAGTAGTTTGTAAGTTTAGGGACTGATGACGCCTTAGTTAAGTCCCATAAGCTACACAAACATTTGAGCATTTGAAACATAGGTGGAGAATCTCGGAGTCCCCACTTGTGCATCATAGCATTGCACCTGGCTTGACCAGTTGTAATTCTATTTAATTTTGTCCACACACTTCTCTCCAGATGGAACCCTGGTAGGCTGGCAGTTGGGTCTTCGACGCCATGATGTGCTGTTGCATCCTCGTTTCACCTCTTGCCACTCTTCTTTGCTTCCTTTATGCCACAGCGGAGTGCGGGACTTTAGGTGATCTGGAGTAGGATCGTTTAAGGTCTTGTGAATTGGAAGATCAGTTGGGGTGGTGAAGTTTCCTCCATTCTTTATTCTAGATTTCCGGAAGGGTGTTCTTCACAAGCGTCTTTTAATCAAACTGCGTGATTATGGAATACCGCCACAGCTGTGCAACTGGATTCAAGATTTCATGTCAGAAAGGAAACTTTACGTTGTAATTGTCGGTAAGTTATCGAGCAGAACAGAATTGATATCTGGCGTTCCACAGGGAAGTGTTATAGGACCCTACTGTTTCTTATTTTCATAAACGATTTAAGTAGCCCTCTTCGATTGTTCGCGGATGATGCTCTTATTTATCGGTTAGTAAAGTCACCAGAAGATCAAAAGCAAATGCAACATGATTAGATATCTGCATGCCGCAAAATTTTGTAACTAACCCATAATGATGAGTGTTAAGTCATTCATACGGCCACTAAAAGAAATCCTTAAACTTCAGTTATCTATAAGTCAGTCAAATCTACAGGCCGTCAAATCAGCTAAATACCTAGGAATAACAATTACGAACAACTGAAATTGGAAAGAACACACTGAAAATATTGTAGGGAAGGCCAACCAAAGACTAAGTTTCAATGGCAGAACACTTAGAATATGCATCAGTTCTACTAAAAGAACTGTCTACACCTGTGCATTGTGTGATTCAAGCAGGTGGGACTGACGGAGAAGTTCAGAGAATGGCAGCTCGTTTCGTATTATTGTGTTAGAGGGAAGAGAGTATCACGGAAACTATGTACATGTTGGGATGGAAACCATTTTAAAAAAAGGCGTTACTCATTGCGGCGAGGTCCATTTGCTAAATTTCTTTCTCTAACTTTCCCTCCGAATGCGAAAACAGAAAGGTTTAGGTGTTCCTTTTTTCCACGTGCTATTATAGAATGGAACTGTAGAGATGTATAAAAGCGGTTCGATGAATCCTCACTTCAGTGTGACTTGCAGGGTATTTATGTAGATGTAGAAAACTATAAATACCACTTGACTATACGAGTCTCTTGGTCTTATGTTCACTTTCGCTGTTGCTGATTTATGCACGCTTACGATCTATTGGCATACTTTCGTGAAATCGTGTACACATTCAATGAAATTGTGCACTATTGTCCAATACTGAGTCGGCAGCCAAGCTGAAAACAAACTATGTAATCCTCTGAAATTTATTTCGTTCATACATGAGATGAAATTATTAAAAATCAATTTCACTGCGTAATAGTTGCTGGCTGCAACGAACGACCCGCTGACGCTAAAATACCTTAAACTATATAAATGGGCAGGATGTGTTACTGTTTACAATGTTAAAAAATATAGCCCTAGATTACTGGCATCATCTTTGTTCGAAGGAAAAAATAAACATTTGTTACTGTGAACTACTATTATTCACATTGCATCCTCTCTGCGCGGAATTATCGTCTCCCCTGGGAATCGCTTCCCAGTCTGAGAACCACCGAGCGCGGCTGCGCATTGCTAACACAGGAGACGGACATTCGGGTGGACGGCGGTTCGAATCCGCATCTGGCCAACCGTGATTTGCCTAAATCACTCCAGGTAAATACCGTGCTGGTTCATTTCAAAGGACACAGCCGATTTCTCTACCCATCCCTTACAAAAAATATCCCAGTGTATACTCCGTATACAATGAACATTAACAAGAGCAAAACAAAAATAATGGAATGCGGTCTTAGAAAATCAGGCGATGCTGAAGGCATTAGATTAGGTAACGAAACTATGAAGGTGGTAGATGAGTTTTGTTACTTGGGTAGTAAAATAACATGCGATGGTCGCAGTACAGAGGATATAAAATGCAGAATGGCAATGGGAAGAAAGGCATTTTTGAAAAAGAGAAATTTGCTAACATCGAATATTAATTTAAGGGTAAGGAAGTCTTTTCTGAAGGCATTTGTGTGGAGTGTTGCCTTGTACGGGAGTGAAACATGGACGATAAGCAGTGTGGACAGGAAGAGAATACAGGCTTTTGAAATGTGGTGCTACAGAAGAATGCTGAAGATTAGATGGGTAGATCGCATAACTAATGAAGAGGTACTGAACAGAATTGCTGAGAAAAAGAATTTTTGGCATACCCTGACTGAAAGAAGGGATCGCTTGGTAGGACACATTCTTAGACATCGGGAAATCGTAAATTTAGCATTGGAGGGAAGTGTGTGGGGTCAAAATCGCAGACCAAGAGACGCGTATAGTAAGCAGATTCAAGTGGATGTGGGTTGCCGTTCTTATGAGGAGATGAAAAGGCTTGCTCAGGATAGAGTAGGGTGGAGAGCTGCATCAAATCAGTCTCCGGACTGAAGACCATAACAACAACATACTCCGTATCTAATGAAAGTGATGTAGACGGGAGATTAACCCTGACCTTTCTTCTTTCTTTCATTTCTAACATCAATGATGTCAACTTACACTGAACATTCTCTAAATCATGGGTCGGTAACACGTCGATCGCGATCTACTAGTAGATTATTTGGTAGATCGTGTGATTACTGACAGAGCAAGAGAAAAATTAGTTGAATAAAATTGACAATTGCTTTTCGCAGCACTAAAAATATGCGTTTGTTTGACAAAAGAGTTTATTTTACTTATTAACAATCGTGTAGGACTGTTATCAACATCTACCTTGAATCTTTATAAATGTTTATTTCCGCGTTGTTTCAATCAGCTGCTACCTGCGCGCCATTCGTTACTGCACTATTTGATTCAAGATATGCAATGTTTAGTATTAGTTCGGTATGTGTTTGGAGAAGGTGTCGAGTATCATACCTCATGCCATTCAAGAACATTAGAAGATTAACTTCTTAGCTGCAGTAAACTATGAACTTCTACGTTTATAGTGTGTGGACGGTATATTTTGTGACTAAAATATTCAATAAGTTTCTTGTTTCAAGAACTTGAAATGACATTATCAAAAAGTATCGGTTTCTCTTAAAGTACTACAAAACCCAATAAATGCTGGACTGTAATTAACCAGGAGAAATACACTGTATTTGTTAATGTTGCACTTAGAATTATGGCATTGTTTGCTTCTTCTTATTATGTTGTACTTCTTTTCAAACATGAATTTTATTAAAAATAAACGCAGACAAGTTTGACTGACGAACACCTTAACTCTTGTATTTGACTATATATAACACTTAATACACCAGGAATCATGGTCAATGTTATCTGAACATGTATTCAAGTTTCAGAGTAAATGTAAAATAATATTTGTAAAATACTATGGAATCATTTTTAGATGTTTTGAACAAATAGTGATGACGTAAACGTTTGTTTTGAATCTAGTTGTTTCCAGTACTGTATTATTAAAAGAAGTAGATCACTTTGATACAATGGTATGAAATAGGTAGGGGGGTTCGAATCCCCCATCGGGCATGGATATTTGTGCCTTCCTTAGTATTAGCTAGTTCATAAGTAGTTTGTAAGTTTAGGGACTGATGACCCTGTAGTTAAGTCCCATAAGCTCTACAAACCTTTTACATAATATGAAATAGTAGGTCGCCACGGCTTTAAGGTTGCCTAACCCTGATCTATATCATGCACAGTACACTATAGATGAAATACGCTAAATCCCTATAGTATAAAAATGGCTGTATGTTCCTCTTTTCCAAAGGAGCTAGATCTATTTCAACAAAATCTGGTACACATACTGGTTGCAACACGAGTATTAGCATCATGGGGTTTATAACTTCCTAGCTCTCATAATATCGGAGATACGGGTAAAAACAAGTACAGGGCTATTCAAGATGATCAGATTTGCAAAATTTCTTACTTTCAAACAATAAAACCACAGACTCACAACTCCAACGTTCCTGCAAAAAGAAAAAGTCAAAATTTTATACGTTCAATATGAGCACCATGTGTTATATGACAAATATTGAAACAGTAGCTCATTTCTTGCCACACATAAAGTACCTGGTTTCTCGTTATCAAATTCATAGCCTCGATAATTTGATGTAGCAGACTTTCGAAGGTGTCAGGCAACAGTGGGATTAGAAATACTGTATTTTACATAACCCCACAGATAGAAGTGACAATGTGTGATGTGCGGAAACGTGGGAGACCTTGGTTGATGAAGGTGATCTGTTGCTCCTCATCCAATACAACACCCTGGAATGGTGTTATGCAGGTAAATTGAATGTTGGTACAGAAATGGGGCAGAGAATCATCTTGCATGAAGCTGAAGTCATCTGAAACCTCTACATGTTGAGGAAATAAACAATTTTGCACCATGTTTTGATTGATTGGTCCTGGCACAGTTTTTTCCATAAACTTTTGTAAGAGATAAGGCACATCAGACATAAGTCTTCAGGGAATCTGTTTCATGAAGAAACTTTACACTGTTGTCTGTTCAGTAATATTGGAATTATGGTTCTATCTTTTGCAGTTCGTAAGATATGAATCTTTGAGCCCTGTTCCTTCTTTTTGAATAGCCCTGTATTATAGCCTTAGTCATATAGGCTTCCCTGCACAACTGGTGCGCTGTTTGGGTATAGTATCAGCCTGATCGACCAGTTCTACAATGCTGTCTACATGTCAGGGGCAAGAAATAGTAAGAGTTGAATGAGATAGAGAATGAGGAGGATGAGGCGGACAGACCAGGTGCAGCAGGAAATGAACAGAGAGAAAGAAATAGGAGAGGGGATATGAAGGCGAGCTGAGAGGAGAAGGCGAGCTGAGAGGAGATACAGAGAAAGGCCCCACGGGAACTGTTGTGAGAGGTGGTGTGAAGAAAAGTATGGTCAGAGGGTGGGAAAGAGAGAGAGGGGGGGGGGGGGGTAGAAAGGGATGGGCGAAAGAAGGGCGATGAGAGGATGGATAAACAAGGGGAGGAACAGATGGACTGAGATAAAGGGTAGGATGGGATAGATACTAAGAGATGATGTACAGACATGTAGGGCATAGAGAAGTATGAGGATATGGGGAGACAGTGGAAAGGAAGAGATGTAAATGAGAGTATGAAATGGAACAGAGGCAGAGGAGGAGAAGATGCGCAAACAAAGAGTGGATAGGAAGAGATGGAAAGGAGAGGGTATGAGACATAGGGGAGTGGAGAGAAGGAGATAGAGACAGAGAGAAGGGAAGGGAGAGTAGGAGAGAAGGACGGGGGAGATGAACAGGAGGATGAGATTATCAGAGATTAAGAGAGGATTAAATAGATGACGTCCATAGGGGCGGAGAGAGGGAGGTGGAGATGAGGAAGTGGAATGAACTGAGAGAGAGAGAGAGAGGAGAGAGAAAGAGACTGACAGAGAGCGGCGACAAGAAATGATAGTGATATGAGCGTGTGAAGAGACATCGGGGGAGTCATGTTAATGAAATGAACATCAGAAAGAAGGGGGAGGAGATAGAACAGAGAAGATCGCGGAGAACGACTAGGAGGATGAGAAGGAGAGGAAGAAGGGAGGGGCCAAAGGATGAGGTGGTGTGACAGATGAGGCAGGACGAAATGGACAGAAAGATGAGGGAAATCGGACTAACAGAAAACTGGAGGAAACACATAACGGGCAACGACGGATTTTGCAGCTAGTTCTACTATAAAATTTACTAACGATTAACAAAGAACATATAGAACATATATGAACGATAGGATGTGTGATGGTGTTAAGTGAATATGAATCAGTCCATTGTAGTTTATTGGGAAGCATTCACATTGCAATGACTCGATACGTATTTTGATAGCTCTGCGAGTGTAATTCCTAAACATTCACATGAGCTAATTCGCAGCTGCCCGCGTATCTGCCTCGTGCAGAAGTGAACCCCGTAATAGAAAGCGAAATTACCTCTTTGTGAACGAAAATCGAAGAGGGCTGGCTGTAATGAGAAATAATTGCCCTTTCAGAGTCGCGCGGAGCAATCCAATGATAATTATTACGCAACAGATCATTACAGCGAACAATTTAATAAATTAAACCGCAATTAAATGCGAACTGATTGACTCCATGTCCAATACTCACTCATTAAAAACGTATACATACTGCCGTAGGCAATTAAAAGGGAAAAAAGAATCAATACCCTGCTCTCTCGGCAGGCACTATCCTGCTGGTGACTCATTTGTTTTTAAAGAGACATCCGAGACCTGTTTCTGCCGGTAACAGTCAAGTTATTGCTGCTACAAAGCCCGGCGCGGTGTCTCTGTTGAACGTGAGCTGATTGCGTGGCAAGTGGGAGCCCCTTAACTTTGAGATGTTTAATTCACCGCCAATCAGCGGACGGTAACGAATGCCCTTTGCCGCTTTGAACTGCCCAGTGGCAAAGTGGTGCCCGCGCTCTTCAATAAATAATTATTCTTGCACCCCAATTTCATTTCCATGAAATATGGGCCGGCCGCGGTGGCCGAGGTGACTGAGGCGCTGCAGTCACGGTCAGCACGGCCACTACGGTCGGGGGTTCGAATCCCCCCTCGGGCATGGATATTTGTGCCGTCCTAGTTCGTAAGTAGTTCATAAGTAGTTTGTAAGTTTAGGGACTGATGACCCCGTAGTTAAGTCCCATAAGCTTGACAAACATTTGTACTTTTGTTTGAAATATGAAAAGAGTCTAAAGTGTTGCTACTTTCGTTCGAAGCTTTTCTTTGATCGTGGAATGGCTGCCATCAAAGACTGGACCTTTGGTCGGCGTCAATGAATGTCGCAGGTATTAGCCTGGAAAAAATGAAAAGGGTCTGCATCTCAATAGAAACTCTTCCGTGAGTGTGTCCGCATTTTAATTGGCAATAATAAAAAAAAATAAGCGGCCCGAACCCAGTCACTGGAAACATATTTGATATGTTGGTCCTCCTGTCTAACATCCGAGGAAATTTCTATTACGCTGGATACACAAATTAATAAAAAATTGTAAAATTATCACCGTTATTTGTGACTCTCCGGCCCCTTCCTCTTAGCCCTTCTTCAGTTGAGGATGTAGTGTGTAATGGGGTGGCAGAATAAAATAAATCAAGTACGTCTGAAACATTTTCAACGAAATCTACGAGAGTGTTCAGTTGAATTTTGTATTTATTTAAATGATCTGTGAAAGGGGGAGGGGAGTTTAATGATAGTCTGGGGGATTGGGATATGTAACTATTTTATTTAGCAGCGTAAACATGATCAAGTAAAAATGTTAAATGAAAACAAAAATCACCTAAACACCAAAATTTCTACCAACCTCTTACAAGTACTGCATACTCACACAAATTAAGATTATTCTCTCTCTCTCTCTCTCTCTCTCTCTCTCTCTCTCTCTCTCTCTCTCTCTCTCTCTCTTATTCTTCTGTTTCAAATAACATACTTACTCTTTCAGTTTGTTTACACACAAAGGTTAGCAACCCACATACATTTCGTTTTGTTGGCAACAGAACAAATGAAACACGAAAATACAGAATGTAAATCGTGGCTGCTAAACACCTCAAAAATCTGTACCACTGGGCGAAAAAGTGTGTTAGTTACACAATGTACAACATGTGTCCTTTACGATATGGAGGAAACAGCAGAAGATAGTTGCAAAGACAACGAAAATGTAACTTCCTCCCTTATGTAAAAAAAATACGTGAACTGTTTGTAATCTCGAAACAATTCATCTCACAAAAAATTGTAGTTGTAGATTACAGTGAAGATGCCGTTAAAGTAAGAGGCGACAAAGGTCTGGGAGAAATAAAATCAATTACAACAAACACAAGGCGTTTTTTCTCACCTTCAAAAACGAAGAGTTAAACGAGTTATTCATTCTTTCAACCTATCATTTTCCAAGCCATTCCTTCATTTTTGCTAATGAATGAAAATCAGATGGTGCGAAGTCTAGGCTGTATGATGGTTACTACAGTAATTCCTAATTAAGCTCGACTCGGTGTATTTTCGTTCTTGCCTCACCGTAAGGCCGACCGTTGCCGTAAAACAGAATGACACCACTAGAGAGAGAATTTCCCACCGGCGAATGTGAATAGCTCACCTACGCTTTAATAGTTTTACTCAGTACCTCTATGAATTTATCTTGGCAGTAAGTCTGAGAGGAGAATGCCAGTCTGATCCCAAGAAACGGTGGTCATGATTTTCGAGGTTGAAAAGTTCTTGTTTGAATTTTCGTGGTTTCGTCTGGTTGTTTGATTTACGCCTGTCTGGACTGAAGTCTCTTCTCTAGAGTCTAGTGCGCAGTCCACTTTTCATTATTGGTAATAACGTGACTCAAGAACTCGTCACCATCCCGTGATCCCGTGATAGTGCTCCAAAACGACAATGTATCTGTCGTTATCTTTGTTTTGTATTCTTCTGTTGTCATTGGCGGCTCCAACACGTACACACTAATTGACAGTGTATTTTGCCAGTAAAGATAAACTTGTGGACGTTTCCGATGCGCCTTAATAAGTTTCATAATAGTTGGCCGTGCAGATGGTTCTTCGTTATGAACTTCTGCCCTTCCTTCATTAAACAGCATACACCATTTACGCGAATTTGCATTATTCATTACACCTCCACAATAAACTTCCACAAGCTGCCAGTAAATTTCGGCGGAATTAACTTGTTTTGTATTAAAGAACAGAATAGCCGGGCTCATTTCACAATCGGCGGGTCTGCTGATTGACATGGCTATAATCGGAGCAGTACAACCACACAACCAACACCGACAGACGCGGCGAGTGTAACGGCGGCCTGGTGCGTTAACGGACGTCACGTGACAGGGTGCGCAGACACGATGCGCTGTAGCACAAACGAAGACAGATACTCTCTGGCTATAGCACAGTCTAACATATACAGCCACGATACTTCCACTGGTTTTTGTTATACCTCACGACAGCAGTGCTTCAAGTGGCTGCTGAGGTACATTTCTGAATACGATATCGAATGAGTGAGAATAGTGTCATTTAAATTAAATTTATCACACGTTTTATAAAGGGGGCCGGCCGCGGTGTCCGAGGGGACTAAGGCGCTCCAGTCACGGTCTACACGGCCAGTACGGTCGGGGGTTCGAATCCCCCCTCGGGCATGGATATTTGTGCCGTACTAGTTCGTAAGTAGTTCATAAGTAGTTTGTAAGTTTAGGGACTGATGACCCCGTAGACTATACAAACATTTGAACATTTTTTGGGAGCCCAGGCAGAAGTCCAACTGGCGTGCTTTCAGCCACAGGAGCACACGGAACTGTCCCCGCACACAGCACGCCCGCTCGAAAGAAACAGTCGACAGTCTCGCTAAGCACGCCAGCAACGGAACGTTGTTGTTGTTGTTGTTGGGTTTTTGAAGGGACTAAACAACGACGGTTATCAGTCCCTTTTTCCAGTCAAAGAGATAAACCATTTTGTTAAGCGATCCGAAGTGAATGCATTAACAAGTCAAAGTTTAAATCTTACAGACTAATAGAAAGAAAGGATACAGTTAAAAACGAAGAAGGGATAAAACAGCTGAAACAGCACAAGAGTGTTTTTGCTGGGTGGTCACAAGGATATAAGGAACACACCCAGCCACTCTGGGACACGTTAAAACCACCTACCTAACACACTTAAGCAGGTGGAGGACAGAGAAATGACACAAACACAAACTTTAAAGTGACTTGTAAAGTCCACACTCACGCATAAAATTTAAAACAGAGTCAACAGTGGAGGTACTGTCAGCTAATGCTAGCTGCAAAGTGTCAGGAAGATTAAAATAGCGTCGTGATGCGGCTAAATGGTGACATTCAATTAAGATGTGGGCGACCGTCAAAGGCGCACCACATCGACACTGAGGAGGGTTGTCGCGACGCAGGAGGTGACCGTGCGTAAGCCAAGTATGGCCTATACGAAGTCGGCAAAGGACGACCGACTCCCTGAGAGAAGCCCTCAGGGACGTCTTCCATGCAGCAATAGACGGCTTGACGGCACAGAGCTTATTCGGTTCGGTCGAATCTGCCCATTCAGAATTCCAAACCCCTAAGACCTTGCGGGTCAACTGGGTTTGGAGGTCGGAAACTGGGAGGCCAATATCCAGGGACCGCATAGTGATGGCCTGCTTGGCCAGCTGATCAACACGTTCATTGCCCGGTATACCTATGTGCCCTGGCGTCCAGACAAAAACGACAGAACGGCCTGACTCGCCAAGGGCGAAGACAGCGTCTTGAATGGCTCGCGCCACTGTATGTTTCGGTAGAAACTGGTCGAGGGCCTGTAAGCCACTCAGGGAGTCGTTGCAGATGACGAACGACCCCCCTGGGTCGAGCTCTGAGGTGTTCAAGAGCTCTCAAAATACCGACCAGTTCTGCAGTAAAGATGCTGCTTCCACAAGGCAATGACCGCTGTTCGATATGGTCACCATAGATAAAGGCTTATCCAGCATGGCCATCGGCCAAAGAACCGTCCGTGTAGATGATGTTTGCTCCGTGAAACGTATCAAGCAGTGCATGGAACCGGCGACAGAGAAGAAGTGTTGAAATAGAGGCTTTCGAATCCCGGGACAAGTCCAGCCGAAGCTCCAGGCGAGGAATTTTCCAGGGGGGGAATACGGGGGGAGTAATGATAAGGTGGAGGAAGGGGTAAGGAATCAAGTGAGGAGAGAAGGGAACGGACAAGGACCGCAATCGGGAGACCCGACCTGGGCCGACGCCGTGAGGAAGGGAGTGCAGAAAGTTGGAAGAGAAGCTTGTGGTTCGGATGGCGGGGTGAAGCATGAACCCGGGCAATGTAGCTCACCAACAGCCGTTGCCGGCGATACCGCAGAGGGGGAACACCAGCTTCAGCTAGGAGGCTCGTTACGGGACTGGTGCAAAAAGCCCCTGTTGCGAGACGTACACCTGTGTGGTGGACGGGGTCTAGGACTCGCAAGGCAGAGGGGGCTGCCGAGTCATAAACCAAGCTCCCGTAGTCAAGCAGAGACAGAATAAGTGACGTGTAGAGCTGAAGAAGGGTGGAACGTGCTGCTCACCATCCAGTATGGCTGAGGCATCTAAGAATATTTAAATGCCGCCAACACTTTTGTCGCAGCTGGCGTAGGTGTGGCACCCAAGTCAGCCGGGCATCGAAGACCATGCCCAGGAAGCGATGTGTTTCCTCAACCTGAAGTAGTTCACCACCCAAGTAGAGCTCTGGGTCAGGGTGAACTACCTGACGGCGACAGAAGTGCATCACGCTGGTTTTCTGCGCGGAGAACTGAAATCCGTGAGTAGAGGCCAATGAGTGGGCCTTTCGGATGGCACCCTGCAGCCGTCGTTCAGCTACGCCGATGCTAACGGAGCTGAAATACAGGCAGAAGTCATCGGCGAACAGGGAGCAACTGACCGATGACCCCACAGCCGCAGCAAGACCGTTAATTGCAACTAAAAACAACGGGACACTGAGGACAGAGCCCTGTGGAACACCGTTCTCTTGAATACGGGGGGAGCTAAAAGATGCCCCAACCCTCACCCGAAACGAGCGGTGGGAGAGGAAATTGCAAATAAAAATAGGAAGGGCACCCCGCAAGCCCCAGTCATGAAGAGTTGTTAAAATATGGTGGCGCCAGGTGGTGTCATACGCCTTTCGTAGGTCGAAAAATACAGCTACCAAATGCTCACGCCTAGAAAACGCCGTGCGAATGGCAGACTCCAGTGACACGAGGTTGTCAATGGTAGAACGGCCCTGGCGAAAGCCCCCTTGTTGTGGAGCAAGGAGTCCACGCTCTTCAAGGATCCACATAAGCCGCCGACTCACCATACGTTCGAAGAGCTTGCAGAGAACGTTGGCGAGGCTGATCGGACGGTAATTGTCAGCCACCTGGGGATCTGCACCAGGTTTCAGCACCGGGATGATAATGCTTTCCCGCCACTGTGACGGGAAAGTGCCCTCTGCCCATAGATGGTTAAACAGGGCGAGGATGCGGCGTTGAAACTCTGGTGAAAGGTGTCGGAGAAATTGGCCGTGAATCCTATCAGGTCCTGGAGTTGTATCAGGACACGCAGCAAGGGCAGTTCGGAACTCCCACTCGCTAAACGGGTCGTTGTATACTTCCCGACGACGAGTGCGGAAAGATAACTGTTTCCACTCGGCCCGCTCTTTGAGGGAGCGGAAGTCGGCACTGCACGTGACAGTCGCAGAGAATTGTGCGTAGTGGTCTGCCATGTGCTCGGCGATCGCTGGCGGGAGCATGCTGAGCACACCCTGGATGGCGAGGGATGGGATTCCTGTCGGCGGGCGGTATCCAAAGACGCGTCGAACTTGCGTCCATACCCGAGTCAGGGAGGTGCGGGAGCCGATACTGGCTACATACCGCTCCCAGGAATCCTGCTTGCACGAGTCGTCGAGCACGCGCATGGAGCCGTTTAAAGGCCACCAAATTCTCCACGGAAGGGTGGCGTCGATGGCGCTGAAGCGCTCGCCGACGTTCCCGGATAGCCTCAGCAATCTCCGGTGTCCACCAAGGCACGGACCTACGCCTAGTGGAACCGGTGGTTCGTGGAACTGCTACCTCAGCGGCCATGACAATACTGTCAGTCACCACCTGGACTGCAGTGTCAATGTCATCTGGAAGTGGTGCAGCGATGACAGCAGATGAAGTATAGACTGACCAGTCAGCCCTACGGAGACACCAACGGGGTAAGCTGTCTGCGGCTTGGTACTGCGGGAGCGACACAAAGATTGGGAAGTGGTCGATGCCACACAGGTCCTCATACACACGCCAACCGAAGTGTGGTCGAAGGCTGGGGCTGCAGACGGAGAGGTCGATCGCTGAATACGTGCCTTGTGCCACGCTAAAATGCGTGGGGGCACCTGTATTCAGGAGGCAAAGGTCTTGTTGCGCCACTAATGTCTCAACATCCCTACCGCGGCCTGTGGTCTGGAGTCCACCCCACAAAGGGTTGTGGGCGTTAAAGTCCCCCAAGAGGAGGAATGGTGGAGGAAGTTGGGAGACCAGAGCAGTAAGGGTGTTGAGAGACATGGCCTCATCCGGAGGAAGGTACAAGCTGCAGATAGTGAATTCCTGCGTTGCCCGGATTCTGACAGCTACTGCCTCAAGAGTGGTGTTGAGTGGCACTGAAGCACTGGGTACAGTGTCCAGGACATACAGGCAGACACCGCCAGACACCCTGTCATAAAGGGTCCTGTTGCGGTAGTAGCCCCGATACCCACGGAGGGCAGGGGTACGCTGTGCTGGAAACCGTGTCTCTTGTAGGGCGATACAAAGTGCAGGGTAGCGCCACAGTAATTGGCGCAGCTCAGCCAGGTGATTAAAGAAGCCGCCACAATTCCACTGGAGAATAATTCGTTCTCCACGCTCTAAGGCCATAAAAGGAAAAGAATAGAAGATCATTCCATAGGAACATCTGCTGCTTTGTGATCAGGATCAACAGAATCTAAGACCATAGACTCAGGTGAACCCGATGGAGCTGAGCTCCTATGGTCAGGCGAACCAAGAAGTGCGAGATCCTCAGCAGAGGCGAGGATCTCGACTTCATCCTCTGAAGCAGAGGATGTGGGTGTGGGTGGCTTGGAAGCCACCAAAGAATTCTTTTTCTGCCTTTCCTTTTTCTTGCCCTCTCGCTGGCCCTTTGGTGTTGAGGGCCGTGGGGGCTTCTCAGACGGGGCGGCAGGAGCTGACGAAGAGCAGGCGGCCCTTCGATCAGCAGCCGGGGGATCCTTCAGCCATTTGCTGGGATCCACCTTCCCACGAGGAGAAGCCTCGGAAGGGAGTGTCCCATGGGAACCCTTCCGGGCGAGAGGAGCCGGAGAAGGCTGTTTTTTCTCCCGCTGTGGAGTGGGGACCGACGTCCCCCGAGATGGTTTATCCGTTGCTCCCAACGTGAACAGTGTGGGAGCAACCGAAGGAGTGGTGCCCCCAACTGTCAAGGGGGCAGGTGCAGTGGTTCGGACCTGGGGGCCCGCTGGCATTAGTGGTACAGGTGGTTTGGAGGTCGATGGTGAAGCTACAGAGGCGTATGAGGTGGTCATGGTCACAGGATGGAGTTTTGCATATTTGCGCTTGGCTTCTGCATTTGTCAGCCGGTCCAGGGTCTTGTACTCCATGATCTTACGCTCCTTGTGGAGTACAGAGCAGTTGGGAGAACACGGAGGATGCTGATGGTTACAATTGATGCAAACTGGAGGTGGGGTACAGGGGGCGTCCGGGTGGGATGCACGCCCGCACTCCCGACATGTTGAGTTGGCATCACATCGGGAGGACATGTGCCCAAACCTCCAGCACTTGAAGCAGCGCATAGGGGGAGGAACATAGGGCTTTACGTCGACCTTCTCAGGCAATGAATCGCCCTCGAAAGCCAAGATGAAGGCACCGGTGGCTACCCTGTTGTCCTTCGGACCCCTATAGATGCGCCGGATGAAATGCACACCTCGCCGCTCCAAGTTAGCTCGTAATTCGTCGTCAGATTGCAACAGAAGATCCCTGTGGAATATGATACCCTGGACCATATTTAAGCTCTTATGTGGCGTAATGCTAACGGAAACATCACCCAGCTTGTCACAGGCTAGCAAAGCCCGTGACTGGGCCGGGGATGACGTCGTTATTAGAACTGAGCCAGATCGCATCTTCGACAGACCATCGACCTCTCCGTATTTATCTTTCAAGTGTTCCACAAAGAACATTGACTTTGTGGACATGAAAGATTCCCCATCCGTACGTGTACACACTAAATATTTTGGAGCATAAGCCTCACCCTGATCTTTCGCCCTACGTTCCTCCCACGGTGTAGACAGGGAAGGAAACGTTTGGGGGTCATAATGCGTAGCATTATATTCACTTCTACCGCGCTTAGAGACGGCGGTTGTACGTCCGCCAACGTTTCGTGTTCGTTTCATGGTGTTCCCACGAGCAGCTAGGGAAATAAGCGTCCACCCAGACAGAGCCCCGCTTGCCTGGGTAAGCCTTATACAACTGAGGTGCGGCAGGTTCCTCAGAGGTTGCTCGCTAGCGGCTGTTCAACCTCAACAGCCATGCATCTCCTCGGCACGTAGCACACCTTGAGATTGAGGTTTTTTTTAGAGAGGTTTGTACCGTCCTCGCGACCCGGGCGATTAAGCCAAGATCCCCGGGCTCTGAAAGTACAACGTTCCACCGTCGCGCCGAACGATGGTCGTTGAAGCACGCACAGAGCTTACGGTGTAGCGGACTGTTGGCGCGACACAGCCCACGGCTCAGGACCCCGGGTTCGCCAAGCCCGTACCCAGCAAATTAATGCTGAGCCCCTGAGGGGGCAACGGAACGCACCACAGAAAAGAACCTGGCTCTATAACACACAGAGATAATTATTACTATGGAAGGTATTAAAAATACAAGCACAAAACACCTAAATTTTGGACGTCTGAAAGTACACGAAACGTAAGAGGCTCAAAGGCATTAGTTATAGGCGTGTGAAACCATTTTCCACGAGGGTTCTTTGTATTAAGCAAAAAAAAAAAAAAAAAAAAAAAAAAAAAATGTTCAAATGTTTGTAAAGCTTATGGGACTTAACTACGGGGTCATCAGTCCCTAAACTTACAAACTACTTATCAACTACCTTATACTAAGGACGCCACAAATATCCATGCCCGAGGGGGGATTCGAACCCCCGACCGTAGTGGCCGTGCAGACCGTGACTGACGCGCCTCAGTCCTCTCTGCCACCGCGGCCGGCTGCTGTATTAAGCAATTTTAGACAAAAGCCAGAACAAAGACTTGCAGGGGGACAAAATTTTCCACCAGTTAAGTAGCTCAGCAACACTGAACTAGTAACAGTCAGAATAACACATCGGGTGGATAAGCCGGAGCACTTCCTTTAGCAGTTTGCAATATCAGACCAGTCAGTCGTTGCCCCAAGAAATGCACCACCATGCGCACGGAAACCACACTTGCTGGTAAGCAGACAGTCCCTCCCCGTCGAACTCAGCCGTCCGCTTGTAGACAAACTGGAGAAGCAGCGGCAATCTTCACCACATCAACGATTTCCTGGCGCACTCGTCCTTGCCGACATCGCCCTCGTCAACATACTATCACGAGGTTACTCCGTTTTCCAGGGCAGAGCCCCCTGGGAACAGTCTCGCGCGCCAAAGATAAACAGGCGAGCACGATCCGATATACAAGAGGGACGATAGTGATCGCACCGGCTCAATGAGGTTTCTTAAGAACCATTGGAGGGTATGAAAGGGTACTTTGCGAGCCATTTATTTAAGATTACTTTGCAATCTACGACTATATAATCCAGAATTACATTTTCTATTAGTAACAAAAATGCCTAATACAGCAACAGAAGGCCCAACCATCTACAGAAAGACGTCGGTTTTCCTACTCAGAAACGTCAGGATTTCTTCACTACTATTCCAGCCAAATCAGTAAGTGTTGCACATAAGAAACTTGCATGGAATGCATTACCTACATTATTAAATGTACCAGATCAGCCACTACAGCAATAGCTGAAGGGAAATCCTCACAAACGTGACAATAAAACAGAAAGCAAAAACACAGTTTCCCAAAAAAGCAGAAATCAATTCCATAGTTGTTACTACATCAGTTCCACAAATGGCAAGAATCTTCGAGGTTTTTTTATAATCAAAAGCAATTATACTCGAACGTATATGGGTTTATAACAAAGACGAGTGAAGTGTAAAATTGTTCGAATCATTAACTCCATATCGATTTTTTACACGTCAAAGAAAGTTCATGACATATAGGAACAGACCACAACAGGAATTAATGTTTCTTGTTTGTTTATATTCTTTCACTTTCAGCGGAGTAGGCTACTAACAAACACATATTCATATATATTTCCTCGTGAACAATTTGTTGTTTATATCACTGAATCAGGAAAATTCGGCTGTTTATACATTTACTTCACGATTATTTACGTCTATCGTTATTTTACTAATGTTTGGAACGCACAAATTACAGAAAGTATTTGGTTCATTACGTAGAAAAGTAATTAAAAAGTAACATTATTCTTACGACACCTAGCCCACCACTAGGAGCGCTAGTGTCGTTGCAACTATCAGTTGCTAACAACTTTCACAGCAGTGAGTGTCGCGACTATGTTAGACTTTTCCTGTAGTCTGTCTGTCTACTCTAGACCGAGCAGTTCTGTTGTTGAGGGAATAGTTCTTTGCCGGAGGCTCCTACCAATTCCCTACAGGGGTGCCAGGGATAGCGAAGAGTCCGAGATATACGCCGATTTTGTTCGTGTGACGGTATTTATCAGTTTTGATCCGTTCGTATACAGGGTGAATCCAAATTCGCGCACTCGGGTTTCGCAGCGCGATTCCTCACATGTTAGCAATAAAAAAGTATCTCACAAAATTTCGTCCAGCGCATATTTCTGGCAGTAAATGGACGTCGAAGATTGAGGTGTGTGTGTGTGTCCCATACGTCAGTGTGTTTCGGAATTACACTACTACACTAACTTCTAGGGGCTGTGAGAGGTGTCTTGAGGAACAAAGTGAGCATAGAAACCCATGCCCGGAAACTTCATCCAATGACGCTACAGAGCGTCGAAGTTGCTAGAGGGGATATCTAGTGGCAGGAGCTGGTGCCTGTAACTAGGACTCTCCGTAGCGTCTTTGATTGGCGTTTCCGGGCATGGGTTTCCAAGCTCATTTTTTTCCTCAAGACGGCTCATACATCCCTTACAAGTTTGTTGGTGTAATTATGAAACACACTGACGTATGGAACACACAGCCATCTCAGTCCTTGACGTCCATTTACTGGCGAAAATATTTGCAAGATGAAATTTGTGGAAGACATTTTTTATTGTTGGCAGGTGAGGAATCGCGCTGCGAAACCCGAGTGCGCGAATTTAGATTCACCCTGTATATGCTATATGATGATATACTAAGGTGTTCAGGTTTGTACTAAATAGCAATAAAATATGCGTAATAGGAAGATGATCTCTTTTTCAAAGTGCCAAACTTTGGGCTGTCTCCAAGGTGATAGCAGTTTACGTTAAGCAGTAAACTGTTTGCTAATATAAGTAGTCTTAATCAAATGAGTGCACTTTACATAAACGCCAGCCATTCTACAACAGGACGCACAGCAAAGTAACACGAAAGTTATTGGCATAGCAAAGACAAAACGCAAAGAATTTTACAGGAAACTATCGTTTATGTACAGTTTCACAAAATCTATGATTTGAGAAGCAGTGGAGAACATTTAGTTAAATAAAAAAGTATTTCCGACATTACGTAAATTAGTCATTGCTCCAAAAAATCCATTTCTCCTGGCGGAAGCCTGTAATGAGATTTACCTGGAAGAGACCTGTCAGTAAAAGACAGATTTTGGTAGAGAGAACGGATTTAATAAATTGGCAAAGTAAATATTATAGTATATCGCAGTAACGAAACCAGGAAAGCAAGTCATAAATTAGCTATTTTATGCAACGGGAGTGGGCGTGCGCTTTAAGACGCCTTGCAGCGGATTTCGCCTGTTCCTCGCCGGAGATTCAAGTCCTCCTACAGGCATGTGTGTGTGTGTGTGTGTGTGTGTGTGTGTGTGTGTGTGTTGAATTTAGGTTGGTTTAATTTAGTTTAAGTAGTTTGTAAGTCTTCAATTACAAACATTTCAACACTGATGAGTTATTTCATATCGAAGAAACTTTGATCGACAACAGAATCAGTTATAGAAAATGTTGCCATCACCCTGCTCTTAATGCCTTCACGCAACATTATTAGCAACAGAGTACTGCCACGGTCATATAAATTACAAGTATGTTTCAAATTGGATGTAACGAAAGTATTTCTGAAACGATTGAATGAGCCAATTTAAATAAGAACATCCGCATCGCGTTGTGAAGTAGTGTTCTGGTGATCGTTCATAGTCAATCTTTATATGGTGTAAAGTAAGACCTGTTACAAATAAAGATGATTTTCTTTTTTTTTATGAAATGTGGTGTTTCGGGCTTGTGCGCGCTTTGGAATTGTTATAAATGTATTTCATCGTGTTAGCGTCAAACAGCATTGATTCTATCATTATTTTATCTTTCAGATTATTTTTGACAATTAATGTACACTATATTGCAGATTGCAGATTGGATTAAAACTGCTTCAGTAGAAATGCTGAATAGATTATCTTCTGCCTTTCCCAGTGATATGCCATTATCCACAATTTGCTTTACATTTCCAGTTAGTACTACAGCTGAATTTCGAGGTAGGGATGATACAGTAGAGAAGTTTTAATTAAAACTACCACACGTAGTTGAGTTATATACAGCACACAAGCCCATCTGCATACGGCTCCAATATCTTTACGAGTTCTGTACGCTTACTAATGAAATGCCAACAAACGAGCGTCTTTATGAGGAACTCCGCAGATGAAACACGTTTGCTGTGTGGATACGTTTTACGATTTTGCCCAAACTAATTTATTCGTTCTGCCGTTTGTATCTGGACGACGCAGCAACATTTCCAGGCAAGTGCGACCAGACATGTAAAAATTTGAATTTACTGCTGTTTGGAATTTGCCACTTGTATGCAAAAATAATGAAATAAATAAATCAATAAAAACGTAGAACGGTGTTCAGTCAAAGTAACGAGAATTTAATGTAACCACTTCTGAAAAGGGGCAGTATTGTATCTTGCCCCCTAAAGAGACGTGTAAAATTCTTTTGTGGTATAATCCTGGTGGAGTCACACTCATTGCAGACATTTTTGTCTGGGCTGCAAGTGAGAGAAAGTCGGAGTAATATATTGTCCTGGTAAATGATAGTGGTGTTGATACGTAATCTTATCGACAATGGTTTAAACTAATTGGCATCTGAGCTACAGGTATGAAATGTTCGTGAGTAGACTGAGAGACGTAAGCGTTATTGCCAGCAACTTATTAATCGTTCTGAAAGTAGCAGTTATTAGTAACGTTTAGCTATCACAAATGTACCTATTCACATGGTTTTTATCATTGTCATATCTTTAGGGCAACAATAACATTACCGTGTCACAATGTTTGTCCGTTATAAACTCCGAAACTAGTTAACCGATCTTAATGAAATGTTGCACACTTAGTAAATTGAACGACATCTGATTTGGGTTAACATTCAGTAGATGCTTATATTATTCGATGTCCGGTTAGGCGTAGCAATTAAGTGCTCGACTAGAATCGGAAAGGTCGCGGGTTCGAAACCCGTTCGGATCTAGGGTGATTTTCACTCGGCGTTCTTTCCCAGCCTTCACCTCTCAACGTCTGAAGAGTTGCCAGAAGCGGAACGTAGCTCGGATTCCGTGTCAAATTGTAGGTTCGTTTATTTCGTTTGGACGACGGCGTAGTGGCGTCCAATTGAAATACTTGCACGAGACCAGTGGCAAACTGAATTATCATTTCGTTCGATTTAAGACTTTTCCTTGATGCAACAATTAATTTCACTTTACACGTGTATTCCAGTTTACAAAACGGCATAACTGTGCATTTAAAATTGTCTTCTATTTATACTAATTGCGATGTACAGAGCGAGGTGGCGCAGTGATAACACACTGGACTCTCATTCGGTAGGACGGTGGTTCACATCCACCTCCGGCCATCCGGATTTAGGTTTTCCGTGATTTCCCTAATTCACTCCAGGCAAATGCCGGGATGGTTCCTCTGAAAGGGCACGTCCGATTTCCTCCCATATTCTTCCCGCCGCGGTGGAGTAGCCGAGCGGTCTAAAGCGTCTCGCTGCGGAGCGCGCTGTTGCTCGCCCTGGAGGTTCGAATCCTCCCTGGGGCATGGGTGTGTGTGTTGTGCTTAGGTTAGTTTACCTAGGTTTAAGTAGTTTGTAAGCTGTGGACTGATGACCACGCAGTTTCCTCCGATGGATTTAGAAACATTTGAACATATCGTTCCCCAAAACTCTGAGCTTAAGCTCCGTCTCTAATGACCAAGCAGTCGACGGGACGTTAAAGCCTAAGCTTCTTTCCTTCTTAATTGCGATGTGTATACTTTTCAGTAAAATGCCGCTACAACATGTAATGTCAACCCTGCGTGTAGCAAACAGGCATGACGCAAACGTGTTGAAGGAAGTCGTAATCAGCAGAAAATATTGCGGCAAGAATGAGGACAGCATAGACGGTGAAGATTACCAACTACTTAAGATGTCTTATGGTGTACGGCGAGGAGTGGCTTACACCATTTGTCTGATCACTATGAAAGGTAGCTCACGTATGTTTGTTTCCGTGCTGAAGGACTTTCCAGTATGCAAGCCACCGTATCGTGCATCGCGTAGGGTGCCTTGCAATAAATATAAAACACACTTACTTCAGCCAAGAACTCAAGGTTTTTTTTTCCGTTATCGATGAACTAATAAAATAAAGTTACTTGTGAAATATAAGAAAAAGAACACTGTCAAACGATTAAAATTTGCATCACCAAAGTGGATCGTCATCTGTATTGCACATTTAAAAATTGTGTGTGTTCTTGCCATAATTAACAAGGAGACTGTCGTTTAGGTAATAACTTGTGGCTCCGTTAGAGGCCGCCATCTGTAGTGTGCCTTATAATAGCGACGGCACCATTATAGACAATTAAAATTGTGATACTTTGGCGACATTACATAAAATTATAATAGTGGTTTGCAAAAAAGACCAGCGTCGTAATTTAGGTATTAACAGGAAAATGTAAAATATTAAAAATTTAAAACAAAAGTGTACGGCAGCGTCACATACCGGCTCTCCCTTCATCGTCGTGTATAACGTTTAATGTTAATTTGAGCATTGATGAGAAAAAGTATTTCCGTAAAATATTATAAAATGTGAAACAGACGATCTACGGCGGCGTTATATACAGGCGCCACTGTCACAATCCAGTGTACAAACTGCACGTATCGTAGTGCAACATTTTCATAGGAAACGTTTTAAACAAGGCATTTTTATAAGAATGATGCCAAGGAAAAGGGCTCCACATACCGGCTCCATCACTACGAGTCACGCATACTGCGTCTACAAATATCGTGAACATAACATAAAACTTTACATCCAACCACAGAATTGTCTTATTTACATGTCTTACGAAGTCACAGATTGTGTTAAATACATGTGATATAGGTAATATTCTAACAATATTGCATCATGTAATTCCAAGATAGAAATCTGGAACAGTGCCAAACTTTGATCTGTCTAGGTCGATGTAGATGTACTGGATACAGTTAATGGCGAATTTTGTACATGGAACATTCAAGCTTGTTATCGTTATATAAAATTACGACGTTGACATGAAGAGCACACGCTGGAGGTTCGTGGCTGTATCACCTGTTTTAACTACCATTTTAAATTTTAATGTAACTAGTGATATGTATCGGCAGAGGATAATGTACAAGATATTAGCAGCCATTTGTAACATGCATTGGATTATCACGGTTTGAAAAAGATAAACCCGCAAATGCAACTTATCTAGCATTAATACAAACTGCTGGTTTTGTAATTTTTTTTAACATGGACAGTGTAACTTCATGCCTGTAACTTTTTTGTAGGCTAATGGTTGTCAATGGACGGTAGAGCCCGAAACTAGTCGCTGACTTCAAAATTGTGCAACTATGACGGACGAAATAAATTGTTTTACAAAATATTCCCAGTTGCTCATCCTAAACCATCATTACTATGAATTTTCATTTGTATTTTATATCGTGCTGAGACGGCAGAAGAGAATCTTGGTGGTGATCTGCCCACTAATTTAGTCGATGACGAGGCGAGTGTGAACAAGATTTGAACATTTTGTAAATTGTCTGGCCTTAGCTCTTTATTATAGAGAGGCTGGCTCACCTTTTTTTTTATTCTTAATAAGAGATTTTCAGCCAAGATCGCTTTCTTCATTTAATTACATGACCGGTTTCTGCGTGCTAGACGCCATGTTCAGACCTGTTGTAATTTTTTACATCACTGCTATTGCAACAATTTTTAACATAAGAGGTTTTCAGCCAAGATCGCTGTCTTCTTTTAATAAAAAAAAAATAAAGAAATTACGACTGTTCTGGAGATGGCGTCTAGCACGCCGAAACCGGTCATGTAAATAAAAGAAGAAAGCACTCTTGGCTGAAAACCTCTTATTGAACAATTCTAGATCGCCCCAATAATGTGTTCCTTATTTTTTATTCTGGTGATCATCCGGCCGTGGTCATATGCCGTTCTGATCAAATGCTTCTGGAACTGTCTCATTTTGTAGGCAAACTTCTATTATTGATATGCACCAATGTCTTTTTGCTTCAGTTTATTTATTTTTAATTTCTGTAGTCGATCTTTCATCGTTTTATGTTTCATTTTTTTATACTCGTCATTTATTCCATCTGTTCGGACACTAAAGACCAGCTGTCGTGCGACCAAAACCAACTATCCACAACCCTGTACTGACGAGATATTATAGACAGTATGGACGTATACTACTGAACGTTCATTCTACGTATGTCTTGGTACGATACATACTACGTATGTGCTAGTCGCTCGTACTCTGCCGAGGCGGAATAGCAGGGCGCGCTAAGGCCGCTTGATGCGTTGCGCGCGGTCGTTTCACATCGGAGGTTCGAATTGTCCCTCGGGCATAGATGTGTGTGTGTGTTGATCTTAGGATACGTTAGTTTGTAAGTTTAAGTTCCGGTGACCACTGCCATTAGATTCCATAACTTCACAAACATTTGAAGATTTTGCTCTGACACTAGGTAGCATTTGACTTCAAAGAATGCCACCAGTCCTTTAATCACTCAAAATAGCCATGCCAAGTCTTTTAGATGCACGTTGGTAAATGTCAATCTGTAGAACTATTGTGCTTATCACCAAGTGTTTGAAAAATTGACCTAGTCAGAAAGTAGTCGCACAACAGAGTATAATTTTTTTCAACTAGGATGGCTAAAACAAATAAAAATAAAAACTATACTAAAATTTACAGTTGCTGATCACGTTTATCTGTGAAAATGAAAGATTTCCATGCGTGCTAAAAGTCCCTCTACTAGACAGTACTCAAGAATACGGGTATGCGAATATTGCAATGTCCTCCAGATGTGCGTTATGTTCTCTGCCTCATCGGGAAGTTATTTTAAACTTCAAACTTTGTAGTGATGAAACAGATAAGAAAGGGAGTTAAGAAAAACGTAATAAATGGCTCGTGTATATATATAATCGCCTTATATTTAAAGCAAGAATTCATGACCGAGCTGGTGAGTTCCTACTCTGCTACACAGCTACATCACAAGATGCTTCCCTAGGCCAGTGTTTTTCAACCTGTGGGTCGCCGTCACAGGGGGAAGTACTTGTACCATAAAATAACTAAGGTTTCAGAAATACAAAACCAAGTGCCTAAGTGAAATTTATTTAATGTTACAATGACGGAGTTACTTGAGCAACATTAAATATGAACTGAATAGATCATAGATTGTGTTATAATATAGTGTGTTAATGATGGATGAATAAGCTCAAAGCCTAAAGTGTGTTTACATGAACCAATCGATATCTTCTTTATGAATTGACTGTACAGTGGGACGTTTTTTAGTGAGCATTATTTGCTTCTGAGTCTTACCTGAAATACGAAACACTCGTAAAGCAAAACATTTTTTTATTCGGAAATCATGTAAAAATAGGATAATGTGTTCAATTCCGAAAAATACACGAAAGACTGTAAGATACCTGCTATCGGAAGGTATACATTTCATATTCAAATGTACCGCGAAATTGAGACCAGTGTCAAGCTAGTCAGGCATGGGTCATTTATCTTTGGCCATCTATGTTCGATGGCAGTACTATCGATATTGAAGACGGTGATAGTATTGTTGCCGGGAAGTAAGGTTTTGATTATTGAGAGTGCAGACCAGGGCCGGATCTAGGACATTTTCCGAGGGGGCAAGCTTAAACTGCTTAAATTAAATTTTTGACGCTAATTGGGTTGCGTATTTCTAAATAAATGTCACAGTCTCACAACAGTAACTTATTTTATTGACTGAATTAAGATCAAAGGAAAACATAACAATTTTAATACATACAAAACTATTACAAGATTACTCATCGTACGAAAATCAATTCAAAATTTCGCTTTTCGAGCTATTTTTGCTGCAAAACTGTTTTTGATAATATCATAGTTTAGAGAAGCAGCTCGTTTGTGCTCTATGGATATTATACTCAGATTTGTTAAGCAGTCGTGCTCCTCAAGTGTATTTAATTAATTTCAGCTTGCACAAACGTCTTTCTCCAGACGAAACAAACTAGAATGGTAAGATATATTTTAACGCTGTTGGGATACCCCTCTACCAATTTATTTTCATAAATTAAACTTAATGTTGATGATGCAGTGAAATCTACTGCCAGCGCATGTTGTCTGAAACTTTCAACTTCAAGTTCTTCCTCACTAAAAACTTCTGCCAGTTCCGCTGCTTTGGCCTTCAAGTCCTCCACTTCCATTTCTCGAATTTGCACACCATACAGAAAACTAATTTTTGCACCAATTTTCTCAAGCGCGTTAAACCTGGTACTAAGCTCTGTACATTATGCCTTATTTTTTCTGTGAATGTTGGATACTTCATCCTCACAAAGCTCATCGGCCATTTTCTTCTTTCTTCGAATCTTTTTTTTTTCGGAGAATACCGTTGATACCTCATTATCTTAAAGCCCAAAAGTCCTTGAATGTTTCGAACAGCTTTATCAATTGTAAAGTATTAACTTCTCCGAAACTGATTAACATGAGCAATTTATTCTAATATTGCATACCAGAAACAAGTTAAAGTAATGAATTTGAGTTTTCTCATATTTTTTAAAAATAGATCCTGTCTCTGACAACCTACATCTGTCTGAATCTGCTTACTGTATCCATCTCTTGGTCTTCCTCTGCGATTTTTACGCCACACACTTCCCTCCAATGCTAAATTCACAAATCCTTGATGTCTAAGAATGTGTCCTACCAATCTATCCCTTCTTTTAGTCAAGGTATGCCAGAAATTTCTTTTCTCTCCAATTCTGTTCAATACCTCCTCGTTAGTTACGCGATCCACCCACCTAATCTTCAGCATTCTTCTGTAGCACCATATTTCAAAAGCCTCAATCCTCTTCCTGTCCGCACTGTTTATCGTCCATGTCTCACTCCCATACCAGGCAACACTCCATACAAATGCCTTCAGAAAAGATTTCCTTAGGCTTAAATCAATATTCGATGTTAACAAATATCTCTTTTTCAAGAACGCTTTTCTACTCATTGCCATTCTGCATTTATATCCTCTGTACTGCGACAATCATTTGTTATTTTACTGCCCAAATAACAAAACTCATCTACCTCCTTTATTGCTTCGTTTCCCAATCTAATTCCTTCAGCATCACCTGATTTCCTTAGACTGCACTCCATTACCCTACTTTTGCTCTTGTTAATGTTCATCTTATATGCACCTTTCAGCACACTGTCCATTCCCTTCAATTGCTCTTCCAGGTCATTTGCTGTCTCTGAGATTATTACAATGTCGTCGGCAAAACGCAATGTTTTTAATTCTTCACCCTGAACTTTAATTCCTTCTCCAAATTTCTCCTTGCTTTCCTTTATAGCTTGCTCAGTGTACAAATTGAATAACAATGGAGAAAGACTACAACCCTGTCTTACTCCCTTTCCAACCACTGCATCCCTTTCATGCCCTTCAACTCTGATAACCGCTGTCTGGTTTTTGTACAAGTTATAAATGACCTTACGTTCCCTATATTTTACTCCTGCTTGCTTCAGAACTTGAAAGAGTTTATTCCAATCAACTTTGTCAAACGCCTTCTCCAAATCTACAAAAGCTAGAAATGTAGGTTTGCCTTTTCTTAATCTACCTTCTAGGATAAGCCGTAACGTGAGTATTGCCTCCCGTGTTCCTACATTTCTCCTGAACCCAAACTGATCTTCCCCGAGGTGGGCTTCTACCACCTTTTCCATCCTTCTGTATATAATTCGTGTTAACATTTTGCAACCATGACTTATTAGACTGATGGTTCTGTAGTTTTCACACCTGTCTGCACCTCCTTTCTTTGGAATGGGTATTATAACATTTTTCTTAAAGTCTGAGGGTACTTCTCCTGTCTCATACATCTTACGCACCAGGTGAAACAGGTTTGTCATGGCTGGTTCTCCCAGAGACTTCAGTAGCTCTGAGGGAATATCATCTACTCCAGGGGCCTTGTTTCGACTTCGTCTCTCAGTACAGTAGCTCCTATTTCATTTTCATCTACATCCTCTTCCCTTCCTACAATATTGTCTCGAAGTTCGTTTCCTTTGTAGAGCCCCTCTATATACCCTTTCCACCTTTCAGCTTTCCCTTCTTTGCTGAGAACTGGTTTTCCATGTGTCCTTGATATTCATAGATCTGTTTTTCTTATCTCCAAATGTTTCTTTTATTTTCCTGTAGGCTGTATCTATTTTCCCCTATTTATACATTCTTCTACATCCTTGCATTTGCCTTCTAGCCACTCCTGCTTAGCCATTTTGCACTTCCTGTCAATCTCATTTCTTAGTCGTCTGAACTCCATTTTGCCTGTTTCATTTACTGCATTTTTATATTTTCTCCTTTCATTAAATTTAGTATCTCCTGTGATATCCAAGGATTTTTTTGTAGGTCTTGCCTTCCTACCTATTTTGTCCTCTGCTACCTTCACTATTTCATCTCTCAATTTTACCCATTCCTCTTCTACTGTTTCATTTTCCCCTGTTTCTGTCAATTGTTGCCTAAAGCTCCCTCTGAAATTCTTAAGAACCTCACGTTCCTTCAATTTATCCAGGTCCCATCTCCTTATTTTCCTACCTTTTTGTAGTTTCTTTAGTTTCAGCCTACAGTTCATAACCAACAAGTTATGGTCAGAGTCTATATCTGCCCCTGGGTATGTTTTACAGTTTAAAGCCTGGTTCCGGAATCTATGTCTTACCATTATAAAATCTATCTGATACCTTCCGGTGTCTCCTGGTCTCTTCCACGTATACAACCTTCTTTTGTGATTCTTGAACCAGGTGTTTATTATAACTAAATTATGTTCTGTGCAAAATTCTACCAGGCGGCTTCCTCTTTCATTCCTTTTGCCCAGACCATATTCACCTACTATCTTCCCTTCCCTTCCTTGTCCTACTACCGAATTCCAGTCTCCCATAACAATTAAGTTTTCCTCTCCCTTAATTGTCTGAATAATTTCCTTTAGCTCCTCATATATTTCTTCGATTTCCTCATCATCGGCCGAGCTAGTTGGCATATAAACCTGTACTACTGTTGTCGGTGTTGGCTTCATATCTATCTTGACAATGATAATGCGATCACTGTGCTGGTCATAGTAGTTTACCCGCATTCCTATTTTCTTATTCATTATCAATCCTACTCCTGTGATAGCCCCAATTGATTTTGTATTTATAATCCTGTACTCACCTGACCAGAAATCCTGTTGATCCTGCCACCGAACTTCACTAATCCCCACTATATCTAACTTCAACCTATCCATTTCCCTTTTTAAATTTTCTAATTTTCCACGCTCTGACCCGTAGAATGCCAGTGTTGTCTTTCCTGATGATCACATCCTCCTGAGTAGTCCCCGCCCGGAGATCCGAATGGGGGACTATTTTACCTCCAGAATATTTTACCCAAGAGGATGCCAACATCATATGTTCATACAGTAGAGCTGCATGTCCTCGGGAAAGGTAACGGCTGTAGTTTACCCTTGCTTTCAGTCGTTTGCGGTAGCTGTGTGGCAAAGCCACATTAGCTGATGTTACAAGGCCAGCTCAGTCAATCATCCAGACTGTTGCCCCTGTAACTACTGAAAAGGCTGCTGCCCCTCTTCAGGAACCACACGTTTGTCTGGCCACTCCACAGATACCCCTCCGCTGTGGTTGCACCTACGGTACGGCTATCTGTGTCGTTGAGTCACACAAGCCACCCCACCTTGGCAATGTCTGTGGTTCATGGGAGTGTATTGTGCACTTACTTATTCAATAACGCAAACATTTCTATCATACTGGCTAATATGTAGTAGATTTTTAAAGTTTAATTAGCTGAAGTACCTGTGACAGGGCAACACTGAAGTCAGCAACCAGGAATTTCAGTTTTATTAAACGATTTCATTATTTCTTGTAGTCATTTTACTTTTAATAATTCTGTGTCAGTTAATTTTATTAAATTATACCAGAAAGATACATTCTGAAAAAATAAAAAAAAGAGTCGGTCAGAATTTGCTACTCTCAAAATTCTGCCACCCGGTGCATCTACCCCCATTCCCCTCCCCCCTCCCCTTCCCCCCTTCCACCCCTCAGATACAGCCCTAGGCGCGTGGATGAGATTGCAGAAGCGTGGGGACCAAGGTTGTGTGCAGTTATCGTTCCGGCAGGATAGCCAAGGAGATGAGATTTTGAGACTTGAATGCTGAGCCAAACTGTTTAAGATATGGAGACGAAAGGTATAGATGACATTGGAGAAACGATATTTTGAAGTTTTGATAAGGTAAAGTTTTTCATGAAATACTTGGCATGTTTCTATGGCACAACTTCACATTGCTAGGCTGAACTGATGGTAACAATAACGGTCGGGAAAGATCTTGCTGTTAGCTTGTGGTCTCATGATTCATGCTAGGGACCTCTTTATGTGTTAGGAAAAGTATTTATTGTAATAGTTTAGTTTTGAGATTGCGTTTTTTTCTGAAATAGGAATTTCATGGGTAGTGTTCTTGAAATATGGTATTGTTGTAACATTGTTTGGGTAAATAGAGTTCAATTTATTAACAGTAAAGAAATGTTTATCTTTGTTTAAAAATAATTTTGTAGGCAGATTAAATATCTGAGTTATATTTTCTCTGAAAGATTTTAAAATGATAAACATGACATTGTTAGTAATTTTCATGAAAAAAATCGGTACCGTGCAGCAGCTATGAGAACTTTTCTCACATAATGAGCATTCAGTGCTTCTACAATTTGATCGAATTCTAGATCGCGAGGAGATGCGTGGGGGAAAAGTTTCTGCAGTAACACGAAGGTGTTGGTGCCCACAACGGATAATAACAGATGCTTCACTCTCTGACCTGTAATTTGATGAGCCGCGACGAGTTCCTGAAATTGCGCCAAATAGTCACTCCATTCTTCCTCAAGTTCGTTGTACTGGCGAAACATAGGAAGCGGTGTGGTTGCAGGTGTACGCTGCTGATGCGATGGCTGTTGTTGAGTTGCCGTCAACTGCGCCACTGGTTGAAGTAGTTGCGGGATTTGCGCCGTCTGTAACTGAATAATTTCCATTAAGTTTGGCTTTGGGGTAGAGGCCATGCTGACCGATTAGGCGCTGCGCATACAAGTAAATTAGTTCAAAACACAAATGCAAGGTAAATGAGGGCGCACTGCAACAAAAAAAATCCACAAAACGCGTAACAAAATGTTTCCCCAAAATTTTAGAATAACGGTGGGTGAGCGGGAGCAATTTCTGTGTGCTCCGACTGCTGCTGTCTGGCTGTTGCAAGCGAGCTGGTCCACGGTTCGTCTCACTCCTCGTCGCCACTTTTGTGCCCCAGCCTCGTCGCCGCTTTTGTGTCTCGTTTCTGTCGTAGGTGTCAGTGGCTGAGTAGAAAGACCGACACAAGAATAAAGGATGCACGCTTGTGCAGGTAGGAGGTGACCAGCCAGTGGGACAGCAGAAACTAGAAACACTAGAGTAAATTAGAACGAGATATATATTTCTTAGAGACTTAGTAATACGTAACTTTTACATAGCTCAGTACTGCAGAATGCTGATACATAGTTGAGCTAGAGGCCTACCTAGTGCCTATCCGATAGCCAAGTCTTCACTGGTGCCTATCTGATTCCGAAGTGTTAGCTGGTTCCTATCTCAGTCCCAAGTGAACGATGTCGTTCAGTGGTGGCCACGTGCGGAGTTGTAGCAGAGGGCGCTCGTGGCTACGTCGTAAGAACGCCGCGCCATGCGTGCATGGCGGCGCGCGGCGAAAGTAGGTGGCGCGCACTTTAGATCTGTGCGACACCACAGATAATAGGTAGGTGATCATAATTGTTTTTCTTTTAACAATACTGATCAGCAGGAAGGTTAGACAGGAGATATTACTGACGTCGTTCGTGAAATAGGCACTGGACGCCGAGTATCAGCGAGTATTTAACCCTTCCATGGCTGCCGATGTCGGTTATTGTTCCCTTTACAGTCGACTAATCAGAAACGTGACTATTTTGCCTAATGGAAACAATAAATTTTGAGTAAGGCAATACCGCAAAAGAGGAAGAGGTGTAGCGTCATTGTCGTAAATGGACAACTTACTTCAGCAACTCTACTTACTTTTAAAACTAAGGGAAGAAGCAGGGTAAAATTAATTCTCACACTTCATGATATATCATAGATACCTCCAAGAATACTACTTGTAAAAGAGTGAAAAATTGTTATTATTATGTACAACACAATGCTTGCTATCTGTGCAGTCTTCGTTTGAAAGTGTTCATACCAAAACTAATCAAGCAATAGAAATGAAATTTCACAGTTAAAATATGCTTAAAAGGTCAATAAAACAATTGCATCAGATTTTTGTTTCAGATGATTGTTGCTTTGATATTAAGTTCTGCATTTTCTATTACACGGGACTTCTCCATTTTTCATTTCGTCAGAGAAAATACAGTGAAAAGGTGCTTCACAGGTTCGTGAAAAGTACATTTAATCTGAAAAAAATAAGGTAACACAAAAATGGTTAGTTTGTTTTTCAATTTTTAGCAATATTGCCGTAGCTTCTTCTGTGTTTATAATTAACGAGAGCATATTTTACGCATTATGTGCTGAACGATAGCAGTGTAGCAAGACTAACGTGTACTATGCGCTATAATTCTTGAGGCTGTTTTCAACAAGAACACTCTGATAACAATCGCTTGACTACACTCAAGCAGGGGAAGTCTTGTATTTTAAACATCAATCGCAAAGCATCTATATTTAATCACAGATTCCATAAGAGTTACTTCAGGAGCTAATACTTCTGTCGTGAGGTGAGCTGAGATAGATTCTAGTTTTATCGCCTTTAGTATTATAAAATATTTCCCACAGTTTTCTATGTCTGACCTAAAATAAATTCTACTCTAGAAAACTCAAATACTTGAGAATCTAAGTTGCGACTGCCATTCCTCTCCAATACGCTAATTGTAAAAACAGGTACAAACTTTTAATTAATTATTAATTAATTAATTACAGGAAAAATCACTAGACTGTATCGCTATACGATATTTAAGGTCTTCTCTTTATACAGAAAGAATAGGTATTACTTCAAGTAGCTACGTAATGAAACCCTTTACTAATTATTTTAAATACCTTAATACCTTTCTCTAACAGATCTCTTTAAAGATTTGTCATTTCTTAACTATCATGAATGTATTGGCGTAATTTATTTCTAATGGAAACCAAGCTGTTTATTTCAGTTACTATTTTGCGTATTTGAAAAATTCACGTATCCCAAACCGCTGGATTAACCAAGTGTCGTCTGTATCACAAGATTATTTCCGGCTGCCCGCCTCAGATATTCTTTAAATATTCTCTCTGTTTAAGTATTCGAATCTCAAAGTCAAATTACTTCTGGTTTAATTAAATCCTTTTTGCTCTGTTTATCAGAGCTACTTATCAGTCAAAATAATTATGTATTCCTTTTCCTTTAACCGTTTCACATTCTGGCCTCCTTTACATTGGGATTCACTGGATGTAATATTGTTAATTAATAATATCATTGATACGTGTCAACTATACATCCAGCGTACTCACGAAATTTTGAGTTTCTAATTGATCTACTTTCTCTGCCAATTACTACATTGAACCGTCCCGGCTCCCGTTTCTACGATTGGCCCTGTCCTTGATTTAATTACTGGCGCGAGTACCATCGATCTCTCTGTGCGTGCACCACTCGTGGCGCTGTTTGATCTATCGTGCGTCAATTCTCTTCTGACGTGTTTTCCTTGCCGCGTGTGGCGCTACGGTGGCGCGCCTAGGCAGTTGGAGAGCAGATAGGGTATCAGGCAGTCAGTTTGATACGATGCCTGGCACCGCCAGGGTCGAGATATTTTGATTAAGGGGTCGTTTGTAGCCGGGCCCGGGATGTGCATCGAAGTTCTTCTGGGTGGGACTCTGTCAGTTTGTGGGCAGCCATGCATGCAGAGAGCTGAAGAGGTTGGTTCGGAGAGGCCTTTCTGTCTTTTATAACAGCACCTCGGCGCGGGCTGTTTACCTCGTCTCCCGGCTATGTGGTCGCGTACCTAGCGGCCGCGCGACACCGCGTCCGTCCCTCGCCAAGCGTCGGAGCTGTCCACAACTGCTGGAGTACTCCGCACTCAGCCCCGGCTGCGCCTCGCGTCGTTTCAATCGCTTTTCATCTGGGATCTATGAAATGTCTCCGGACGTTGGTTGACACCCTCTTCCTACACCATCGCGAGAGTAAGAAATTAATAAGTTTGACAAAACCTGCTCCACAAATTTGTGTGTCTGAATTTGTCAGGGTCGGTGGTCGTTCCCCAGGGGCCGTCGTTGCCTGTGTCTACGTCGTTAGATGTTTATTCATGTGTTATGCCGCACTTCCAGTTCGGTTCAGTTGATTTATTTTTTTCTCTTTGCTCTGAGTAACTTGGTTAACGTAACTGGGGAATTTATCTGGTTAGTACCCCTCTGCTAGCTCGCATCTGCATGGGCGGTAATTGTATAGCTTTGTTTTTGTTTTTTCCTTTTTATCTTCTCCTTGCAGAAATTTTCCCTTTGTGATGCATCGCCACCCCGCGGTTGTAATCTGGCGTTCATTTCGTTTGTGTAAGCCCCTTCCTGTCAGAGCTGTACTTCTTGTTAACCGTTGGGTACCTTATTCTTCTCCTTTCTCATTTTAAGCTCATCTGTTTTACCCGTGTGGGTGTATTAAATTAACGAGTAGCCAGCTCCATACCTCAGTGTGATTTTTCTATAACTAAGATGAACTGCTTCCATTTAAATTGCAGGGCTCATTTGTAAATTTTATTGTGCGTTCTTTTATTGGCCTTCTGCCTACTGATATCATTGAGCACAGTTTCCTGCTACCAGTTAAAGTAAAACTGAGACTTCACTTAAATTTTGAGCTCGTCTTTAGTGTGTTTTGATAACTGTATTTTTAAGGGGTTGTGTTCACTAAAATTTTGCAACCCCACTTTAGTGCGATTTTGATAATTAAGCTGAGCTGTCTTCATTTAAATTGCAGGGGTCATTTGTAAATTCTATTGTATTTACAAGGGTTGCTTTCATCTAAAACTTTCCACTTTCGCTTAAATTGCTGTGCTCATTGTGTCTTTTATTGCATTTTAAAGAGTTACTTTTACTAAACTTCTAGTCTTAAGTTATCAAAAAACTGGTTCTCTCAACTTGGCCTTTTACCTTTCATCACGTATCTGAACTGTCTTTGTGCTTTCAGCCTCTATATAGGGTGTTTCACTGTGTTTGCCTCTGTAACTTATAAAATAATAGGTGACGGGAAATTTTAATGCTGTAGGTCAACACAAGAAATGCTACACTTTCTGCGGAGCTATGAACATAGTTTAATGTATCTATTCCAAAGAGTTACAGCACAAAGATATAATTTTTTTAATGGAACAATAGATTTTTTATCGTACATTGGATTCCTTGAAACCAGCTGCGTCCAAATCAGTTTAAACTAAATTCCTATCACTGTTAGTTTCGGAGCTACAACCCTTCAAAGGGGTCTATAGTGTGTCCGTTGGACACTATAGACCGTCAGTACACCCGTGGATATTTTGATTATCAGAAACAGTTTTTTTTTTTTTTTTTTTTTTTTTTTTTTTTTTTTTTTTTTTTTTTTTTTTTTTTTGAACCGAAATTATATTTTCTTACTTCAGTTGCTAGGAATTGTTAAGTTTCACCATGAAATATCACCACCAGTTCTCTATCAAGACATATAAAATCAGCAATAAGCAACCAAGCCTACTATTATGGAATAGCAGCGTAATGTTTGACCCATTGATTAAAGCACAGATCGTACTCGATCCTCACAGAGTGGGACAATAGCGTCTACCATAGAAATGTGAGGCCTCTTCGCCCTATTAATAATTATGTTCGCTCCTTCCAGCAAATTCACAAAACTCATTCTCTAGCACGAAAATATTCCACTCAAAATTTAGTCATCCTGCTACTTGCTAGAAAGTTAGAAATAAATAAGTAAAAAAGTCGTCTTGTTGCCTTATAATATGGAGTTTGATCACATCGGACGGCCAATGCCGTTGCACACAGTTTCCAAATGTGGCATGGTCAGCATGAAGTTACCAATCAGCTCTTGACAGATATTTGGCCATTCTTCTATGAGTGCAATATCAAGCATTGCAACCATTATTTGAAGAGCTGATCAGGCTGCAGTGCGTTTGCCAAGTGCATCCCATACATGCTCAGTCTAAGACCGATGAACAAGATGATCACTCCAATTAGCTTCAAGCATGTTGTCCACCAGTACAGCTCTTTGGGGACGATCGTTATGGTCCAGCGCAAGAAAACATCTCCTACCCCATCAGTGTAGAGCACAACAAAAGCTCCAAGAATCACGTCTGTACACATCTGAGTACTCAAAGCGCAATTCTGAACTACACAAATGTTCTGACGTCCACAAGTTGACATTCGTTGACCACCATGAATGATATGATGATGTTTCCTATACGCTAGCACGATTCTTCCGATTTCTATGCTCTCTCCAGATGAGGAAACGACGAGTGTCCTGCTGAACATAAAATCCCATCTGTGAACAGAACTCGCGTCATTCGCTACGCCTCCAATCCTGATGTTTCTCCACCCAGTTTCTGTGGGCTAAAACGTGCAGTGTTGTTAATGGGATACACCATAGTCCTTCGTAAGTAGAGGTCACATTCCCGAAGGCGATTTCGGACTCTCTGTGTTGATATTGCGCATCCTGTTGCTGCATTCCTGGAGGGTGCGTTGTAAAGTAGTTGCATTCAGCCTCCTGTCTTGACTCGACGGCTGTCAGCTGGAAATAACGGCAATCTCCTGCTGATGTTACCCATGGACGACAATGGCCGTGTCTCCTAATTGCGTCCAGCTACTGGAAATTTGGGGCACTCAAATAGTAGCAGCCACCTTCTTATGGCTCTCCATGCCATAGCTTCGGGTAACTCAGATTGTTTTTGCATTGCACTACCTGCTCTCTACACTATCTGAACCCAAATGCTTGTTTAAATCCTTTGATTAAACACATCGCCAACCCCCTCTGCAGCAAACGTTCTGTTCTTACGACTATCTCGGTTGCCTAATATTGTCGTCTGCACTACGCACTTTGCAGAACCGACAAAAATGCGTGGAACCATTACAGTTCATTTTGCCGATGACGACAATTCAGAACCTAGGTACCTCAACTGATCTCCTGATTGTTTTCACCGGTATAGTTTTCAACGGGCTAAACGCCATAACCCTGTAGTTAAAATTACCGCTCCTGCACTAACTTACCCTTGTTTAAGCTATTGCTTCGCGTGGTGACGAAACAAGACTCCACGGCTACTTATCACTGTTCTTGTAAACAAACTTGTTACACAGATGTAAATATAGCACAGATATTTACAAAAACCTGAATACCAAAGAAAAAAAAAAAAAAAAAAAAAAAAAAAAGAATATCACAACAGGCACTGTTTCAAGGTACACAAAAATAGACAGCTTCTAGTAACACAATTCATGCCTCATGTTCCACCCCTATACACACAAGAAAGCTACATACATAACAATAGTACACAGAGCAAACAGAATACCATAAAATAAAGAAGAGAAAGAAAAAGACATAATTAAGCAAAATGCTTTGCTGGCTCAATGATTGACAAAATACAAAAGCAAATAGCAAAAAAGAAAGAAAACCCAAACACTTTAGAAGCAACAAGCAACTAAATGAATGGGCACCATATCGCATGTAACGACATTTTCCAAAATACTTAGGTCACATAACGTAAAAGTAGATTCTCCACAAAAACTGCAACAGAAATTAGTACACACCACAAGGAACAACAAAAATAAATTCTCAGGAATATACAAAATCACATGCAAAAGTTGCTCAAAGTGCTATGTAGGACAGACTGACAGGAATTTTCAAATTAAATATAATGAACACATCTGCTTACACACGTAACCAGTTCACAAAATCAGCAATGGCAATACATAAAAAACACTGGACTGATTTCTTTAAAAGCTCATCACGTCTTATATGAATAGTAACGTAAGTTTAATTCGTCGCAGTAACTGTGAATAATGTAAATATGTCCAAAAATGTAACATCTTTGAATATATACCACCTCTGTGTAAAAAGTAACATCTCTGAATGTATACAAACTCTTTGTAAATCTATGCTGTATTAACATCTAATCTATGTAACATCTCTGTTTACATGAACATTGTAATGAGATTCTCTATATGTGTGAAATTCTGTACAATGTAGAGGACACAACACCAGTAAGTAGAAGCTTAAAAAAAATTAAAAATAATGTACAAATAACATCCTAATGTACAGGGTGAATCACCTAACACTTGCACCGCAAATATTTCGGAAACGGAAAGTGCGATTGAGGTGCGGTTTTCACATAATGGACGGGTAGTCAGGGCCTCGTACTTTTAGCCAACAAACAGATTGTAATATTACTTAGAAAGTGTATTTTTATGCAAACATACAGTTTTTTTTAAATCGAACAGTTGTTGTTTCTATGATACACTGGAATTTTTGACACCAGCTGTGTACAGAGAAATTTGAATGACATTTTTATCACGTTTAGTTTGGCAGCTACAAACGTTCATAATTTCGGGGATGGAGGCTACGACAGAGTAGCTAACTGGCCGAGTGGCTAATCCCTCGGATACGGCCCACTGCCTCATGACGACCAGCCAGTTAGCTACTTAAAAACCTTGAATAGTTGGAGCTGCCGAACTAAACGTGATAAAAATGGCATTCAAAATTCTTTGTACATAGCTGGTGTCAATAATTCCAGTGCATGGTAGAAACAATCATTGTTCCATTTGAAAAATTGTATGTTTGCATAAAAAAATACACTTTCTAGGTATTTTTACACTCTCTTTATTGGCTGACAATACAAGTCCTTGACTACCAATCCATTCTGTGAAAACCGCACATCAATCGCACGTTTCTTTTGCTCAATATTTGCGGTGCAAGTGTTAGGTGATTCACCCTGTATAATATTTAAACTATTTTTCGATTGCAGTCAAAACAACATGGCAGAAGAAACAGATCACTACAAATGGAGACATCACAATAAATAGAAATTATATAACAAAAAGAATCTGAAGATGGAAATACATTCTCGTAACGCGTAATGCTGAGCATTAAAACGGTTACAGTAACTGGTGCGTTTTCTTTAAATTAATTGTTAATTTATTAATTCATTTTAAGCGACTTCATTTCCCAATCAAGGTTTCGTTGGCAGTAATAAGGTGAACGTCGGGGTGGAAAGAGACAGGCAGGAAGAAATAAGGAGAGTAAGATATATAAAAATTAATTGCTGTTCTTTAGTCTCGCTAAAACTCGAGAACGGCTGGACCGATTTGGCAAATCATAGCCTTGAAATATTCGTGTAAGTCCAGGGAAGGTTTAAACGGTGATAAAATATGAAAAAGTTTTCCGGAAAAGAGGAAAATCGGGAAAAACTGAAACAGCTTTTTCCAGTGAGCTATCAATACCGTTCGTCCAATTGAGTTAAAATTTTGTACATTTCATGTTGAAAGCGAGAGGAAGGTTCGCATCAAATAAAATATGGAAAAGTCGCCCGGAAAGTGGGGAAAATTAGGAAAAAAGGAAATCGATTTTTTCTATGAATAAAAATGAATTGCTCATGGTTGTAAGAGCATCACTTGAGTACGGCTTGACAAGACAAGGTTTGTATGAAATAATTTTTTGGAAAACTACAGAAAATTGGAAAATTTGAGAAAAACAGATAGTGCGTTTTTCACTGTGTCAATGGATTCAGTACTATAACTGACTATTCGCACGACGAAGAGGGGTAGTTCTGCTTTGTTTTGTTCATTATGGTCTTGGAAAAGTTTTCAGTAAAAACATAGGGACAATTAATAAGGAGAGTTGCAAAATTTGAACCAAGTTCCTTTTTCATTGTGTTTGTAAATGTACTCAACACTATGAGAACCGTTCATCCAATTGCGATAAAATTTTGATCATTTGACGTTGAACGAAAGATGAACGTTCTTATGAACTAAAAATTTGGTAAAGTTACCAGAAAAATTTGAAAATTCGCGGGAAACTGAAAGAGCTTTTTTCAGTGGGTCATCAAAATCATTCGTCTGATTGCGATAAAAATTTGCACATTCGACGTTCAAAGCGAGCGGAAGGTGTGAGTGACGTAAAAGTTTGCAATAGTTGGTCAGAAAATAGGAGAGGTACTTCTGCTGTTCTGCTGTTCTATTCACTTTTTACAAAAGGGATAATGCATTTTTTAAATTAATTAAAACTTCTGAAAAATAGTTAACAAGTCAAAGCGTAATTAGCTTTTCCAGAGAGTAATTATTGTTCGAAATTTCTCTTTGTATACTTCAAGTAAAATATTTTTAATTACACACTTTCTAAAGTATCTTATCGGGTACTTCAGCGCTCAAGCTATCTCCACACCAGATTTCATCACAATAGATTCAGTGGTTTATGTAATGATATATATAGCCAAATCGGTTCGGTTCAGCCGTTCTCGAATTTTAGCGTGACTAACGAACAGCAACTGACTTTTAACTTTTACAATTCATATACGGGTTCAGATCGTGTAAAGCGAGCTTTACTCTTTCATAGTATATTTCTGAACGCACCCAACGCAACAACCAAGTCATTATTTTACATGTTTTAAATCTAAATTTTTCTCGCAATTTTTCCACATTTTATCACCGTTTAAACCTTCCCTGAATTTCCACAAATGTGACATGAACATTATCCTGGACATGTGTGCGTGATTTTCTCACTGTAGTAATACATTAATGATTTTTTTTATAACTTGTGCGATGCTTGTCGCTGACTTCTGCCCTCTCTCTCCCAGCGTATCGATAAACATATGACATTTGTCACATTCAATTTTTTGCAACTAGCTGAAGGGAGAGAGCGGAATTGTTCGTCACTTAATTTCTTCTCCTTCATGTGCTAGGACATGCCTCTGGATTTGTTGTAATTCATGTAAGTGTGAGCTTAGTTTTTTTTATTAATTTCCATAAAACCCCACAGTTAATTTTAATTTACTTACTTACAATCTCTTCTCCATTCTCACTAATTTTAAAGTTATTTATTTTCAGCAGATCCAGTACTTCATAAAGTGATGCTCGGGTATTGTTGCGATTTGTTTCGCGATTGTACTAGAACATTCTCTGTGTAACATTTATTTCGTGTCTATGAATGGTTTATTATATTTTAATGTTTATGAAGTCCGATAATTTTGCAATTTTTGGCGACTATCATGATTAATTTTCAACACGGTCATAGAACAATAGTAACCGAAACGCACAATCCCAGCATCAATTTATCGAAGTAATATTCCAGTCATCTCAGCTAGAATCACTACAGAATATGATCGAAATGTTTGTACCAGCTCTCAATAAGGTAAAATTTAGATTCCGCCGACTTCTCCTGTAATGTTGCTTTCTGGTGTATTTGCCACCGAAATTACGACCGCTACCATATAATGGTGGAATCCAATAATTTTGTTTAAATTGTTCCTTCCTTGTCAACATTGTTTAGTAATCTCATTAAAAAATATTTCACTACCTGGTAAAATTTCATTTGCGGTCCCCAACCTTAACTTTAATACGCAACACCCATTTTCATACGAAAGCAGCATTACACCACTCTTTCCGCCCACTATCGAGCCAGTACTTAGACTATCTGATGATGCCTTTATAATGCTACTGGATCTAAAATACATATGATTTATATTAAGAGGTAAGTGATACGAAGTTCAGCGAGTCATCTAGTGTTTAATAGTTGTCAAGTACTGCCAGCATCACTAGTAGCGTCATGTACACCAATGGGAAACAGGATCAATTCATTTTCTTTTTCCGGGACTGTCGATACGATTTGCCATGTGTTTCCGTACGTTCCGTAGGGAAATGGGAGGTCCCTGTCATATATTTGCGCCATGCGTTCCACATTCCGCTACCATGCGTATTCTGTACCCACTAGCCCGAACCGATTTGTGTTTTTGACCGATTCATGTCGCCAACCCCTGCAACCGTGGGCGCGGAACTGCTGACCAGGGCGTTTGCGTCAAAGTTCTCGCCGCCGGCACTAGCCTAGCGCAGCATGAAACGAGCAATTACGTTGGTTCAGCGCTGGCTAGCTGCGAGATCGTTAAAGGCCGAAAATCTCTCTCTGCGGTCAAACCTCAATCCTACACCACAGCTCCCTGGGCTCGTTTTCCTACTCTACCCGTCATGATGATCATCGCCGTTGTACCACTGGTGGTCCTCGGGTCGTAATCACAGAAATTGTACCTCATTTTGGAAATACGTCCACTGTATTACAACACAACACTCGTGTCCAGGTATGATCTACTTGACCTGTGAAATCCCGGCTGCAAAACGTCCACAGTGCGTACAGTGAAGAACTACCTCTCTCTTGACAACGAGACCAATCCCACACATGTTGTCATGTATGCCGTAATTAGCTGATACCAGTCAGTAATTATTTCATTACGTTTCTGCGATGTTGATTATTAGGTTCCACTCGCTCTTCCAATTAGTCCCAGATATTTTCCGTATGATTAATATAGGTGAAATAGGAGACCAGCTGAGTCGCAATTAGGGTGCCTGATTGTTTGAGAGCTTATTGAAGGTGTGTGAAACTGTGGCACAGCAGGCGTGTTATTACTATTCTAGATGGTTTTGTTTATCAGTTTTGGGTTATGGTCTGACCTTTGTTCGTTAATCCAGAAGTGCTAAATGTAATATTTCAGCACTTCAGCATTCGTCCATATACTTTAAGTATTTGTGGAACTTTACGTGAATTGAAATGTATATAATTTTTGCAAACTTCAGAATTTTTGTTTCTGAGTACTCACTCAGTTTTTCCTTTCGAAACTTCATGACTATGTTTTACATCTTCTATTCTGACAATTTTTTTAAACGACCTTCATTGGGCATAGAACTGATGCAGCGACGTATCGGACAACTTCATTTATAGCGTTATCGAGGTAAACTAAGGTACATTACTTCTGCTCTTCTGTCATGCCACAACGTCGATCCGTCTTTCCACACTTACATCACAACACGGAGATATAAACACTTCGGCACTGCCATGAATTATTTTGTTTATGAGAGACACATGACCACGTGATACTTGCTCTAATGCTAACTGCAACAATCGACTGAGACCATCGAATCATCCACTGTACTTACTAAAATTAATGTCCGTTAATGTCCGTATAATACATATTATATTATGCAGCGTGTGATCATTAGGACTGAATTCTTGTAGACCTAAGAAACGACACCAACGTCGATCCGTCTTTCCACACTTACATCACAACACGGAGATATAAACACTTCGGCACTGCCATGAATTATTTTGTTTATGAGAGACACATGACCACGTGATACTTGCTCTAATGCTAACTGCAACAATCGACTGAGACCATCGAATCATCCACTGTACTTACTAAAATTAATGTCCGTTAATGTCCGTATAATACATATTATATTATGCAGCGTGTGATCATTAGGACTGAATTCTTGTAGACCTAAGAAACGACACCAACGTCGATCCGTCTTTCCACACTTACATCACAACACGGAGATATAAACACTTCGGCACTGCCATGAATTATTTTGTTTATGAGAGACACATGACCACGTGATACTTGCTCTAATGCTAACTGCAACAATCGACTGAGACCATCGAATCATCCACTGTACTTACTAAAATTAATGTCCGTTAATGTCCGTATAATACATATTATATTATGCAGCGTGTGATCATTAGGACTGAATTCTTGTAGACCTAAGAAACGACACCAACGTCGATCCGTCTTTCCACACTTACATCACAACACGGAGATATAAACACTTCGGCACTGCCATGAATTATTTTGTTTATGAGAGACACATGACCACGTGATACTTGCTCTAATGCTAACTGCAACAATCGACTGAGACCATCGAATCATCCACTGTACTTACTAAAATTAATGTCCGTTAATGTCCGTATAATACATATTATATTATGCAGCGTGTGATCATTAGGACTGAATTCTTGTAGACCTAAGAAACGACACCAACTCTTTCACAGCCTTTCCCGGGTTCTCCATGTGGTGTCGTACAAGTCCAAAGTGCGCGCCACCTACTTTCGCCGCGCGCCCCCACGCACGCACGGCGTGGCGTTCTTACGACGTCAGCCACGAGCGCCCTCTGCTGCGATCCCGCTCGTGGCCACCACTGAACGACATCGTTCACTTGGAACTGAGATAGGAACCAGTTAACACTTCGAAATCAGATAGGCATCAGTAAAGACTTGGCTATCGAATAGGCACTAGGCAGGCCTCTAGCTCAACTATGTATCAGCATTCTGCAGTACTGAGCTATGTAAAAGTTAAGTATTGGTCTAATTTACTCTAGTGTTTCTAGTTTCTGCTGTCCCACTGGTTGGTCACCTCCTACCTGCACAAGCGTGCATCCATTATTCCTGTGTCGGTCTCATTCTACTCGGCCACCGACACCTACGACGGAAACGAGACACAAAAGCGGCGACGAGGCTGGGACACAAAAGTGGCGACGAGGCTGGGACACAAAACTCCACAGTAGTAATTCTATATATTTGGTATTGCCTTGGACTTGTCCAAAGGAACATGTGACACAACAACACCATGACGATCGCCATTTTTCATTCCTGTGTATACCGATATAATGTGTTAACATGTAAATTCTTTTTCTTTTCCTTGTACTAACGTGTGATTTATCATGTATTTATTTGTTTGTCCTTTTCACTGCATTTGTAAAGCTGAATTCAATTTGTTCTTGTATTATGAATTTTTGTGACGAAGTAGACACGCTAGTTTAGTCAATGTTTTGATCTTAGATCATGGGGAATGATGACTTCGCTGTTAAGTCCCCTTTAAACAACAACAACATATTTCACCATAGATAATAGTAGACTGGGGAAACAGTAAAACAGTTATACCCATGCCGAGGTAGCAAGACAGATCACTATGACTGTTGGTAAACGTTAGCTAAATATAAATAAAAGTTCAGCAGTTTTCAAGAAATGAAATTATTTTAAACTAATAATACCTACAAGGGAAATTTAATATTAACAAAAAATATTTACAAAAAGGTCTGCATAATCATAAGATTAGATGTACACAACCGATGTTTTGCCAACAGTCACATGCTTTTCCATGGATATGTTAGTGTGAAGAAAATATCATGTCCGGTTCTCTATGGTCAAAGATTTTGATATCGTATAGAATCATCTGTGAAGTTATCGCTGGTAGCGCCGAGTTGCGGAGTTGCGCAGTAAGCGATGCGCAATATAAAACGCGTTTTCGTCGTTCTGCACATGACGTCACTGTGGGACACCTGGGAGCAAAACAAAGTGCTGTGTTGGATGTTAAATCGTGTTCATGTGTGTTCCCATTTCTGCTGTATTCACTTATATAGTTTATTTCGCTTCAAACTTTTGAAGTAAAAAGATAACAAAAGAAAGTATTAGAATTCACGAGTGCATGTCGCGTACGTTCAAAACACGGGGAGTAAGTTCTGTGGAACATTCAATGAGTTCGCGCGAGACATTGTTTCAGCTGTAAATCGTTGAAATACTTTTATTATTATTTATGCAATGCTATGCTGTGCTATTGCGGGTCGTAATTCACAGAGTCGGAAGGCAAAGACAACTGAAATAAAGTTTCATATTTTTCCTCGAGATGAAACGTTAAAGAAAGTGTGGCTCTCCAAATGTTATAGGAAGGACACTGTAAAAGTTGCAGATTCTCGAATATGCTTCCGGAATTTCAAAGAAACTGATTATGTAAGGGATTTGCAATCGGAATTGCCTAATTTGCCATAATTTGCCACGGAAAAAAGTGCTTAAGACAGACGCAGTACCATGATGCAACTTGCCATGCAGCAGTGCGAATATCAGTGTCACCTGCAACCGAAGGAAAAATGCATGACATGCGTAACGCGAAGAAGTGTGTTGCGTGTACAAACGACTGCGAATTATCGTTCAGCATTACAAGACGGTTGATGCAAAGACTTTGTATATTTAAAACACTATTCGGCACCTTCGCTGGAGACAGAAAATTGTGAGTAAATAGCCTTTCTCTCATTTAAATCGTACTTTGAAACACTTACATTGTTATTTTAATGTATTTTGATAAGATTGTATTAAAAGATTCCGGTTCTTTTAAAGTCTGTAATTCATATTGCTACATGCTACAGACGCGAATTTTAACCGACAGGAAGAAGATGCTGTGATATGCATATGATTAGCTTTTCAAAGCATTCACACAGGGTTGGCGCCGGTGGCAACACCTACATAGTGCTGACGTGAGGAAAGTTTCCAACCGATTTCTCATACATAAACAGTAGTTGACCGGCGTTGCCTGGTGAAACGTTGTTGTGATGCCTCGTGTAAGAAGGGGAAATGCAAATCATTACGATTCTGACTTTGATAAAGGGCGGATTGTAGCCTATCATGATTGCTGTTTACCGTATCGAGACATTGCTACTCACGTTGGTCGCGATCCAATGACTGTTAGCAGAATATGGAATTCTTTGGGCAATACGGAAAGACGTGCTGGATCGCAACGGCCTCTTATCACTAGCAGTCGAGATGACAGGCATCTTATCCGCATGGCTGTAACGGATCGTGCAGCCACGTCTCGATCTCTGAGTCAAGAGATGGGAACGTTTGCAAGACTACAACCATTTGCACGAACAGTTCGACGACATTTGCAGCAGCATGTACTATCAGCTCGAAGACCATGGCTGCGGTTACCCTTGACGCTGTATCATAGGCAGGAGCGCCTGGGATGGTGTACACAACGACGAACCTTGGTGCACGAATGGTAAAACGCCATTTTTCTGATAAATGCAGGGTATGTTTACAGCATCATGATGGTCGCATCCGTGTTTGAGGACATCGCAGTGAACGCATATTGGAAGCGTGTATTCGTCATCGACATATTGGCGTATCACCCGGCGTGAAGGTACGGGATGCCATTGGTTACACGTGTCGGTCACCTCTTGTTCGCATCGACGGCACATAGAACAGTGACCGTTACACTTCAGATATGTTACGACCCGTGGCTCTACCCTTCGTTCAATCTCTGCGAAACCCTACATTTCAGCATGATAATGCACCACCACATGTTGCAGGTCCTGTACGGGCCTTTCTGGATACGGAAAATGGTCGACTGCTGCCCTGGCCAGCACATTCTCCAGATCACTCACCAATTGAAAACGTTTTGTCTATGATGCCAGAGCAACTGGTTCCTCACAATATGCCAGTCACCACTCTTGATGAATTGTGGTATCATGTTGAAGCTGCATGGGTACACACCATCAAAGCTGTGTTTGACTTAATGGACAGGCATTTCAAGGCCGTTATTACGGCCACAGGTGGTTGTTCTGGGTACAAATTTCTCGGGATTTATGCATCCAAACTGCGTGAAAAAGTATTCACATGTCAGTTCTAGTATAATATATTTCTCCAGTGAATAACCGTTTATCATCTGCATTTTTTCTTGGTGTAGCAATTATAATGGCCAGTAGTGTAGATATAATGTGGTCCAGGAGTCTTAACTGCAACATTTTACAGCAGAAAAGTGCTTTGCCTTTAAGGTAAAGACAATATCGTTCGTCAAAAACTTGGTATAAATGCACGTTACGTGCTGTAGTGTACGAAGAATGTGCAGGGCGCTTGGAAGCGCGTAGTCCCACAGTGTGCGCCAGCCAATGGCAGAGCAGAGTGCTTACTACCCAACCTTATATTTATTAGCCTTGGGTTTTTGGCTGTTAGACCGTGGCGGGCACAACACTGAGTCGAAATGAGTAGTTGGTGCCTCGTGGAGTGTGTGAGGTTGAACTTGGATATTGGCTTGGCACAAGAAGAGAAACGGTGAACAGGTAATATAATTATCTGTATGGGAGCAGCATAAGTAAACAGCAAGCACACATCAATGGGAATGCTGGGGACCCACATTTGTAATTGTTATTTCATCGCCAAGAAGAGTCTGTGTCCATCAGTTGTTAAGTGCCATCATTCTTCTGCAGCTGCATCATAACTTATATATAAACTAGATCCGACCAGCTTATCAGAATTAGCATGTGTGGCTAAACAGAGTATTAGAGGAACAATTTTCAGTAGTAAAACCTTTTACGTTAGAACCACAGGATATCGACTTTATTCACCATACTCATTGTCCATTGTCACCATACTTAATCCATTATTTTACCTAGACGAAATCAGAATAAGAAAGAACAAGTAAATGATTTGTTTAATTTTGTCAGTTGAATAATAATAAATTTATTCAAGGAGTGTCAGCAAAGTTAGCAATACAAGTGCTGTTGGTTGTAGAATTCCACAAGTTTTGATAAAATTCTAAAGGTTAATCAGTACTGACAAAATCATTCTTCGAATATATTATAAAACTGATCTTTAATAAATTTCGGCGAGAAGGTTTTTATGACCCGTAACACAACGTGCGGGGCTTAAATCCACCGGGAAATTCGGAATATTTGGATGGTAATTTTGCATGAAAATCTAACTGAAAGAAACGTGACTGTCAGGGGACCAGTTCTACTACCATCTATTTCACAGCAAAAAGTCAGATTTAGTTTGTCAGATCTTCTGTTGCATGTTTCCGTAACACTAACAAAATCCGCGTTGAATATTAATATTTTGAAAATAAGAATATAACTGGAAGCGATATTTTGGTGTATTATGGTAATGATCATATCTCTGATGTTAAAACGATTCAGTTGAAGTCATTCGCTGAAATTTGTTTTGTTGGAAACCTTCAGCTGATTTCCGTTCGTGGTTTATTTCTTTAGAACAAAATTAAACCAGTGAGGTGTCGAAATCTTGGTCGGAGAACGCGCAACCCATCAATAAATTCCGCATTGCTTACTGATATTTATCGAAGAACAAAACAATTGAAAACGACATTTCAGTGTGTTAACCACATTGAACTCTATGCTACTTGGATGAAGAAGTAAAGATGGCTGAATGTGCTAGCCAAAGATGTTCATATTGTTTCTCGCCTAATTACAACATGGCTGCTATGAAGTATTACATGAAAGCCAAAAGAGAATACGTTTCGAATCCACTCCCATACCGGCCTCTTACATCGCATTTTGACGTAAATTTCGAAACAAGAGGTAATCAATTCTCTGTGACATACTGACTGATGGAAAAACGTTTGATTAATTACTCCAAGGCAGGAATGTAAAATCGTTAACAAAACATATGACAGTGCAGGCACGATTCGGTTCTATGCTTAGACACCAGAATTTTACATGGAGCTTATATAGAGATTACTGAGTAAATGTGTTATTGGTCGTGATCGTATCGTTGAAGCGTAGTATTTTTGTGTGTGGCAGACAAACTGATCGTCATATCCCCTGAAGTATAAGTGGTCCAATGAGACAATTTTGTAGGCACATTCACTGTCATAAGTGGACACATGAATAAATTTAGTAGCAAAGAAGTAATAAATTTAAACGTCATTGATAATGCGGCATTTTCTCACGTATATCAGTTTTCATGACATCATATCTCCTGAAGGAAGTGTCGTATAGTGATGTAATTACGTCTATAACCTTAGCAAAAGACGGTCAAAACAAATTATGTCGTTCCAATCGACAGCTATGATAGAGAGTGTACACAACCATTTTACTTTTGTCCTTTTAACATGTATTCCCAATCTGGGTTTTGGTTGCAATTACAATAAATAAGATCAGAGATCCACTTACACATGGCATGGTAAGGTACTATATATTTCCCTTTAAAGTATAATCGGTTTTTCGAGACGTGCATATTATAAATCCCAGATCTATTTTTCAAATATTTATTTTCCTCGTAGGTCTTGTCCGCCCTCCACCACCAGTGCATTAAATATGACTACTACAATAGCGTTCATTGTTTTATTGGTTTAACGAGATCGTGAACGTGAGGTAGCGTTCAAAAAATATTAAACGTCCGGCGCAGACGCTGGGGAGAAGCTAAACGGCAGACATGTTCCCATGGTTTATATTATTCTGTTTTACATTTAACAATTTATTGTACATTTCTTTATAATTTGGAAAGACGCACTTGTAGGACCGCTTTATTTATTATAGCTTACAGAGCACCTCATGATGCGTCTATAGGACGCGAAACCGACCGTGCTTTTTAAATAAAGCTGCTTGCAGATGGACGTAATCTCACAATGTCAACATTTGACTGCGGATACCGGCATTTCAAGTAAACATGCTGGAAATAGAGAAGGGGTTATGAAATGGATTCAAGGAAAGGAGGGATATAGACACAGAGAGGAGGGGACAGGAGATGGATACTGTGTAGGATAAGGGGGACAGGGGGAATGGTGGTGGACGGGCAGAAGGAGGAGGAGACGGGCAAAACGAGACGGGGGGGGGGGGGAATAGGAGAGAGGAAGAGAGGGATATATGTATAGAGAGAGAGAGAGAGAGAGAGAGCAGATTAGAGTGTGTCACATATATATTACAGTTAAACCCACCAACTATGGCAGATTCGCATATCTAGAAAACAGCATCTTTGTCGGTTTCAGTTGAAATACGTATACAGGGTGTTACAAAAAGGTACGGCCAAACTTTCAGACAACATTCCTCACACATAAAGAAAGAAAATATGTGATGTGGACATGTTTCCGGAAACGCTTAATTTCCATGTTAGAGCTCATTTTATTACTTCTCTACAAATAACATTAATCATGGAATGGAAACACATAGCAACAGAACGTACCAGCGTGACTTCAAACACTTTGTTACAGGAAATGTTCAAAATGTCCTCCGTTAGCGAGGATACATGCATCTACCCTCCGTCGCATGGAATCCCTGATGTGCTTTTGCAGCCCTGGAGAATGGCGTATTTTATCACAGCCGTCCACAATACGAGCACGAAGAGTCTCTACATTTGGTACCGGGGTTGCGCAGACAAGAGTTTTCAAATGCCCCCATAAATGAAAGTCAAGAGGGTTGAGGTCAGGAGAGCGTGGAGGCCATGGAATTGGTCCGCCTCTACCAATCCATCGGTCACCAAATCTGTAGTTGAGAAGCGTACGAACACGTCGACTGAAATGTGCAGGAGCTCCATCGTGCATGAACCACATGTTGCACTTGTAAAGGCACATGTTCTAGCAGCACAGGTGGAGTATCCCGTATGAAATCATGATAACGTGCTCCAGTGAGCGTAGGTGGGAGAACATGAACACAAGCGCTGAAGTCAACATTACCTTCTTTCAATTGGGCCAACTGGCGGTGAATCGAGGAAGTACAGTAGAAACAATTGGGTATTTTAACAATTGTCTACACGAATTATTTCAATTTACATTTAAAGAGAAATACTAAAATGAGCTCTAACATGGAAATTAAGCGTTTCCGGACACATGTCCAGATAACATATTTTATTTCTTTGTGTGTGAGGAATGTATCCAGGAAGTTTGACCGTACCTTTTTGCAATACCCTGTATATACGTGCTTTGCACTTGAAAAAACCTTATACCCTGCAAATAATGGTCGCACGAAATGGCCGCGTTGTCTAAGGCGTCATGGTACGGACTGGGCGGCCGTCCCGACCGTCCTTTTTTAATAAAGCTGGACCTAATCTCACAATTCCAGCACAATGAGCGGTGACAATTTGAAGCAAACAGAAAAAGAATCACTTAATAACTCACTACAGTCAAGCTTAATTTTGGCAATGCATACGACAGTCGCAGCAGAACGGTCAGACCATTAGTGACCGACCATCGGCTGCCGAGGAACGCGCGACGTAGAGATGCGCAGACCAAGCCTCAAATCGAACACCGTCGTTCGTGGTCCCAACTATAGCAAACGCGAAGCATTGCCGGCTTCCCCTGTTAAGAAGTATATATCATGTGTACATCTCATTACAGTATCATGGACTGTTTCAAGTTAACCGGATAAGAACTTTTCGACGTATTTTATAAGAACGTTTCCCTTTTAATTTTACATACTAGCGAAACCGGCAACGTTGCCAAATATGCAGGCAATTTGGGTACATATCCTACACTTCTTTCCTTACTTCGTCTGCCCATCATTGATGCAATCACTGAGGCTGTTACCTACCCATTTGTCTTCTTAGTCTCCTCACTGTATTTGTTTCCTGGATCGTTGGCATTGCTCGGGTGCTTGTTCATTCCAGTATTCAGTCAGTCCATGACTTCCTCCCTCCTCTCTCTCTCTGTCCATCTTGTCCTCCCTCATCTCTCTCTGTCTCTCTCTACTTACATCTGACTCAACGAGCGAAGTGGCGCATTGGTAACGCACTGGACTCGCATTCGGGAGGACGGTGGTTCAAATCCACTTCTAGCCATCCAGATTTAGGTTTCCGTGATTTTCGTGAATCACTCGAGACAAATGTCGGGATGGATATTTCAGAGGGCACGGCTGATTTCCTCCCCCATCCATCTCCAAAACTCCGTCTCTAATGACCTCGCTGTCGACGGGATGTTAAACAGTAAGTTTCCTTCCTTCCTTCTACATTCGTCTCATCCTCGTCGTCGTCCTCTTCTCCTCCCCCCCCCCACCTCTATCAAGCTAGCCATGTCTGCAAGTCTCCCTCTGTTCCCTCCCAGTTCATCCCCTCTCTCCCTAGACATCAAAACTAACAATACCTGCCTTCATAGTGATCGGACAAATGATGCCAAAATCTGGAATAAGGTCCCCTCCACCGTGTATTGTTAGTAATCCTATGTAGGCACGGCTGTTACTCTTGTTTTGAGGGTCATCACGCTAGCATTAAAACTGTAGTTGTAATTGTTGTTGTGCTCTTCAGTCTGAAGACTGGTTTGATGCAGTTCTCCACCCTACTCTATCCTGAGCAATCCATCTCCAGGAAAGGCAACCCACAACCATTTTTAAATGTGCTTACTGTAGTCGTCTCTTAGTCTCCCTCTGCGAATTTTTGCCTCACACTCTTCGTTGCCGGCCGCAGTGGCCGAGGAGACTAAGGCGCTCCAGTCACGGTCTGCACGGCCACTACGGTCGGGGGTTCGAATCCCCCCTCGGGCATGGATATTTGTGCCGTCCTAGTTCGTAAGTAGTTCGTAAGTAGTTTGTAAGTTTAGGGACAGATGACCCCGTAGTTAAGTCCCATAGACTATACAAACATTTGAACATTTTTAACACTCTTCGTTCCAGTGCTAACTTCACAATTTCTTGATATCTAAGAAAGTGTCCTACCAATCCATTCCTGCTTTTGGTCAAGATATGCCAGAAATGGCACTTGGTCCCAACTCTATTCAGTACTACGCACCACGGTTTCAGCATTCGTGTGTTGTACCACATTTCCAAAGCCTCTATCCCTGTCTGAAGTATTTATCGTCCATGTTTCACTACCATACAACACTCCGCATAAAAGCCTTCGGAAAAGACTTACTAACATTTAAATTAATATTCGATGCAGATAAATTTATCCTTTTTACCTATTGCCATTATCAATGCCTTCCTCCAGGCAAGGTGCGAATTATTACGTACACAGTGCCGTGGCTCTTGTTTTTAAGCTCAGATGTGCATAATTTTATCGCAGTCTGATGTTCAGTATGGCTACACATAACATACGGTTCTAACTGAAATGGCAACACCCCATTACAAAATTTCCAATTTCAAATGAAATGTTCAAATGTTTGTTAAGCTTAAGGCACTTAACTGCGGGGTCATCAGTCCCTAAACTTACAAACGACTTATGAACTACCTTATACTAAAGACAACACAAACATCCATGCTCGAGGGAGGATTCGAACCCCGGTCGGGGAACTGCCTCGCCAATGCGCACAACTGCTCCGCCACGACTCTCCAATTTCGATTTTTCAGCTGTTCCTTTACGTTTTCCCTATTTCTAACCACCACCACAGTGGACAAAAACACAGCCGCGGCGGAGCGTCCGAGCGCATTGAGGCGCTATGCTACGATGCGCAAGGCCTTTCCACGTCGGGGGTTCGAACCCCCCTCAGGCATGGATGTTTGTGTCGTCTTTAGTATAAAGTAGTTCATAAGTAGTTTCTATGTTTAGGGACTGATGACCCCGCAGTTAAGTCCCTTAACCTAAACAAACATCTATGTAGTGGAACGAAATATTATCCCTGTTACTGCCTTACATCAGCTCAGTTTTGCAGATAAAATCATGTTTATTCATGTTGTTAATGATTTTTAATGTTAATGATTTTCATTATATGATTGTTAAAGCAATATATGTTGTTTTCTTATGTTTCCTGTGCGGTGAAAACGGTGCCATAGATGATATATCTGGCCATCAAACGTCGCGAGTCAAGAGCTACGTAGCAAGAGCAGATCTTGTTAAGGAACGCCGTTGCCAACGATCATAATCGAATAACTAAAAAGAAGAATGATTACGATTGTTACAAAAGTTATGCTAGTATATAACAGATAGTTTCAGTTACTATCTTGAGTCTCTACAACGATGTTCTGAGACTGTGTATATTTTATTACACTGAAATTTTGAATATTGTGCTGAATTATATTTTTGAACAATATTATGGGATTTATTCAAGACTTTATACAGTTGTAGGGACTCATCATCAGTTTATATAATGTGGAAACTGTGTGTTCGAATCGTGTTGTGAATCGATATCTTATTTTAAAACTGATTAATAAATTATATCTGTGATTGTATAAAACAACCGAAGGAATTTTCCACAAAATATTTTGAGGTAATTTTTAATAAATTATTTTTACTAAAATAATTCAAAATCCTACATTCGTATGAATTATCGTCAGAGAATCTTGTAGAAACACTAAAGTAAAAGCGTGACATACGTTTCCTGTTTTTTGGTACATACTTGTCTTTGGGAAGTATTATATAGATTAGCGTGGGAGTGTCGAATTTTTTGTTCAGTGTCCTCACACTCATGCCTTGAATGTAATTCAAGAGAAGTTACGCGAGTTCCAGGTGGCAGTTGAGAGTCCATTCATCACTTTTTCTTCTCACAACTTTGAGTTGCTTGTGTTCAAACCTCGACAATAAATTACCGTTACACAGAAAAATGTGTGGTGCGTTTTACTAGGCAGCTGTTTCTGATACAGCTAACCTAGTGTGGAGCTCCTCTATGTTTGTCACATTAGTTGTAGCTAAATGAAACGTTGCTGTTTATTAATACTTCACAAGAACATAGTTCTGCAGTCGAGAGTGTGCCTGGGAAGGGAAACTGTGTAGACTATTGAGGTATCTGTGAAAGACAACTGCTGGTATGAAAAACGATGACATTACGAGAGCCATTCTGGGTTAAAGGGTCCGTGTTCGTTGGAAACTACGGAGAGTTGTAAACGAGAGAAAGAGCAAAAACTGTTCTTCCTACGTTCATGAATGTTTCATGATGATCCTACCAATCGTAAATAATCTTTTATGTGTCTGTTGAGAGCATACTTTCCAATCGTATTCACAAAGTAGCAGCAACACGAAAAAAGACATATTTGAAAGATAAGTGCTACTGAAGCAGAAATTGCCACATTGTCGTCTCATCACGGAAATCCTACCAAAGCATACGTAATAGTATCAAAGGTATGCAAGTGCCTCGAAGACGTTTTAGCCGGTATAAGCCGATTCATTGTCTTGAATAGCGAGTACTCGTCAGAGACAAAGCCATTATCGTCGACGCCCCAAAGAAGTGACATGCGGCCTCTCTTGTACACTGTAAACAATTCTACAGGCAGGACGAGGAGCAATCTGGTTTTGTTCGCTGATGTAGAGGACGGGGAAGTGTCTTGTTTGAGTGAATATAGCAAACTACTGGAGGTTTAAGATATAAATTCTGTTTGGTGTAATTACCAGCAACTTGCGTTACATGTAGAGAATATAAATTACACCGAGGCGACTAAAATCATAAAATAGATTTGTGAATAGGTGGCGTAGACATTGTATAAAAGAGCGAAGCTATCACCTGTACACTAATATGTGAGAAAATTTCCGAAGTGATTATGATTGTACGACGGGAATTAACAGAATCTGAAAGCGAATGGCAGTTGAAACTAGATATGACTCATTCTATTTCGGAAATCCTAGGAAACTGAATACTCTGATATCCACAGTGACGGGGAATACCAAGAATACAATTTCAGGCATTACCCCCCACAACTGATATCGCACTGGTCAACTGGCTGTACTTAATGCTCGAGAGCAGCGGTGTTCGCTTAAAACTGTAACTGCCAACAGACTACCAACACCGCCAGACATAACCTCAGAAATCTATATGGGATGTACAGCAAACAGTTAATAAAGTGAGGCACTGATTGCCGACAGTGGGTCGTGGCAGCAGACGAGAATCGTTGCTTGCGAAGAAGTCGCCTGATTTTAATCGGTAAGGCCTGGCTTCAGGTTCTACTGAAGCGGAGAGCCTTCGAAGCGTTGGAACCAAGGTTTCAAAGAGGCTTTGTGCCAGCTGTAAGAGGCATCATAACGCTGTGGTCTGTTATTACATGGATTGGCTCCTCTGGTGCAACTAAGTTGATCGTTGACTGGACATGGTTATGTTCACCTACTTGAAAACCATCCGAAGCCATACATACACTTCTTGTTCCAAAACGATGACGCAGTTTATTTTCTTCGATTTCATTACATGTCACCAGGCCAACCGGCCGCGGTGGCCAAGCGCTCTGCGGCGCGCCAGTCACAGTATGCACGGCCACTACGGTCGGGGATGCGAATCCCCCCTCAGGCATGGATATTTGTGCCGTACTTAGTATTAGCTAGTTCATAAGTGTTTGTAAGTTTAGGGACCGATGACCCCGTAGTTAAGTTCCATAAGCTCTATAAACATTTGAACATTTGATTTCACCAGGCCATTGGGTTGAAAACATCCAGTGAGTGATTTGGCCGCCCAGTTCGCCTGAGATGAAACTCATCGAATAATTGAGAGGTGAAAAATATCCGGCAATACTTTCGAAAATATTGAACATCTATAGAGTCAGCATCGCTCCATGTTTCTGCTTTTGACTTCCAGAAACTTGTTTAGTCCAAGCAATGTCGAGTCGCTGTACTTCGTGAGGCATACTGCACGCATTCTTCGGTTATCCCTGTTCAAGCTGCTTTCGCACACTGCCAAAGCGGATTTCATTTATCAGAGTAAAAATATATCGGGAGAGGTTTCGTTGTTTCATGTAGCCACTTTCCGTAGCCTGCTTGACTCCATTTTGGAAATATTGCTAACCTTCCGACCAAATTATTTACAAAAGACGATTAATACTAAATTCTTCCGTATCAGAAGATGCAGTGCAGTGTAAGTTACCGTCAACAAAATGTGGCTTTTACAACCCATTTAAAGCAGAAATATATGTGATGAAACACCTGTAAACTTGTCAAAAATATGAAATAGAAATACGTAGAACACTTGGCTGTTTTTGGGAATCGAAATATATTCTACGGCAGAGGATGAAAAAAGTTGATTTTGGAGAGGGATTACAATTACTTTTGAACTTCAAATGTGTTGTTATAAGTATTTAGAACATTTTTCGTGTATGTGTGTATGTGTGTTTTTGTGTGTGTGTGTGTGTGTGTGTGTGTGTGTGTGTGTGTGTGTGTGTGTTAAAAAACTGTTTGAATGCTTTGGTAAGATGCATTTTATGAAATTGAATAACTCTGATGCACTATTTATTTGGTCCACAATAACATTTATTTTTTTGTAAACTAGCTTTCAGCACCTTATACCATTTTCAGATAACTTAATACTGCAGATTATTCACATCACACCAGCTCCTGTGTTAGGAGTACAAAGATATGTGTCAGTCATCGACTATGTACCCTTTACATATTGTCGCGTTGAAATGGGAGCAGGCTTGACTTCGAAGGCAACTGAACACAGCACTTATACTGAAAGCACTTTTATTACGAACTCAACATATACGCAGCACTGACTGCCTCTCAGGCAGAGTGCTCTGCTATTTATACACAGACAGACTTTGCCAGAAATTAGAAGAACAGTTAACATAAGAAACAAGTAGAATTTACAAGTGAATATAAGAAAAATATAGAACATTCTGGAATTCTCAATTACAAAGAAATACATGTTTGCCGGAGGGCGGGATTGAACCGGCGACCTTCAGCACCGCAGTCCGTGAAGCAATCCCCTGCGCCACGCCGGCAGACGGTGTTTGTGGTCTCTTCCTGGAGAAACAGCGACCCGCTATTATGATCCACGTGGAGCCAGCTGCAATGTCCTGGATCTTGACCGTGTCATGGGTCATCTGTATGACAGTAAAAGAGAAGAGAATCCTTCCCTTCTCCACGATTATCGACGACAGACGTTCCTGTCGTGGCTTCATCAGGAACATTACCGTTCTTAGCGTCCTTGAACAAGAAGCCATAGTCGTCTACCTGCTCTTCAGGATCGTAGTAAGGCTTCATGCGCAGGACGTGAACAATGTCCTTTCGTTTTTGACGTTTCGACGACGGCTCATAATTCTCAACTTCGTATGTGACGTCTGACAGGAGGCCTATGACACGATACGGACTAAAGTATCGCTTCAATAACTTTTCTGACAGTCCAACCTTCCGTACAGGGGTAAAAATCCATACCAGATATCCTGGGCTGTACACAACAGGTCGGTGCTTGTCGTTATACCGCTGACGGTCCTTCTCCTGGGCGTCCAGTGTCCGTATGCGAGCCAGCTGTCTTGCTTCTTCGACCCTGGTGATGAGCTGTTTAACCTAGTCATCCTGAGTGTCATCCGGTTGGAACGGGAACAGCGTATCCATTGTCGTCTCAGCTTCACGAGCAGGAGCAGAAAAAACGGAGTGAAACCTGTGGTGTCTTGTCTTGCGGTATTGTAAGCAAATGTCACGACTGGCAGAATTGTATCCCAATCCTTCTGCTCAACATCGACGTACATCGACAGCATGTCGGCTAATGTCTTGTTAAAACGTTCGGTAAGACCATTTGTCTGAGGATAGTATGCAGTCATTCTGTGGACAATGTCGCATCGTGACATTACCTCTGATACCAGTTTTGACTGGAATACTTTTCTACGATCAGATATCATGACACGTGGTGCTCCATGAGGCTTCAAAATAATGTCTTCTGCAAGGAATTTTGCGATGCCTGGAGCTTCTGCAGTCGGCACAGGTTTGGTTACAGCGTAGCGTGTAAGGTAGTCAGTGCAGAACATTATCCAACGGTTACCGGTTGTCGACTTCGGGAACCTCCCTAAAAGATCGATCCCAACTCGGTGGAATGGAGCTGCTGCCGGCGGAATCGGTGCGAGATGTCCTGGAGGTAATTGCGGTACATGCTTCCGTCACTGGCACTCTTTACAGTGACTCACATAGTGCTTGACAGATTGGTAGGGACGTTTCCAGTAATACCTGCGCCTGATTCTGTCTAGGGTCTTCACGAATCCCAGATGACCGGATATTGGAGCATCGTGGAAATATTTGAGAATAGCTGGCTGGAGATGAGCTGGAACAACCAGTAGCCATTTGGGGCCCAGTGGATCTTAGTTGTTCTTATACAATGTTCCGTTTATAAGTTGGAACTCTCCATTGGTCGGTTCTCCTTTCTCCAAGGCCTCTATCATTTTTAATAGTGCTGGATCTTCCCTCTGTTTAGCTGTAACGTCATCTAATTCAGTGAGGGCTGAAATTTCATGAATGCTGCTGTGTTCCACTAATGGATTCCTCGAAAGGCAGTCGGCATCCTTGTGTTTGCGCCCGTTCTTGAATACCATTGTGACATCGTACTCTTGGAGTCTTAGTGCCCAACTTACTAGCGACCTGATAGATCCTTCAAGCTAGTCAGCCAACACACAGAATGGTGGTCTGTCACGACGGTGAATGGTTTGCCGAATAAATACGGCCGGAACTTGTTGATAGCCCAGATAACTGCGAGACATTCTTTTTCAGTTGTAGAGTAGTTTATCTCGGACTTTGAGAGTACTCTTGAGGCATAGGCTATCACTTTTTCAGCACCTTCCTGAAATTGCACCAATCCCATAACCGCTGGCATCTATATGAAGTTCCGTTTCTGCTATCTCGCCGTAGAAGGCTAGCACTGGTGCAGATGTTAGAGCCTCCTTAAGTGCCCGGAAAGCTCTTTCTTTTGTCTCATCCCAGTAAAACTTGGCGCCTCCCTCCTGAAGTTCTTGTAATGGACGTGCCTTGTTACAAAATCCTCTTATGAAACGTCGGTAGTATGAGCACAGCCCGAGAAAACTTGTAACATCACGAATGTGCTGAGGAGTTGGAAATTCTGTGACTGCCCTTACTTTATCTGGATCAGGACGGACACCATCTCCATTGACTAGGTGCCCCAGGATTTTTATCTCTTTGGCGACGAAGAGGCACTCCTTTGGATTGAGGCGGAGACCTGCAGTCTGAACACACTTCGACACAGTTGACAGGCGACTCAGATGTTCTTCAAATGTTTTCGAGAAAACGACAATGTCATCTAAATAGCAGAGACACGTCGTCCACTTAAGGTGTCGAAGCAAGTTGTCCATCATGCGTTCGAATGTGGCTGGAGCATTATATAATCCAAATGGCATCACTTTAAATTCATAGAGGCCGTCAGGTATAATAAAAGCTTCGTCAACCTCGATTTGCCAGTAACCTGCCTGCATGTACATAGTTGAGAAGTATGTATCTCCTTTCAAGCAGTCTAAGGTGTCGTCAATGCGTGGCAATGGGTAGACATCTTTCTTTGTGATTCTGTTCAGCCGCCGATAGTCGACACACAATCGCCACGTGCCCTCCTTCTTCTTTACGAGGACCACCGGAGGCGACCAAGGACTCTCCGAAAGTTGGATAATGTCATCTCGCAACATCTTCTCCACTTCCTCCCGAATTATCCGTACTTCAGCTGGTGACACTCTATACGAACGCTGGCTAATTGGCGGATGATCCCCAGTATTGATACGGTGCTTTATCGTGGGCCGTTTCGTCTCACTTTTCCCCTGCTGAGGTGTGAATGCACCCGAAAATTGGCGTAGTACACCTAAAACCCGCTGGCGTTGTTCCTTGGTCAGTCCAGGCCCTATTGGCAGTTCCACGTTTGTTTCCTCCAGAGTGTTGTCTGTACTAACAGCAGGGCATGGATCTTCATTTATGACGTTGAGCTCACCGTCCTGGATTGGTTCAGCTGTCCCGATACACATTCCCTTGGGAATAAGTTGTGACTGTTCGTGACAATTTGTGATCCAAATCTCTCCTTGACCACCGGTAATGCTTATGATAGCCACTGGCATGTAAATTTCTTTCGTGAGCCTGATAAACTTTTTACTATCAACAAGAACTTCACAGTTTAACCAGTCATCTGTGTTTGTGATTGCAACTCTTCTCATTGTCAACGGCGGTATCGTCACATTGTCAACGACGAATAACTTCCCAGAAAATTCTGTATTACGTGTACACGTCGGAACTTTCTCAATTTGCAGCTCACATCTTCCACAGTCAATGATAGCTTGGGATGCCTGAAGGAAGTCCCATCCGAGGATGACATTGTGACTACATTCTGTTAACACGACAAATTCAAATGGCTGGGTCCTGTCGTTAATGGTTATTCTTGTGACACAAGTTTCTGCTGGCTGGACGTACTTTCCATTCGCGACCTTCAGCACAGTTGCCCCCGTATCACAGAACATTGTCTTCTTTAGTGTGCGGCGGTAATTATCCGACAGTACAGAAAAAGACGCTCCTAAATCAAATAGTGCCCGGACAGGTTGGCCGTCGATTATGCCTGGCATAGAACTACTCTGATGGCTGACGTCTTGCGGCAAAATAATCGTCGAATACTCGCCTTCTCTCTCTGCGGTAGCGTACGACATGTCCAGGGCGTCCACAATGGAAACACAGTGGTGCGTTGTCTTCTGTCCTCCAGGCGTCTGTTCTTCTGCGGGGCGTGATTGTTGCTGGGGGAGTTGGTTGTGGCCGCGTCGGCCGGTTCATAGGCGGCCGTCTGGCGGCTGCAGCGTATGTCATAGCAGGGCGACGCCATTCTTCACGTCGGGTGCGATTGGCGGGGCAGACAGGAGCTAATGTCTGAAATACCTCTTCCTCAGCGGCGTCGGCTCGCTCGTGACTTACATGGCTTACATCCTCGGTCTAATAGTCCCGGCAGCCATGCACTGTTGTAATTCTTCTCTCACAATTTGTCGTATGAGACAAGCGAAGTCATGCTGGTCTTCCACAACGGCCATAGGGACTACATTGGGTTGCATCTCTTCAATACGTTGGCACCACTTGATGAACTCTTCTGTCGTAGGGACGTCTTTTATCAGAAGGGCTTGGTACATGTCTTCTTCTACACCCTTCATCAGGTGCGTGATTTTGTCGGCCTCAGTCACGTTCGGATTGACAGTGTTACACAGGGCCAAAACGTTCTGTATGTAAGACTGTGTCGGCTCACCATGTCGTTGGGCCCGGTTCTTAAGTTGTTCTTCCGCCGAGCGGATTTGTCGCTGTCGCTCTCCAAACGTCTTCTTAAGTTCAGCCTGGAACGTTTCCTAGTCAATCTGTTTGTCTTCGTTGTTCTCGAACCATTTCTGGGCTTTTCCGTCCAGGTAGAAATAAACGTTGGCCAATCACATTGTATGATCCCTCCTGTTGTACTTGGCGACTCGGTCGAATCCTTTTAGCCATTTATTGGGATCCTGTCCAGCGTCCCCAGAGCGGGTGTCTGATGTGCAGCTGGCCTACCGTTAATTTCGTGTCCATGGTTCTTCTGATGATACGGACTTTCTGAAGGATGTACTCAGTATATCCCTTGTACTACTGTTCTAGTCCGTGTAAGCGACGGCTTCTACGTTGCCTAATCGGAGCCATGGTGATGCAGCTCTTGCACAGGATGCCCGGCGCCTCCACCAAACAATGTCGCGTTGAAATGGGAGTAGGCTTGACTTCGAAGGCAACTAAACACAGCATTTGTACTCGAAGCACGTTTATTACGAACTCAAGATATACGCAGCACTGACTGCCTCTCAGGCAGAGTGCTCTGCTATTTATACACAGACAGAATTTACCAGAAATTAGAAGAACAGTTAACATAAGAAACAAGTAGAATTTACAAGTGAACATAAAAAAGATTTAGAACATTCTGGAATTGTTAATTACAAAGAAATAAATGTTGGCAGGAGGGCGGGATTGAACTGGCGACCTTCAGTACCGCAGTCCGTGACGCGATCCCCTGCGCCACGCCGGCAGTCGGTGTTCGTGGTCTCTCGCGGCAATATTGTTTTAAAAACAAACAGAGACACTTAACCGATTAAAGCAAAACTGTAACTAAGAAATAAATATAAATTAATTTGAAGAAATAAGCTGAAACAAACATATGGCCCAATGAGTGTACCAGTAAAGTACACTTGGAGACTACATTAACTTATATACATGAAATGAAGTGGGGGGGAGGGGGGGAGGTGAGTGAGGAAGACTTAAGAAATGAAATGTTTGGAATATATGAATATGGAACAAAGAAGCAAATCGAATCATGTAACCTACATTAAAATTCGCTGGTTTTCTCAAGAATGGTGAGAGTAGTACAAGGAAGGGAAAAAATTGGAGCGTGGATAAGAAAAATTACACATTTTCGACAAGCATGGTGACGAGAAGTGTATGCATGGCTTCGTATGGTTTTCAAGTAAGGTGAACATAACCATGTCCAGTCAACGATCAACTTAGTTGCACCAGAGGAGCCAATCCAAGTAATAACAGTCCACAACGTTATGAAGTCACTTCCAGCTTGCACAAAGCCTCTTTGACAACTTGGTTCCAACGCTTCGCAGGCTCTACGCTTCAGTCGAACCTGCAGTCAGCTCTTACCGATTGAAATCAGGCCACTTCTTCGCAAGCAACGATTCTCGTCTGCTGCCACGGCCCACTGTCGGCAATCAGTGCCTCACTTTATTAACTGTTTGCTGTACATCCCATATAGATTTCTGTGGTTATGTCTGGCGGTGTAGGTAGTCTGTTGGCAGTTACAGTTTTAAGCGAACACCGCTGCTCTCGAGCATTAACTACAGCCCGTTGACCACTGCGATATCAGTTGTGAGAGGTAATGCCTGAAATTTTGTGTTCTCAGCACTCTCCGACAATGTGGATATCGGAGTATTCAATTTCCTAGGATTTCGGAAATGGAATGAGTCATTTATCTACCTAAAGGGTGAATATTGAAATTGGATTTGATGACTGAATTATGTTTGTTGAAGGAGACATTTTCAAGCAGTGTTAGCTTTCTGCCTTTATTCGATCTGTGGAGAACATCACATTTAATATCAAAAGCATGACACTCATTGAAGGCATGTTCTGCAAATTTGGAACCTCTCTTGTTTAATCTGCAACTCCTCTCGTGTTCAGCCAATCTAGTAGTTATAGACCTGATTGACCTACATATACTTTGCCATAAAGTTTGCAAGAGATCCTGTATATGCCACACCTTTCCAAAAGTGTCTAGTCTTGTATAGAACGGTACGGCTCTCTGGCACTCAGAAGCTAGTTGTAACAGAGATTCAAAGGTAAAAGGAAAGAGGGAAAAATGACTTGAAGATTGATGGACTGTGATCAATGTTACCAGATACAAATATGGATGAAAATTAATAAATTGTCATGCCTGCACTCGATTCTAATTATAAACGCGCTTTGCTGTGTTAAATGGGTGGTATTTGTAAGTTCAGTATTACAAGAAACTGTCTTGATCGCAAAAATTAACTGTTTTTATTGAACGGTTTTGACCTGATGAAGGTCATCTTCGGAACAAAATGTAGCCCATGTGGCCAGTGCTGGACTCGGCTGGGCTACGCTGTCCTGGCTTTGTTCCGAAGATGACCTACATCAGGTCGAAACCGGTCAATAAAAACTGTTAATTTTTGCGATCAAGACTGTTGTTTGTAATATTAATCATACCAAATAGAACGCTGTTTCTCTCCTTTGACAATGTTGTCTAAATTAACGTGTAAGTTCGTCCAGTTAATTAAAAAACATATGAGTAAAAAAAGGGCATCCGAGGGTTATTATATATTATTGGCTTCTTTAAGCGTGCCTTTTCGTTTCCTTTTTGTTATTTCTTTTGGTTTACTAAAAACCTTTCTTCTTAAATCATCATTTGGTGTTTCCATTCTTTAAAGTTTTGGGGTGCTGAGTAATATATTTGTTATGCACACCTGTATTGTTGTTTGTGGCCGTTGTTCATACTGATGAATGGCACAGAATTTAATATTTAACTTCTGCTGACTTTGTCTTTCATTGATCAGATATGTGTAGTGAAGATTTTCTTTATATCTCAGTTATAACGTCACTTTGTAACAACATTTTAATTTATTTCCAAATTATAATTAATTTCTATCTCACGGCATTTCCCGTCATATAACATTTGTCAGTCACGCAAGTGCATGCTTATATTCACTCCTACACTCCTACCAAACGTTTTATTCTACTCTGATTGATTTTGGGATTTGTCTGATAATTATCTTTGCACAAAAGTTTAGTAGTCACTCCATGTCACATACTACGTACGTACTGACACACTCTCACACTCATTCAAATTAATTTTATCCACTTCATTATAAGATTTTGCATATACAGGATAAGGGAAGAAAGTTATATCTGGTAGAACAGCTGAAGATTATAATAAATAACGCTAATAGCGACGTTTCATTAAATGAACAAGTTCAAGGTAAAATCTTTGTGGACCTATTATAACAAAAGTCGTTTATTTTAAATTTCAATCTCTGTCATACGGTGCAAATGATTTCGTGACACCTGAATGTACCCACTAGCTTTTGGATGATCTTTGGAATTTAGAGGTCTTTGTTTTCATGTGCATACGTGCGCCCCAGTCTTGTTGTTGACTCCTTGCATTTCGGTTGGGTTATGTGCCGCCAGTGCTGGGGTCTGGTTTGAATTATGATGAAGCACAGTATGCTGAGGACCTTTCTTCGTAGACACGGTGACAAGGGAAGTAACCACGTTTTCTTTTATTACGTTTTATATTTTATTGTCTCATGTTTTAAGATTCTTCTATAGATTATCTGATGAGGAGGGCTTGACCCTTGAAACGCGTGATGTTTTAGTATTTTTACACGATATCTGTGGTTGAGCCTACTCGACAAAATAATTAATTTTATCTATTTTTATTTATGAATTTAAATACACCCCTTTCAGAAATCATACCACATTGAACTGCAAAATATCAAATGTTTGTAAATCTATGGGACTTAACTCACTAGTCCCTAGGATTACATACTACTTAAACTAATTCAAACACACCTAAGAACAACACACCCATGCCCGAGGGAGGACTCGAATCTCCGACGGCGAGCAACCGCCCACTCCGCGGCAATGCCCCTTAGTCCGCTTAGCTATTCCACCGCGGCCCTGTTGCTAACAGACGCCTGCCGCATGCTCGATGCTACACATGTGGCACCTCTGTTGCGTGCTTCAGCCTACTTTGAAGGAGACTTTGTCGCCTCGTAGCCCTGTCATTGTCGACTCTGCTTACACGAGCTTAAGATATCCCCTTGTCTACTCATTTCAGAGAAAAATGACGCACATTGCTTATCATTTTGCGAAAAATGCTACAAATTTATTTCACTGAGCCTTTGCATTGTTCGTAATAGGTTCAAAGAGGTCAAACGTTTCTTTCTGCAACTGGAACACCGCCAGCCTGTTCTCCTCCCCAGCTCTTGCGTACGTATAGACGCAGAGTCGCAGGGCGTTCCTTTTTAATGACGTTTCCCGCTGAAAAGCCGGCTCGCATGACGTAGCGTTGTTGCCGCTCCCCGCCCCCGCGCGGCTGCACATTCATCTGTCTTTCGGGTCAGAGCAGAGAACGCCACATTCAGCGGCAGCCACGCACGCCACTGACTGAAGGGCCGAGGCCTCTCTGCCCTCTCAGACCACTTTTCATCTTTCCCGCATATTCTTTGCCAGTTTTGTTCGTCTGTAATGAATCTTCCGGCCGCCTTTCATGTGATGTTCACACACGTTTTTGAAAAAAACTTAGGCAGTATTTCTTTCATCACAGAACAGTATAATGTAGCGCATATCAGTTGTTGGGGTTTGAGACGTTAACTAAAATATCACGTGAAAGCTTTGAATCGGGGAGAAGTGAAGGGTAAATTGAGGGAATGATTTTAAATATTCTTTGATTAATTTAGTTGTTGTTGTTGTGGTCTTCAGTCCGCAGACTGGTTTGATGCAGCTCTCCACGCTACCCTGTCCTATGTAAGTCTCTTCATCTGAGAATAAGTTCGACAACCTACATCCTTTTGAATCTGCTTACTGTATTCGTCCTTCGGTCTCCCTCTACGATTTTTACCCCATACGCTTGCTTCTAATGCTAAGTTGGCAATTCCTTGATGTCTCAGAATGTGTCCAACCAATCTATCCCTTCTCTTGGTCAGGATATGCCAGAAACTCCTTTTATTCCCGATTCGGTTAAGCTCGACCTCATTAGTTACGTGAGATACCCATCTAATTTTCATCATTCGTCTGTAGCACCACATTTCAAAAGCTCCTATCATCTTTTTATCTGAACTCCTTATCGTCCACGTTTCACTCCCATACAATGCTACACTCCAGACAAATGCTTTCAGAAAGGACTTCCTAACATTTAAATTCATATTGGATGTCAACAAATTTCGCTTTTTCAGAAACGCTTTTCTTCCCATAGCCATTCTGCACTTTATATCTTCTTTACTTCGACCATCAGAAGTTATCTTGCTACCCAAATAACAAAATTCATTTACTACTAATCCCTTCAGCATCGTCTGATTTTCTGACATTGCCTTCCATTACCTTCGTTTTACTCTTGTTAATGATCATCTTATATCTTCCTTTCAAGACACTGTCCATTCCATTCAATTGCTCTTCCAGATCGTTTGCAGTCTCTGACAGAATTACTATGTCATTCGCAAACCGCAATGTTTTTATTTATTCTCCCTGCACTTTAACGCCCTCTCCAAATTTCTCCTTCGATTCCTTTACTGCCTGTTCAATGTACAGATTGAACAACATTGGGGAAAGGCTACAACCCTGTCTTACTCCTTTCCCAACCTCTGCGTCCCTTTCTTGCCCTTCGACTCTAATAACCGCTGTCTGGTTTTTGTATAGGTTGAATATAACTCTTCGCTCCCTATCGTTTACCCCCGATACCTTCAGAATTTGGAAGAGTATATTAAGTGTGTGATTAATTTTGTATAACGTCAGAAATAAGGGTAATGTTGGCGGAAACTACGTTATAAAAAAGTTGACAGGCTTCACCTTCATGGTTATGATACATCCTTATGATGAAATAAGTCAGAAATCTGTAAATTTAAAATTATAATTGAAGGTAAAACACCATCGTGATCCAGAATTGGACGGTTGGAATTCTGATGTGCAATGGACCGTGCGATAAATTTTAGATGAGGGCTCCGCGTTTGCCGTTGCTAATAACCACGGGGGTAGCAAATTCAGAGTTTGTCATATTCTATAGCTTAATATAAATGACTGCAGGTTCTAAAAATTGATTACTATTGTGAAGGGGAAAGATTGAATTCTAATGTTAATAAAATGTTTAACAATCACTGTACTGTTATTCATCAGCCGTAATGGCGCAAGTGGTAAATTATCTACGCCACTTGGAGGCGGGAAATCAAATAAGAACACCTCCTCCTTTTAATTAATGAACTTATATATTTCATAGTATATCTTTTTTTTATTTAGCACGATACTTACAGCAATTTTAATGGTGTACAGGGAGAGCTACTAGTAACGCGTCTTAATTCGACGGCGGCAAAAGACAAATGAAGCGGTTCGCTGTTCTTTCTCTCCGGCGGTAAAACGAGGGAATGTAGGATTTTCAGAGATTATTTTTCATTGGTATCTATAATCTTCGACTCGCAAAGTTAATTACTGTTTATTTATTTATATTTTTATTGGTAGCGTTTCAATAGTTACTACCGAAAATGATCGTAAGATCATGATGAGACAAGATGCCACCGAAAAACTGTTGCTCGTTGGTAATTTTTTTGAGAAAATTTCTCGTAGATACTACCTTTATACCTAAAGTTTATTACCTTTCCCAGCTATTACCCCAAATCCTTCTCACTAAGTGAAGCTTTCACGTCTACATTCACTATTCGCTGTCAAAGCTCCTCACAAAGCCGTACATCTATATCTACATCCATACGCCACAACCCTCCTCACAGTGCCTGGCATGTGGGCTCTAATTTTATCCTTGTAGCCATTTCGGGAGAGGAGAAATCAATATATTCGTTGACTCCGCGAGGAACGTATCCTCGGAACTTTGACAGAAGATCTTAACATGATACAGTGTAAGGTAAGGAAAGATGAGTTGGATGTTTAGGTCATTAAAATTAATTTTTTTTTATTTGATAAGTAAACGTGTAGTATGTGTAATGATGGTTGTGTAACGTAACTGACCTAATCTTAAACTTGTTGTTAGCTACGTGTAAACAAGTAAATAAAATGTCAAGTGAATGTAATGAAATTTTGATTAATTTGCAAACTAATTAGTGTAATTAACAAAGCTATGACACGATCTGACAACTTTACAAAAGATTTCACTCACATTTACCTTCCTTACAATCTCGTTTCGAAAACGTGCACACACCAGACAGCTGAAATTAAATCTACAGCACATGCGCAATGCGTATTTTGTAATTTGCACGCGTATGATAGCAATAATTTCAAATAATGACCTCTTTATGATAATAAAGGAGACGTGGTTGGTTGGTGGGCGCAAACCACCCACTAATCTTAGTATATTATAAATAGCACTTCTTTCGGTAAAATTGCAAGTTTTACGTATGTTAAGCTTCGAAAATATTTACTGCCGTGCGCGGTTTTAATATTTTCTTAATCGGCCCGAGCGAATTTTCTGTTCTTTAGGAGCCCTTAGGTTCTATTCATCTGAGAGTGAAGGGGTAAAGTGTTCTGAATAGATCTTGGCCTAGTGATCATAGTGTAAATATTAGAAGAATGGGTATACTATAGCTGTCATACAGTACATCGTCAAAATTTTCAAAGTTACACACTTCCTCGAGCCCATCCAAATTGAGCTAATTTTGTACATGACGTATAGTCTATGGTGCGCTTTAAACGGCTTACAAAAGCACTATTCATTCATGTGCGGTTCCTGATAAAATATTTTTAAAAAACCATGATTTTTCGGTACCAAAAACTAATTGTGGGATGGTCACTTCGATACTTGCAAATCTTCGAAATTTTTAGCATGTTATTATCGCGGCCGTTTTTAAATTTTTTCGATATCGTTATCCATTACCGGGATCCAGTTTCTTGCACAAAATCACAAAACCCGATTTTTAGCCGTTTTAGTACCGTGAATCGCAAATATTTAAATAAATAAAGATAAAAAATTGTACAAAAATTTACAATACATCCTGTAGACATTTATCTATGAACGTCATTTTTCATTTTTGGTAAATCTTAGTCCGTTAGCAAGATGTGGCCGAAATACCGTGATATTTTGCTAGAAAAATTGCTTATTGTGCTGAAAGACGGCGTTCGGACAGCTCTGAAACTTACCATGAGATTTGAAAAAAAGATGCTCGGCGAAAAAATTGGATTTTTGTACGTTGCGAACAGAGTTAGTTATAAAAGCTGATGCGTGATGGGGCGGTTTTCCATTAACGTTACTGTTTATGTCATATCTCACGAATTACGTGTCGTACTGTGATACAATTTCGAAATTACATTCAGCTGGATGTGTGTACACTATCTGTAAAATTTCCTGCGACTACAACTTGGAGTGTAGAAATAATAAATGGTAACGTCGTACCTAATGCCATAGTTATGCTGCATGAACAGCGAAAAAGTAGTAAGCAAGAAACTTTTTTCCTTTCAGTATTTTCATGTGGTTGCCAGCGAGAAAACGTTTAATAAAGGTTCGAAGTTGGTTGCATGTCACTAAGTACTATCGTTCTCTTACAGTGTATGAAAGAAATCTCGTCGCATTATGTGACAGTTTTTACTACTCCTATTGTTTATGACGTCATATCCCAAAATGTTCAAATGTTTGTTAAGGTTAAGCGACTTGACTGCGGGTCATGAGTCCCTAAACGTACAATCTACTTATGAACTACCTTACACTAAAGACGACACAAACATCCATTCCCGAGGAGGGGATTCGAACCCCCGACGGCGGACGGCCGCGCGCATCGCAAGGTGGCGCTCCAGTACGCGCGGCTAATCCGCTGCGGCGCCCGTCATATCCCTTGAACCATTTGTTGTGTGTGGCTCTTACCCCGTCAACATTGTTACCTCGTGGTAAGGAATACGTGTACCAAATTTATTTGTAATCGGTCCAGTTGTTTAGGAGTAAATGTATCATTGATGTTTGACGCAGCAGTTTTCCGCGCATCCCATTCTTTATGACGTCATACCTCGTGAACAATGTGTTCTACGCGATCTTTACCGTTACGACGACCGTCCTAATGGAATGAAGCTTACGCGTGGAAAAGTTCGTGCAGATTGAAACAAAACTGTAAATTTGTATCCAGTCCATACACACAAACAAAACACACGGACACTCTGCTTTATGTATAAATATACTCATTTGTTGGCCAGGTTTTGTTACCTGCTTCCTTTGTGGATGGAATACGCTTCCTGAGCATTCTTTCAATGACTTTCAGTCTGGAAACTACTTTAACGACCGATTAATTTTATATATATCTTTCCATTCAAAGCCCCTCCTTATGTAACTGCTTCAAGTGTTTGTCCTACTGTTGCATAGTGTATAATTAACCCTCTTTCTTTCTACGTAAGCCGACCGCTGTGGCCGAGCGGTCTGCGGCGTGCCAGTCACGGTCTGCACGGCCGCTGCAGTCGGGGGTTCGAATCCCCCCTCGGGCATGGATGTTTGTGCCGTCTTTAGTGTAAGCTAGTTCATAAGTACTTTGTAGGTTTAGGGACTGATGACCCCGGAGTTAAGTCCCATAAGCTCTACAAACAGTTGAACAGTTTCTACGTAAACACAGCGCTTCACATTTGTTTATGTTGAGGTCCAATTGCCATTCTCTACACCATGGTCGATACGCCTCAAATCCTCCTGCATTTCGCTACACTTTTCTAGTGTTGCGAAAAGCCTTATCGAACTTCCGATTTTATCTACGAAGTCATTTATTTGTGAAAGACAACGGTCCTATGACATTCCCTTAGGGCATGGCAGAAATCACTTTCACGTCTGAAGGTTTCTCTCCGTCGATAATGATATACTGCATTCTGTTAGCTAAAGAAAACTTCAATGTAGTCACACAGCTGCTCTGATATTACGTACCCTCGCACTTTGTTCAGCAAATGATGGTGTAAAACCGTATCGAACGCCTTGCGTAAGTCATGAAGCAAACGTTATTAGTTTTCAGGTAAGTAAAACTAAGCTGTAAATTTCGTAGGAGCTGACCAATGTCTGGCTACAGTAAAGGGTTTCGAGCAAATGTGGATTGTTGTAGCTATACAGATTATAAGAGACTATCACGGGAAAAAAGGATCTAAATGTTCAAATGTTTGTTAAGCTTACGTGACTTAATTGCAGGGTCATCAGTACCTAAACTCACAAACTACTCGCCGGCCGCGGTGGCCGAGGGGACTGAGGCGCTCCAGTCACGGTCTGCACGGCCACTACGGTCGGGGGTTCGAATCCCCCCTCGGGCATGGATATTTGTGCCGTCTTTAGTATAAGGTAGTTGATAAGTAGTTTGTAAGTTTAGGGACTGATAACCCCGTAGTTAAGTCCCATAAGCTTAACAAACATTTGAACAAACTACTCATGAACTAACTCATACTAAAGACAATAAAAACATTCATACCTCACGCATCGGAGAATGGCGCCTCATTGCGCTCGGCCATTGAAAAAAGGATCTATCTGTTTATTTTTTGGGCTGCATAACACCACAACAGCAAAAGTCTTACGTGAAAGCTACTGGGACTAACTTTCTAGTTTTATTTTATGCTCTTCATCTGGTAGCGTGTCCTATATCTGACTTCTAACATGTGCAGTACAAACCGCAGCTTGTCGTATCTTTACATTATTAGGTCTATTATTGACCCTCCGATGTCTACATATCCCACCTTTTTGTGACTACTCCACGAAATAGTGTTCTTAAAGTTTTTTGGACAAACAGGATATTTCGTAAGCGGATATGGCCATCGACGGAATCTTTTCGCCAACTGAACATCCACAAACGACACATTACTGAACTCTTGATTCTTAGGCAATGACGCCTGAGTATGTGGAGATTAACACATAAGATGACGAATATTCTGTTTTATGTATCTAACATTTTGTAAATAGATTTCGCAGCAATGAATAAATTCTTTTTTAATGATTCACATCCCTACTTTCTGCGACACTCTCTCTCTTGTCCTTCTTGGCCTCTGACAGTCCCAAGTGTTAAGCATCACACACCGCGCAGCTGTACTCCAAAGGAGGATGGACAAGTGTGATGTAGTTTCTTAAATGATATATTTCCCTTTTTACTTTTTTCAGTGAGTCATTTTCGGCAACAAATGTACTCTAGACAGATATTACTACTGTTCATATGTTAAATTTTCTTTCATGTCGCTCAATATTGCTAACATTTAATTTTAATAAATATCCATGCCAGTGAAACATTTTCTGCGTTGGACATTTGTCGCCAGAGTTTGTTCCAAATGCCGCCACTTGTATCGCGTCCACACTGTCACAAATTCGGCGTACGCACTTTCCACTGTGATGCGATTCCCAGTGCTGTGTATCCGCGCATCGTGCGTAATTAGCATTCATATATCTCACCGACTGGCAGTGAATCCAAATGTTCAAATGTTTGTAAAGCTTATTGTACTTAACTGCGGGGTCATCAGTCCCTAAACTAACAAACTACTTATGAACTAACTTATACTAAAGACAACACAAACATCCATGCCCGAGGGAGGATTCGAGCCTCCGACGCGGGAGGTCACGCGATCTGCAACGTGGGGTTCCAGATCGCTCGGCTACTCCGCGCGACAGACTGAATCGGTATTTTTTTTCTTTTTTCATGTTTTCCAGCTTGATACGTTTTACATTTGACGTTAATTTTACGTGACGAGACGTTAGGCGATTTCATTTCTAGATGTGAGTACAGTCTCTAGAATAAATTTGTGCAAATGTCGATTTTTCTCTCATGTTTCCCTTTATTGATATCCCAACTATGATCCAGTTTTGGCAATATAAGGCTTTTTTATGAAGACACCCCCAGTCGTTAGCGAAACTTGGTCAACTATTAATGCATTCGTTGCGAACAGTTGGCTCTAATCCACGCACTAAAAATTTATTGCAAATGGCCTCTTGCGTGATATTTCAAGACCGCGATTCGGATAGCAGCGTCAGAAAAATGTGCACACAAGAGTAATCGGTGTAATATTTTTCTACGGCGTCGTTAGGGCAATAGTTACACATGTACGTACATACATACATATACTGTCTAAATTACATTCCCGAAAAAGCGAAAAGGGTAGCAGCGCGAGAAAGTTGTGCATAGGGCAGTAAAGCTGTCAGATTTTCATTTTAGTCTGGAGTAGTGAAAAAGAGGCAGTTGTATGTAGGAAGTAATGTGAGATAAAAGGACTGAACATACATTTGTATGCGTATATTCAGGAAAAATATAGAAGAGCGTTACAGTAATAAGGTATACTCCTTGAAAATTACAACGTCTGCTTCGTTGTGTCTGGCACTATGGAACGTTAATACTTTTCTAATATTAAAGTGCTCTATACTTTCATAACTCATTGATAGAAAGTTAAGAAGCAGGGAAACTGTGAAATCGTTAAGCTCTACTAACACGGATGAATCGTATATGCAGTCACCCATTTATCACTGATAATTTTCTTGTTCTCATTCAGCGGTAGGGAATTCAATTGTTTCACACGTTTTTCTTACCCAGAATCAGTCAATTTTTTGACGGTTGAAGCCTCGTTACAAATAAATATGAGTTATATTCCCCTTCCCCTTCTCCAAGCACACACATCTGTTTTCGGCTACGAGCTTCTACGGCATCTTGTCGATGTAACTCAAGAAGTTTATATATCACACTGGTGGTGTGCCTTATATAAAGTGAAAAACTAGTTACGTGTCCTGAAAGTGCCTGGGACCTGCAATATATTAATCAGCCATTCAGCAAGTAGTATGCATTCAAGAGGTGTACCTGGATAGATACATGTGGATTCTGCTTCTCAAATTTACCATTGACTTCAATCTTGTAAAACAGCTGATTGTTATAGGTAGAGCTCTTGAAAGTTTTCTTTACGTACCTGACATTAATTGGGAAGGTGATGCTAACAAAATAATCACTACCAAGAGACCTGGCTGTAAAAATGTCTTTGTCTTCCAGAAACAACACCGATGTTGACCTGCAAAGCTTACCAGAAAAAAATACTTCATGAAAATTCTATTGGTAGTTCTGTACCATTACTTGTTTTGTAGCAAGTATGAGATGTTAAAATACTCTGTTCAGCTTGATGAGCAATCAGTTCTGTGAATCTCTTTATTTGTATGAAACTGACTGGAGATCATTGCTAGTTCTTGGATACTTAGCCAATGAAGATAAAAACATTTAATTTACGAATGTTCGAATGTTTGTTAAGCTTATGGGACTTAACTACGGGGTCATCAGTCCCTAAACTTACAAACTACTTATGAGCTACTTACGAACTAGGACGGCACAAATATCCATGCCCGAGGGGGGATTCGAACCCCCGACCGTAGTGGCCGTGCTGGCCGTGACTGGGGCGCCTCAGTCACCTCGGCCACCGCGGCCGGCATTTAATTTACAAAAAGAACAACATTGAGGTTATTAATCGAGATAAAATCACATACAACGCGCTAATTACTAATAAGATCAGGTGAATAGTATCGGAGTTCTTCTCAAACATCGTGATAGTGGAATTTTTACATACATAGAGATTTTGTAGAAAATTGTCAGCAGTCAGGCGTAAATTTTGTTTATTCACTAGATCTAGATTTCGACGACCGTGTGATCGCTATCAATGCTTAAAATGATTTAACTGTTTGTTTTAAGTATTGATAATGATCACACAGTGATCTAAATCTAAATCTGGTGAATAAACAAAGTATTTACGACTGATTGGTCACGATTTTCTACAAATCGAAAAGCAGTCTTTGAACACAAGAGCCATGATGGAATTAAGTCTGATAAAGATTTTGACCATTTAGTAACTGTTGTACAGAAGCAGTAAAAAAGTTGCAGTCGTAATAAATCATTGTCCAGAGATATATTTTGTCTAAGTGTGTATCAGAGATATCAAACTGGAGTAGAGGCATTCCATTAAGATTTGTGCATGGCCAGAATTAGAACCCGAGACCTCTTGCTTACGTATTTACATAGGGGTGGGAGACGTGTCTTATGATAGTCCGTGCAGTCACCGTATCCATCAAGTCGTGGTTGCTTAGTGGTTATAGCACTTCCCTAATAATCAAGAGCTCCAGCATCGAATCCCGCCGATGGCACAAATTTTAATTCATTGCTTCTCCTTCAGTTTAATAAGTTGCAGTTGGTTACATTATTATCATTTGTAAAAAAAAAAAAAAAAAAAAAAAAAAAAAGAAGAAGAAAACTGAGCATCAGTCGTAAATATTTAGTTTATTCATATCTGGATTTCGACCACTGTGTGGCCATTATCAGTGCTACTAAAGAAACTGTATACACTGCGCTTGTCCGTCCATTTTTGGAGTATTGCTGCCCAGTGTGGGATCCTTATCAGGTGGGTTTGACGGAGGACATCTCAAGAGTCCAAAGAAGGGCAGCTCGTTTCGTATTGTCACGACACAGAGGAGGCAGCGTTACGGAAATGATACAAGATCTGGGATGGGACTCATTACAACAACGGCGCTTATCGCTGCGGCGTAGGGTACTTACAAAAGTACAATCGCCAACATTCTCCTCCGAATGCGAAAACATATTGTTGACTCCCACTTGCATAGGTAGAAATGATCATCAGAATAAGAAACAAGTAATCAGAGCCCGAACGGAGAGATTCAGGTGTTCATTCTTCCCGCGCGCTATTGGAGAATGGAATGGGAGATAAAATAGTATAACGGTGGTTCGATGAACCCTATGCCAGGCACTTAAATGCGATTTGCAGAGTATCCCATGTAGATGTAGATGTAGAAAAAAAACGGTTAAAAGAAGTAAAACATTTCGACCTCCATGTTGGAAGTTAAGTTCATGTTTTACGTGCTTTAACCGTTTTGTTTTAAGCATTTATAATGACCACACAGTGGTCGAAATGTAGATCTGAATAAACTAAATATTTACGACCGATTGCAGAAAATGTTTCTACAAATCAAATAAACAGTCGTTGAGCACAAGTGCCACTATGGAATCAAGCCTGATTATTATCATCATTTTCGGGTTCATTTCGAACATTGTGGAAGGACAATAGGGGCACAAACATAATCTGAAGAAGATCAATAAGTGTTCGAAAGCGGTAACAACAAAACCATTTCAAATATAACTGGTTGCTGCTTCTTCAGAAAAGAGTTCTATTTAAATAGTGAAGAAGATGGAGAAATACGTAAAGAGAATTGGCAGTAATTCAATATTCACAAGGCCACGTCTTTCTTATTGTAATTTCGTGAAAGCTGCTCACATCATGAAGAAAAAGAGATACTTCGACGATTTCATTTCCTCTGAACGGCAACTTGAGGTCTATTTTTAGCAGTACAGCGCGGGGCGGGACGCCAGAGCGTAAACAATGGCTAGTCCTCCTGGAGCACGATGTTCACTGCGGGGCCGAGGTAGGTAATTGCTTTTTTAAATGCATGGAACCTGTAATCCCTCAGAGAATGAGATTTAATTTCTTCTTTCAGAGGAAGGAAAAGGTTGGCTTAATACAACTTGGTTGACGGTAACGTCGCTGGCAGCGAACTGACTTTTGGAGGAGAAAAAAAAATGTCGATCGGTGTCACACGCGTTCTTCATGGCAACCAATCTAACAAGGGGAGGCCTCCAATTGTGAAATTCAGATTCTATTCACACTGCGCATAATAAAAGCTCATGGGCAGAGATGTAATTTGGCAAAGCACCAAGATGCACTGCTCATCCGTTGTCGAGAAAATCGACAATTAAAACAAAGCTGTTGCGGTGAAATACTCTCTACGGTCTCTACGATTAGTAATATCGTACAGGGGCGTGGCGTAGCGATAAGCGCTTGGGTTCGTAATCCGAAGGTAGCCGGATTGAATCTCGATCTTGTTAGATCGGTTGCCATGACGAATGCGTGTGACACCGATCGACATTTTTTTCTCCTGCAAAATGCAGTTCGCTGCCAGCGACGTTACCGTCAACCTTTTCCTTCCTCTGAAAGAAGAAATTAAATCTCATTCTCTGAGGGATTGAATCTCGTGGCCTGCAACCTTTTTTCTTATTATTTGTTTTTTTTTTTTGTAATTCATTTGTTTCACTAAGTGTGTTTGCCTCTGTAACTTATAAAATAATAGGTGACGGGAAATTTTAATGCGGTAGGTCAACACAAGAAATGTTACACTTTCTACGGAGCTATGAACATAGTTTATTGTATCATTTTCCAAAGAGTTACAGCACAAAGATACAATTTTTTAAATGGAACAATACTTTTTTTTTCTATCGCGCATTGGATTTGTTGAAACCAGCTGCGTCCAAATCAGTTTAAACTACATACCTATCACTGTTAGTTTGGGAGCTACAACCCTTCAAAGTTTAGGGGGCGGAGGCTACGACAGCGTAGCTCACTGGCTGGTGGTCATGAGACAGTGGGCCGTGCCCCAGGGGATAGCCACTCGGTCAGTCAGATATGCTATCGCAGCCTCCGCCCCCGGAACTTTGAAGGGTTGTAGCCCCCAAACTAACAGTGATAGGAATGTAGTTTAAATTGCTTTGGACGCAGCTGGTTTCAACAAATCCAATGCACGATAGAAAAAACTATTGTTCCATTTAAAAAATTATATCTTTGTGCTGTAACTATTTGCAAAATCATAAAATAAACTATGTTCATAGCTCCGCAGAAAGTGAAACATTTCTTGTGTTGACCTACCGCATTAAAATTTACCGTCACCTATTATTTTATAAGTTACAGAGGCAAACACACTTAGTGAAACACCATATATATATATATATATATATATATATATATACGAACCAGAGTGATAATTATCATAGAGATGTGGAAAGCAGAAAACAGCACGACATCTAGCACATCTGATAAATGATGCGTTTTTACAAGAATAATTGTTTTTTAATTATCTGTTGGGAAACACACCTGATTGACATTCTGAAAAATTGTGCTATCGTTCGTTAGGTGTGACTTACACTATACGTATTCGTTTCGGAATATCGTTTATACTTCTTCCGTTAACTATAAGTGATAAACATTATGAAGACAATTAATAACATTTCTGAAATACAACTTTGTTTGCGGAAAACATAATGATGTTCGAAGTCGCCAGTTGCATATAATAAGTTGTTTGAAAGTCGTTTGTCGTGGAAAAACTGGCGACTTCGAACATCAAATGTTATTAATCGTCTTCATATATATATATATATTGTGTGTGTATACATTTGAATTACAAAAAACAAATAATAATAAAAAGTTTCATGCCGTGGGATTCGATCCGGCGACTTTCGGATTACGAACCCGAGCGCTTATCGCTACGCCACGCTACTGTGCAATATTACTAATCGTAGAGAGTACTTTTTTAATTGTCGGTTTTCTCGACAACGGCTGAGAAGTGCATCTTGGTGATTTGCCAAATTACACCTCTGGCCATGAGCTTTCATGATGCGCAGTATGAATCGATTCTGAATTTCACAATTGGCGGCCTCCCCTTGTAAGACGGAGGTCAGGCAGGTATCGCTTTATAAGTCGGTCGGAATTGGATAATATTACAAAGATCTGTTTTTATGGCAGTGCACCGAGCGAGATGGCGCAATGGTAAAACACTGGATGGTGGTTCAAATACACCTCCAGCCATCCAAATTTAGGTTTTCCGTGATTTCGCTCCAGGCAAATGCCGGGATGGTTCCTTTGAAAGGGCAGGGCAGATTTCCTTCCCCACTCCGTCACACAATATTCGAGCGTGAGCTCCGTCTCTAACGACCACGCTGTCGACGGGACGTTAAACCCTAAGCTTCTTTTATGCTCGCACAAGGCTTGTACAAGGTTTTTATGATGAATCATTTCTAGCACACACTTACTCAAATGTCATTAATTTGTATCGTGAAACACATTACAGTAGTGATGTTTTCTTTTACTTCTATAGGTTTGTGTCACCGATCATCAACCGGGGCAGTAAGAGCCTAAAAGAAGAGGTAACTGAAATAAAAAACAATTACTCAAAGACACATATTCTAAACAATCATAACTTTCATGCGTAACTTAATTTTATCCGTTTCAAAGTTCATTTTGAAAGCCTGCGATTGTGAAATCAATGGGTTTGTTTATAAATAACGATTCTACTTTTATCACGACGCCTTCCGGAAACAAATTCATTTCCAAGTGCGATTTTGTGATATCCCATTTAGTTGCAGTATTTCTTATATGTGAGATTCTACATTGTTTTATTGTTTTAAAGCAGTAATTGAAAACGTACAAATTTTAGTTGTTAGTCGGTCTTTATGTCTTTATTTACATATTAAATGGTAAAATCTTTTGAAGAACGTCTATTTACAATTTCCTGATGGTCCATCTGCATAGAATCTCACACAGATTAAACATCACAATTAACATTATGTGCACGTTATATACATTAATATGACCAGGAACATTTATTAAGGGATTATTAATCTTCCTCTCAACACTTTCTGATTCAATATAAGGCAGGATCCTGCAGACCATACAAAAACTGTTGAGAAGAAGACCAATAATCTCCTTAAGAAAAATTCCTGGCCACAGGAGATTATCAACAAGTACTAACTTAGTACTTATTGTGCTGTACCTCCTAAGTTATATGCCTTTGCTAAGATTCATAAGAAGGACGTCCTCTTAGAACCAGTGTGTCAAGCATTCGTCCCCCGAAATATCTACATCTACATCTATATACATACTCCGCAATCCACCGTAAGGAGGGTACACTGTACCACTACTAGGCATTTCCTTCCCTATTTCACTTCCAAATAGAACGAGGAAAAAAGAACGCCTATATACCTCCGTAAGAGCCCTAATTTCTCTTTTCTTGTCTTTGTGATCACTACGTGAAATGTAAGTTGGCGGCAGCAAGATCGTACTACATTCAGCTTCAAATTCCGGCCCTCTAAATTTCCTCAACAGAAATTCACGTAAAGAACGTCGTATTTCCTCCAGCGATCCTCAATTGAGTTGCCGGAGCATTTCCGTGACACTCGCGCATTGGTCGAACCTACCAGTAACAAACCTAGCTGCTCGATTCTGAACTGCTTCTATGTCTTTCTTTAAACTGATCTGCTGCGGGTCCCAAACACTTGAGCAATACTCAAGACGTGTTCGTACAAGCGTTTTATACGCGGTCTCCTTTACAGATGAAGTACATCTTCCCAAAATTCTCCCAATAAACCGAAGTCGCCTGTCCGCCTTACTCAAAACTGTCCTCACATGTTCGTTCCATTTCATATCGCTCTGCAATGTTAAGCCTAGATATTTGAACGACGCGACAGCATCATGAACCTCACTACTAATGCTGTATTCGAACATTATGGGATTGTTTTTCCTACTCATGAGCATCAACTTACATTTTTTCTACATTGAGAGCTAGCTACCATTCTTCGTACCAACTAGAAATTTTGTCTAAGTCATCTTGTATGCTATTACAGTCAGTTAAAGACTATACCCTCCCATACACCACAGCATCATCAGCAAACAGCCGCAAATTACAACTTACTCTGTCAATCAGATCATTTATATAGATAGAAAATAATAGCGGTCCTATCACACTCCCCTGAGACACGCCTGACGATTCACTCGTCTCTCATGAACACTCGCCGTCGAGAACAACGTACTACCTTCTATTACTTACGAAGTCTTCCAGCCAGAGACAAATCTGTGAACCTATTCCATAAGCTCGTATCTTCGTTAGCAGTCTGCAGTGTGGCACCGCGTCGAACGCCTTTTTGAAGTCGATAAAAACACAATCCGCCTGTTGCCCTTCATCCATGGCTCGGAAGATGTCATGTGAGAAAAGAGCAAGCTGAGTTTCACATGAACGATGTGACTCATAGAAAAAAGCTCTTCCGTTTCAAGGAAATTTACTATATTCGAACTGAGAATATGCTTCAAAATTCTACAGCAAACTGATGTATACGATATTGGCCTGTAATTGTGTGTGTCAGTTCTCTTTCCTTTCTTATAAACCTGCGCTTTTTTCCAGTCACTAGGAGCTTTGCGCTGAATTAAAGAATCGCGATAAATGCAAGCTATGTAGGGAGCCAAAATCAAATGTTCAAACGTTTGTTAAGCTTATGGGACTTAACTACGGGGTCATCAGTCCCTAAACTTACAAACTACTTATGAACTACTTACAAACTAGGACGGCACAAATATCCATGCCCGAGGGGAGATTCGAACCCCCGACCGTAGTGGCCGTGCTGACCGTGACTGGAGCGCCTCAGTTACCTCGGCCACCGCGGCCGGCAAGTAGGGAGCCAATGCCGCAGAATACTCTGGTATTCCATCCGGACCAGCAGACTTTTTCGTATTTAGCTCTCTCAGCTGCTTCTCTGCACCTGAAATTCCTATTACTATGTCCTCCATTTCGGAATTAGTACGTTGTTCAAATGATGATGCACTTGTGCGGTCCTCCAGCGTGAAAGATTTCTTAAAGGTTAAATTTAGAACTTCAGCTTTCCGTTTGCATTCTTCTATTACTGCCCCGGAATGATCAACGAGTGACTGAGCAGTGAGCTTTGACCCACTTATCGATTTTACATAGGACCAGAATTTTTTCGGTTTCTCGGAAAGATCTTTTGGTAAGGTATGACTGTGGTAATTATTGTATGCTTCGCGCATCGATCTTTTTATAGATGCACGAATATCTACTAACTTTTGCCTGTCATCATTTGCGTGTTCTCTTTTGAATCGAGAGTGCAACAGTCTTTGCTTTCTCGGCAGCTTTCTAAATTATTATTATACCACGGTGGATCTTTTCCATCCTTAATCGTCTTTACTGGCACATATTTCTCTAACCCTTTATTTACAATGCACTTAAATTTAGTCCACAGTTCCTCTGCATCCATAGTCCCGGAATTAAACGATGCCCATTCATTTTTGAAGTGTGATCCTAGCATTTGCTTATTGGCTCTTCTCAATCAAAACACGCTCCTAGCCTTCTTGGTTGGTTTATGAATTTTGGTCACCATCGACGCTATGACGATGTCATGATCACTAATTCCTATCTCTACACGGACATCGTTAATAAGGTCAGGCCTGTTAGTGGCTATAAGGTCTAAAATATTGCTCGTGTGTTGCCGGTTTAACTGCTCAAGACAGTTTTCGGAGAATGTGTCCAAAAGTAGTTTGCAAGACTGCTTGTCTGTACCGCCTGAAATGTAATTAGGTTGAAGTCTCCCCCGACTAATATTACATGGCCTGGATACCTACGCACTACCGGGTGTAGACTTTCTTTGAATGACTCTAAAACTGCTACAGCAGCACTGGAGGGCCGGTAAAAACAACCAACTATTAACTTTACCTCTTTTAGACCTGTTATACGTGCCCAGATAACTTCACAGGTACTTTCAACCTCGATCTCAGTAGAAACAATATCTTTGTCCACAGCGATGAACTCTCCTCCTTAAGTTGTATCCGATCTATCTTTCCGATATACATTCCACGCCTCGTTAAATATTTCTGAACTTGCTACATCATGATTTAGCCAGCTTTCGGTGCCTAAAACTATCTGAGCATAATAATTTCTATGCAGTGCGAACTGTTTCTAATACTTTGTAAGTTCGCGGCTAATATTTTGATATTAGAATTTTTGAGTCGAACGTGGCCTGAATTCGCTGTTGGAATGTTGACAGGCGATTGCTCATCAGAGCTATCGCCTAGCCTTAAAAAAAACCTCCACAAGTACTTTGCTACCCGAGTAGCCGCTTCCTTAGTATAGTGCAGCCCTGATCTATCTAGGGGCACCCTACAATTCCCCACCCGATAACGCAGATCCAAAAATCTGCAGCCATGATTGTCACAGAGTCGGCGAAGCCTCTGGTTCAGACCCACCACTCGGCTCCAAACCCAAGGGCCGCGATCAACCCTGGGAACAATGCTTTAAAGCTCGAAAGCCGAAAGCCGCCGGTAAAGCGGCCTCCACCTCTCGGATGAGGTCCCCGGGCAGACACACCGAGTGCACGTTGGAATTCTTTCCAGATCTGGATGCTATCTGCCTAAGGGGCTCCATCACGCTCCTAACATTGGAGCTCCCAATAATTAATAACCCCTTGCCCCATGCACCTGCTCGGACCCTGATGAAGGAGCGGCCACACGTCCACTCACAGGACGAACGGGCGTGGACGGACGTCCAGCCTCCACATTGGCCTTCCTTCTCGAGCGACGCGAACGCCGTACAACCCGCCACTCCCCTTGTGGAGAGGACGGCTCGACCACGTGAGGTGCCCCACTCGACGCACCAGGCTCCCCACCATCGCTGCACCCCGAGACAGCAGTCTGGAGACGGCTGACCGTAGCCAACAGCACACTCAGCTGTTCGCAAAGTGCGGCCAACTCCTCCTGCGTCCACACACAGCAGGATCCATCCTATCGATACAATTAAGTGTAGAAAGTAGAAAACTAAATAACCACTTTTAAGAAGCCTAGTACTTTAATAAAGGCGGCTGGCAGCTAACTGAACTGTGGTCAGTGGTAAGTACACTGTCAAAACAACGAAACTGAGTCCGGCAGTTTTCAAAATAACCAAGAATATCTATGGAATACACCGTTATCAAAAGCGCGGGAGTATAAGCTTTCTCAAAGCAGAACACGAAATAAGGAAGTGACAATATGACAAATCACGTAGCTTGCAGCAGACAAAAACTATACAGATGGTATTTATCAAAATACGCGGGAATGAACTCTAAAAACAGTAGAACAAACGAAATCTGTCAAGTAGCTGAGAAGAAACCTCTTAAAAACAGAAACACTAAAGAAAATTAACGAAATTTCACGCAATTAAATTATGATATTTAGTGCTCTGGATGATGAGGCAGCGACAACAGTTGGTTTGAACTGATTACTGACTGAATGCTAATCAGCCAAGTACGCGGAAATAAACCTCGAAGACAGAAGTACTAACGAAAATGAAGGACTAGACTGGCAAATTAAATTTGACACAAATTAAATTAAGATACTTAGCGCTGTTTGCGAGGTGACACTGGCAACAGCTTGCACTGGACTGACTGATAACGAGCTATAGTAACGGTCTCTGACTTGTTTTGAAATACAACAGCCACAGACGAAGACTATACACAACGGTATTTATCAAATACGATAGAATAAACTATTAAAACAGTAGTACAAACAAAATCTGCCGAATACGCGGGAATAAACCTCTTAAAACAGAAGTACTAACGAAAATGAAGAACTAGACAGACAAATTAAATTTGACACAAATTCACAAATTAAATTAAGATACTTAGCGCTGTTTACGATGTGACACTGGCAGCAGCTGGCACTGGACTGTAGCAAAACGTTTGCTGTTTTGTTGAACCCACTTGTGGGACATTATGAGCATCACATTAAGTCGATTGGAGGGAGTGCATTTGAATGACTTGGATATTGTACTCAGTTCTGATGTGGCCTCTCTCTCTTCACTCACACGTTCCTCTTTCTAATTCATTGCAGTTAATTGAGGCTAGGTTGGGTACTGAATTGACGAATTTATTTCGTCTTGTCTTGACTTCCATTTCCACGAACAGACAGTTGCAGTTGCGATGGGAAGTCCCTTGTCACCTATCATTGCTAATTTATTTATGGAGTCGTTTGAAGAACGTGGATTGTAATCAGCGGATTTTAAACAAGCCTGTTCTTTTTTTTTTCAGATATAAAGACGGCACATTCGTTATTTGGGCGCGGCGAAGTGGCCGCGCGCATTTTGCGCTATGCTTCGATGCGCGTGCCCGTTCCCCGTCGGGGGTTCGAATCCTCCCTCGTACATGGATGTTTGTATTGTCTTTAGTATAAATTAGTTTATATGTAGTTTGTAAGTTTAGGGACTGATTACCACGCAGTTAAGTGCCGTAAGCATTAACAAACATTTGAACATTTTGTTATCTGGCCAAATGGTAGAGAATAATTTTTTCGATCCACTCTGACATCCGTTTCACCGTGGAGGTGGTAAAGAATGGTTGCCTACCCTTTCTTGATATGTTAGTTAAGAGGAAGGTTGGTGGTACTTATACAGATTTGTATCTGTAGGCTCAAAGTTGTCACCACCCAGCAGTGTGCAGGGGTTCTACGCAGCGTGTAATAGCGCGCACATCACCTCAGAACTCGAAGGTTTTTCTACCGAGTTGTCCCATCTGAGGGTCATTTATCGCTAGAATGGCTGTAGTGCAGAGCACATTAAAAGAACATTGCGCTATCATCCATATGTGCTACGAGCTAGTACCAACGGCACAAAGGTGGCCTCCAAGGCAGTGGCCTTCCTGCCATACGTTGGCAGCATCTCTGACAATATTGGCCGTATTTTACGTAGACATGACGTGAAATCTCTGTTTCGACTTCCTTTTAAAATCAAGTCCTTTTTAGGGTCCGTTAAGAATGATATGGATTTCCGCAAGGACTCAAATGTTCAAATGTCTGTAAATCTATCGGACCAAACTGCGTGGTCATCAGTCCGTAGCTTACAAACTACTTAAACGTAGGTAAACTAACCTATGGACAAACACACACACCCATGCCCAGGGAGGACTCGAACCTCCACGGCGAGCAACCGCGCGCTCCGTAGCGAGGCGCTTTAAGGTACGGCCATAGTGAACGGCTCCCCGCTAGCTGCTCGGCCGCTAGCCGCAGCGCGCTGCAACGGCGCGATGGCAGCTGGTGGCGGCCACAGTGCGCAGCCAACCGCGCGCCGGCTGATGCCAATACATGACCAAAATTACTTTTCGATTTTCTTGCTGAAAAAAATACTGCATGTGTATGAAACACAGCTACATCGCACTCCGGTGTCAGTTTTTCGATAAAAATTCTCCTTCTGCTGCAAAAAAAAATAAGAACCATCTCTCCCGGTTTTGTGCGTTTTCCTTGACGTAGAATACTTCTCACTCGATTCAGAGGAAATTAATTGTCGTACCTCACTGAGTTTTGCACATCTTGCAGGCTAACATAACAGCTTCATAACGGAGTGTCTGTTTTTCCGGTATTCGCCATAGTTATTACGATATTTAATTTACAGTTAACCTATCGCATAACATTTGAAGCTTTTGCAGTGAAAAATATAGTCGCTGACTACTTTTCGTTTGGTTAACTTTAGGATATACATTACTGCGTACGAAATGTATCCAACATTGTGAAATTGTTTTTAAACCTGAATAGAAAGCAATACATCGCTCAAGTATAGCGAACTGGGTGTTGAAATTTGAGGGCGCTAGCGCCGCGCGCTCTCCTTCGGCGCGCCATGTGCACGACTACTGAGCCTCTAGCCCGCAGCTCAGTCAGTCAACCTTCGTAATAAAGCACATGCCCGAGGCAATAGAAAATGACTTTTAAAAATAGCAAAGTTTATCTGGGACAGATGCCAGTTCTCTAACTCTTTTTAAAATATTGGTGACATGTGACATACAAGTTCGGATAAAAAAAAAAAAAAAAAAAAAAAAGGTCAGTAAATCTAGTTCTATGTCTTAAAATAAATATTGGAATGCTAGCTGTCACTGACGGAAAATTGCAAGTTCATAATGGTGACTGTAGGGTTCTAAGGAAAAGAGAATGCTAGTGTTTGTGTTGAATGCCCCTTCCGACATGCAATAGAAATGGGAAGACTAAAATTACCAGAAGAATTTTTGACAGGATCCAATAGCAAGCGTCTAAATGTTATCCAAGACGCTGCAGCATTTTTCCTCTGAATCAGTATTTAATTAGACTTTCTCCACAAAAAAAAAAAAAAAAAAAAAAAAAAAAAAAAAAAAAAAAAAAAACAAGAGCGGGGGGACATGAAAGATGTTTTCAACGGCAGTGTTAAGTTGGAATAATAAGTTCTTATGTGCAGCTTAAGTGCATCTTCTTTCTAGTTGAGTTTAATGCAAGTAAATCAGTGGTGCTATAATGTAACTGCTGTTATAACTTGGCACCATCCACGGATGATGATGATGACGAAAAAAATGTTCTGATCGCAAATTGCATAAAATGCCAAAACTGGACTCACTAGTTGCTGGCATGGGGTAGTAACTGTTAGATCACGACAGGGAAAAAGTTGCAACTGCTGTCCTATAACCTCAATATACATATAAAGTAACTATATAAGGCTTTCTATAGTCCATGGTGTGGCTGATACAGCAACCAGTCAAATTTTAATTTCAAGTAAAAACAGTCTTGGTTGCAAAGTGGTTTTATTAATTACCAATGACGCGTTTCGCCCTCACAGCAGGGTATCATCACATTATCTGCATTACAAACGTTACGCAAATTGCTACAACAGCCCCTGTTTCACTACTTTAAATGTTGTAGTAATTCTTGTGTAACGTTTGTCATGCAGGTAAGAGGACGGCCTGCTGTGAAGGCAGAACGCGTCATTGGTAATTAATAACACTACTTTGCAACCAAGACTGTTTTTACTTGAAATTACCCTGTAACTGACAGTGTACCGTCTGGCACAGTGTATGTATTTTGAGATTATAGTAGGACAGCAGTTACAATTATTTCACTATCAAGGTTCCAATCACATACCGACATTCTATACTGTTCAAACAAAAAAAATTTTGGTAAGGTAAAGTGACATGGAATGGCAGCAAAGTATTTAAGAATGAAGTAGCCTAGTGTTAGTGGCTCACAAAAAAGCCAATTTTACGTGAAACCTTTAGCAAAGAAGTCCATTTCATATCATGAGCTAAATAACCTATCTACACGTAAATTATCTTGAATGTCTAGTTGTTTGCTATATTAAAGTACTGGTATTCTTGCACTAATATGAACAACAAAATGCAATTAAAGACATTGCAAAACCGGTTGTGCGAGTCTACAAAAGTTCAATAAAATTCAGCTACAGTGAATTAACTGCCTTTCATTCAACACGTCTTTATCAGCTCCCATTAAACGCGACGCGCAGCGCACAGCGTTGAAACCTCGGCACCAGCGAGCTGAGAGCGGAACAAGAAACATAACTTCTTTCTTGCACGCGCCTGTGAAAGCGACGTAGCGAGCTGAGGCGGCCGCGCGGGTGCACTATGGCCACCCCAATGGGATCACAAAATGGGTTTCCCAACCGCCTCCCTGCCGGGGAGAAGCAGGAAGCGTGGAGCGGCCCACTATGGCCGTACCCTTAGACCGCTCGGCTACTCCACCGCGGCCCGCAAGGACTGTTTCTACCGTATCAAATGTTCAAATGTTTGTAGAGCTTATGGGACTTAACTACAGGGTCATCAGTCAAAAATGTTCAAATGTTTGTACAGCTTATGGGACTTAATTACGGGGTCATCAGTCCCTAAACTTACAAACTACTTATGAATTACTTACGATCTAGGACGGCACAAATATCCATGCCCGAAGGGGGATTCGAACCCCCGACCGTAGTGGCCGTGCAGACCGTGACGAAGCGCCTCAGTCCCCTCGGTCTCTACCGTATCCCATGCAGTTGTGGCAAGTCATATAATGGTCATACAATTGGTACAGTCGAGGACCGATGTATTGAGCATAAACTTCACACTCGTTTGTAACGAACTAACAAGCCTGCTGTTGCAGAACACTGCTTGGACACAGGTCACCCGATGGAAATTTTGGCAAGTACTTAGAGCCATTGGAAGCGATTGAAATAAAACTAGCGGATAACCTGTTGAATAGCAAAGGATGTTTTTGCATAAATTCTGCTACGAATTCTGCTCTCTCCCTTGTCAAACAACAGAAGGACAAGATTAATGCCAGCTCATCCACTTCAAAAATATCTATTATCGATATTGCTGTTGGTTTTCATCTTTGGTCATGTGATGCCGCTGCTTCCTTACTTGCTCGGTATGTGTTGTCTTTCTGTTTTCGATGGTAACCGATGTTTTAAGCATTGCTGCACGTTGCTCCCGCGCGGCAGTATTGCCTTGAGAATGGCAGGGTGTGCTCCGACCGAAATATCGGCCGATGACGAGTTTCATGCCTGGCTGCACAGGCGTAAGTGTTTTGAATAACAATCTTGTAGTTACAGTAGTTATTTAGGGTTGGAAGGGCTCTTGCACCATTAAGTGTAGACTGAACAACCTTTTGACTGAGGACACCAACAACTTAAATATAATGGTAATACTGATAACTATCATACGTCGTGATCTGCCAGCTTGTATATCGTTGTTGTTGTGGTCTTCAGTCCGGAAACCGGTTTGATGCAGCTCTCCTCAATGCCCTATCCTGAGCAAGCCTCTTCAAATCCACATAAAAACGGCAACCTACATCTGTCTGAATGTGCTTACTGTATCCATCTATTGGTCTTCCTCTGTGGTTTTTACCCCATACACTTCCCTCCAACGATAAATTCACAATTCTTTGATGTCTAAGAATGTGTCCTACCAATCGATCCCTTCTTTTAGTCAAGGCATGCCAGAAATTTTTCTCCCCAATTCTATTCAGTACCTCCTTGTATGTTACGCGATCCACCCACGTAATATTCAGCGTTCATCTGTAGCACCACATTTCAAAAGACTCTATCCTCTTGCTTTCCGCACTGTTTAACGTCCATGTTTCACTCCCATTCAAGCCAACACTCCACCCAAATGCCTATAGAAAGGACGTCCTTAGACTTAAATCAATATTCGATGTTAAGAAATTTCACTTTTTCAAGACCGCTTTTCTACCAATTGCCATTCTGCTTTTTATATCCTCTGTACTGCGACCATCATATGTTATTTTACTGCCCAAGTAACAAAACTCATCTACCTGCTTCATTGTTTCGTTACCTAATCTAATTCCTTCAGCATCACCTGATTTTCTTAGACTGCACTCCATTACCCACGTTTTGCTGTTTTTATACGCACCTTTCAACACACTGTGCATTCCGATCAAATGCTCTTTCAGGTCCTTTGCTGTCCCTGACAGAATTACTATGTCGTCGAGAAACCCCATTTTTTAATTCTTCAACCTGAACTTTAATTACTTCTCCAAATTTCTCCTTGCTTTTCTTTATAGCTTGCTCATGTACAAATTGAATAACACTGGAGAAAGGCTACAACCCTGTCTTAATTCCTTCCCAACCACTGCATCCCTTTCATGCCCTTCAACTCTGACAACCACTGTCTGGTTTTTGTACAAGTTGTAAATAACCTTATGCTCCCTATATTTTACTCCTGCTTGCTTCAGAACTTGAAAGAGTTTATTCCAATCAACATTGTCAAAAGCCTTCTTCAAATCTACAAAAGTTAGGTATGTAGGTTTGCCTTTTCTTAATCTATCTTTTAGGATAAGCCGTAAAGTAAGTATTGCCTCCGTGTTCCTACATTTCTCCTGAAGCCAAACTGATCTTATCCGAGGTCGGCTTCTACCAGCTTTTCCATCCTTCTGTAAATAATTCGTGTTAACATTTTTCAACCATGATTTACTAAACTGATGGTTCTCTAATTTTCACACTGTCTGCGCCCGATTATTACATTATTACATTTTCCTTAAAGTCGAGGATATTTCGCCTGTCTCATACATCTTACACACCAGGTGAAACAGTTTTGTCATGGCTGACTCTCCCAGAGGCTTTAGTCGCTCTGAGGGAATGTCATCTACTCCCGGACCTTCTTCCGACCTATGTCTTTCAGGGCTCTGCCAAACTCATCTCTCAGTATAGTATCTCCTATTTCATCCTCATCTACTTCCTCTCTCCTTCCTACAATATTGGCTCTAAGTTCATTTCGTTCTTGGAGCCTCTCTATATACTCTTTCCACCTTTCAGCTTTCCCTTCTTTGCAGAGAACTGTTTTTCCATCTGTGTCCTTGATATTCATGGAGCTGGTGTTCTTATCTCCAAATATCGCTTTTATTTTCCTGTAGGCTGTATCTATTTTCCCCCCTATTTATACATTCTTCTACATCCTTGCATTTGCCTTCTAGCCACTCTTGCTTAGCCATTTTGCACTTCCTGTCAATCTCATTTCTTAGTCGTCTGTACTCCATTTTGCCTGTTTCATTAACTGCATTTTTATATTTTCTCCTTTCATCGATTAAATTTAGTATGTCCTGTGACATCCAATGATATTTTTGTAGGTCTTGCCTTCCTACCTATTTTGTCCTCTGCTGCCTTCACTATTTCATCTCTCAATGCTACCCATTCCTCCTATACTGTTTTATTTTCCCCCGTTTATGTCAATTGTTGCCTAAAGTTCCTTCTGAAATTCTCAAGAACTTTAGGTTCCTTCAGTTTATCCAGGTCCCATCTCCTTATTTTCCTACATTTCTGCACTTTTTTCAGTTTCAGCCTACATTCATGGCCAATAAGTTATGGTCAGAGTTTAGATATGCCCCTGGGTATGTCTTAAAGTTAAAAACCTGGCTCTGTAATCTATGTCTTACCATTATAAAATCTATCTGGTATCTCCCAGTGTCTCCTGGTCTCTTCCACGTACATAATCTTCTTTCGTGATTCTTAAACCAGATGTTCGTTATAATTAAATTACGTTCATTGCAAAATTATACCATGGACATCCCCTCCCATTCCTTTTGCCTAGACCATAGTCACCTACTATCTTCCCTTCCCTTCCTTGTCCTACCCCCGAATTCCAGTCCCACATAATAATTAAGTTTTCCTCTCCTTTAATTGTCTGAATAATTTCCTTTAGCTCCTCGTATATTTATTCGATCTCTTCATTCTCAGCAGAGCTAGTAGACATACAAACCTGTACTACTGTGGTCGGAGTTGGCTTCGTATATTATTGCCATCAATATGCTCGAGTGAGACTCATCACCTCTCCAGAGAAAATAAAAAATGACTTGCTTGACCTCACCTCAACATTCTGTGCACATCTAAAGCACCAATATACTTTTATTCCTCTGTCTATCCGTTTGTCTCTCTCTCTCTAGCTCCAGACTTTTCTATACATTTCAAGAGTATGAAATAATAACAGGAATTCTTGGGAATTTTTATTCACTGTCTTAATATTAAGTGGCTAACTTAATTGATGGAGACATCAATTTTAAACGATGACTTTTTTCGACTTGTCGAATTCGAGTTTATTACGTAACTGAATAATGAACTGTCACTAGCATATGAGCTTATTACGTTCTCCTAATTTCTCTTTTCGACTCTGTTTCTACATCGATGGGACCTCCCTTCCTTTTTTACCTTCTGTTGAGAACTGCTATGACGGTGCCAATCGCTTTCGTGATGTATCTACAAATCAACGTCCATTTAATTCTCACTTCGAAAGATGGCGTTGCAGTTCGGCTTTACTTGCAGTGTACTATTCCCGCGTCCTGTTATTGGCTCGAATTACGTCGAGATAAACGAGGAGATTGTAATTATATCGTTGCTTGCTTATAGCCCATAATTCTATTCCACCTATTACCGTTTAACTGCGACTGGGTTATAAATTCCGTCTTCTTCTTCTACGTGTTTCGTTATCATGGAGACATACGATGACATAAATTATAATGAAATGTTGTCTCATATTTGACAGAGTACAATAGCAGAAACTGCAATATTCATGAAAGCGTCGTGGTAAATCTTATCATGCTTCGCTATAAAGCATTTATGAATACGACGAAGAAATAGGTAACTTGAAACTAGACGAACTACCTGATACTATAACAGAGGCGCAGAACCCAGTATGAACCGTTTAGATTTGAAGGCACACTCAACGTGTTGTATGCTATCGCAGTGATCGGCGCTGACTGGGAAATGGCACGGAGGGCTAAATTCCGATTGCGGCTTAGCTGCCGACAATGCCTTCAATTTTTTTTGTGGAGTATCGGCTTTAAATGTGAAACATACGTAAAACTGGTGAAAAACGGCGAGTTTTTTACCGGATAGTTTTATAGCATGTTAGGAATTCTATATCCAATAACCGTGTAAAAATAATGTTAAAGGTATGTTCTTTAATCCATTGCGCAATGAGGCACTCCTTTCTCTATCGAAGCATAATACTGTTAATTTCTGCAGCCGTATTCCTCAGTTGCTAATTGTTCGGTGTGTTACATCATATAGATAAGAAACTTCCCTTTTGACAATTGTAATTTTATATTCTTAAGTCCGTGTTAAATGTTTTCATCTTTTTCAACTCCAAATTTTTATTCTTCATTGCCATTTCAGCTGCATAAACGGTAGCTTCTAATTATAATGATGAAATATACCGAACCTATGTAAAATTTTTGCAGGTGGCTTTCGAAGTTCACTTCTGAAATTCCGTTGCAGCTTCCTGACTTTCACCGAAGTTGTGTGTTCAAACAGAGTTTTCTCACTTCAGAAGTTATTAAAATATCGTTGACAATCATGCGAAAAAAACGACTGTTTTACAGTCTAATAATTGTTGGATCCCAAACGTGATTATTGCAGGACGTTAATGTCCTTAAACGAGACGCAAAGGAAAGAGATGAGAAAACTTCAGCAATTACACTATTGCGGTTTTAAAAAAAAAAAAAAAAAAAAAAAATCCTATCAATGCTATGACTAAGTTGTCAGCGGCCTTGCCGCAGGTGGCCGAGGAGACTGAGGCGCTCTAGTGACGGTCTGCACAGCCACTACGGTCGGGGGTTTGATTAGATTAGATTAGATTAGATTAATACTTGTTCCATATATCATATATATGACATTTCGTAATGATGTGGAACGTGTCAGTTTACTAAATATTGTACAAACTTGGCAATCAATATTTTAAGGATTTTTTTATTTTATTTTTTTTATTATTATTTAAGTTTTATCTAAAAATTCATCTACATTGTAGAAGGAGTTGCCATTCAGAAATTCCTTTAATTTCTTTTTAAATACTAGTTGGCTATCTTCAGATTTTTGATGCTACTTGGTAAGTGACCAAAGACTTTTGTGGCAGCATAATTCACCCCTTTCTGAGCCAAAGTTAGATTTAACCTTGAATAGTGAATATCATCCTTTCTCCTAGTGTTGTAGCTATGCACACTGCTATTACTTTTGAATTGGGTCGGATTGTTAGTAACAAATTTCATATATATATATATTGTGAAGCTACAGTGAGTATCCCTAGATCCCTGAATAAATGTCTGCAGGATGCTCTTGGGTGGGCTCCAGCAATTATTCTGATTACACGCTTTTGTGCAATGAATACTTTTTACTCAATGTTGAATTGCCCCAGAATATGAACCCATACGAAAGCAGTGAATGAAAATAGGCGTAGTAAGCTAATTTACTGAGATTTATATCACCAAATTTTGCAATGACTCTGATAGCATAAGTAGCTGAAGTCAGCCGTTTCAGGAGATCTTCAATATGTTTCTTCCAATCCCCCTCCCCCCTCGGGCATGGATATTTGTGCCGTCCTAGTTCGTAAGTAGTTCATAAGTAAGTTTAGGGACTGATGACCCCGTAGTTAAGTCCCATAAACTATACAAACATTTGAACACATCTTGCCGCAGTGAATGCACCGGCTCTTGCTAAATCGCCGACGTTTAACACCCTCGAGCGTGGCTAGCGCTTGAATGGGTAATGGTGCGGGTACGCCACGCATTGTTGACAATTTTTCCTGTCCCTGATCACCAGTCTTTGCCCCCCAGGGGGCCCACAGCTCTTTTGTGGGTACGTGTGTGATGCGCACGGGGCCCCGAGCCGAAGCGACCTTTCTTCTGTCCCAGGCCGCATCCCTCTTTCCCCACGGTTTGTGCCTTCGCCCGGAGACGGACGTTTTCAGTCAGTTCAAGGATTCTTTTTTCGCTTCCTCTAAGACTTCTGCTTTTCTTGGTCCTCCTCTTTTCCTGTTCTTTCGCCTTCCCCTCTTTCTCCTTTAGCCAATATCGGTTGTCTGCGATAGCCTTGCTTCCACGTAGAGTTCGGTTTCGCCGCCTGCTTCAGCGGGTCGATTTCTCCCTTCCTTTCTGTTGAGCGATAGCCCATTGCCACTGTGGCATCAGGCCCAGGTTCACACCCACTTTGAACTTAGTTCTCTCCCCAAGGAGAGCACTCCGGATTTGGTATATTGCTCGAGGCTTGTCGAACTCCGTTCGCGGTTCGATAATGCCATTTTTATCTACACTGATGGTTCCAAGAGCACTGACGGTGTCGGATCTGCCTTCGTCGTCGGGGACGACCTGTTCCAATACAAGCTCCCTGACCGGTGCTCGAATTTCACGGCTGAGATTTTCGCCCACCACCAGGCTGTTTTATACATCCGCCGTCGCCGCCATCCCTTTTATGCCATCTGCTCTGACTCCCTTAGTGCTCTGCAGAATCTTAGCGACCCTTTCTCGACCCATCCGGTCGTGTAGCGAATCCAACGCTCCCTTCAGCTGCTAGCAGATAACGGCTCTCACGTTTGTTTTCTGTGGGTCCCTGGCCACGTGGGTGTGCCCGGGAATGACTGTCGACATTGCAGTCAAGGCAGCCTCGCATGGCTACCATCTGCGTCCCCTCGGACGATATTCAACGGGCTCTTCGCCGGTGTATTGTGTCGTCCTGGCACAGTTCGTAGTTCTCACTCCCCAACAACAAACTGAGAACCGTAAAACCGATCCCTCGATCGGCGAGAGGAGGTTATCCTGACCCGGTTGCGGATCGGTCACTGCCGATTCAGCCACCGTCATTTGTTCACCGCTGACCCTGCACCGCTGTGCTTCTGTGGTGAATTGCTGACGGTGCGATATGTTTTACTGTGTTGTCCTAATTTTAATCATCTCCGTGTAGCCCTTAATTTGCCGTCTACTCTTGAGGAACTTTTAGCTGATGACACACGAACAGCTGCTCGAGTTTTGCGTTTTATCAACATGGCTAATTTATCTAAGGATATTTAACACATTAGTTTCTTTTTATCCTTCCGTTTTAGCTTTCTCTTGATACTCTCGTTTCTAGCAGTTATAAATTTTTTCGAGATCTAGCGAATTTCTGTTCCGATCTGGACGCTAATGACCTGAGAAGTTGTGCGCCCTAAAACCACAAAAAAAGTCTTTGCATCAATGTCCTAGATTAAGTTCCAAACCTCTCTGCAGTGTCTCTGGAATGAGGGCATGGGGTACTGTTGATGGTGATCCGTCCGTCGGAGGGGACGTTAACCTCGGCGACCCCCTTGGTGCAAAAAAATGTTTGTAGAGCTTATGGGACTTACCTACAGCACAACCATCAACCTAAAAGGATTTGCTCCAATGGGCCTTGATTTCTAAGAAAATCGAAATCAAATTCGCAGCAAATTACCACGCGTAACGTGTCTACTAATTACTACAAGGCGGTTATCACGCACCGGGAGCCGGGTGCCGTGGCTCAGCGCGCCCGGTCAGGGGTCTCAACCCCCTCTTTAATAAAAAAAGCTGAGCCAACAACACTTCGAACATCAACGAACAAATACGATCAGCATCCGCAATGAAGAGAACTACCCATAGAGATAAAAAAAAGTCGGACATGGGTCAATTATTTTTCACACGTGTCCGATGATTGTGCATAATGATGTATTGGCCCACTTTAGGTTAAGATCGATCGTTGCGATCGTTTTTTGACAGTTCGGAATTTAAATGAAAATACCGGCTTAACTATGCATCTGTCACGAAAATTGAATAAACCGAATTTGTAGAGCAGAAAATTCTCTACAACTTTGCTCTCTTATGTTTTTTTTTTTTTCATATCTCGTACCGTTTCAGAGATATTTGCAAAAATAACGGCGATTTGACGGTGTCTGTCTGACTGTAACGTGTTACCACTGTTTAGGCCTAACTGTTCAACCGATCGGCACCAAATTTTTCATACATAATTGTTGGCTACCAGAACCTCACTTTTTGAAATATTTCGGACAAGAAATACGTTAGTATTACCAAAAAAAAAAAAAAAAAAAAAAAAAAAAAAAAAAAAAAAAAAAAAAAAAAAAAGCCGTGTATAATGTAATTTTAATTGCAAATAAAACGTTCATCTGACGTGAAAATTGAATAAACGAATTTGTAGAGGAGAAAATTCTCTCCAACTCTGTTCCCGTATGTTTTTTTCATATCTCGTATCGTTAGAGAGGTATTTGCAAAAATAAGTTTTGACACCCTCCATTAAATTAGCGAAAACCAGCCTTTCGCAGATGTCACGTGACATTCCTCGCCCAGAACTGTCTCTGGCATACGCAATCTTGCGTTGCGTATTTGATAATTTTCTTATTGTAACTTACACGTTGTCATTTCAAAGCAATGTCGCACTGAAGAATTAACAAAAAAACGTCGTTCTTCGTACGATAAATGATAATCTAGTGTCTACAAATGGCATATTAGCATCAGTTAACAACGGCCATCAATAGTGTAAAATTAAAGAACGCAATTCCTGTTAGCTGTAGCGTAGTGGGGAATGTGTGGCACTGACGCCGAACAAGGTTAGAATACAGGGAGACGCCCTTACGCTGAAAAAGTGAAGCTTTCTTTCGCCATATTGCTAAGTTTTGGAGAAGTGTTCGTACTGTAGAGCTAATGTTTTATGTCACTTAAAACAAGGATAAAACGTCCGACGGTTTTGCCGTGATGTACAACGTATTAGAAGAGTGCAAATTGTCGGTAAAAAGTAAGTTTTCAAATATATTATGTTGTGTATTTATAAATATTTATTGAAGAAAGTATATTGTTGGAAAGTACATACTTCCCAGTGACTGTCAGTACAATGCATTAACAGTAAGAGCGCCGATTTAACGCATAGTTTTAACAAATAAATAGCATTCCAAAACTAACCAAGATGGCGGACAGGCTTGAACTGACGTATGTACTCAGCATAGATAATGACATGTCCCTTTATTCTAACCTCCTTGACGCTGAAGGTCAGTGGTTCGAAACCCGCGAGTACCTATTTTTTTTCCTACGAGCGTTTCAGACACTCTTATTAATTATTTTTTTATTATTTACATTATTATTTTGGTCCAAAATGTTTGCAAAAACTTATAAAACCACAAATCCAAAGTGGGCCGTAAAACACGTCAGTGCGATTTTTTATAACCAGTCATCAGTCCTTGAACTTACAAACTACTTATGAACTAGCCAGATTGGAACTTCACTCTGCAGCGGAGATATGAACTAGCTAATACTAAGGACGGCACAAATATCCATGCCCGAGGGGGGGATTCGAACCCCCGACCGTAGTGGCCGTGCAGACCGTGACTGGCGCGCCGCAGAAAGTTCGGCCATTCTTATGTAAACGTATGCAGTAAATGATCAGGATAAAAACATGTAACGTTTGCTCAATATGTTATGTATTGCGCGACGATTATTTTATTCATTTTGTTTTTCGAAGCACACTTTTAAGGCGATTGAAGCATATTTCGAAATCAATAGACAGTCTTTTGTTAATACCTATAATATTTGGGCAACATTTAATACCTATGTTTACAGTTCCTGACCTTGCTGTTTTTATCTCCTCCTATGACGTGTGTACTCACGTGACGCGTCCCAGTGGACTATTATGCTACGGCCAGTCGGTTAGTCATTCGTAGCGTGTCGTACACGTGTGTGGCAGATAGTGTAACGTGGAGAACAAGAACGATATAAGTAGGCCCACCACACGAAACCTCTTCGGAAATGGATGTGTGTGATGAGCAGTCAAAAGGTGAACTAACAACGTCTTAAAATACGCCTAATGTTTGCTTCGCAATTTCAATCTGCTCACAGACACATATCTTTTTTAATAATGATATTGCAGCCAAGATCGCATTTTTCATTTATTATGTTACCGGTTTCGGCGTGCTCGACGCCATCTTCAGACCTGTCGAATTTTACATAACTTCACAACATTTTTTACATACTATAAGAGTATATCCAGGTTGAGGCGTCACCAAACATAACATTTCTAGTCACAAATAAAATATATACATCCATTTTCGAATGGTTCTGAACCGAGGTACTTCAAAGTTTAAGTTCAATTAAGTAATGTTCTATCGATTTTACAAGGTGTTTCACTGCACGACAGAATACCGATGTACTTTCAGCATGTCTGGCACATGGCTCGCGTGCAGTTGTAGCGGTCTTAAGTGTAATATTTAATTAATGACAAGTGGACTGGACGTAGAAGCACATAGCCCGCACATTCACCGGATCTTACATCTCCGGATTTCTTCCTATGGGAAAAATAGAAGAATGTTTGTTATAGTGATTCACCGACAGCGCAGCGCATTGTCAATGCATGTGAGACATTACTGAAGGCGAACTACTCGCTGTTGAGAGGAATTTCATTACGCGTATTGCCCAATCCATTGAAGTTGAAGCACATCATTTTGAGCATTTATTGAAGTCATGAGGTAATTACAGGTAATCTCGCAGTAACAGTATGCTTTCTCATAATGTATGATAATTTCGCAAATGTCTACTATAACAGTCGAACAACCGAAATAAAGTTCAAACGGACTTACGTTCTGTATTTTAATTTAAAAATCCTACCTGTTACCCCTGTTCGTCTAAAATTGTGAGAAATATATTTGTGACTATTACAGCGCCATCTATCACAAAGCGAAGAAAGTGTTCCAAATAAAACATTCATACTTATTTACGTACTAGAGGAATGTGTAATAAAAATGGGGGTACCTATTTTTTAAAAATGCAGTTGATATCCGTTTGACCTATGGCAGCGCCACCTAACGGGCCAACCATAGCGCCGTTTTCCCCTTCATGCTAGAAAAGTTTGTAGTTTTTTCGTTTGATGCTTATTTCTTGAGATATTTGGCTTGGTCACTGTCAATAGACCACCCTGTAATGGGAGATAAATAGTATAACGGTGGTTCGATGAACACTCTGCCAGGCACTTAAATGTAATTTGCAGAGTATTATTCCATGTAGATGCAGATGTAATCTGGAGTCGTCAAATGCTCACTTGGAAGACTGACTGGGGCCGTAGTCTTCATTGATGAAAACAAAGTCTGCACGCTATGCAGACCTGACAAGCGTTGTCACGTACAGTGCACTCGTCCAAGAAACATTTGTCCTATCCCCAAGCTTTATCGTCTGATGTGGCATAAGGTGCAGCCGTCATTCGCCCTTGATATTTGTTCAAATGTTTGTAAAGCTTATGGGACCCAACTACGGGGTCATCAGTCCCTAAACTGACAAACTACTTACGAACTAGGACGGCACAAATATCCATGCCCGAGGAGGGATTCAAACCCCCGACCGTAGTGGCCGTGCAGACCGTGACTGAAGCGCCTCAGTCCCCACGGCCACCGCGGCAGGCCTGATATTTGTGGGAGGCCAGTGCTTGAGTAGGTGCAGAATGTTGTAAGAGCCATTCTTTTGCAGTTCTTGCAACATGGCGGTGATTTATTGTTCGGCGAGGATAACGCTCAGTCGCGTGCTCTGCAAGACGTGCAGCAGCGACCCTCGCCGGTTCGATCACTGGGCGTGTCTCCAGTCAGGCACCTCTGGAATGTGACGCGACAGCAACTGACACATGTGACTGGTCAGCCCACAACTCTTATAGCCCTCGAGCGGCAACGCTAGTGCAAATATGCTACAACTCTTCTTTAAATGCTCGCTTTTGTCGCAATAATGGAGATGCCGTATTTCCGCTTTAGCTATTCCTCAATTAAGCCTTAACAATGATGTCAGTGAAGGTTCTGAGTTTCTAGTGCACGGCCGTGTCCACCAAAAAAAAGTTTTGATACGGAGTACATCACTGGTAACAGATTTGCACCGCCCTGCCTGTCATGTAAGTAGATTTGAATTGGTTTGTGTTTCATTGCAAATGGATTTGTGGCAGTTTCTAGTAAATATTTATTGTACAAATTGTACCCTACATATTATAATGCTCAAAAATTTATTTTGTAAATAGAAGTTTATTGTCGATAAATTGTCCTCCATTTCTCTTGATTAGCCATGCCGCAGTTACCGTTAATCGCATTTAAAACCCTTTTTAAGCCTTACACAATGCGAAAATGGGTGTTATTCTACTACATAATTTAATCTTCAGGTTTTGTAGACTTGGTATGGGTCTAACAGATAGGGAAATAGACTTCTTTCGACGAGTAATGAAGATCTTAGTAATTTTTGTCTAGATTCTTCATCATTCATAAACAGGATACTATTATTCAAATGTAAATCCTAGTTCCGATTACGAACAAGATTTGAGATGCAATGTATCTGATATTGCAGACGGTACCACTGTGTGGAGTAAAACTCCATACAAGCAGTACTACAAAACACTGAAAAATAATATCAAAAATCTTCCCTGGTTCAAAAGGGAACGCAAGTTGCATGAGGGCAGTGAGCAAGTTCTCTCATTCGTGATAGATATGTGTAGTAAATTCCACATAACCCAGAAAAAAGTTGACACTAATTACTCAAGAGACAGGAACTACAGGGAAGTAACGAAAGAGGAAATGATAGTACTGCTGGGTCTATTATACATGATTATTGCCCCCTTTCGAAGTAATGTTACGTTTGTTATATTTATACACCGAAGGTAATTGATATACTGTTTCAGATATTAACAAATGTAATATTCTACCTGAGCATTAAACTATTTTGTCATTACGATCACTTAGTAGCTATATTCTAGGTTTGTAACACGGAATACACAGTGGTAGAAAAACTGCACCGCGCTGCTGCTGATGATATAATAATTCGCGCTGCCGCCCAAGGGATAGACCCACTTGAACACATCGATCAGGCGTGGAATAACGTATGACAAGACTGCCATCTGTGTTGGCAAATGGATGTCATGATCACCACCAGCATTGCCGCTCTTAGAGGCTATAAACAAATACTAATATGGGTGTTTCAGTATCGTTTGAGTTATTGATTTGTAAATGAAATCACTTCATGTACTACATATATACTGTTTCTACAAAACCTCTTGAGAGAATTAGATTAGATTAGTTGGTTCGTTCCATAGATCTATGTTGAGGTGATCCTCGTGGATGTGGAACATGTCAAATTATTTGTTTATATATTTTTACAATTTGATAATATTTACATACACTTTTTACAAGCTGATAATATAATAATACTAATAGTATGAACACAGATACATTCTTAATTTTGTTCTATTTAAGAATTCGTCGAGGCAGTAGTTAATATACCTAGTTTTTTGAAGAGTCTTCTGCAGGATGTCCGTGAATTTACACCACAAATAATAGGTATTACACGTTTTTGGACTCTGAAAACTTTTGCTTGACATGAAGAGTTGCCCCAAAATATTATACCATATGACATTATGGAATGAAAGTAAGCAAACTACGAAAGCTTTTTTTATTTTTATGTCTCCTATGTCTGATACCACAAGAATTGCAAATACAAATTTGTTAAGTCGTTTCTGTATTTCAGTGGTGTGTTACTCCCAACTGAATTTATTATCAAGCTGTAATCACCGGATTTTCTACTGTCCACCTCTTCTATCTGCTTTTCTTCATACTGTATGCATGTACTGGATGGGAATCTCTTACCTGTTCTGAACTGCATGTAGTGAGTCTCTTCAAAGTTTAATGTCAACGAGTTGGCTTTAAACCATATATTAATGTTAATGAAAACATCATTAACAGTCCTTTATAAAATTAAGCTCCACATGCTATTTATTGCAATACTTCTATCATCTGCAAACAAAACGAACTCTGCTTCTGGCAGTGTAACTGATGACGGGTCTTTAATGTATACAAGAAAAAGCAATGGCCCTAAGATGCATCTTTGTGGTACACCACATGTAATTTCTTCCCAATCTGATGATGACTGTTGGCTTAATCCACTAGCCCCTTGCACTCTTTTGCACTCTTTGTTTCCTGTTACCCAGATACAACCTGAACCATTTTGCAGCTTTCCTGTAACACCATAGAATTCTAATAAAAGGAAGTTATGGTTCACACTATCAAATGTCTTTGATAAATCACAGAAAAAAACCTGCTGCTTGTAATTTATTATCTAATCACTGTAGGTGTAAATAGCTTTGTCGATATCGGAAAACTGAAAACTCTAAAATGATGTACTGTTATTTCCGGCAGTGCAAATTTTCGAGTGCCGCGCGGAATGCCCGTGTAGCGTGGTCTAAGGCGTCAAGCTATGGACTGAGCCAACACCATCTACAAGACAAGGCCTCACAACTGGCCGTGCCTACGTCACACCGAGAGGCCGCGGCCACCAGCTGAGTGCCTGGCTGCTGGGACACGCCCACCGCCTCGTAGCAGCCGGCCAGTCAGCTTGCGTTCGCGGCCTCTCGGTGTGACGTAGGCACTACCAGTTGTGAGTCCTTGTCTTCTGGGCGGTGTTGAATGAGCGGCCGTTCCCACCAGAGGTTCGAATCTCCCATAGGCCATGGGTGTGTGTGTTGCACTTACAAGGAGATCACATGACTATCAGATTTTAGAATTTCTCTATATTTATGGTACATGAAATTCAGAACTTAAAACAACAATCAGACAAAGCCATTCTACGCAACTCTCAAAAATTCTCTAGAAGATAGACAAGTTTTGCAAGTACTCGTAAGTACCAATAATTAAAACACTGCAGCATCTGTCGGTGTAGCTCAGGTGGTAGCGTTCTGGCCTTGTAGGGACGATGGTTCGAATCCTGCCGTAACAGATTTTTTTCGTTGTGTTCGAATACTTACATAATTTTTAATATCTAATGGTAATTTTTGCGAAAAATATACTTTTGTTTGTTTATTCGTAATTTTCTCTATTTTTAAAAGGTCGTTAATAATGATGGTTTCAAACAAAAAAAAAACATGTTACATTTTCTTATAGTATTGGCTTAATTATTAATTGACGACGGTAGTCTTTGATTGTTCAGTTTGTCAAGAGCTATGACGCTGGTTTTGGAAAGTCATCTCCATAGCTACTAATGGTGGCTTTCCAGGCAGCTAACATACTCAACCATAGTTTTAGGAGACGACAAGGTGTTCAGCTCGTCTACATACACATAAACAAAAACTGACACAACCCATCGAAATAGAGATCCCAAATTGTTTTATATAATTGAACTTAAATAGGAAAACAAATTTGTGTCACAGAGGAATTTGAACCACCGACTCTGTGGTTGTGATGCCAGAACGCTCCCACAACTTTTCTTTTTTGTGGGTAGTTGTGTTTCTCGCTGATCGTGTTTGTTGTTTGTTGTTTGTTGTTCGAAGTGTCTCTGACCGGGCGCGCTCAGCCACAGCGCCCGGTTCACTTAAGCTACCCGACAGATGCTGCAACTGATTTAACTTTTAGTAGTTACGTGTACTTGCAAAACTTCAAAGTCGATTTTCTCGATAACGTTTTTTAGAGTTGCGTCGAATGGCTTTGGCTGATTGTTATGTGAGTTATGACCTTCATGTACCATAAATATCGAAAAATTGAAAAATCCGATACCCATGTGGTCTCCTTGTTAGTGTAAGTCAAGTAGTTTCAGCGTCTAGGGACTGATGATAATAGCTGTTTGGTCCAATAGCTTTACAAACAGTCGAACATTTCGGAGTCAGAGCACGTTACGGAGGCGAGTTATCATTACAAAACCACAGTCTCCAACCATAATGAACAGAGTTCCACACCTGTTCGGAAAGGAAAGACCTAACGCGAAATAAAGGGTGTTTCAAAAGGGACTTTACAACTTCCAAAATTAATATATATTTATTAAAAAGAGGCACAGAGATGGTTTTAGTGTTGTTTCAAAGGAAAACACATCAAGTTTTAACTCGCGTAGTTCGCGAGTGCTGAATCGCTAGCGGCAGTTATGGTAAAGACGGCTGCCTTTTCACTGGACCCGAACGTGCTGGCTATGTGTTTTGGTTTGAAGAATCAAAGTCGGCGACAACACTTCAGCGTAAATTTCATACCAAGTATGCTAAAGATCATCCCAGTAGGCCTACAGTTTATGAGTGGCATAAATGTTTTGTAGAAACGAGGTGCTCAATACGACATAAGAAAGTACCAGGTCGTCCAAGCACATCTGACAAAGTCGTTGAGCAAGTGAGACAGAGTTTTGTCAACAGCCCTACGAAATAGAGCCGGTGTGCGTCTCGTGAACTGTAATTCCCACATACAACAGTTTGGCCTGACTTGAGAAAATGTTTTCATTTGAAACTGCACAGATTGTCGCTTTTACAAGCAATTACATACACTGATAAGATTGCCCGGAAGAACTTCTGTGCGGATATGTTAGCCCCAGGGGATGATGAACATTTGTTGGACAATATAAGCTTTTCTGATGAGTCAACTTTTCACTTAAGTGGCAAGGTTAACACACATAACTGTAGGATTTGGAGCAGTAAAAATCCACATGAAACATTGCGACATGCTCATGATAGCCCTAAGGTGAACGTTTTTCGTGCGTTGAGCAAGATGAAAATGTACGGGCCCTTTTTTTCCCAAGAACGAACCATCAACGGGAAAATGTACCTGGATATGTTGAAACAATTTTTGATACCACAGATCGATGACGACGGAGAACGAAGTGTTTACTTCATGCAAGACGGCGCACCACCACACTATCTGACTGACGCCCGGGATTTTCTCAATGACCGTTTTCCAGGTAAATGAATTGGCCGTACTGTGCCAATTGCATGGCCTGCCTGTTCCCCAGACCTGACACCGCTAGATTTTTTCTTACGGGCCTTTATCAAAGATATGGTGTAAGTACCTCCTTTGCCGGCCACTCTGCCGGAACTTAGAGCAAGAATCTACGCCGCCACTGAGAAAGTTATATCTGCAATGCTGATGCGAGTTTGGGAAGAAATCAGTTACCGATGGGATGTCTACAGGATAACCAACGGAAGCCACACCGAACACTTTTAGTGTAAGGTAAAAACGTGATGTGTTTTCCTTTGAAACAACACTAAAACCAGCTTTGTACCTCTTTTTAATAAATTAATATGAATTTTCAAAGTTGTAAAGTCCCTTTTGATACGCCCTGTATTGTTATTACCTGTGCTTAAAAATTCTTATCTATAGCACACTGCTGCACTCCAGTCCAAACTTTAAGATTTTAGTATTAAATATTCAGCCAAAACTATGTACTTAGTTTTTAAATGCAAACAATTACAACATTCTGAAAATAAAATTCGTAGATGAATAAAGGGAATGTGAGAAACTAATTTAAAGTCATAAGTGTTCCTCGGCGCTCCGAACTTTTCGTAATATCGAGTTGGCAATTTACAAACCTTCTTCCAGTTCTGCGTAGGAGGTCTTTTGTTGGAAGTGAGGGCGTCTCACTTGAAAATTGTTGCGTATTTCTGGAAGGCTAACCGCACAAGCGGCACTTAATTTCTATTGGCTTAATTTATTAATTATTTCCCTACTCCTGGAAACTGGAGTATAATACAGGCGGTAATGAGCAGTAAAACCAATTAAGCTTCGTTAAGTTCATGAACCCAAAATCCTCTTAATATTCATACGACCAAGACAACGCCGAGAAACGGAGGAAAGGAGAACGAAGCCGAGAGAGACGGATACAAGAGAAATAAATACAAGGAAATACGGAAACCCGAGCAACTAAAAGCACACCCACAATTTTTAATCCCTGAATTTTCAGATAGGAATTTATGTCCATATTAGCAGACTCGGTCACACGTTGCTGCGGCTCAGTAGTAATTCGTTGAATTAATATTGCAGTAGACCATTTAAGAGAGTCAAATTAATGTTCACTATTAAAGATGATTTCGTTTAATCAAAGTAAATCCCACATGATTGAGAATTAACGTAAAATTATACTTTGGTGAAAAGTTTTGAAGACTTGAAATTAATCACGAAACAGTGCGAAATTTTTATTGTATCGTTTGTAATAAACAAGTATCTTTGGGAATCCATAATTATTGATAATATCTCTTTTCTTTGCATCGTGCCTCTTTCCTACACGAATACTTGAGGTTGGATTCTTTCGCGGCACAAAGCAAGCACAATTAGAAGCCGCGGCGGAGTGGTCGAACGGAATGAGGCTTTGTGCTCCGATGCGCGAGGCCGCTTCCCGTCGGTGGTTCAAATCCCCCCTCCGGCATGGATGTTTGTGCTGCCTTTAGTATTAGTTCATAAGTAGTTTGTAAGTTTAGGGACTGATATCCCCGCAGTTAAGTCCCTTAAGGTTAACAAAAATATGAAGATTTGAAAACGATTGGAATGTAATGAAATACACGAAAAAGTTAAAAATAAAAGCACAGTAGTTTCACCTTATTTAAAATTAGAAAAAAAATATGAAATGAAGTGAAAGATCAAGCAATCATTCTAAATCGAATGTAATAAAAATTTCGTCTGGTCCACTGACCTGGTACAAGTCTTTTAACTGAACTTAGGCTACTTTTATATCCCTAAACTACCCCAGCTACGTAACCGGGTAAAGAGGACCTACTGTTTAACATGGAATCAGAACCACGTGTTGTTTCTGGTATTCCTCAAATTGTTGAGAGGTGAAGGCTAGGTTAAAACGCAGAGTTAAAGATCAATTATCTCAACTAGTTTCGAATCCATTTCCCCCATCTCTCTCCACCGAAGGCCCAGACTTCCACTTGCAAGACGATCCCAATTTTTGGATACTTACAGAACCTAGAACCTCTGACGGTAAAGTTCGGTGAATAGTCCCGTTACAATAACGTAGATGAAATATGAATTGCACTTAGCAGAATGTTCTCCAAATTGTCTCCTACCATGCCCTGGAAACTGTCCTAGAAACTTGGCACGAAGTCTTCCTTTGGGTTGATGTGCAAAAGCCTCGTCACGGTTCGTTGTATTTCAGGAATATCGTCAAATCCTTTCCTTTCAAAGCGAGTTTGAGTCGAGACAATAGGAAGAAGTCTGAAGGACTTAGATTCGGCGAGTATGGTGGATGTTCATATCGCACGATAATGGTCGCACACACACACACACACACACACACACACACACACACACACACACACACACACACACAGCCAATATCGTGAAACAGTTCACAGCAAAAGATGGTGTAGTGCAGCTTGAGCATCCAAGATATTCCTGAAATCCAGCGAGACATGACTAGGATTCTGAACGCCATCGCAAGCGAAGACTTCGCGCAAAGTTACTAGGTCATGTATCAAAAATGTTCAAATGTTTGTAAGGCTTATGGGACTTACCTACGGGGTCATCAGTCCCTAAACTTACAAACTACTTACGAACTAGGACGGCACAAATATCCATGCCCGAGGGGGGATTCTAACCCCCGACCGTAGTAGCCGTGCAGACCGTGACTGAAGCGCCTCAGTCCCCTCGGCCACCGCGGCCGGCAGGTCATGTATCATAGAGCTCAGCAGTGTATAGTTATGTCAGGTGGCTATTTCAGATGATAGTAAGATAACTGCAGTTCATAGTTCATATAAGCTCTTGTTACAAGACTATTCACCAAATTTTATTGTCAGAGGTTGTAATGTTTAATGTGCAGTAAAATATTTACTTTTTTGTTAAAATGTTTCTAAATCTGCGTGGTCATCAGTCCGTAGCTTACAAACTACTTAAACCAAGGTAAATTAACCTAAGGACAAACAGACACACACACACACATGCCCCAGGAAGGACTCGAACCTACACGGCGAGCAACCGCGCGCTCCGCAGCTAGACGCTTCGAGGTTTTTAAAAAATAAGAATGTTCTATATTATAAGTTGAAAGAAATCACAAACAGTACGCCAAATTTCGTTAAGATCAGTTCAGTAGATTGATTGATTGATTTTACAAGGAAAGCCAAAATAGTTTTGGTCCATCTCACACTTCCCGCACTGATACTGAGTTTATTGTGCGGTATCGCTCCCTGTATATCTAGTAAAGCCAACCAATGCCCTTAAACAGTGCTAGGAGTCCCTTTACCAGTTCTTTAGTAGACACAATCTCTTCGGGTCTGGTTGTATCAAATATTCTGTGCCTCTTGCTCTCCAAGCGCAATGTATTCTAAGATCATCACAGATCCTACATTTAGGGTCCTCTTCTGTCATTCCCGTTGTATGTAGGTTTTTTCTGAAGTTCCAATGGCCTGTCATCAATCCAACCATGAGTTTAATCTCCTTCCTTTTCAAGCCCAGGATTACAGAGCTTCTTTTAAAACATGGCTTAGGCATCATTTCCTTACCATGGTTTTGTTTGTAGACTTTGGTCCAATACTCTACGTGCTGTCTTCTAAGCCAGTAACGTAGCTCCAGTTTGATTGTTTCCGGTCTTCAGTTCAGTTACTACAGAATTTATCATGGACAAACATCGTGACACAGATTTATGTATTTATAGCAAGTTATGTATATCGTGTACAAACATCGTGACAGGGGATCTATGTATGTACTAGCGAGTTGCGTTACTTTGTAAACGCAGTTGGTCGAACTTAGACTACAAGTAGTGTTTAAAAAAGTCATCGTAATTCAATTATTTTGAAAAAAAAATAATCAAAATGGTCACAGTGAAAGATGCTAGTACTCTGTCTATATCAAAGTTTTGTTCAAATTTTATTTTGTGAATACATTCCGTTGTAACAAACACTTATGAGATTCATAATATTCCTTATTTGTATGTATTCATCTATTTATTGTAATTGGGTCAACCTACTTAATTCAGAATGCCAGAAACATGTTTTCAGCCCCCTGTGATTTTTTTAAGCACTGGGCTGAAATGTCATTGATACAACCCCCTACAAGTAAATAACTGCGTTAAGTTGTTCAGGGAAACAAAAAAAAAAGAAGTTCAAATGTTTGTGAAGCTTATGGGACTTAACTGCGGGGTCATCAGTCCCTAAACTTACAAACTACTTATGAACTACCTTATACTAAAGACGGCACAAACATCCATGCCCGAGGTGGGATTCGAACCCCCGACGGGGAACGGCCTCGCGCATCGCAGCACAGCGCCTCAATGCGCTCGGCCGCTCCGCTGCGGCTCAGGGAAACAACTGAAATCCTAAATGAAAATGTGTATCCTCACTCAACGAAATAAGTGTCAACGTAATAACCGTGACACGTGAACCGATAGCAACGAATCATTTGCCGTTCTTGTATTTTCACAGGAGCGATGCAGACATAGGCAGTTAAACGTTTCCTCTTTACTGGAAGATTGAATTACGTCTCTCTACCAAAATTTTCTCTCTGGAGACTGTAGCATTCCCTTCATCGCAAGAGGTTCTCTGTCGGTTACGTTTCAAGCAATGGTAAAGTAAATTTATCCATTGCTGAATGTTCTCTCCCACTTCATTGTGTTCTTCTTTTTCTAAAGTACCAACATTTTCAGATGGAATGTATTTGTGAAGCACTGGAAATATTTTGTCCTCTTAAAACCCCTTTCATCGTGAGCAAATAATTCTCGGAGAAATTCCTGCTTCCCGTGATAGGCAAGCGAACGTAAACTCCCAGGGGATGTTTCTGCACAGAAGGCAATTACGGATTGCCGTTTATAAAACGAAAGACCTTTGACTTGACACAGCTTCTTGACCTTTGCCGCAAGGCGGTTCTGTCGACACAGACGATGCAAATTAAAAAGAAAAAAAAAAAAAAGTATCATCGTGGTGAGTGCTTGCCTACAGCCGTGTCCTCGGAACACTTCTCTTATTTCTAAACATTAAAAGCCACCTAACTGTAATATCGACCGTGGATAACGAGCAAGGACGGAAAACGAAAGAAGAGGTTTCTCTAACGGGATCTTTTGCTTTAAAAGAAAATTGCGTGGAAATGATGGGAATTTTATCCGCTTTAAGTTTTCAATCGCTGTTGTAAGGGTCACGAGACAGAAACAAACGGATCAGTAATAAGTTCATTGTGATATATGACTGCGAGTACTACGTCCGTCAAGTGATGTACAAGTGATGCAGCTACAATCATAAGCAGGTACTCGCTTCTGCTGACACTGATTTCATAAAATCCCTGATGATTGTAATTCTCGCGAATTAATTTCCGTTTTTAATGAAAGGGCTAAAGAAATGTATGTGACAACTGCAGCTATACAAATTTCATGAACAAAGTTTACTCGAAATTAATAATCAATCGATTGCCAATAATACCAAAGAAATGTTTAGGAAAAGAGCAAAATGTGTTCAAAAAAAGACGTTTGTGCAGCGACAGTATTTATTTATTTATTTATTTATTTATTTTGTCTTTTAGAAAGACGATGAGAATTCAATGTACAAACACATGTTGCTTTCATTGACTTTCGAAATGTCTTGAATCCGTTGATCATGGACAGCAACGGAAAAGGGAAGATACTTACATCTTATACAGGCAATCAAAAGTCTGTATAAAGACACAAAAATACAAATACACACTATTCTAAAAAGCAGATGAGATATATCCCAGAGAGGAATGTGGCATGTCCCCAACTCTTTTTAACGGATCTATACATAATCTCATAAGAAACTGAAAGAAGGAAGTCCACGAAGGTATACAGATGAAAACGAACTGTCATCTAAATGTTGTGCTGCATTCAGTTGACGACATTGTATTACAAAATACAGAGTCAGACTTAGTACATCTATGTATAATTTATATGAGTTCCGGAAAAATCATTACAATCTAAAAATATCTGCCACAAATAAATGTTATGCTACAGTATGAAAAATTCCTAGGTCGTTCTGTTAACATTGTATATAATCATAATTAGTCGATTTACTCATTGCTGAGTGTCGTGACCTCATTCACTCTTATATAGCTGAAAACTTCAGTCAGATGTCTCCACCCACAGCGATCTTCAGCCTTTCTTAATATGATGTGAAGAGGTAGGCTGGTAATCTTCACGATCCAGCTATCTGCTTGCTGCTCTCCCTCGTGGTCTCTGCCTTCAATTTTCCCCTGCAAGATGGTCTTCTCTAAATTTTCCCCTTTCCTTCTCAGGATGTCCCCAAGGAACTTACGGTATTTTTGGCTAACACGAGAAGATAATTCTCCGGTGACGTGTAGTTCCTTTATTATTGAAGCCTTTGTTCTTCTTTGTGTCCAGCATCTTCCTCCAACATCACATGTCGAAGGCATCAATGCGGCTCTTACCACTGCCTTTTACGGGCTAGGTCTCGCATCCGTATAGGAAAACAAAAAACACCAATGTTTCCACTCATTAATTTCACCCGGTATTTCAGATTTTCAACACAAACATTATTTTTTCACATATTAACTTACACATAGATAATAAAATCACAAGCATTATATTTTACTTTCATCTAAGTATCCTCCTTTGGATTTAATGACTGCCTCAGAAACTCGAGGCATGCGGTTCAAATGTTCAAATGTTTGTAAATCTATGGCACTTAACTGCTTGGTTGTTAGTCCCTAGCTTACAAACTACTTAAACTAAGTTAAACTAACCTAAGGACAACACACACCCATGCCTGAGGGAGGACTCGAATCTCCAACGGCGAACGGCCGCACGCACCGCAACACGGCGCCTCAGTGCGCACGGCTATTCTGCCGCGGCGAGGAATGCGGTCGACCTTTATTTGCAGGTAAGTTGAATCTGTGAGATTTCACACATCCGTAACAATATTCTAGAGGTGCTCCTTGCTGGATATATTAACTTACCTGATACGTCTGCGCACTTCGTCCCATATCATTTCAACGCGATTACAGTCGGGACTTTGGGACGGCCATACCATATCTTTCAGTACTTTCTGTTTTTCCTTTGATGCAATGTAGTTCGTACAGTATGCCGACCGATGTTTTGGGTCACTATCCTGCAACTGACGAAATCACGTGAAAGCACGGACTGCAAAACGCGAGTGTCGCGAACTTCTGGAAACAATGTGATCGGAATCCAATAACCTGGTGTACTGACATCCAGAGCAACGTGAAATTCGACTTTTCTAGAAACTGTACAACGCGACAGACAACGACCTCGAAGATCGTTCACCTCCAGGCAGTCCAAGAAGACGACGCCGGACATTGACAGATAGATTGATGCAGATAGAGTGATGGATTAGTATCGTCGGGTTGGCAGTAGCGGCATCAGTAGCAGCAGTAGCGGAAGTGGAGTTTTAGTCCAGCCACCGGCAGTGACAGTTGAAGATAGGAGAAGGAAGAATCTGGTCGTCAGTACAGCTTTCGGGAAAATCAGCAATAACAAAGGTACTCACCCAGGATGACTGGCCAGAACGATACGATGCGGTCTGGTCGTGAAAGTCACCTCTGATCTCAGTGGAATGTTCTGCCCCACGAAGACGTGCAGCCTGAAGATCCCCGATTCGACTCCAGGGCAAGGGTGCAAAAACCTCCACACCACTCCTCTACCTCTGGTCATAGCATAACACAACACTTGTAGAAGATGGAAAGAAATGTTCAAATGTTTGTATAGTCTAGGGGACTTAACTACTGGGTCATCAGTCCCTAAACTTACAAACTACTTATGAACTACTTACGAACTAGGACGGCACAAATATCCATGCCCGAGGGGGGATTCGAACCCCTGACCTTAGTGGCCGTGCAGACCTTGACTGGAGCGCCTTAGTCCCCTCGGCCACCGCGGCCGGCAAGATGGAAAAATCACACCGCATTGCCACGAGGTAATTCCGCAGAATTTTGCGGCCTATTAACGCACGGTGCTAGTTCGGAAGCAAGCACTGTACTACTGGCCAGCGGGCAGCGAGGAGATAGCCGCCAGCATAACCAGGGAACCACAGCCGACGCTGAGAAACGCCTCTTCGCCGGCGCACGCCTTTAGCCAGCGACATTCGCCGGGCAACTAGTTCACAGTAAGAGTCACGTATGATTTAACTGTCTAATAAATGTATTTTGTGGAAATACTGTTTCATTTAAGCCTCATATCCGAGCCAAGGGAAAGATCCCGCATCCCACATGTTTATAAAATTCCTTGTAAATGCTATCCTGACAATAAAATGTTAATTTGTAGTTAAAACGTGGCATCCTGACAATAGGGCAATGCAATGATGGTTGTTGTTAAGAGTTCAATATTTAATAAAACGATAAGGTTACTTCATTAAATGACAAAACCCCTCCTCATTTGACGAAAGAACCCCTCTTCAATTGATATCACGAGTGCCCACCTATATGCCCCCTTCCACAACAAAGATTAAAATTAGCGATTTTGACAAATGCAAACGGAGAATGTTATGCAAGGATAAAAAACACACATAAGAAGCATTTGAAAACCACATTAAAAGAGCTACGGTGTAATATGAGAACAATCATCGACGAAAACACAGCACGCTGAAGACTGACGATAAAAAAATACAGGCGCCGACTATTGTTCAGCCGTATGCGGTGGGCGCAACCGATTAAAGCAACTCTCCTGTAGAGAGTCACTAAGCACAAAACATAACGCTGGCTTGAACTTAACTACCACTGACACGGCCAGGATCTGGGGAAAGAGAGGCGGGAGGAGGCGGTGGGAGGATGTGTTGGGCCAGGACGGAAAGGGGTTGACTGAAAGAATGGACCAGAATCAAAGTTGGTACAAATGGGTACATATCGGGACAGAGGGCGTCATCCGGGAGAGGCAGGGGGGACGGGAAGCGCGGGACTTCGTGGAGGGTGGAGGGGGGTCTGAGAGAGTTGGCACAGACAAAAATATAAAGATGGTAAACTTCCATAATGGCCCAGTCACACGCGCAGCATTTCTGTAAGATATCCCATGATGGCGCTGAGGTCAGAAGCAGCCCTTTAACACGTTCGCTGCCATTCATGCTCTGGCGCGATGATGCTAGGTTCACGTTCACGCTCTGGCGCGTGATCGTATTTTGACAGTATCTTTTCATAGTTTTGAGCCACTGAATGTTTTGGTTTTAGTTTTCAGTTTTTTTAATATGGTTTTTTTTGTGAAAACAACAAATGAACAATATAAACAGTATATACAAGGTATTTCATAAAACATATGCTTATTTCTATATCATCAGCAATATATGAATAATATCAAAACTAAGAAGTATTTTTTTATAAACTGGTAACTAATGGAAATAAAATTGAAATAATCAAGAGCTTGCTTGCTTGTTTACATAAGAATCCAATAAATCTATCATGACATCATGAGAAGCTTGTGTGGCTTGTAGCCGGTAATGCAAACGCGGAAATCTGGAACCACGTACGTGTGCATATCACTTATACTCTTCCATGAGTGCCTACCATAGTACACAGCTTTATTAGACGATGTCAGTTTACAACCACCCTTAATAGGATGCTAGGTCGCAGCACGCGCCAGAGCGTGAACGGCAGCGAACGTGTTAAAACTGGCCAGAGCAGGCGGCAGGTAGCGGCTGTCCACACCACCACTTCCCCTCAAACGCCAGCAAGCCAGACACAGCCGTGGCCTCGTGGCAGGCGGCACGACCTCTCCCCTCAGCCTACCCTCTGATGTGCGAGAGGCACCTTCAGAAGCGCCTCTAGTGTGGTCTACCGGTGCTAACCCGGGGAACCGCCTGCTTCCATCTTACGGAACTACGAGGAGAGCGTACGATAGTGATTTAGGGGGGTTTCTTCTCTGTATAGTTACATTGCTGGAGGCGTGGCAGAGGCCCGGGATCTGTCAGGAGGGCGTAAGCCAGGGGATTGCGGGAATCAGTCATATGTATGGTGTATCAGGTGCGAATATTTTCAAGAGGTGGGATAAGGAAATAAGGTCGTAGCAGACCCGTGTGGGGGATGGGAGGCAGATACGTAGCCGAGGCGGAGTGCGTGGCGTTTTAGGATTTGTATGGCTTTATAGAAGGAGGGGGGATCGGAGATCTAGGCAGGGTTGAAGTTACAGAGAGCGGAACGCATACATGAGGGAGTGGAAAGTGTATCGGACGGTGGAGACAAGTTTAAGGAGGTGTAGTAGGGCCAGGTGGGGAGTCCAAGAGAGGGAGTGATCCAGAACGAGGTATTTAAGAGTGCGTGCGAGGTGTATGGGGTTGCCGTAAATGGCGAGATGGAAGTCCGCGAGGCGGAAGGAATGGGTGGTGGTACGACCTATGATTGGTATTTTTCAGAATAATGGTAAGGAACCATTGGTTGCACCAAAAGGAAAAACGGGAGAGGTATTCTTGGAGAAGGTGTTGGGATCGTTTGAGAGAGGGGTCGGTGGCAAGGAAGGCGGAGTCATCAACATACTGTAGGAGATAAACAGGAGGCGTGGATTGGGTCATGTACACAGACAACTGAAGGTAAAAGAGAGGGGACAGCACGGAGTTTTTTTGCGCACCCCGGCGGAGGGCCAAAATTAGCGGGAATCGAAGTTGCTGACAGAGACATAGGATTGGCGATTGGAGCCGCTCCGGCGCTCGCTTCGTCTTTCTAAACTCGCGGACCGCACTACTGCGCACGCGGCCACAGATACGTATGCGCCGGTGACGTTGGTCGGCGGAAAAGAACTTAATACATTAGTTAAATCTATGGCTCCGCGGTCGATCTATGTTGTGATTTCGATATATCACTGCGAGCTGCACTGTGACGACGCCTTTGTACGTTTATTACAGGAAGTGCCAGACTCCATGATTTATCTATAATGAGACCGCTATGTCTGCTAATTACGTTCGTCGCCAAGCGAATTTCAACAGCCTCCTTCACCACAGAGTCCCAAAGATGATATATTTGCGAAACTTTTAACGTTGTCATTATAACATATTGTGGCTATTGTATAGTGTCCTCCCACTGCCGAATTATTGGGCTGTAAAAGACGTATGTACCACCGCTGATACGCACATTTTTCATGGATATATATAAAAAAGAGCCACATTCGCCGGGAATCTCGGAGACTCCAGTTTTTTGGAGCAGCAAATCATCTTTAACGATGCCCACGAGTGCAGCTGTCTTCGGTGGCCCACGCATTCCGTCTTCCGTTGACGTCAGTTATTCCCGAATGGTTTGCTAAGCAGAACAGTAAAGGGACTCCTCCCCAACAAAGAGGAAATCCAGCTGAACTCAAACAGCCTACAATTGTAAGTGGTTCTCTAGCCCAAAAATGTTCAAATGTTTGTTAAGCTTATGGGACTTAACTACGGGGTCATCTGTCCGTAAACTTACAAACTACTTATGAACTACTTACGAACTAGGACGGCACTAATATCCATGCCCGAGGGGGGATTCGAACCCCCGACCGTAGTGGCCGTGCTGACCGTGACTGGAGCGCCTCAGTCACCTCGGCTACCGCGGCCGGCATTCTCTAGCTGGTCGCTATAAAATTTATTTGCTGTAAGAGACATACCGAGTTCGATTCCTGGGCCCGAGAGAGGTTTCTGTGTAAAATAATGATTACGCTGACCAAAGCATTACGCTCAGGGGCCAAAGCACATCGACTATGTCAACTGAATTCAACAAATCATAATTGATAAATAACACGCAAGGCATCAAATGTTGCTTCACAAGTGGCAATATTAAATAAATGCTATTATATGTCGGATTGCAATGAAGAATAATGAATATAATAAATGATGTTTCTTTTAACTGTCCGAAAGAACACACACCAAATCAATAATTGTATACACGGTGTAAATTTTCACTTAACAACCAGAATAACTCAAAAAATAAGTTTCAAACGATAAAATCCGTAGAATCCAAAGTTGATTATTTTCGAGGGAGACATCTACTGGTGCTAAAATTAGGCCGGCACCGCAGCCTCCTGGGGGGTAGCGCGGGAGGCCAATTTAAAATTTCAATTGGGAACCCATATTTTTTATTGCAGAATCAGATTCTACGTAAATAAAACTACATTTTGTCTTAAAATTTTGTTTTGATTCTTGGTAGTTGGTACTTACGGATAAACAAAAAATACTTATTTACTTTGTAAATTTTGATTCTCTAATAGTAAAGCTCTCTCTCTCCCCATATGGTAGGGTTTCAGTGAGAGGAGTTAGAGTTTTACAAATATTGATCTAAATATTAATTTTTTCCTGTAGATTCGGATACGTTTTGTTTGTTTCGTGGTCATGAGGCCACGCAACTTTTAATTATCAAACTAATAATCTGACTCGCTAACTAACGTAACTAACCAAACATCCTTTTCAGGACCACCTAATTTTAAACAGGAATACTTTCATCTTTAGTCACGCAGACGTGAGAACATGGATTTTCTTGAATTGCAGCGCCACCTACCAAGAAACAAACCAAATGTTTAAGACAAGATGTAGGTAGTTTTTTATGTAGAATCTGATTCTGCCATAAAAAGTGCGGTTTTCCATTTGAAACTTTTAAGTTACCTCCCGCTCCACCCCCCGAGGGCTGGGGGTGGTAGGGTAATTTTAGCATCAGCAGACAGATGTCCCCCTAGAAAATAATCAACTTTGGATTCCACACCTTTTCTCGTTTCAAGCTTTTCTTTTGAGTTATTTTGGTTTGTCAACTTAAAATTTACACCCTGCATGTGCCACCTGACGACATCTGTACTGATGTACACCTCTAGCCCGACTTCCATTCCTGCTACATGGATAGAATGGTGATGTCAACGTTCACTTGAAATTGACTGCTATTTACGTTAGTTAACTTGATTCAAAGCGGTCATCACGAAGACATTAGCTTCCAATACAAAACAAACGGAAATTGCAGATAAATGAGCACCGTATAACTGTGCTCCCAAAATGTTTCCTCAGAGTGCCTAGACATGAGAGTGGTCCGTTGGCCTTTAATTTCTGGAGCACAATCGGCATGAGTAACAGTCGTGGGTCTCCATTCTTCTCACGAGGAGTCTTTTTGTCTTCGCTTGTTATTAACTGGCGTATTACTTTCGCATTCTAATTTACATGACATAGCTCTCCAATCCAAAAATCTTTTGTCAAATATTTCTACATATATATCCCGTGGATCTTCTCTTCCGTACATGTCCGAAACACAGTTTTCTAATGAAAACAATGGAAAACACCCCATCAGCTGTCATTTACTGGAAACCAGTTTCGATAGACCACGCCATCATATCGGTCGCAATACGGCAAACTGTATTTTGTCCCTGTTGATCCTCTGTTCTGTTGGGTCCCATGAAAGTGGTTTTTGTTGTTTTTTGTAATGCACCAAAATACAGTTTACCCGATTTTAAAGGCCTCATGATGATGGCGTGGTCTATCGAAACTGGTTACCAGTAAATGACAATATAAAAATACAGCGGATGGTGTTGTTTTTCATGGTTTTCAATACAATATAAACGGCTGGGGCCCCAGCATCCATACATAAAATTCACAAAATCGACACAGTTTTATCCTCCAGTCATTTCTGAATCAAGGCACAAACTAATTTAGCATTAAGTCAACGGGAAAAGCGGAATGTTTGTGTGACGTCGGGATAAGAACCCCAGTCTCCTGACTACTAGATAGTCGCACTGACCACTACGCAACCTGGACACAGTAAACGCCATGGTTGCGCGGAGTACCAAATGTTCAAATGTTTGTATAGTCTATGGGACTTAACTACGGGGTCATCAGTCCCTAAACTTACAAACTACTTATGAACTACTTACGAACTAGGACGGCACAAATATCCATGCCCGAGGGGGGATTCGAACCCCCGACCGCAGTGGCCGTGCAGACCGTGACTGGAGCGCCTCAGTCTCCTCGGCCACCGCGGCCGGCCGCGGAGTACCCTAGCACGCCACCGTTAGACCCAAATTATCAACTTACTCGCGTTCTACTAATTAATGGTCCTGCTAATTTTTGCGAGGGTTAGAGCTTAAATAGTAGCAACACTGCTGTGGAGACACTATGCAATGGAATCCATTATTGTCGCTGATAGCACACGTTGTTGACATACCTCCGAGCAAATGAACTCGCTCGTCCCAAGTCATCGACATGCATACAATCGAGGGAAATACAGTCACTTGTGAGCGAGCGGCCTAATTAACGTAACACTTGATGAGAAATAGGCCACATCCTACTAGCCAAAACTGAAACTACAGTCCAACGAATGGCGTTATTTTATCGGTCGCCGAGAAAGTCGAAAGTGCGTCAGAGCCCCAGTATGTTATTCTCGTGTACGACTGTGATGGTGTTATCCTAAAGTATTAAGTTCCTCCACGGCAGACAGTCAATGCACAATATTACTATTTGGAACATCACCTGTGATCAGCTTTCGGAAAAAAGCGGCAACACTTGCTGCGTAACACATACAGCGCAATCTGTGGATGCTCTGTTCGGTCGATAGGGCTGGGAACTACTGAATCATCAACCATACTCCCTGGACTTACGCCCTTGTGCCTTTGCTTTGGTCCCGAAGATTAAGGAACCACTTCGTGGCACTCGCTTCAGAACTGTTCCAGAGATTCGACAGGCAGTAGACCGCTCCATTCGCATCATCAACAGAACAGGCTCTGCTAACGGTATACTACGCCTTCCACTTCACTGGCAACGGGTTCTACACAACGCTGGCGGCTACCTTGAAGGACAGTATCAGGTGCAAACATGTAACGCTTTTGAATCGATTGTGAATAAATAGTTGCTACTATTTAAGTTCCAACCATCATACTCATTAGTTTCGTTATTTCGCAGAGTACAACAAGTGATCGAGCCTGTTACGAAAAAAGAATCAGAGGCCTTTTTTGACGTTCATTCTTTTGGATGAAACTGTGTTTAATTTGGATTTTAAAAAGGTGAAATTTTCAAATTTCCGGTGCAGTTTTGTGCTATTGTGGCGAACGTTAGAACACGGGGAAAAAATCGTTCCCTTTCTTTCAACATTTGAAACTAACATCAAAATAATGTTATAATGTTATACACATAAATATTATACACATTCTGAAACACCCGCTAACATTTAAAAACGAGATCTTTATGGACTTGCATCCGGACTATCCCATTCGCTTTATGTATTACGTCAGACGCAACCTTCCCTTTATATGGCATTTCTTTCTGGAGAGCAACATATTGGGTTCTGGTAAGAAGTACTCAAAGTCGCATTTCAGATCCAATATGTCGTCGGCCCCTACAACGGTTTATATCGAAAGGCAAGACGCGAGATACATTGTACTTACATCGTCGCTTCATGTGTTAGAGAACGGTGCGTGATGCTAGACGCTTGTCCGATACTCGACCCGCCGTCCACAGTACGAACATTTGAAGTGTCTTTTGTTACCTCACAGCGAGGCGTCTGCAAAGGAGAAGCAACTAACAGGGAGGCCGAGGACCAGCCGGTAGATCTGCGAGGATTCTACGGAAAGCGCGAGAAACCTTTTACGCTTGCGTTGTCTGTATTACAGTACTGTATTTCCTGAAAAAAAAGGTCCCTATCATTATTCATGTCAATCATCTTTCTGATATCTGATTAGTAACAAGCGTAAAATAATCGATTAAATGGAAATGATGTCTGACAAGGTCTTAGGCTCTTTGAATTTTTTGATACGAACAAATAATCTAGAAAATAATCTGAGCAACTCTCTAACGTTGCTTCCAAATGATTACTACAAGAAATTTGTTACATTCCGGGCACACGATCATTCGCACACACCTAAAGTCAACTCAACTAATGCCCAGGGTTAACCGATTTGAAACTAATGTAGCGTGCACCATTCTCTGCCATTGTCATTGCCATTGCCATTTAGGCAGTACACTATCGAAATCATTGTCTATCGGTTAGTCAGTCGTGGTATTGTGTAACACATATCAAGCCTTATTATATTGGTGTGATGTCTGTGGTTTCAGACATTTTCACTTGTCATCGTTGTATAATTTCAGTGCCCTAATGCACCCAATTACAAACCTTTTCTTCCTAATCCTTCTTCTTTCCCGTTCTTAATAAATAATTTGCATGTATAGCCGACAGTACTGTGTTCGTCATGATTTTTTTATCAAAGCTATAACGAGGTGTATATTAAGTGGCACTTGACACCAAAAAGGCCTTTATGACTGCAATTTGAGTTGAATTCTCTTCATGATCACATCAGTCAATAAATTGAAAACGAGTAACAGTATTTCCGCAGAACCTCTTTGTCGATCTATCCATCTGGCTTCGAATATCCACATAAAGGTTTTTTATGTTAAAAAAATCATTTAAGACACTTTATAAAAAGAAATACGTCATTGCGAGTTGGGGCGATCTGATTCAAATATTGAAATGTTTGTTAAATTTAAAGGACTTAACTGCCGGGTTGTCAGCACATACTAAAGACAGCACAAACATCCATGCCCGAGGGGGGATTCGAACCCCCGACGGGGAACGACCTCGCGCATCGGCGCATAGCGCCTCAATGCTCTCGGCCGTTCCGCCGCGGCGGCGATCTGATTGATTATTAGAGTAATGAAATGTGGCCCAGATCGGTAATTATATTTATTACATCAGGTGAACAGTTTCAACAGTTTTAAATCATCGCCTGGGTACTCTTGAAAGTTTCATTAGATCATTTTAAAATTAAAACATCTCGCCAGTAACATCCCTTGCATGTCAACATGTTACTGGCGAGATGTTTTAATTTTAAAATAAAGAGTAACAAGGCCGATTATTTAAATCTGTTGAAACTTTTCCCGTGATATAATAAAAATAATTAGTAATGTTGGCCATATTGCATTACCGTAGTAATCAATCAGATCGCCCCCAAGTAGCAATAACGAATTTCTATTTATAAAGAGTCGTCAACGAGGTCCGATGATGGCGGTTGAATCTGTTCAAACTGGTCACATGATGTCACACAAATAAAATAAAATATTTAGCGATCTTGGCCATATGTTATTATTGTACCTTTATGAATAAAACATAACCGCGCGGTAGTAGTAGCAGAGCGGTCTGGAGCGCCACGTTACGGATCACACGGCCCCCTGCGTCGGAGGTTCGAATCCTCCCTCGGGTATGGATGTGTGTGTTGTCCTTAGGCGAGTTTAATTAGTTTACGTTTGTAAGTTTAGGGACTTATTATCAAAGTAGTTTGGTCCCATAGAATTATAAAAATTTGAACACTTTTTTTAATTACGTTAATTTTAATAGGTCACAAAACTTTTAATAAAGATGATGGCTTGCAGCTAAGCACTGTTTTGGGACCCGGCCTTCAGAAGGTTGATGCGGGTGGGTAAAGCACGTCATCAAACCATTATTCTACTTGGTGACGTTGGAAACACCAGTGACATCATAGGCAACAGCCCAAGTATATAAGGACGGCAACAGAAGATAGAATAAGTTAATTTAAAAATTTAAGAAATGGAACAATCTATAATCAAATAAAATCAAAACAGTATGTGACTAAATAAAGAAAAATTGGGAACCGAAAGGCCCAAAAGAGTCATACGATCTCAAACGGACCGCCAACTTCTTCAGAGGGTTGGAATGAAATAATAAAAAATTTAAAAAATTGGCTGTTTAAAACCGTGATGAAATCGGGATTCGAACCTGGGACCTTTGCCTTTCGCGGTCAACGCTCTAGCAACTATTTCCCCTCTCTTTGTTCTTTGAGTAGGTCTGTTCCTTGCGGTCGCTGATCGTACTTGTTCGTTGATTTGCGATGTGTTCTTGGCTCAGCGTTGTGTTCAAATGTTTGTTAAGCCTAAGGGACTTAACTGCGGGGTCATCAGTCTCTAAACTTACAAACTACTTATGAACTACCTTATGCTAAAGACGACACAAACATCTATGCCCGAGGGGGGATTCGAACCCCCGACGGGGAGCGGCCTCGCGCATCGCAGCATAGCGCCTCTATGCGCTCGGCCACTCCGCCGCGGCTCACCGTTTTGACCCGGCGCGCTGAGCCACGGCGCCTGGGACCAACAAAGCTACTTCGATACGCTTCACATCCCCTTCTCAAAGCTTTCCTCGCGCCAATACCTCGCATCCTGCTTATCAAACTGCACACACTGCTGCAGAGTGAAAATGTTTTGGAAACGTCTCCTGGGCAGCGGGTAAGCCACCGTGTCCTTTCTTCTACGTGTGCTGGTCATGGAGGGTTCACAGTAGAGCTGTGAGGAGCTCAGTCGGTAGAGCGCTTTCCCGCGAAAGGAAAACGCCCCCGCTTCGAATCACGGTTTACGCACTTAGATCCAATCTGCCAGAAAGCATCATTTCCACACACACTCAGCTGCACCGAGCGATGTGGCGCAGTGGTAAGACACTGGACTCGCATTCGGAAGGGTGGTGGTTCAAATCCACTCCGGACTTCCAGATTTAGCTTTTCCGTGATTTTCCTGAATCACTCCAGGCAAATGCAGGCGTGGTTCTTTTCAAAGGGCACAGCCGATTTCCTCCCATATCCTTCCCCGAAAATCCGAGCTCCGTCTGTAATGACCAAGCTGTCGATGGGACCCTAAGCTTCCTTCCTTTACACTCAGCTGCATTGTGCAAAAATATTCGGCAGTCAACAACTGACACTGGCAGAGGACATTTCGAAGTATGTGTAAAACTGGCGTATTAAACGTTTTTTCTGTGAATTAAATATGCATTTATTGTAGTCACAGACATTTTGTTTTTATCGGACAGTTGACGGGATAAACCTAGTGCGATTTGGAGTCTGTCTTATGTCTAGCGAATCCAAGTGAGCAGTGAATTATAGGATCGATCAGTAACAGAGTGGATATGAGTCTGATAACTCTGCAATCAGAGCAACGAGGCACCACCAGCTGATCATTGAAGTTACTCATAATTTTCATCGTGAGTATGTAATCATTTTACGAAATTGATCAGTTCGTTGGTATTTCCGAATGATAGAGCCTACATTTTGTAGCTATGTTGCTTTGCTATTAACAATATCTAAAATGACAATGTCTCATTTTGACACTAGTTAAAAATAAACATCAGCCTTCATTAGTATTTCTATTAGTTGTGTTCAAAGGAGTTTGCAGAAAGAAAATATCAGTAGTTGTCTCATTGAGAAAAGTCGTAGCCGCGGCGGAGCGGCCGAGCGCATTGAGGCGCTATGCTACGATGCTCGAGGCCGTTCCCCGTCGGAGGCTCGAATCTCTCCTCGGGCATGGATGTTTGTGCCGTCATGCTAGTTCATAAGTAGTTTGTAAGTGTAGGGACTGATGAGTCCGCAGTTAAGTCCCATAAGCTCCACAAACATTTTTTTATCAGTCCCTATATAATCGCAAGGAAGCAAATTTCGAGTTTAACCCTTCTAATGCATAGTGTAACTGATCAGCTACACACCTTATTTTTTCGAATATCTCTCAAACTGATAAACATTTTACCTCAAATTCATTTGTAGCTGTTTCTATATATCATATTTCACATGCAAGTACTTCGTCCTAGAAATCATAAATTGCAGAGTGCTAACTGAATCATTCCGACAGTTAGTTGCATTGAGTTACTCCTAACATGTGCCTTTGTTTACTTTAGTATTCCTCCTTTTCCATGTAAAAGTAGTCAATCACATACTCCTTTTACATTATAAGTTACTTTCTGGAAAGGTTGGAGGCATAATAGTCACATTTATTGCATCGAGTTCGCAAGGATGGGGCCCCTCCACGCCCACACCAACGTGGTGACCATCACAAAAGTTCTACTGTCACCTCCGTAATTAGGTTAGTTTGCTAAGGTGGAACACGGGATATGGGAATCGTGATGTTATCCGTACGTGTGGGTACGATCACCTATTAATACGGTGCATCTGGAGATAGAATTGGACGAAAGGTATACGAAGGGGAAACGTATGTAAGGGCAGAGAAAAAAAGTGCCAAGGCAAGAGCCAAGGGAAAAAAACCTCTGCGACAGTGGGGTAGGTTTTAAGGGCAGTAGCGGTATGCTATCTGCGACAGATCATGCAAGGGTTGGTAATGTTAGTAAAGGGTATATCTCATAGCGTTAACTTTGCTAGGTTTGTCATAAAGAATCAGTCCGTCTGATGCGAGGTTCTGCTGCAGCTGAGCTCCTGTGAAGTCTCCTGAGTCGGCTGCGGCAGAATACCTGTCAACATGGCCAAGTTTGTCCTGACAGTTAGACAGTTCGGTCATAGAACTGGCTAAATATGTGGGACGGTATAGGTTTGTTTGTGTTCAGTGCACTGAATATGGTTTCCCTGCCTTGCCTGTTGGTCGGCTGTGAGCTCAGCTGGCACGCTGCATCGGGTACCTCATGGAAGTACTATATAGCTGACGAGCTATGAACTTTTTGTTGCTATCAGTACATAATAATTTTAAGATTTTTTTTTCAATATTATTCTCCGTATATAAGCACTATTCATTAATCGTGGTAGCTTTTATAGCTTCAAATAAAAAGTCCTGCATTAAAGGGTTAATAATTTCTATGACTGTTGGTAGTGCAACGATTTGTGAAGTTAGTTAAGATGTAATGACTGCAGTATTAATCTTTCCATTTTCAAGTTGAAACAGGATTTTTAAAATTAAAGTAACGTCATTTCAGCTTGCCTCACCATACTGCAATATTATTTCGAATCGGCGAACAATCATATGAAAAATTTAATTAGTTCGCCATTTATCAGGCTGCATACTATTCTCAATTTTTTAAATGCGACATAAAGTCGTTGAGGAAGCAGGCGACTATGATGAAATGACTGGGTAGAACTGCTGTGAAGCTGGTTAGGTCGCAAATTTTTTATTATAGGTCACACTTCACGTACAGCGTGCCCTCAAAAATGACGCGTTTCGGCTTTACCATCATCAGATTAGCATCTACAAACATAAAAACAACAATTTATCACATGACAGAAAAAGTAGTAAGTTACATTTCATATTAAAAATGATGATTTACGTGGAGTTATACCTCTTCAGTGCCATCTGCACACGTGAACAGATGTAAGATGATGTTTGATACACATACAAAAGCAGACTACAACTTTAACATATTCGGTACTATCCAGGTAGACATTTCTTGCCATCAGGTGGCATTACAAGGCGTATAGTGGGGCCATATCGCATAAGGTTATGCATATTAATTATATAGGGCGGCTGTGCACTTTTTGTACAAAGTGTAAAATATACAAAGGTTTTAAAAGAACAATTGTACAAAGGCTTTTAAGAAACAAAAATTATCATTGATTTGTCAGCCGTTAAACCTTTTTGTTGTTAATCATGACAGGCTATACAAGCACCATGTAGTCAAAGTTAAAACAACATAAGCAAAATAAAAAAATAAATAAAAAATAGGTGACAGAGAATAATATTTTATTTAAAATGAGATAGAAAGCTCGACAAATCCAGAACATTGTCAGAGGTATTTTCAAAAATATGATTAGCGTTCCTTTATGACAGTTGGCTGTAGCCAACGATAGAACAAATATTAGTCGTAACATTGACACAAGGCTATTTACATCAGATAAGGAGGTGTAATTACATTTGTAGAAAGCGGTAGCATTGATCATAGATACAGGGAACAAGCGGGCTAGGCAGTGTTCATAATAAATCCCGAAAAATGTCAAAGAACCATTTCCTGTGGGAACGGATTTATTCGTTCAAAATCCCATCTGGGTTTTCCTTACAACATTTATAAATTTCAATATCTTCCAGAATGTCTAGGTCCAAGCCTTTCGGCTCTACATGAAGGATCTGTAAGGATTTTTCAATCGTTGAGGTGACACACCATAGCTGTATTATTATTTTTATTACAATGTTCCCTAAATCTGACCGAGAAGTCACGCCCTTGGGCAATCATTTTCAATTTTGTCTTTCTTGGAAGTAATATTTCATGTGATAATATTTGATTGTCGTGAGTCAGGAATAGTGAATGACCTCACACAGCAGGTTCAGATCTGGTGGTTGCGCCAGGACAACAGTTGTTCCGCACCGAACGCATCCAGGTCGGGCTCAGCTCCCGTTCCCGCAGTGTGGCGCGCTGCGCTTTAAGCCGCGCGATGTGCTACGGCAAACGGACTGTGCTCGATAAATAAAACGGCGATGCGTCACGCACGGCGCTTATCTGCATCTCATGCATATCAGGGGTGTGCGTGTCACAGCCAGGAGATGGAACGGAAATATTGGCCCGGATTCCGCGCCAAGCGCTGATGGCTGGCTGTCAGCCGAGCCCGCGGCGGCGACGCCCAGCCAGGTAACGAGCCGCAGCGACACGTGGGGCGCACGTGCAAACGCGCCCAAATACGTGGCGCCGCTAACGAGACGCGAGGAACGCGCTGGTGCCTGTGGGGGGAGGGGGCGGTAGGGGTGACTGCGCTGATAGCGTGACAGGAGGGGGTGGGGGCGGGGGCGGATTAGCGCTACAGCGTGAGGCGTGCGGCGAAGCCAGCCTGAGGACCGGCGCACACGTGGACGCAAACCGCTGCGAGGGACTTCAAACGCAGGAGGCACGCTGCAGGCTACACAGGAGAACTCAAAAGTCGCAACACACCCATTTATTTCAGAAACTCTGCAGGGATTTCGAAACCTGAATATGTTATCGTCTGTTTTTTACGGTAAGTATTGAACGTGGCCTTCATCTTGAAATATGCCATTTCGAATCAATTCTGTTTTTAATCCACAAAATGCAGCAACCAGTTGCTTGTAATAATTTATTTGTGACGACCGGTTTCGGGCGCTTGAGTGCCCTTCTTCTGGTCTCTATACGGGCAAACAAGTACATTGGCATTACAGTAAACCATATAAAACGTAAAAAAGTCGGCTTGAGAAATTTGAATTTGTGAGTATAAAAGTATTCGACCTGAGTGTGAAAGTTTATAAAGCTCACAAATTCAAATTTCTGTAGCCGACATTTTTACGTTTTATATGGTTTACTGTAATACCAGTGTAATTTTTTTTCCTGTATGAGAGACCAGAAGAAGAGCACTCAATCGCCCGAAACCGGTCGTCACAAATAAATTATTTCAAGCAACTAGTTGCTGCATTTTGTGAATTAATAACGGATAAAATACTTCAATTCTGTTTATTTTTATTTTTAATTCAAAGGCAGAAAGTCATACAAAATTTCATTGTCTGCCATTAGTCAGGACCCAGCAAAACATTTAAAAAATTGTAGGAGGCAAGGTGGAGGTCGATAGACAGGGTGAAAAGTAATTAAACCGGGAGGTTGTAGGGGACATCAAAACAATTATTTTTCCCTAATGTCATTTTTTCCTGTGAGGAGTACAGGGTGTCTCACGAAAGACTCCTGCCAGGCGTCCGCGGATCGCGCGGTTCAGCCGCCTCCACCGCATCCGGCAGCCACGGCAGCGCCCGATTCTCGGACTCTATTGTGCCGCGGGCGCATACACTGAGTTAAAGTCTAAAAAACATTGCAATCTGAGTAACCTAATCTTACGCTTATTTACAGTAGATATTCCAAATGATGTCCCTCTATGGAAATAGCGGCTTAACATCTCTTGAACACATCTGCGAAAACTCAACGAATTTCGGCTGCCGGAATCTGGAATGAATATTCGAATCTTTTTTCACGAAACAATAAATTCTGATAGGTATGTGAACAATATCCTGCATCCATTTTTCAAGAACTTTCACTCAACAGAAAGCTGTACGGTTATTTCATGCAGGACAATGGGAGACCACACATTGCCAATGCTTCTATGGCAGCAATGTGAAGTGTTTTTGATGATAGGATGATAGGATAGTTGACTGGCCTCCTCGTTCTCCAGATCTAAATCCCTGTGACTTTTATCTTTGGGGCCGGCCGCGGTGGCCGAGGGGACTGAGGCGCTTCAGACACGGTCTGCACGGCCACTACGGTCGGGGGCTCGAATCCCACCTCGGGCATGGATATTTGTGCCGTCCTAGTTCGTAAGTAGTTCATAAGTAGTTTGTAAGTTTAGGGACTGATGACCCTGTAGTTAAGTCCCATAATCTTTACAAACATTTGAACATTTTTTATCTTTGGGGAATGTCAAAGGACAAAGTGTATGCAAGCAATCCCCATACACTCGAAGAGTTGAAAGGCTGGATTCGACTAGTCAAATGCCCAGATTTCGGCAGGTGAAATTCGTCGAGTGTTCGCAAGAGATCTCAGGCCGAACTTTCCATAGAGGGGCATAATTTTGAACATATACTGTAAGTAGAGGTAAGCTTAGGTTACTCAGATGGCAATGTTTTTTAGACTTTAACTGTATGCGCCCACGGCACAATGTCCAAGAATCAGGCGCTGCCGTGGCCGCCGGATGCGGTGGCGGCGGCCGGGAGTCGTACCGCGCGACCCGCGGACACCTGGCAGGCATCTTTCGTGAGACACCCTTTATTTACATAGGTAGAGGAAGATTCATGTGGCGTCACATTAATTAAACCAACAAACACTTTTCCATTTTTTTAGTACCAAGAGACAACACAGTAACACAACACCAATTTCAATTACAATAGATTTTCAAAAATGCCTCCATTGACACAAAAACAAAGGTCACACCGTCGAATCATGTTCTGTCTGACACGGGAAAAAAACCCAGGAGTATCCTGAATTGTTCCTGCTGCTGCTACTATCCGGGCAACCACATACTCTTCCGATGCAACAAGAGTTGCGTAAACAAGGTTGTGCATCTCTCCCCACACGAAAAAGTCCAGAAGGGACATATCTGGGGGTCCAGCAGACCATGGTGCAGGACCACCTCTGCCAATCCACGTTTCTGGGAACCGTCGTTCCAGGAATCGATGCACACGACGAATGAAATGTGCCGGCGCCCCGTCATGATGGAACCACATACGTTGTCTTGTAGGGAGCGGGGCGTCTTTCAGCAATTCTCACAATGCTCTAGCGAGAAAATTGGGATAGTGCCTGCCATTTAATGGCCTAGGTAGCAGATACGGCCCAATTAAACAGTCCCCAACAACACCGACCCACACATTAACGAAGAGCCCCACTTCATGTGCGCTAGTAGCTGTGGCATGTGGGTTATCCTCACTCCAAACATGCGAATTGTACATTTTGGCGATTCCATCACGCCATAACGTTGTTTCATGGGTAAAAGAGGATGGAAATGTAGGATGCATTTCACTCTGTTCCACTGCGAAAACTGTGCTCTGGGTGGACAATACACTGGTTCCAGGTTGTGAACATCTTTAGAAAGACCACTTGGTATTTCTTTGCTTTCTGCATCGGCGACACTTCTGCTAGACATATTGATTCAAATTATGTAATTAAATACATCTGTTAATATTCCAACCAACACAGAGTCAACAACCACAGATTTATGTACCACAACATTCACAAAAATATTTATAAAATGTGGATGTACCAGGGTCAAGTCCACTGCACACTAACAAGCCCACTAATACGCAAGTTAGCACATCTAGAGGTAAAGCAATGTTATTCTCCACCTTACCTAGGGTCCAGTCCAAATCCGTTCCAGTAGTGTTTGGAGCTAGCCAATGGCGGGCAGCGTCCAGCGAGCGATGCGAGAATAACTCACGTCTGGAGCACCGTGTCCGGCTTATATTGTCCCAGAGTTGGCAAAGACAGCGCTGTAACTTGGACACGCTCTAAGTCGCGTAGGTTTTGCCCTCTTCAGGGGCGACATAGGGTGTCAACTGCTGACTTGAATCCCTTGTAAGTTTTATGTCACCGGAATGAAAAATGTTTGGCTGCCTCGTATTTATGCTGCCCGGTGAACAGACTTGCGATTTCTGCTGCCTATGTTGCAGGCTGAATGTAACGTACAATTGCTTCCTGGGACCAGGTGTCCATCGGTGGTCATTTAAAGACATGCATAAAAATACAAAAATCCAAGATCAAAATGAAATAGTATATCGCCCATGACCAAAAAATATCGGTTTAAGGGGAACAATTGTGCGGTCCCAGTGACCCAATAAGTGATTCTAGCATGGTGCTCTCAAGTGTTGCCGCGGTGGAGTAGCCGAGCGGTCTAAAGCGCCTCGCTGCGGAGCGTGCGGTTGCTCGCCGTGGAGGTTCAAGTCCTCCCTGGGACATGGGTGTGTGTGTTTGTCCGTAGGTTAGTTTGTTGTTGTTGTTGTTTAGAGGGGACTAGACTGCACGGTCATCAGTCCCGTAGGTTAGTTTACCTAGGTTTAAGTAGTTTGTAAGCTACGGACTGATGACCACGCAGTTTGGTCCGATAGATTTACAGACATTTGAACTTTTTTTTTTCTCAAGTGTTAAACAGGATGGGGCATCATCACACTCAGAGCTGTTGTCCGTAAGTCGGTAGGTTGTAAATTTCCTGCTCACTGGATTGGCGAACGTTATTCTGTGGAATGGCCACCACAGTCACCTGATCTCACGCGACTTGACGTTCGTATGTTGTGTCATATAAAGCAAACCGTATGCGAAACAAACCATTATGTATAACGCATTGAATAATTGTGTGCAGGCATTTCAGCGTAAATTTAACTGTGGATTCAGAGCCTTCAAATGTGCGTTCACTAAAAGGGACAGCATGTTGAACACCTTAAATGACTGTTCTCTATGTAAAACTTTCCAGTGTAAACATCCAAACAAAACAAATTGTGGAATAAAAATTTCTCCGGTTTCCGTCCGCGTCAAGTGGTTAAAACTCCACGAGCTTTCGATTGAGTACTCCTTGGCCTATGTCCAGTGCATGACTGCATAGTGTCTGTAGTACGAGCTTATACACACTCGCTGTCGGCTGTGACGTCACTGGTGCCTCGCGACATGGTCATATACAGGCATGCGTTGACTCGGAGTTCGATGCGCCCGCTTCAAGTATGCGATCGCTGGATCCCACGCCGCGCTAAGCTGCAGACCACCGTGTCTGTAAAAGATGTTGTCAGTCGTTTTAATTTCGATGGCTTCATTAATTATACAGTCCCAGAAGCCATCAGCGCAATCCACGAGGCAGGGTTCATCAGATTTGATTCGATGACCAATTACTAAAGCATGCTCAACCAAAGTAGATTCCTCTAGGTATCGTTAGAGATAAAACCTTTCGTGTTCCTTCCCGCGTTGTTCGACAGTTCGTACTGTTTGTCCGATATAAGACTGGCCACACTCACAAGGTATCTTGTAGACCCCAGGTGTTCTGAGAGCTGCCGCGTCTTCAACTGGTCTCAATAATTGCGTAGTTTCGTCGGAAGCCTGAAGACTGATTTTATTGTGTGTCTCTTTAGGAGACAGCTTATTTGAACGGCAAAAAAGAAAGTTTCTTGTGTTCTCCCTCGTTTGTGGTTTCTTTCCCACGATCGCGTAACTTATTTTAATGACAGTTCCTGAAGTGCTTGCGTAGGTGGTTCAGCTCATGGAGTATGAATTATGTCTACAACGGTAATCAAATAACTGATGCGATCTAAGGAAAAAAGCACAATAATACCACTGACGAGGAAGAGGAAAAGAAAAAGACTTTTTGCCATTCTGCCGTTCTTTGTTGCTACAGAGACAAAAGATCAGTCCGTCTTCAGGCCCCCGAAGAAACTAGGCAATTATTGATACAGACGCATAAGAACTACAAGGTACCTTCCGAGTGTGGCCAGTCTTAAATCGAACAGACAGTACGATTTGTTGAACAGCACAGGAAGGAACATGAAAGATTTTATCGTCTACAATACCAGGATGCTTTGGTAAACGATCATCGAACCAAATTTGATGAAACCTCCGTCAAGTCTCGAACTATAATTAAAGAAGCCATCGAAATTAAGACAAGTAACAACATTCTTAACAGAGATAGTGGCCTGCAGCTAAGATCTGTGTGTTATCAAGCGATCGCGGAGTTGAGGCTGGCGTATCGTACACCTACTTATCGCATGCCCATATATGGCGATTTCGTGGAGCACCAGTGACGTCACAGTCGGCAGCTAGTGTATATAATCCCGCAATGTCACTAGGCAGTCATACAACTTGACAGTGGCCAAGGAGTACTTGGCCGAAAGTAACATGTTCAACATGCTGTCCCCATTTGAAAGCGCTGATTCCAATTAACGTGCATTCGCACTTGGATTTCCGCAGAAATATTGGCAACACGTCTTCAGTAAGTTGCACAAGAGAATGCGTTTCATATATACTGTTTGCTTTATATGACACGACAGACAAAAAGTCAAGTGGTCTGACATCATGTGACGTGGGTGGCCATTCAACACAACGTCAACCAATTCAATGGTCAGGAAATTGCCCAATTAACCACTGAAGGACTACGCAGTTTGGTGGAGCACCATCCTGTTGAAAGGAAGAGGGAAAGTAGCCGTTTTCATTCATAACCACGGGAAACACCACTCCTAGGAACATTTACAGGTAGCTTTCTGTATTTAGTTTTGGTCGATAAAAATGAGTCGTAATACATGATACCCCACATTCCATAGTACTACAATACCTCCAAGTTACCAACTGCCTTTGAAGTATCCATCCAGTGTGGATTCTGGTCACTCCAGTAAAAAAGATGTCTTGTGCTATAGGGAGATCGTGTTATAACTTTTGAACCATAACTGCTACGCCTAATATGTTTACGGGAATGAATATGTCAGAGAATTCTTATCCGATACATACACGACCACCTTCCCATTTCAAAATTTAATTTTGATTCAAGATAGCCAATTTCAAGATGGTGTCCATGAGCCATACATACCATACATCACAAAAAAAGTAGTGAGAAAGGTATTGAATATAAGGAGAGGCATTGAACTAAAATTTGTGCTTTGGCCAGGATTCGAACCCGGCTCCTTCTGCTGACTTGGAAGGCGCTTTAGAGCCCTCGGCTAACACTGCGTTACTTATTGCCCTCCTGAACCCACGATTCCATATTCTGCTAACAGTCATTGGATCGCGACCAACGCGAGACGCAATGTCGCGATACGATAGCCCGCAATCGCGATAGGATACAGTCTGACCTTTACCAATGTCGGTAACGTGATGGTAAGTATTACTCCTTCTTACACGAGGCATCACAACAACGATTCACCAGGCAACGCCGGTCAACTGCTTTTGTATGAGAAATCGTTTGGAAACTTTCCTCATGTCAGCACGTTGTAGGTGTCGCCACCGGCGCCAGCCTTGAGTGAATGCTCTGAAAAGCTAATGATTTGCATATCACAGCATTTCCTTCCTGTCGGTTAAATTTCGCGTCTGTAGCACGTCATCTTCGTGGTGCAGCAATTTTAATGGCCAGGAGTGTAGGCTGGAAGCGATCAGTTTTTTACCAGTTACGTATGGAACGTAGGTGTCGCACGCCTTCAGGTCATATTGGAAGCCCTTATGCAATCGGAAAGGCGTCGAAATAGCCCTTGACTCTTTCCCTAACGCACGTTTAACCACAGTTGTCGCTCCAGATTCCGCGCGTTGGTATTTGTACGGAGACCCCTTCCAGTGTCATCCCATGTGTGCTTAGGGGCTGCGAGAGGACCCCATAACACTGTAGGAAGTCCATAGACACATGTGCTCTGTGTCGGCGTTCGTATGTTGTTGACACGCTGTTCCATTTTGCTGTGCCATAAGGGGTAGAACGTGTGCACGGAAAATGTATGACGCTTTGGTGTGCTGTCAGTGTCTGCCGAACCATGACTAGACACGAACTGTATGCATTTTTTATGGCTCCCACCAGACACAACTCGCAGATCTCGGGGAATTGCATTGTTTCGAATTTATACCGCTGCAGAGTTGCATTAATTCACTCAATGAATTCAGAACCATGTTTCCAGTATCCTGCATTAAATTTAATTTTATTAGTAAAACGCACCAATGGGTGTGCTTTTGTTCCAGATATTTCTGAAAACTATCTCGCGAAATATTGGAATTCGTCCCCTCATCGACAAGATTAATTGCCACAGAGCAGCGAATTCGTGTGCTTCAGGTTTTAAAGGTTCCAAGCTAACGCACGATTCATCTATGTTGCGATACTGCTGATTCATGAAGCCATTTAACTTATGTATATTAATACCTTATACAAGGTGTGCAAGCAAGTAGACTGCATACTTGAAGGATCCTCTGCGCAAAGTAGAGTAAAATAAACAGTTAGGAATTGCCACATACATTATCTTTTCTGAGGCTAGTAATATCTTAAGCCGAAGGTCAAAGCTGAATATCACCTGACATTTCATTAAACTTGTTGAGAAAGGAATTCCTATCCATTACAAGTAGTGCGAAGCGTATATATGTTACAAATGCTTCGTATTAATAGTTTTCAGTACGTTTTATCAGTGTTATTCTACATTTTCTTTCTTTCAGGTATCCTCACATTGTGTTAAAGACTGTACCGTGGCTAATTTCAGAGCTTTAGCTTGTTGTAATCGTCATGAGCGTCTTAATTATCGTCAACATTATTGCTGATAAAACTATGAGTTTGGCCTGTTATGATAAGTTTAAGATGGCAACATGGTGCGCCTCGAATTATTTGTTGCCATGAGATTAGTGTGTAACTCTTCAGGCTTTCCTGGAGATCTAATGATATCGTGGGTTGTTGGGTGTTTTGCCGGATAACATTGTTATACTTGCACAATATTTCGGTTGGTGTGCTCCTTCAGTGTATTTAGTGTTCTCACAACCGTTTGTTGTTTCTGTTGTTCATGAACCAATGCTCAATATAATTTTCAAAGAGTGCGTTCGAACGATGTTTCATGCGTGCTCCCGGATTTGAACATTTATTTTTGGCAATATGTCGAAGGGTTAATTAAAGTCACCATCAATTGTATTCTTCGGGTTCGTGTTTTATGTATGATCCAAGTTTTCTTTTTTAAGATTTCAGAAATTCTATCAACCGAGTCAGGAGATCATAAAAATTGCATTCATTTATTCTGGATGTCAGACAGACGAAAAAAACACAAATTATAATTGTGAACCCTTAACGTTTGGAATTTGCTGTGGTTTGTCATTACGTGTACGACAGTCCACGGTTTTAATAGAAAACACTACATCCAGAAAACTCGATTCTTCAGGGGTTCATATCTCAGGATCTATTGGTCACAGATGTAAGAGGTAAAGTATTTTGATAGCCCTTGCCAAGTAATCATTTATGTACTTGCGCTGTGAAATAAAATTAAATCAATTTCTTCGGCTGAGGGTGACGAAAGCACGATTTTTGTATTATATCTAGTAACTGTAGCAGTAACAATGATATTGTAATAGTTTTGTTATTATCGCCAGTACATGCAGACGGTTTTCAAAATTTTGTACCTGTGAATTTTCAATAGCTAGCATAACAAAAAAATGAAAAACATGGGACACATGTCTTAGATAACAGAGATACGAATAGATGACCAAAGTCAAGATTTTGACGCGAATAGACATTATGAACTGTTGTGTGATTTTTCTGTGCAACATCTAGTTGCTACTCTTATCTATTCCGTGCACTCTGAGTTTAACTTTTGAATTGTGCAATTATTGTCGAAGGTATTCAAAATTCATACGCACAGCTTTTAGGTCTATCTGTATGGGGTCAGAGACGTGGCGGCGTGGCCGAGCGCAGTGAGGCGCTATGCTACGATGCGCGAGGCCATTCCCTGTCGGGGGTTCGAATCCTCCCCCTTCTTGGGCATGGATGTTTGTGCTGCCTTTAGTATAAGCTAATTTGTAAGTTTAGGGACTGATGGCCCCGCAGTTAAGCCCCATAAGCCTTACAAACATTTGAACATTTTTATGGGGTTAGAACTGTGTATTTGATTAGGACAAATCATACTTTTTAGTCGCTTTTAAAAATATTTTAGTTTTTTGTTTTTAAAAGTAGCAACTGTTTCCTTGTTTTTGATCTAGTGTAAGTGAAATTTTTAAATCGATTACAAACATTATGATGAAATTGCAGCTGACGTGTGATAAATTTCAGGCTAATTTCCGTTTTCTTCTGTGGGTGAATCCGTATATTGCCTTCTCCTATGTATATCTCGTGGAAAGAGCACGAAGGAAATAACTACAGCGATTCGAGATCACATGGAGTTTATCATCAATCATTATTACCGCGAAACATTCGAAGCAGGGACAGGGAAAAGAAATAACAGTGGTACGAAAAGTGTCCTCCGTCACACATCGGACAAGAAACACATTCAGTGTGTTCTAAGCTATTGAATGTATAAGTCTATAACAAATCGGAAAGCCAGCAAACTTTTTCTAACTTGAATTTCGAATAAAACATTTTTCGCACATTGCGCTATAAAGTGGTACGATTGCAACCAGGAGACTGGGAGACGCGGCAAGCGCCATGTCGAGTCGCATACTGCCCGAGTAACTATGCCACGCCGCTACTCGAGTATCCCCGTGCGAATAATCCCATTAAACTACATACGCCGCGTCTCCTGGTCGCACAGTATCTCAGTCGATCGCCGACTAGAGTATACCCGAGTGAATAGGGCCAAAGGTCAAACCGATACGGTCACAACCGTAGGAGAATTGCTGCAGGCTGTCAGCAGAGGAACTACAGTCGGTCTCTGCTGCGTTATCCCATGAAAGCCATACTGCAGAACGCTCTCCTCACGGTAACGTTCGTCCTGCGTTTCACACTGATTTCCACACTTACTTCGCGCTGTGTTGCTTGACTGCCAACTATCGAAGTGCAGGCAATTTGGTTGACCGTTGTGAGAGTTTGTGACATTACAGATACAGGGGGAAGCTGATTGTATCCATGTGAAAGGCGGGTTTTTCCAGGCTGTTGGGTTCCCCAGCCGGCCGCCTACCAGCTTGTACCTAGTGAATGGGATACAGCAGGTACTCAGGTTTCTCCTAATGCGGTCGGAAACTGGAAACGCTTGGCTGAGCGAGGTCGACTATTCCAGATTGGAACTGAAATACAATATAGCCAAATATTCCAAAAATCCGTATAAAATCAGGGAATGATCATACGACAAAAATAATTATATGAATGGATTCAGGAGACTTGAGAGAATGAAACGCCGTAATTACAATTTCAATATCCCTTACAGATGAAAGGCCGATAAATTTCAGTACTATAATACTAATATTATAAGACTTACAATTATTGATACGTAATGCTTACCAGTAATAATTTAAGAATCAAATGGGCAGGTACCACGCTACTTCTCTTAAAAGACATACCACGTTATTTCTGTATTCTTTCAATAAAATTTGTTTTACTCTCTTCTTCTGCTTTTCGTTGAGGTAATATTATTCTTGTGTCAGAACATAGATTCCACCACAGAAACACAAAACATGAACCCAGCAAAACGCATTGCATTTATATATGTATTTTATTGTATTTAATATTCTTAGTAACGTCCGGTTTTTTTTTTTTTTATTTTTTTTTTTTTTTTTTTTTTTTTTTTTTTTTTTTTTTTTTTTTTTTTTTTTTTTTTTTTTTTTTTTGCATAATTGTGTAGTTTTATTTCGACTTCGGCAGTATATTTGAAGAGTGAGCGCCACGCTTAATGGCTATCTGAGCATAGAGCTTAAGTCTCACTCGTTTTGTAGTATTGTTAAATCTATAAATGTTTGTTAAATGTAAACAATATTTGTAGGGAGGTCGTTAAAACACTTAATTCTGTGATATTCAAATGTATAACATTTTGGAAGGGACATTATATTTTAAAGATGAGGCGTTAGAAAGCGCGGAAGGATACAATTTTGGAAGCAGAGTGAGCACGCTTTCTGGAGAAGGGACGTGGTGATGAAAGGTTGTGACGCTGGGTGGTTTGAAGCCGAGTTACCAAATTCTGATTTGAAGAGAAAGGCATGTGTGGACTTAGAATAATTACGGGACTGTGACTGCAAGACTTAGTCTCTGCTTGAAAAGTGATAAACTATGCACGGTAGTATGGCTGTGGAACTATGATAATTCAGCAATCGTGTACTCGTGTGATGACAAACTGTGTTTTATAACAAATACTTTAATCGCGGATTAATTACGAGTGATGATTTGGAACATTTACTCTCCAGTTCTTGTGGTACTTATTGTGCCTCTCATGAACACTAGTTGGAGGAATATTTACAGATGTATAAAATAGGACCACCTCCGCGTTTCATGTCTAATAAGAGTAACAAACTCCATTTATAAAGAATTACTTCGCAAGTGAATCACTTCCTTACATAGAATCCATTTCGTTGGTCATTCAGAGGTTTAATTTATGTTTGATTAAATATATTTTTACGTCATCGTATGCAGACTCAGATACTGGATAAACTACAGATTAATTATTGATCTTGTGTAAACATATTGGGTAGCTGTTTAGGGCATAGAAGCTGACATACATAACTCACCCCTATGAGCAGAGACAACGAGCCATAAACTTTTACTACCCAATGTATGGCCCAAGTCTTATTGGTGAGAACCGATAGGAATGTCGCATGGTAATGGCTGAAATTTGGTAAACTCGGCACACTGATCTCGGAGTACGAAGTACTCTAATTATTTCCACAACAGAGTGTTCCATACGTCTAGCCCCAAATACCCTTCTATGTCGGAAGTCTGCTAATTTCCTTCGCCGGCCGCGGTGGCCGAGGGGACTGCGGCGCGCCAGTCACGGTCTGCACGGTCACTACGGTCGGGGGTTCGAATCCCCCCTCGGGCTTGGATATTTGTGCCGTCCTTAGTATTAGCTAGCTCATAAGTAGTTTGTAAGTTTAGGGACTGATGACTCCGTAGTTAAGTCCCATAAGCTCTGCAAACATTTGAACATTTAATTTCCTTCGTGTGGACCAGTGGCGATTGGTGCTTTAGATGACTGGGGGTTCACTTCTTGTCGGCGTACACTTCTCTTCTAAACTTAATAATTTGAGCTGAGTAATTTGCTTCTGAAAGATACTGAATGGTGTTCATTTTTCTTTGATGATAAACACCAAAAACATACGAATATGCACGTGACCACTAAAACACAATAAGTAACTGAGTACACTATTAAGTGACTGTAACCAAATGAATCTGTTAGGATGAAGAGACAAGTCACCTTAGGTTCGCCTGACACTGTAAGTAGCACCCCCTCCCAACCTTACGCATGCACAAAGGCTGCTCACCTACATATCTTTTCCAACAGTTACATGTTTGTTAGAACGAAGATTATAAATGTCATTTACCCTCAAAATCGCGACACATTTGCAAAAACGTGCAAAGTATACCTGGAAAGAAAAAATACATAAGTCAGTGTTGTTCCCGAATTTGTTAAAAAGAAGATAGGGTTTAAAAAATTACGTGCAGTCGGTCTGGAACTCACTACCTTCAACAGCACAGAGCGATGCCGCTAACCACACTGCTTTTCTTGCTAGGTGTAGAGTAGTGACTTCATTATTGTTCATAAACTAATCTACTGAAAGCTTTTACAGTTGATGCGTCTTTATAGTGATAAAATATTTTACCAAATATTATGGGTTTTTGGTTAATCTAAAATGCGCCAAAAACAAATATTAGCCAGCCAGACCTTGAATACCCAGGAGCTGATGTCTCTACCAGCTCCAACGACTAAGTTAAAAGCGGCGTTTCCCCTCGCCCCTCCCTGCCGCGGGAGCGCCCATATGCTGCCTCCAGGGGGTTCAGAAGATAATTTGAACCTGAGCCGCGAATGCACATTGCAACGCTGCGGCCGCGCTACGACTTGAATACGTGCTATCTACGCGACGTAAAATGTTTCTAATTTAATAAAAAAAACTTGGAATGACATATAAAATGAACTGATGGAAGAACGAAACGAATAATGATAGTTTAAAAACACTTCTTCTTTTACTCATTTATTTACTTTTTTTTACGACGAGATTTTGTCCCGGAGGTTCACTGAACCAGTTAAACACAGGACGCGCCACCACTGGTGCGGACATAATCACATTAGAAACCATTTACCTGATTTCCAGTGTTTTAGTTAGGTGACAACAAACGTTAAATATTTTATGAAATGCAGTTGAATCCACCAACCGTTTTATTAAAATTTTAAGTATCAAGTACTTTCGATCATTGACTATCACTAGATAAAGGGTATAAAACAGTTCAGGAAAAATGCATAGATACAGCTTTATATTATGTATTATCCTGAACTGTTTTACATCTTTTATCCAGTGATGATAGTCAATGAGACGAAAATATTTTATACTTCAGGTTTTTATAAAACAACTTACAGTTTAAAATGCAATATGTGTATTAAATAAAATTAATTAGACTGCATATGACTGTGAATATGTGCGAATGTGAATGTAGGTATGGATGTAGTCCTGAGTGGAGTTACATGATTGTTATATTAGCACGAAACACAATTATAAAATAAATAAGAAAAGTAGAATGAAACGTTTGGTACTAGTGTGAGAATGAATGCAAGTGTGTGTGGGTGACGGACAATTATTGTATATTGGGATACCGAGAGATTTATATACTTAAATCCTCTTGCATACAAATTACTATTTTGTAATCAACTGATTAATTAATTGTGATCTAAAGAAAGAGTTTCACAACTAACAAGACACTTTACATCTATCTAGCAAAGTAGTCAGTCACGTTTTTGTGGCAAAGTGTAGTAGCAAATTGAATGACAGAATGCCTAAATTTATACTTAAAAAACGGGAACAATCTTCGCACTCTTTATGTCAGATGTAAATAAAAAATATCAGTCACCTTTTCCAGCAGAGAAGAACACCCTCATTGAGTCAAATTATTGTGATGCACATCCTTCAAATGTGTAGTTCATCAGATGTGTGAAGTTTTAATGTATGCATCAGCAAGGACGAGTGAGAAAATAGTTAAATACGTGTCACGTCTAATTAGAAAATGGAATATGACTCACGCATATTGTTGAGAAAAAAAGGAAATTTGTTGCATAACAAGACACCCCTGACCAAAAAGTTCATCAATATGTCTCATCTGGTTGTAGCACGGGACTTTCCACCTCAACACTTTCTCTTTGCAATATTTTTTAATGGTTTGTACCTCCAGAAAACAGACCAGATTCAATCCATGATAGCGAAACAATTGCAAAGAAAACGTAACAAAGACCTCAACAGCAGATCAAGAAATCATCAAACGATTTATTTTAAACAAATCAACAAGAAAAGTCTTTTCAGCAAATGAAAACACCTGTTGAAAAACACCCATTGTCACTGAGAATCCGAAATAAAAATGTAGTTTTTTGGACATTAGAAAGAACGGCAAATATTGTGAAATTTAGTATTTACTTTATAAAATATTGAAAGAGAAATCAAGCCATATGTATAGTTAATTTTCTAAAATAAAACAGAATTGTTCACCTTTTTACGTTTTCTAACCTGGATAACAGACTCAAGACTACGGAGTGGCTTAAAAAAAGAATTTTCATAACTACAGTTAAACTGTTATTAAACAGCGACCATTTCCTTCTAAAGATAATGAGCATTTACCATAAAGAATTTAAAAAATCAATCATCATGAAAGGAGGCTATATACGTGGAATAGGCCAGGAGAAACTGAAAGCTATCAGATTGACTTCATAATGGTAAGGAATAGATTTAGAAACCAGGATTTAAACTGTAAGATATATAAAAGGGCAGTTCAGTTCTGACCATAACTTATTCGTTATGAACTGCAGATTAAAACTTAAGAGACTGCAGAAAGGTAGAAAAGTTAGGAGATGGAACCAGGACAAACTGAAGGAATCGGAGGTGATTGAGAGTTTCAGAGGGAGCATTAGGCAAAGTTTGGCTGAAACTGGGAAAGTAATACAATATTAGAAGAATGGGTAGTTCTGAGAGATAGGGCAGTGAAGGCCGCAGAGGGTCATATAGGCAGAAGGACAAGGCCTAAAAGACATTCCTGGATAACACAGGATATACTGAACTTAATTGATGAGAGGAGAAAATAAAAAAAATGCATCGAGCGAAGTAGGCAAAAGGGAGTACAAACGTCTGAAAAATGGGTTTGACAGTAAGTGCAGACTGGCTAGAAGACAAATACAGAACCGTAAAAGAATGTATAACTAGGGGAAATATAAATACCGCCTACAGGAAAATAATAAAGATATTTGGAGACAAGATAATCATTTGTATGAACATCAATAGCTCAGACGGAAAACCAGTACTAAGCAAAGAGGGAAGACCTGAACTGTGGAAGGAATATATAGAGATCCTATACAATGGCAATAAACTTGAACGTAGTATTCTAGAAATGGAAGACAAAGTAGAGGAAGATGAAATAGGAGATACAATACTGAGAGAAGAATATGACAGAGCGCTGAAGGATTTAAATCGAAATAAGGCCCCTGGAGTAGATGATATTCCGTCTGAACTGCTGATATCGTTAGGAGAGCCAGTCATGAAAAAATTGTACCGCCTGGTATGCAAGATGTTTGGGACAGGGGAAATACCCTCTGATTTCAAGAAGAATATATTGATTCCAATTCCAAAGAAAGCAAGTGAAGACAAATGTGGAAAATACAGAACCATCAGTTTAATATGCCATGGTTGCAAAATACTAACTCGAATTATTTACAGACGAATTCTGAAGGTAGCAGGGGTAAAATATAGGGAGCGAAGAGTTATATTCAACCTTTACAAAAACCAGACAGCAGTAATTAGAGTAGAAGGGCAAGAAAGGGAAACAGAGGTTGGGAAGGGCATAAGACAGGTTTGTAGCCTTTCCCCGTTGTTGTTCAATCTGTACATTGAGCAAGCAGTGAAGGAATCCAAGGAGAAATTTGGAAAGGGAATTAAAGCTCAGGGAGAAGAAATAATAAACTTTGCGTTTTGCCGATAACATAGTAATGTAGTCAGACACTGCAAAGGATCTGGAAGAGCAATTGAATGGAATAAACAGTGTCTTGAAAGGAAGATATAAGATGGACATTAACAAGAGTAAAACGAAGGTAATGGAATGCAATGTCAGAAAATCAGGCGATGCTGAAGGAATTAGGTAATGACACAATAATAGTAGTAGATGAATTTTATTATTTGGGTAGCAAGATAACTTCTCATGGCCGAAGTAAAGAAGATATAAAATGCAGAATGGCTATGAGGAGAAAAGCGTTTCTAAAGAAGCGAAACTTGTTAACATCCAATATTTTCTGAAAGCATTTGTCTGGAGTGTAGCATTGAATGGGAGTGAGACGTGGACTATAAGGAGTTCAGACAAAAAGATGATAGAAGCTTTTGAAGTGTGGTGCTACAGACGAATGATGAAAATTAGATGGGTAGATAACCTAACTAATGATGAGGTGCTGCACCGAATTGGGAAGAAAATAAGTTTCTGTCATATCCTAAAAAAAAGAGGAGGGATAGATTGGTTGCTCACATTCTGGGACATCAAAGAATTGTCAACTAAGCATTAGAAGGAAGCGTGTGGGGTAAAAATCGTGGAGGAAGGCCGAGGGCTGAATATAGTAAGCAGATTCAAAAGGATGTAGGTTGCCAAACGTATTCTCTGATGAAGAGACTTGCACAGGACAGGGTAGCGTGGAGAGCTGCATCAAACCAGTCTGCGGACTGAAGACCACAACAACAACGACAACAACAGGAGTAGAAACAACCAAGGTAGACCACCCAGTCTAAGCGTGCGAAGCAGCGGTAATTAAGCTGGTTTTAATATAAAATACGTCTCACTTTTCTTAGGCATATATTTTCGCATTTTGGTTGTTCTTTGGTGCAAGTACTTCCTCCTGTGAGGGGGACCCCTCCCCGAACAACACTTTGCGACTTCCTTGGCGGTCGCCTCCCACATGTTGAAAAACAGTGCATATCGCTGTTCAGTAACCTTTGCAAGTTCAGTGTTCGAGCAGTTACTCTCAAAACACCAATGACATACGCGAATTGAGAGCTTTCCGAAGTGGCAGAAGTCAATTTCTAGATTGGTGACAGGTCTGAGTTTTATCGAGGCACAGCAGTTGCCCGTTTACTGCTCTCGTTGTCTGTGCCCGACATGCTAACGATTCCAGTGGAGCAGAGCGAGGCCAACCGTCCCATTTGTCGGCTTTAGCAAGTTGGTCGTCTGCCGTGGGCGGCGGGGCGGCACATTCTTCTGCGTCTCCCACCCACTCCACCCCTCGCCGACACACTTCACCCTCCACCAACCCCCCACCCCCTGTGACGACGGCGCAATTCTTCTTCCGCTTAGGGCGCCGGGCCTGCATTAAGAGTTCCGCAGCTCACTTAGCGCGCTCTGCCTCCGCCGGTTCGTCTTCTCGTCCCGGCCGCCCTCCCATTACTCCGCCGCCGATACTTAAAGCAAAGTACGAACACTGCAGTAAGCGAGGCGGCTGTTTAAATCGTTTCCGGATATCAGAGAATATCCTCCCACGCAGGCCAACTTCTTTCTCTCGCTGAAGACGCCGCAGCATGTCGTAATCCACACCATTTGTATCGCGTCCGCTGAAGCAATATCGAAAGATACAGTACTGTCACGCCTTATTCTCACAGCGAGCCATCGGAAACTGGAAGTAAGATTCGACGTCTCGTCGACATTGAGATAATTTTTGATGGGCTGATATGTACACATTTTTATCTACATATACATGTCTAGTGCCTCGTAGAAGATTCATCGATCCACTTTCACATTATTAACTGAATCGTGTGACGTTACCCATTTGGAGCGTAAAGTGCCCTATTTTCACGAAGTGTGTCGTAAACAAAATGTTCAAATGTTTGTTAAGCTTAAGGGACTTAACTGCGGGGTCATCAGTACCTAAACTTACAAACTACTTATGAACTACCTTATACTAAAGACAGCACAAACATCCATACCGCGGCGGAGAGGCCGAGCGCATTGAGGCGTTATTCTGCGATGTGCGAGGCCGTTCCCCGTCGTGGGTTCGAATCCCCCCTCGGGCATGGGGTTTGTGCTGTCTGTAGTGTAAGGTAGTTCATAATAGTTTGTAAGTTTAGGGACTGATGCCCCCGCAGTTAAGTCCCATAAGCTTCGCAAACATTTGAACAAACATCCATGCCCGAGAGGGGATTCGAACTCCTGACGGGGAGCGGCATCGCGCATCGTAGCTTAGTGCCTCAATGCGTTCGGCCGCTCCGCCGCGGCCCAGATGGAGAAAATCTCCAACCCGACCAGAAATCGAATTCACGCCCCCTGTGTGGTAATCTACCACGCTGTCAGCTTGATTACGGAGTTCGCGATGACATAAAACATGCTAGAAATATTTGTACTATTTCGCTGTACTTCGTCAATACCACACTGTGCAGCAATACACGACGAGAGAAGGGACAAGTATACAGAGGGCACTCTCTTATAATACTGTTGCATCTTCTACGTATTCAGCCAATAAAACGCAGTTTTTCCATTCGCCCTCCCAACGGCATTATCAATGTGCTTTTTTCCAGTTGAGTTCAAGTTCATAGTAATTCCTAGTTATACAGTAAGGTATAAGACATAAGGATTTGATTGATTTATCTTGTAAGGGAAATTCAATGGATTTCTTTTAGTACTTATTTGGACGACCACCACACTTCTCATTATTTAGGGTAAATGACCGAATTTTGCGCCATATAGAAATCTTATATAAATCATTCTGCAGTTGGTTTTGATTTTCAGATGACCATACTCCATTCTAAATTACAGCCTCGCGTAGAAACTACCTAAGAGGGTTGTTCAGATTTTCTCCTCTATCATTTGTACACTACTGTCCATTAAAATTGCTACACCAAGAAGAAATGCAGATGATAAACGGGTATTCATTGGACAAATATATTATACTAGAACTAACATGTAATTACATTTTCTAGCACGTTGGGTGCATAGGTCCTGAGAAATCAATACCTCGAATAACCACCTCTGACCATAATAATGGCCTTGGTACACCTGGGCATTGAGTCAAACAGAGCTTGGATGGCGTATACAGGTACAATGCCCATGCAGCTTCAACACGATACCACAGTTAATCAAGAGTAGTGACTGGCGTATTGTGACGAACCAGTTGCTCGGCCACCATTGACCAGACGGTTTTAGTTGGTGAGATATCTGGAGAATGTGCTGGCCAGGGCAGCAGCCGAACATTTTCCGTATCCAGAAAGGCCCGTACAGAACCTGCAACATGCGGTCGGGCATTATCCTGCTGAAATGTAGGGTTTCGCAGGGATCGAATGAAAGGTAGAGCCACGGGTTGTAACACATCTGAAATGTAGCGGCCACTGTTCAAAGTGCCGTCGATGCGAACAAGAGGTGACCAAGACGTGTAACCAATGCCACCACATACCTGCACGCTGGGTGATACGCCAGTATGGAGATGACGAATACACGTTTCCAGTGTGAGTTTACCGTGATGTCGCCAAACAGGGATGCCACCATCATGATGCTGTAAACAGAACCTGGATTCATCCGAAAAAAAAATGACGTTTTGCATTCGTGCACCCAGGTTCGTCGTTGCGTACACCATTTCAGGCGCTCCTGTCTGTGATGTAGCGTCAAGGGTAACCGCAGCCATGGTCTCCGAGCTGATAGTGTATGCTGCTGAAAACGTCGTCTAACTGATCGTGCAGATGGTTGTTGTCTTGCAAACGTCCACATGTTTTGACTCAGAGATCGAGACATGGCTGTACGATCCGTTACAGCCATGCGGATAAGATGCCTGTCATCTCGACTGCTAGTGATACGAGGCCGTTGGGATCCAGCACGACGTTCCGTAATGCCCTCCTGAACCCACCGATTCCATATTCTCCTAACAGTCATTGGATCCCGACCAACGCGAGCAGCAATGTCGCGATACGATAAACCGCAATCGTGATAGGCTACAATCCGACCTTTATCAAAGTCGGAAACGTGATGTTACGCATTTCTCAACTTTTCACCAGGCAACACCGGTCAACTCCTGTTTGTGTATGAGAAATCGGTGTATGAGAAATCGGTTGGAAACTTTCCTCATGTCAGTACCTTGTAGGTGTCGCTTCCGGCGCCAACCTTGTGTGAATGCTCTGAAAAATCTAATGATTTGCATGTCACAGCATCTTGTTCCTGTCGGTTAAATTTCACGTCTGTAGCACGTCATCTTCGTGGTGTAGCAATTTTAATAGCCAAGAGTGTATAATTACCAGCAAAAGAGGCTACGAGAAAGGCCAGATATCGCTTCTACTTTCTTTATTTATATAAAAATATTTTTATATATCTGAAGATGGACAGCTGGCCAAAAACCAGTCATTTAAGAAATATAAGCGATCTAAGCTCCCTAAAGATTCACATATCCAGTATTGATAAATTTCTACGTTAGTCAATGACTTTCCATGAATTAATAAGAACTGTGTCCTCTCTCTCTGACAGGAAATCAGTAATCCATTCACATAAATGAGACGATATTACAGAAACATAGAATCAGACTAAACACCCTTGTTGAGATACGACCGAGCGACGTGGCGAAGTGGTAAGACATTGTACTCGCATTCGGTGGGATGGAGGTTCGAATCCACCTCCGGCCATCCAGATTTAGGTTTTCCGTGATTTCCCTAAATCACTCCAGGCAAATGGCGGGATGGTTCCTTTCAAAGGGCATGACCGATTTCCTCCCACATCCTTCCCCAAAAATCCGAGCGTAAGCTCCGTCTCTAATGGCCACGCTGTCGACGGGACGTTAAACCCTAAACTTCCTTTCTTCCTTCCTGCTAAGGTACGGTATTGAAAATCTGTTGAAAGTGACGAAATATGGAATCTATTTTAGTTCCATTGTCAATAACACTCAACACTTCATGAGAAAAGAAATGTTTTTAGAACTTATGGGATTTAACTACGGGGTCATCAGTCCCTAAGCTTACAAACTACTTATGAACTAGCTAACCCTAAGGACGGCACAAATATCCATGCCCGAGGGGGATTCGAACACCCGACCGTAGTGGCCGTGCAGACCGTGACTGGAGCGCCGCAGTCCCCTCGGCCACCGCGGCCGGCACTTCATGAGAGTAAAGAGTTTTGTTTCAGATGAGCAATAGACTAAAAAATAGACTAAAAAATTTTCAAATCTTTGTAATCCTATGGGACCAATCTACGTTGGTCATCAGTCCAACACAGAATCCATGCCCGAGGGAGGATACGAACCTCCGACGCGGGAGGCCTCGCGATTCGTAATGTGGCGTACCTGACTGCTCGGCTACTCTCCCGCGGCAATCATATATATATATATATATATATATATATATATATATATATATATATATGAAAAAGTTAAACGAAAGGAAATTTATCTTATCGTCAAATCTGCGCTGTTTACGGGCAAATTGCTATAAGTGATTCAATGGTTACAAGATTGGTCAGACTGTTAAAAATAGGATGTGATCAAGTGCACGGTGAAGAACGAAGTGGTCGCCCGTCTGTGGTTACTGATGAACTGGTTCACCCAGTTGAAGAGGAGATTAAGCACAACCGTAAATTTACAATGGAAGTTTCGCAGATCTCACGATCATTAATTCATGATATTGTTACGGAGAAACTGAAATTTCGAAACTTTGCTCACGTTGGGTACTCAAAATTATTAGTGAACAACACAAAAAACAATTTATGGGCAGTGTAAATCAGTTTTTGACACGCTACAATGAAGAAGGCGACGGTTTTCTTTCTTGGGTAGTCACGGGGGATGAAATATGGGTATCGTACGACACTCCCGAAACGAAACGAAAACCAATGGAATAGAAGTACACTTCATCCTCAACGAAGATTAAGCCGAATCAAATCTTGACACCTCGGAATGTAATGTTGTTTGGGACAGAAAAGGCATTTTAGTGATTTATTTCATACCACGAGGCCAAACAATCAGTGCACAGTGCAAGATTGTAAAGAAATTGCGCCGCGCAATACAGCACAAGAGCTGACTATTTTATTTATTATTTATTTATTTATTTTACTATAATGCCCGATGTCACACGGCGAATGTGAACAAACAAGTCTTACGGGAATTTGACTAGGACTTGTTTGATCATCCTCCGTACAGCTCGGACCTTCCTTCTAGCGACTTTCGTCTCTTCTTACACCTAAAATCTTTCCTTTGTGGTCAACACTTCAACGATGATGACGAGCTGAAGGAACACGTTACCACATGCTTGAATGCACAGGCGGCAATCTCCTATGAAGAAGGCATACAAAAAAGCCACGCTATGACAAGTGCCTCTATGTAGAAAAGTAGTTTGACGGTTGTAAGTTTTGTACAATAAATATTTTATCTGTATCTATACACGTTTGTTTTATATAACCAAACGGAACTTACTTTGTGGACATACCTCGTATTATTCATATAGAAGAAAGGGAAATGAGCACGATAGCAGTATGATTATCGTTCGAATAAGAAATACGTTACACTTCCCCTTTAAAAATGAATGTGCATTCTAGGAAGAAGGACCCAATTGAGGAGTGAGACTCCATGGTCATGGAACAAGTCAATCATGAATTTTTACACAAGAATGGTAATAGAAAATTTTAAGTAGTCCTATGCACAAGGCAATCTTAAGACAAAGTGAAAAGAATCAATTAAGAAAAAATGAATTAGCTTAATTGTTTAACTTTTCTAGGAGTTTCTCGACAGAATAAAAGGAGTGAGTCATGTTGTAACCCTTCAATTTAGATTTGAAAGTGTGTGGATTAGTACAAAGATTCTTTAGTTCTTGTGGCAGCTTATTGAAAATGGATGCTGCAGAATACTGCACACCTTTCTGTACAATGGTAGTGTGATGCAAATGTAGATTCGACTTCTGTCTAGTATACACCGACTGAAAGCTACTAACTCGTGGGAATAAGCTGTTATTATTAAGAACAAACGACATTAAAGAAAAACGTATTGTGACGCCAGTGTCAAAATTCCCAGACTACTGAAAAGGGGTCGACATGGCGTTCGTGAACTTACACCAGATATTGCTCGAACCGCCCGTTTTTGAGCCAGAAATATCCTGTTTGCATCAGGCGAGTTATACCAAAAAATAATGCCGTACGTCACAAGTGAGTGAAAGGGGTCCTGTGGAACAGAAAACCATATTATTATTATTATTATTATTTTAAGAAGAAGGAAGGAAGACAGTCGTTTATTGTAGGTGGTAGAGACAGAGGGAAAACTCGCATCGTTTTGCTAAGGACGAGGAAGGAAGTCGGCATTGCCCTTTGAAATAAACCGCCACAGCTTTTGCCTGGAGTGATGTAGGGAAATCACGGAAAACCCGAATCTTGATGGACGGAGGGGGATGTGAACCACCGACCTCACGACCGAAAGTTCAGTGTGCTAACGACTGCACCGCCTTCCTCGTTAGGTGCATTCTGGAGAAGGTTTGGCATGCAGTTCACTATACTAATGAACTGAAGACAACTCAGAGGTGAACAAGGCAGAGACAATGAGTTCCCTTTACTACCGAAGTTGCAGCACGTTACCAAATTGTGTATTTGTACTGCGGCAAAGAAGCGGAGTCTAGAGTGAGGTTCTCGCAGCTCAGGTGCTGCGCGACAAGTCTGTGTATACGGCCGCGTACGACGGTAGGTACAAATAACGACTAATTGTGCCCTACGCTGCAATAAATTCATTTCCATACGGGCACATCAGATTTTAACTGATGCATGAGACGATGGCTTCCAGTCACTTATCGAGCTTCCATACTTCTGATACAGCCACTTGTCTCTTTATATACAGGGTGTCCCAGCTATCTTGTCCACCCAAAATATCTCTGGAATAATAACAGCTATTGGAAAACGATTTTCACCGGGATGAATGTACGGCTGGGGCCCTTGAATGTACATATTTGGAAACATTCTAAAACGAAAGCAAATGTGTTTTTAACACAAACTTATGTTTTTTTTTTAAATGGACACCATATATTTTTTCTTCAGAAATCCATAGCATGACAAATCACATAAACAATGGCGTTGATTGCAACGCAATATTCCAGTTACATCCCGAGATATTGCGACGCGAAATTGACGCTTGAAATACGCGAAACGCGCGGCTAGCGCACGTCCTGAGTAGCATGGGGTTCTCGCCTGAGTCTCAGGACGTGCGGTAGTCGCAATATCTCGGGATGTAATTGGAATATTGCGATGCAATCAACGCCATTGTTTATGTGATTTGTCATGCTATGGATTGATGAAGAAAAAATATAGGGTGTCCATTAAAAAAAAAAAAAAAAAAAAAAAAAAAAAAAAAAAAAAAAAAACCATAAGTTTGTGTTGAAGACACATTTGCATTCGTTTTATAATGTTTCCAAATGTGAACATTCATGGGCCCCAGCCGTACATTGATACTGGTGAAAGTCGTTTTCCAGTAGCTGTTATTGTTCCAGAGATATTTTGGGTGGACAAGATAGTTGGGACACCCTGCATTACACTGAGCTGCAGTTGTATGCAGCATACACGGATAAACAGAAAATTGCGTCGTTCAACTGCTCAAGTTTAATATTTTTTCATTTATTGACTCTCTCGTTATTATCTAGCAAAATAAATGTCAAATTCCCCGTATTTTCATACACTGTGATGACACGAGGACTGATGAACAGGACGCAGCTTGGAGAGCCTACTGCCTCGACGTATTTTTTTCCGGCGCTGCCCCGTAATTGAAAGGCTGTGAAAAGAGTCGTGTAAATCGGGCAGGTTGCGCCGTTCTTTCAGTCACAGCGGGCGACATATTTACGATACGTTGACGGGTGGCACGAGGAACTTTACGGCTGACGCCGTTGTCACACAGAGCGGGTCGCGGAAAGATACGGTCTCGGCGCAGAGTGAATAAAAATAAAGGCGGCGGCGACCACGAAAGTGTTAATGTCGCCTGCCAGCGCGAGCGCGTGACAACTGCATTGGTGGGCGCCCGTAAAACAGAACACGGCCGCCGAATATTTTTACTGCGCCGGCGCACGTGCCGCTCCACTTTACGAGTCCTATGGTTGCAGTAACAAAAATTTACGTCGCCTGCCGGTACAAATAAGCGGCCCCGCTTCATCATTCACGTGTTTTCACCAACAGATATACGTTTTCTCGCACCTCCGGGGACTCTGAACGTCCAGGAAAAATGTCCGAGCTCAGCGAGCCGGAAGTTGCTACGAATTCCTCTAGTTGTCTAAGATTAAAACAGCTGCATCTAATTAGCCTAGATAGGTACAATTTATATTACCGTCCAACCCGGCTTCGTAAGGGTGCGATCTACTAATGAAGAAAATGAAAAGTTGCTTTAAAAGTTATTAGGTATGTTTATAACAGGCCTATATCTCCAGTGGACTCGCCTGTGCTTTGTCTCTCAGGCAACCAGTCAGTTCGTCGTAGAAAAGCGATTCAACATACTAAATTCTTTGCTAGAATTTGTGAGAACTGAAAGAAAACTATTTCAGTACGATAATGAATTTAATGCACTGAAATAAATTAAAAATCTTTATTTTGACAGCTTGGAGCTTATACAGCTTCCATGGCAACAACTGGTGATGAACGGTATTTTTGGTCTTTCAGACAGGGTATTTTTTTCCAGCTTTTTGCAAGTCCTTCTCTTATATCTTCTCTCTGTCCATCTCCCCTTCCTTCTGATACAAACAATGGTATGTGAAAGTAACAGCAACAACTCCCACTTCAAGCATTTGTTCCATTAGCCGGCTGCGGTGGCCGAGGTGACTTAGGCGCTTCAGTCTCGGTCAGCACGGCCACTACGGTCGGGGGTTCGAATCCCTCCTCCACACCCCGCCCCCATGTCAGGCCATCTCCTGAAAATTACACTTTGGGACACTCCAAAAGTGCAGGCACTTCTCTGTCTGTCCCGCTTCCAACCTTCATATGGCTAAACATGCCATAGCTTCTGATAAGTCACGTTCTTGTTGCATTGCAATACCTGCTCACTACACTGTCTGAATCCTTCTTCTTCTTCTTCTGCTTCATTAGGACCCTTCAGGATCACGTGTGGCTTGTTTAGGACGTCTTCTTTCTTCACAATGCCTCTTCATTCTCTCGCTTCTTCTGTTTCTTCCTTCTTCTGTTATGATGACTATGATTTTGGTATCCGGCCACCTATGACCGTCAACCAACCGTTTGTACTACTCCCTGTCCTGCACCAGTGCCTGCAGATTCCTTTCTTTTATTCCTACAGTCTTCCAGTCATCTCTGACTTCCTTCACCCAGTTGTTCGCCGTATGACATGTTGCATTCCATATCTTCTTAGTCAACCTCCCATCGTCAACCCTCATGATGTGCCCAATAAATCGTAACATCTTTTTCCGTATCTCGCTCTGGTAATACCAGAATGTTGGTGCAGAGAAGGTTGGTGTTGGATTTACTCCACCAATCCAATTACAAAAGCATTTGGATTCAGACAGTATTTTGAACCTATATCGAGCGAGATACTGTCTGAATCCAAATGCTTGAGTAATTGGATTGGTGGAGTAAACCCAAGTCAACACCAACCTACTCTGCACCAACATTCTGGTATTACCACTATGTCGATTCCCGTAATGTTGTTGTCTCCAATCCGTAGAACCGGCAGAAAAGATGTAGAAACCTTTTAGTTTATTCTGAGTATGACTACACTTCAGGACCTAGACATATCAACTGATTCCCTAATTGTTTTCACCAGTGTACTAGATGGTTTTTTGAGTTAGCAGCTACCAGCTGCAAAGATGATATTGTTGATAGGTTTCGGCATTTAGTGCCAGTACATATCTGGAGAAGGGCGCTAAATACCGACAATTGCCAATAAAACTAAATTGGCTGCTGCTATTTTTAAAACCCAGGTGATTAACAATTGCAGTGGAGTGTGCAGACTTGTTTATTTCTAATTTATTTTTAAATATTTTGAATATATATATAGTATTTTGTTTACTATATATTCAAGATATTTAAAAATAAATTAGAAATAAACAAGTCTACAGCTCCATAAACTCGCTGTTACAAATACTGAAACGTCACTCTTGGAATTTCGTTAGTTCAAAATCAAATGTTAGTAAATCTATAGGACCAATCTGCGTGGTCATCAGTCCGTAGCTTACAAACTACTTAAACCTAGGTAAACTAACCTAAGAACAAACACAGGCACCCATGCCCCAGGGAGGACTCGAACCTCCACGGCGAGCAACCGAGTGCTCCACAGCGAGACGCTTTAGACCGCTCGGTTACTCCACCGCGGCGAATTTAGTTAGTATCGCTTCGTGCAACAATGAAGTACATTTGTGTTACAAAATAGTATATTCTACATACACCTACATGAAGTAAGATTGATAGCTGGCCCCACGTTCTGGGCGTCAGTGTAGCAAATGTGATTAGAGGTACTTTAGTTTCTATTTCAGCATTGGAGGGAAGTGTGTGAGTAAAAATCGTGGAGGGAGACCAAGAGACGAATACAGCAAGCAGATTCAGATAGATGTGGGTTGCCGTTTTTATGAGGAGATGAAGAGTCTTGCTCAGGATATAGGGCGGAGAACTGTAGCAAACCAGTCTCCGGACTGAAGACCATAACAAGTTAACATTATTGTGTAACAGATGAAGTGACGACATAAAATATATAAGTAGTAAAGAAATTTTTGTTTATTATTTTAGTCAAAAGACATGTGCAAACTGGAATGAAAATTTGGAATTGCTACTGTATCACAAGTAAGTTGTTCTGACTTGTAATAATTCACCTTGTAATGGGAGAACATGAACTCAGGAGCTCAGCTTTTTTCCCTTCGTTACTTTTTCTTGGAATGGTTCGATGACATATGTAGACGTGGACAGCTATTTAATACTCTTAGTTTCGTAATATTCATTAATTTGGATCACGATTATAACTACGTCCGAACAAATCAAGCTTATGTAACGTGGTATAGTCGGAATAGTTTAATGGTCATTAAATATTTTCATGCACGTTTTAGGTATTATAAGAACGCGAGTGAGGAGTTACTTTCTTGTATATATTATCCGTTCTGGTGGCTGTAGTAAAATAAAAACGTATTACTGGCCTTAATAGCCACCGACAACAGCAGGTAGCGAAACTGCACTGAAGGTCCTAATATAGCCAGAAAAAATTCCTAATCAACATAATATGCCGCCAAGGGTATTGCTTTATATGATTAAAAATTCTTGTGTAAACATAACTAAATATATTTTCAGCTGGAACTAAATACATTATTCGTTACAGACCTGAACAGATCGTCAAACGTATTATCACACTAACAGATAACCCGAGATAGACCAAACACTGTCATTCTTTTTTAGTATTTCAATATTGTTCCTTTCTTATTTCTGTCAAAGTTTACCATTATTCAGTTTTGTTTTGTAATATTTACTGTCGTCGTTTTTTCAGACAGAAAAACTGTTTTCTCTCGGTGTTTTTAGCGCATAAAATAGTTCCTTACAGTTTATCACACCAGAAGTGCTAGTGCTTGATAATGAAATCATCTAGTTACTATCAGTAAAATTAGAAAGGTGTATGTAAATTTTCGGTGTACGTTGGAAGGGAAGGAGATACTGGCAGGGTCTGCTAAATGAAAAGTGTCTGTTAATAATGGTCGTGGCTGGGAATGAGAGATGTCATATGAAAGGATGCAAATTGAATGTTATGTGAATCTGAATAGCGAAGGATAGGCGTGGCTGACACTTCAAATACTTCTATTGATTCTGCTTGTAATATCAGTTTATATCTGCATTAATTACCCTGTTAAAACCCTTCAAAAATAGTGACAAGGAGTCCGAAAAAAAAGTGACTGATGTTTCAAGTATTTATTTTCTGATTTAACTTCACACGTCTGAATATTCGCAGAAACACATTTACAATTATAGCAAAGTTAATTGAATACAATAACATAATACAAGATGGTTCAAAATCCTTAGAGTAAATGAGTGGTAAGTCGATTATATGCAATATCTGTCCAAGAAAGTAACTCCCAACCACTGAAAAGCAGTGTCCTACTAGGGACCAATATTCCTATGAATAATAATCGCCTCCCCACTAATCAGCTGGCACAGCTACTGCAGGAGATACTTTAGCAATAACCCCGTTGCGAACGGAGACATTGTCACCGGCGGTATGCGCCGGTGTGCGACGGCAACTGAAATTCGTGTCCCCGGAAAATAAAGGCTAGGCTTCGAATTACAAAAAAATGTTCAAATGTTTGTAAAGCTTATGGGACTTAACTACGGGGTCATCAGTCCCTAAACTTACAAACTACTTATGAACTACTTACGAACTAGGACGGCACAAATATCCATGCCCGAGGGGGGATTCGAACCCCCGACCGTAATGGCCGTGCAGACCGTGACTGAAGCGCCTCAGTCCCCTTCGAATTACAGAAGCAGTACTCGACTAGCGGTAAGCCGCTGTAGTCCCGGTGGATCTCACAAGCAGACCACATGGGTATCGCATTTTAGAATTTTTTTATATGTATGGTATGTGAAGTTCAGAACTTAAGTAACAATCATACAAAGCCATTCAACACAACTCTCAAACATTCTCGAGAAATCTCCTAGAAAAATTCTTGGAAGAATGATATGAAAAATAATACTTTTGATGCAATAAATAAAATTTTTCCTTATCGTAGTCCTGTTTATACAGATTTGTATGTAGTCCTTGAAAGGATTCTTCTCGAATATACATCCCGTCATCATTGAATTATTGTTAATATGACATTAATTAGTCTAATAATAAATAAGTTAGCATTAAACGTGTGAAATCACTTAGCTAACTCTGAAATTAAAATTATTGTTCCGATTGCTCCACTTAAACGTCATGGTCTATAATCTACTATATGAAATGGGTGACCATTATTGTTTGTTAGCATAGGTTTAATAAACGTCTCTCGAATATAATTTTCTTAGGATCGAAAATACGTAAGCTAGTGTTACAGCTATTACTGACTCTAAAATTAATAGTATTGTTTGTGCAATTATAAGAATTAATATGATTCTTGTCGTTAATGATGGTCCTGTATTTCCTAGTAATGTTACTATTAAATATCCTGCGTACCGCTAGTGTGACTAATTTATTGGGGTTTGATCGTAAAATGGCATAAGCGAATAGGAAGTATCATTCAGGTTGAATATGAATTGATGTTACTAAGGGATCAACTGGTACAAAGTTATCTGGGTCTCCTAATATACAGGGTCTCAGCTATCTTGTCCACCCAAAATATCTCTGGAACAACAACAGCTAATGGAAAAAGACTTTCACCGGTATCAATGTACGGATGGGACCCATGAATGTACATATTGGGAAACATTCTAAAACGAAAGCAAATGTGTTTTTTTAACACAAACTTATGTTTTTTTTTTTATGGACACCCTATATTTTCTCTTCAGCAATCCATATCATGATAAATCACATAAACAATGGCATTGATTGCATCGTAATATTCCAATTACATCCCGAGATATTGCGACGCGAAGTTGATGCTTGAAAAACCCGAAATGCGCTGCTAGCGCACGTCCTCAGGCTTATGCGTGAACCCCATGCTGCCCGTAATTGCGATGTTAAGTACAGGTAAGTACCAATAAGTAAAAGACTTGTAGCATCTATTAGTGCAGCTGAGGTGCTAGCGTTCTCGCTTCACAACCATAAAGTCTGTGATTCGAAACCTTCTGTAATATATATATATATATATATATATATATATATATATATATATATATGGAATAGATACACCATTTCAATACGTAATGGTAATTTTATTGACGATGCATCTATTTTTGTTTATTCGTAATTTTCTATATTTTATAAAAGGTTGTCAGTAATGATGATTTAAATTAAAAGGAGAAAACAAAAGCCAACCAACCAAACAAACTCGTGAGGGAGAACTAACTTCATGGAGGATGTAAGCAAATTTATACTATTTCAAATTCAGTTTTATAAAACATTTTGGGATCTCTAATTCTACTTGTTGTGTCGGGTTTGTTTATGTGTATGTACACGAGCTGAACGCTTTGTCCCCGCCGAACACGATGATTGAGTAGGTTAGCTGCTTGAAAAACCATTAGTAGCTACGGAGATGACTTTTCTTAAAAAGCGTCGTAGCTCTTCACAGACTGAACAATCAAAGACAACCGTCGTCAACTAACTGTGAAGCTGTACAAAATGTGACTTGTTTTTATTTATTTATTTATTTTTGATACCATTATTATTAACAATCTTTTAGCATTTATAGAGTCTTTTAACATTTATAGAGTATAGAAGAGTGCCTCGGTTGCACAGTGATAGAGTGCCAGACTACAAATCCAAAGGTCGCGGGTTCCTAGCATTTTTATCTGTTACTTTCCATTTCTTTCACCTCTGGCAGTATTGCTCATGTGAAAAATACCGAGTAGCACCGTGGTTCGGAATACACGTTAAACTGTACGTCCCCCTATAACTGGCTGGGTAAGTCAGTTCGAAGGTCGGAGGAAGGCAACGGCATACCACCTCCAAATAGGACCATGCCTAGTAAAGCACTGTTGTGTTCAAACCAATCTTCGGATTGTTGACTGCTTTCCCTTTTTTTAGAGTTGTTGTTGTTGTGGTCTTCAGTCCGGAGACTGGTTTGATGCAGCTCTCCACAATACCCTATCCTGAGCAAGCCTCTTCATCTCCACATAAGAACGGCAACCTACATCTATCTGAATCTGCTTACTGTATCCATCTCTTGGTCTTCCTCTGCGATTTTTACCCCACACACTTCCCTCTAATGCTAAATTCACAATTCCTTGATGTCTAAGAATGTGTCCTACCAATCTATCCCTTCTTTTAGTCAAGGTATGCCAGAAATTTCTTTTCTCCCCAATCCTGCTCAGTACTTCCTCATTAGTTACGCGATCCACCCACCTAATCTTCAGCATTCTTCTGTAGCACCATATTTCAAAAGCCTCAATCCTCTTCCTGTCCGCACTGTTTATCGTCCATGTCTCACTCCCATACAAGGCAACACTCCATACAAATGCCTTCAGAAAGGACTTCCTTAGGCTTAAATCAATATTTGATGTTAACAGATTTCTCTTTTTCAAAAACGCTTTTCTACCCATTGCCATTCTGCATTTTATATCCTCTGTACTGCGACCATCATTTGTTATTTTACTGCCCAAGTAACAAAACTCATCTACTTCCTTTATTGCTTCGTTTCCCAATCTAATCCCTTCAGCATCACCTGATTTTCTTACGCTGCACTCCATTACCCTAGTTTTTCTCTTGTTAATGTTCATCTTATATGCACCTTTCAGCACACTGTCCATTCCGTTCAACTGCTCTTCCAGGTCCTTTGCTGTATCTGATATAATTACTATGTCGTCGGCAAAACGCAATGTTTTTAATTCTTCACCCTGAACTTTAATTCCTTCTCCAAATTTCTCCTTGCTTTCCTTTATAGCTTGCTCAATGTACAAATTGAATAACATCGGAGAAAGACTACAACCCTGTCTTACTCCCTTCCCAACCACTGCATCCCTTTCATGCCCTTCAACTCTGACAACCGCTGTCTGGTTTTTGTACAAGTTGTAAATAACCTTACGCTCCCTATATTTTACTCCTGCTTGCTTCAGAACTTGAAAGAGTTTATTCCAATCAACATTGTCAAAAGCCTTCTCCAAATCTACAAAAGCTAGAAATGTAGGTTTGCCTTTTCTTAATCTGTCTTCTAGGATAAGCCGTAAAGTGAGTATTGCCTCCCGAGTTCCTACATTTCTCCTGAACCCAAACTGATCTTCCCCGAGGTCGGCTTCTAGCAGTTTTTCCATCCTTCTGTATATAATTCGTGTTAATATTTTGCAACCATGACTTATTAAACTGATGGTTCTGTAGTTTTCACACCTGTCTGCACCTGCTTTCTTTGGAATGGTGATTATAACATTTTTCTTAAAATCTGAGGGTACTTCGCCTGACTCATACATCTTACACACAATGTGAAACAGGTTTGTCATGGCTGGTTCGCCCAGAGACTTCAGTAGCTCTGAGGGAATATCATCTACTCCAGGGGCCTTGTTTCGACTTAGGTCTTTCAGGGCCCTGTCAAATTCTTCTCTCAGTACAGTATCTCCTATTTCATCTTCATTTACATCCTCTTCCCTTCCTACAATATTGTCTCGAAGTTCATTTCCTTTGTAGAGCCCCTCTATATACTCTTTCCACCTTTCAGCTTTCCCTTCTTTGCTGAGAACTGGTTTTCCATCAATGTCCTTGATATTCATTGAGCTGTTTTTCTTATCTCCAAATGTTTCTTTTATTTTCCTGTAGGCTGTATCTATTTTTCCCCTATTTATACATTCTTCTACATCCTTGCATTTGCCTTCTAGCCACTGCTGCTTAGCCATTTTGCACTTCCTGTCAATCTCATTTCTTAGTCGTCTGTACTCCATTTTGCCTGTTTGATTTACTGCATTTTTATATTTTCTCCTTTCATCAATTAAATTTAGTATCTCCTGTGATATCCAAGGATTTTTTGTAGGTCTTGCCTTTCTACCTATTTTGTCCTCTGCTACCTTCACTATTTCATCTCTCAATTTTACCCATTCCTCCTCTACTGTTTTATTTTTCCCTGTTTCTGTCAATTGTTGCCTAAAGCTCCCTCTGAAATTCTTAAGAACCTCAGGTTCCTTCAATTTATCCAGGTCCCATCTCCTTATTTTCCTACCTTTCTGTATTTTCTTTAGTTTCAGCCTACAGTTCATAACCAACAAGTTATGGTCAGAGTCTATATCTGCCCCTGGGTATGTCATACACTGTAAAACCTGGTTCCGAAATCTATGTCTTATCATTATAAAATCTATCTGGTATCTCCCGGTGTCTCCTGGTCTTTTCCACGTATACAACCTTCTTTTGTGATTCTTGAACCAGGTGTTTGTTATAACTAAATTATGTTCCGTGCAAAATTCTACCAAGCGACTTCCTCTTTCATTCCTTTTGCCCAGACCATATTCACCTACTATCTTCCCTTCCCTTCCTTGTCCTACTACCGAATTCCAGTCTCCCATAACAATTAAGTTTTCCTCTCCCTTAATTGTCTGAATAATTTCTTTTAGCTCCTCATATATTTCTTCGATTTCCTCATCATCGGCAGAGCTAGTTGGCATATAAACCTGTACTACTGTTGTCGGTGTTGGCTTCGTATCTATCTTGACAATGATAATGCGATCACTGTGCTGGTTATAGTAGTTTACCCGCATTCCTATTTTCTTATTCATTATCAATCCTACTCCTGTGATACCCCCAATTGATTCTGTATTTATAATCCTGTACTCACCTGACCAGAAATCCTGTTCATTCTGCCACCGAACTTCACTAATCCCCACTATATCTAACTTCAACCTATCCATTTCCCTTTTTAAATTTTCTAATTTTCCTACTCTATTAAGGGATCTAACATTCCACGCTCCGACCCGTAGAATGCCAGTATTGTCTTTCCTGATGATCACATCCTCTTGAGTAGTCCCCGCCCGGAGATCCGAATGGGGGACTATTTTACCTCCGGAATATTTTACCCGAGAGGATGCCATCATCATATGTTCATACAGTAGAGCTGCATGTCCTCGGGAAAGGTAACGGCTGTAGTTTCCCCTTGCTTTCAGCCGTTCGCAGTAGCTGTGTGGCAAAGCCACATTAGCTGATGTTACAAGGCCAGCTCAGTCAATCATCCAGACTGTTGCCCCTGTAACTACTGAAAAGGCTGCTGCCCCTCTTCAGGAACCACACGTTTGTCTGGCCTCTCCACAGATACCCCTCCGCTGTGGTTGCACCTACGGTACGGCTATCTGTATCGTTGAGGCACGCAAGCCACCCCACCTCGGCAATGTCTGTGGTTCATGGGAGTGGTTTTAGAGCATAGAAAATTAAAAATAAACAAAATTACCATTATATTTTAAAAAAGTGTTGCAGCGAAACTTGAACCAGCGAGCGTATGGTTGCAAATACAGAACACTACCATGTGAGTTACACAGGTAAGTTTTGCAAGTATTCTAATTATTGGTACTTACATGTAACTGCAAAACATTAAAGTCGATTTTCTCGAGAGTTTTTGAGAGTTGTGTCGAATGGCTTTGGCTTATAGTTATTAGAGTTCTGAATTTCACATACCATAAATATCAAAAAAATTTAAAATATAACAATTATGTCGTCTCCTTGTCAGGCTCAACGAATAAAAAAAGTTCGGCTGTGTCCAGTCACTTTTGCCAACGTGTAGCGCTACACGAGAAAGATGACACCAGAACTGTGAAAAACGATACTAGCGCGTTGGAGCGGCCAATATCAGACACGCTGACCTTGTTCTCGACTCGCTGCCACTCCGTGCAATAGCGTTAAGTTCCAGAACCAGCCCGAAAGTTGCACCAAAACTACAAGTACAGCGACACGAAACAAGAGGTTGTGAGCAAAAGAGAAGCGACCGCGGGAAAATGCGTAGCCTCGCGAATTCCCACAGCACGCGAAATCTGTGTCCCGGTGAACTTTCCTCACCCAAAAGATCAGGAATAAAAATTAATAATTGAATAACTTCTTAAATTCCACGAGCATCCAATGCGGTCTTACTTATATCTATCAAATTCAAACCTCATGCGACAAAACTGTAGCATCAAGCATAAACCTATATCTTCAGGCCTAACTTAAACAGTGACTACACTGCTATGGAGACCCTGTAATATATCTAGCCAGGAGGGTCCCGTTTGTTTAAATAACTGAAGTATTCGATACCATAGTTGGTCGTAGTATTGTAACCTAATATTCCATGTTTATATTACATAAGCAATTTATAGCGCTTCTGTCAAGTCATTTCAATCATCATCTGCATTACTAGGGTTTTGTGACAAACTAAATTAATTAATTATTGAAGCTTAATGTCGAACAATAATGGAAACATATATTAACACTGCGCTAATTGTTGTTTACTTACGATCTTTTCTATTATTTTGATGTAAAAAACTTATTATTACGTCATAATATTGTGTATCTCCACGTAAAGCAAGATTTACTTATGTTTTATAAACAAATTATTAAATGTAAAAATTTGTAACTTCCGTGTTCTAGAATGTTCTAGAAAATCTATAACAGATATTAATAAGCGCGAATTGGCGCGAACAAGACGAGTAGTAGTAGCATGGAGTTATGAGTCAGTCTTAAAGTAGTAATCAGTCAGTAGTTAGCATTGTTGTCAGTCAAAATGTAGTCCTGCAGTCTTACTTTTGTATTACTTCTGTGCTTTACCAAGAATGGATAAATAAATATACGTAAAAAAAACTTTCACGTTGATGGTTAATTCCATGACTTGGAAGAACCCGACGTCCTATTATTTTGTAATGTGTTAATGGCAGGCGAGCAACGAGATCTACGAGCATTCTACCACTGAACATATATAACAGGTGATGTATTAAAAATGTGGCTTTAATGTATGTAAAGTAAAGAAATAAATGCGCCACAACCCTATTAAATCGAATATACTATGGTCGCTGAGAGCACACGTTGTTGACATGCCTACCTTACCTCCGAGCAAATGGGTCGCCCATCCGAAGTCACCGGCGTGCGCACAGTCGAGGGAAACACAGCCACTTGTGAGCGAGCTGTCTAACGTAACGGTGTCACTATGTTTTCGAAACAGGAGCAACAAATTTGGATCAAGGTTGAACGTGCCAGAGGTGGTACAGCACGACAGTTTCATCAAGGTCTTCAAGACGCGTGCGGGAAGTTGGCATTGCCGCACAGAACATTGGCAATATGGGTAAAAGGCTTCAACCAAGGTCCGTAAACTATGGCAGACATGCCTTGGACAGGTCGTCCTAGCGTCTGTGTATAAAATGTGCATACTGTTGCCGCGTTAGTGGACAGTGATCGACGGCAGTATGGTGAAAGTTATGGTGATTCTCGTGTACGACTGTGCTGGTGTTAAAGGTTCAAATGTTTGTTAAGCTTAAGGGACTAACTGCGGGGTCAGCAGTCCCTCAACTTACAAACTACTTATGAACTACCTTATACTAAAGACGGAACAAACATCCATGCCCGAGGGGGGATTCGAACCCCCGACGGGGAGCGGCCTCGCGCATTGTAGCATAGCGCCTCAATGCGCTTGGCCACCACCGCGGTCGTGTGCTGGTGTTATCGTAACGCATTAGTTTCTCCATGGCAGATCGTCAATGCACAGTACTACTGTTGGCTTTTGGATCATCATCTGCGACCAGCTTTGAGGAAGAACCGCAACACAACCATCATTTTCAATGCATGGGTGCATACAGTGCAAGCTGTAGCTGCTTTGTTCGGTCGATAGGTCTGGGAAATACTGTACCATACACCCCTATCACTTTGATTTGATTTCGAAGATGAAGAAACCACTTCGTGGCATTCGCTTCAGAACAGTTCCAGAGATTCGACAGGCAGTAAACCGCTCCATTCGCACTATCAGCAAAACAGGCTCTGCTATCGGTATTCTAGGTCTTCCAACTCGCTGGTAACAGTTTCTGCAGAACGTTGGTGATTACTTTGAAGGACAGTAACATGTAGGTGCAAACATGTAACGCATTTGTAGCGGTTGTGAATAAAATACCGAGTTTACGATATTTCACAACTTAGTTAAAAATAACATGCGATGTGAACTGGCTTAACTCGTACTTCAGTAATAATGTGCCGGCAGTGGTGGCCGAGGAGACTGTCACGGTCTGCACGCCCACTAAGGTCGGGGGTTCAAATCCCCCCTCGAGCATGGATATTTGTGCCGTCCTTAGCATAAGGTAGTTGATAAGTAGTTTAGGGACTGATGACCCCGTAGTTAAGTCCCATAAGCTTAACAAACATTTGAACATTTTTAGTAATACTGTGATGATTTGCGCAGTACTGATCACCGTTTTCGTGAATAAAGTGTGTCGCTTTGGTATTTCCAATACGTTTCAACGAATACGCATGCCGCTCGTCATTTACATCCCTAAAGCTCGAATTTTCGGCCATAGAGGTACAATTTGGGCAGTGAATGAATTTGCCTTTCAGATCGCTGTGACGATGAAATAGAGGGTGACATTACATGGGTACTGCTCTGCCGGGGACGACTCTCTTTCTATTCATCGCAAAAGGGCGGCTAATTATTTTTAATTGCGTGGTGTGCGGCCGTACTGCCGGGCGCTAACGAAGTCGCTGCCGCCACAGGGTGCCTCGAAAGTCAGGCGTCCACTTTGCCAGAGCTCGTGCTTCAAAAGCGTTGGATGGTGCTGCCACAGAACATGACGCAGATACGCGTGTGAAGAAGTGTGCTTGTAACCACGAATCAGAGCTTCATTCGTTATTACTGTTTTTTCATCAGTCTTGTCTCATACGGACCGTGGAGTGGGTTGACAGTGGTTACATTTTTTATATATATAAAATCGCCCAATATCATTACTTTATTATTCCTTCAGGCTATTTGAACAAATTCTTCTCACCCTGTTCAGCCCACTCATAGACAACAAGCACTTTACAGAACAAGTGGATTTATAGAGCACAGGTACCGAATCTCATTTAGCAAATTGAGAATGGCTATTCGGCACTGGTGTTATCTTTGTTGACTTGTGCGCGGCCTACGACACAGTAAGCATCAGGAAAGATTAAATTAGATTAGCTTAGATAAATACTTGTTGCATAGATCATAAATACGAAATTTCGCAATGATGTGGAACGTGTCACTTTAATAAATACCAGACACGCAATACTTTAAGAATTTTTAATTGTTATCTAAAAAATTCATCTAGATTGTAGGAGTTATCGTTCAGAAATTCTTTTAATTTCTTTTTAAATACCAGTTGGCTATCTGTCAGACTTCTGATGCTACTTGGCAAGTGACAGAAGACTATTGTGGCAGCATAATTCACCCCTTTCTGTGCCAAAATGAGATTTAACCTTGAATAGTGAATATCATCCTTTCTGCTAGCTATGCACACTGCTATTACTCTTGAACTGTGTCAGATTATTAATACCAAATTTCGTGAGTGAGTTAAAATATATTGAAGCTACAGTGAAGTTCCCTAGTTCTTTAAATAAGTGTCTTCAGGATGATCTTGGATGGTTTCCAGCAATTATTCTGATTACACGCTTTTGTGCAATGAATGCTTTTTTACTCAATGTTGAATTGCCCCAGAATACGATCCTATATGAAAACAGTGAATTAAAATAGGCATAGTAAGCTAATTTACTGAGATGATATCACTAAATTTTGCAATGAACGTGATAGCAAAGTAGCTGCACTCAAACGTTTCAGCAGATCTTCGATGTTTTTCTTCCAATTCAATGTTTCTGTAGTTGAAAGTAAATTGAGCAAGCCTTCAATTTTATTAAATACTTGACTGGAAAGCCAGAGCTACAACAATATTCCTAATCGATATGGTGAAACTTCGATTACAAATGTTACTATTATTAGAGAAATAATGATGATAAGAAATGAATTTAATATTAAAATGAAAGACATCCGACAATTGTAAATAGTAATGTAACGAACCTGCAGGTTCTCAATAAATGGATGCTGCAATAAAATGAAACTTTCGATTTAAAAATGAATCTGATAAATCTTATCGCAAGCCACATCAATGCGAAATATTAAAAAAAAAAAAAAAAAAACTTTTCAAAGATGTACAAAGAAAAAAAAATCGGGATTTTCTGGATTAGGGTTTATTAAGGAAAAGCGTTTTACTGATTTGATTCATGCTAGTAATTATACTTAAAGCAATAGAAAATAGAATAGACTCACTTCTATATGAACTGGGTCCTAAAGAAAGGCAAAATTGGTTGGGGTTTCACAGAGGTAGAATCTACATCTTGTAACTGTGTTACACATTGTTCTTTAGCCACTAATATTAACCAATTACAATCAAAATTGCATGTATTATACATCTTTGTCATTATACTTTCATTGATTGATTGTTACATAATAATATTTGCCGCATGGCATTCACATTACTATTCATTATTTACACAGGAAAAAACATTCGCCGCAGCGGGTTAGCCGTTTGTACTGGGGCGCCGTGCTGCGGTGCGCGCAGCCGTTCGCCGTGGAGGGGGGGGGGGGGGTTGGAATCCCCCCTCAGGCATGGATGTTCGTGTTGTTCACATTCAAATGTCTGTTAAGCTTATGGGACTTAACTACGGGGTCATCAGTCCCTAAACTTACAAACTACTTATGAACTACCTTATACTAAAGACGGCACAAATACCCATGCCCAAGGGGGAATTCGAACCCCCGACCGTAGTGGCCGTGCAGACCGTGACTGAAGCGCCTCAGTCTCCTCAGCCACCGCGGCCGGCTGTTCGTGTTGTCCTTTGGTTAGTTTACCTTAGTTTAAGTAGTTTGTCAGCTACAGGCTAATAACCTAGCACTAAAGCTCGATAGATTTACAAACATTTGTATATTTTTTGAAAAGGTAGTCATCACACAGAAAAATCGTCAAAAACATTGTCAAGTCTCATCATATGATTGAATACATAGACTTTAGCATGGAAACCAAGCATTTCCGAATATAAGTTCATTAGACCTTTTCCGTAGCGTATCATAGTTCAGTCAAATGTTCAAATGTTTATAGAGCTTATGGGACTTAATTACGGGGTCATCTGTCCCTAAACTTACAAACTTACTTATGAACTAGCTAATACTAAGGGCGGCACAAATATCCATTCCCGAGGGGGATTCGAAACCCCAACCGTAGTGGCCGTGCAGACTGTGACTGACACGTCGCACAACGCTCGGCCACCGCGGCCGTCATAGTTCAGTCCTTGGAATTTGTACACGTTGGAAAAAATCATCCTGCATTTTTCATTGCCTGTTTTTGTCATGTTTCATTGGCCTCCTTCTATAATTGATATTAAATGTCGGTACTCATGTTGTTGTATTAATACACTGCTCAAAACAACTAGGGGTTCAGGTAAGTTATCTTACACAATATACATATGGTACCGTATTTTATTCAGATATTGATTACAATTGTAATTTTGTGTGATATAGTACGATATCTTGCTGTCTCAACTCTTTACTTGGAGTTTATATGGCGTTTAATTAGAGCTAGGCAGCGTGGGCCTGCCCTAATATTGCAAAACTCATTCTCGTTGGGCTTTAATATGGTGCGTGAGCACCTCGAAAGGCCAGTACAGTTGCACAGCTGCGTGGCAGGGACAGAATGAGGTTATCAGTCAGCTCTTGACCGATATTTGTCCATCCTTCCATGGATGCATTGTCCAGCTATGCAACCGTAGTGGGTGGTGCTGGTCTGTCTGCAGTGCGTCTGTGAAGTGCATCCCAGACGTGCTCAATTGGGACTAAGTTCGGAGAACAAGCTGACCATACGTTCAATTCCCTCAGCTTGAATCATGTTGTCCACCAGTGCAGCTCCGTGGGGACGAGAGTTATAGTCCACGAAAAGGAAGCCATCTCCTATGGCACCGGCTTAGGGCACAACAAAAGGTCCAACGATCTCGTCTCTATACCCTGACCAGTCAAAGCACCATTCTCATTGACGAAGAGGTCCGTACGTCCGCCAATAATGAATCCTGCCCACATTATTCACCCTACACCATTATATGGTGAAATTTCCAGAACATAAGTAGGATTGTTCCGAATTGCACTTAAGTGTATTTTCTAAGACAGCCAGAACGGGAGTGCCGCAGTGACTACACGATGCGATAATTGAAAACCTACCTCCTACTTCAACATTTCCCGTGTTCCTACTTTTACGAAATAAGTTATTTGCTTATAGCAACATACTGAGTTAATTTAATAAAAGCAACTAACAGGCTGAGCCCATCAAGCAGCCCGTGGTCACGTCACAGGAAGGACTGGGCTGATAGGGTATTGAAGATCACTTATTAACAACAATTTAAACAAATTCTTATTTATTAAGTAAAATAACAACTAAGTCTCTAATATGAATTAACAACTCGGACCACAGCAAATTACGGCCAAACCAATACACCACGACTAAGGATGATATATAAATATACATTTATGAAAATTAGCAAGTTAGAAACAATAATAATTATCGTAATTTAACTTCTTAAAGACCACAGCAGGGGCGATAAAATTAAATACATGACAAACACAGCAAAGAGAATCATGTTTTGCGCCAATCCGTAGACCTTCATCAAAACACACGGGCAGACGCTATGGTCGGACGCCCAGACACAGGCAGCTGCTCGGGACGCACGAGGTTCCGGTACACATATCAGTGCCGCAGCTGCAGCTCCGGTACTCAAGAATTGCCCACACACGTACACGTACAAATACAATAAGAGCTATCTGCAACAGCCGTTAAAAAACATTATAAAATACATGAAATAATTGATCTAAACCTTGACATTAAACTCTAATGAAATTCTAGACAATAAACAATTAACTTCGTTACGAATACAAAGGTAATTTACACCTGGCTCTTAGTAGGTGAACTTGTGCAAGATCACAAAATCAGCGTTGTAACCGTCCTTAACTCTGTATCTTAAGGTATACGTAACAGCGCAGCAAAAGCACACACACGCCTGCGAATTTGAGTAGTTCAGCGGACATACAACACTTATCGTACACAGCAGTAAGTTTCAGTTAGAGGTATCAATACAAACAAGTTCATGGGACGCACAGCAGGGAATAACACATGGAACTTATGGGAACAAAATGCTGCAACGACTGCGTTGCCTACTAGTTAACCGATCAGCATTCACAATAACGAGGCCTGCATGAAACAGATTAAATTTTCAGATTGCAATAGTATCGTGTGACTACAACATAAATACTCGGAGGCTGAGCAAGGCGACGGCCGCGGTGGCCGAGGTGACTGAGGCGCTCCAGTCACGGTCAGCACGACCACTACGGTCGGGGGCTCGAATCCCCCGTCGGGCATGGATATTTGTGCCGTCCTAGTTCGTAAGTAGTTTGTAAGTTTAGGGACTGATGACCCCGTAGTTAAGTCCCCATAAGCTTAACAAACATTAGAACATTTTTTTTTTTTTTTTTTTTTTTTTTTTTTTTTTTTTTTTTTTTTTTTTTTTTTTTTTTTTTTTTTTTTGCTGAGCAAGGCATAGGAATGTTCAAACCGGGCAAACTCATGCAGACGAAAACGGATAGCGAAGAAAGTTCCCCAATAACACTCTTCGACAACCGAGAATGTTCAGAACCACCATATACAGCTCACCATGTTTGAAGAAACGCCGCCACCAAGCACAGGACAAACAGCATTTACACGTTTCATCCACCCTTGGTATGTACAATGACATAACAGCTTCATTCACGGTCGAACAAGACCCAAGGCCAAGGGGGCACACAGCTCAGGCACTGGCTGTTTTCCACAAACAGCGGTCCGCGCAGTTGGCATAACTTCAAGTGCTGCAAACTGCTAACACACACGTCAGCCACGCGACTCGGACCAGCTAAAAGACACTTGCAGAGCACTCGCTCCCAAACACCACGTGGCCCCTCACACTCGCAACGTCCGTCCAGTCTCCCTGCGCGCTGTCAACCGCCTTCGCCTTCAAAAAATCGCACTGACGTGTTTTACGGCCCGCTTTAGATTTGTAGTTTTATAAGTTTTCAAACATTTTGGACCAAAATAATAATCTAAATAATAAAAAATTAATTAATAAAAGTGTCTGAAACCCTTTAGGAAAAAAAATTTAGGTATTGACAGGTTCCGAACCACCGACCTTTGGCATCATAGTCTAACGCCTTGCCCGCAAAGCAATTTTTTTTTTTTTTTTTAGCTTATGGTACTTATCTACGGGGTCATCAGTCCCTAAACTTACAAACTACTTATGAACTACTTACGAACTAGGACGGCTCAAATATCCATGCCCGAGGGGGGATTCGAACCCCCACTACGCTATTTTTACGCTATTTTTTCGCTATTTTTTTATTAAACTCTTTATTATTATTATACAAAGCATTTATACATAATATGTAAAAATAAAATTATCTACTATTGCTCCTGAAATCTATTTTATATTTTTAATATGTTGTTCATCTTCTGTTGGTTTGTTGTAGTTTCAGAAAATCATTGTTGCACAACTTGTGATACCTCCTCACATTTAACTTGTTTACATTCTTATTTCATGGAATGAAAGAGGAAATTTTGAAATTGTTGTTTATATTTGGGCAGCTTCTGTAATTTTTTGTGTTCTTCTTTAATATACATCACAAATTCTTCTAATGTTTTATTTTTGTTTCTAATGGTGTAGTTTATTAATTTTCCAAGTAACCAAAGATAGCTGTTGTGTTTCATACTGGGGTATAGATTCCAGTCTGGATATAGTATATCCTCTACCGATATTGCGTTTTCCGACGTCCTGTTGATAATTGCTAGCTTTTTTCGGGTCCACTTCCAGATGGTATTTCGGTCTCTGCAAACAAAGGTATGCGCTATTGTGTCTATCAATTGGCAGTGGTCACAATATGGGTCAGGCTATCAATCAGAAGATGAGTCCTACAATCTCATACTATTGATGCTAGTTGTTAACTGATGCTAATATGGCATTTGTAGATCCTAGATTATCATTTATCGTACGAAGAACGATGTGTTTTTGTTAATTCTTCACTGCGCCATTGCTTTGATATGAAAACGTGTAAGTTACAATAAGAAAATCATCAAATACGCGCAAGGTGCCGTATGCCACAGAGAGTTCTGCGCGAGGAATGGCACGTGACATCTAACGGCTGGTTTTCGTTAATGCAATGGAGGGTGTCAAATCTCCGTTATTTTTGTTAATATGTCTCAAACGATACGAGATATGAAAAAAACATAAGGGAGCAAAGTTGTAGAGAATTTTCTCCTCTACCAATTAGGTTATTCAATTTTCGTATCAGATGAACGGTTCGATTGCAATTACAATTATATTACAAACGACTTTTTTAGGTATTACTACCGTATTTTTTGTCCGAAAAATTTGAAAAAGGGAGGTTCTGGTCTCCGGCGGCCTATAATCATGTCTGTAAACTTTGGTGCTGATCGGTTGAACAGTTCGTCTTAAAAACAGGGAACACGTTACGGACAGACAGACAGACGGACGGACAGACAGACATACATCCCAAAATCGCCGTTATTTTTGCAAATATCTCTGAAACGCTACGAGATATGAAAAAAAATAAGAGAGCAAAATTGTAGAGAATTTTCTCCTCTAGAAATTAGGTTATTCAATTTTTGTGTCAGATGAATAGTTAAGCCGTTATTTTCATTTAAATTTCGAGCTGTCAAAAGACGATCGCAAAGGCCCACTTTTAGTGTTACTACCGTAACCTAAAGTGGGCCAAAAATCACATCGAACCCGGCGCGCACGCCCGACTACGCCCCTCTCCAAAGATCACACGACCAAAGATGAGCGTGGCATGAACATATCGATACTGCCACGACTCACACAACTTTCATTTAATACATTAACATACACTTCAATTCATTAAAATTTAAAGCTCTATCTCATCGTCTCTCTGTTAATCAACTTTCTGTTTACATAATCTGATGTAACACTTCATGCCGACGGCTTTAGTGTCTGCAAACATTGGAAAAAAATCACCTTGCATGCGTGTCATTGGCCTCCGTCTACAACTGATATTAAAAATCAGTACTTCAATTCTCAAGCTAATGTTGTAAAAAGATATAAAAAAGCCAAGATCGCTTATCATCAATTTTTATTTACGACGGCCGGTTTCGCTGAACTATGTCAGCATCATCTGGTCAAATAAAATATTTTACAAGGCCATAATCTGTTAAAAAGGAAAGACGGAAATTTAAAACATGCATGTCATTATAATAAAATAATAATTATCGCAGTGATAATTATGTTTTATTATAATGACATAGTGCACCTATGCACTGTAAATTGTTATATAACAACTGATTGACATTACAAGGTATGTCTCATCTCTAAATATGCCCGATCTTGCTCTTATGGATTTAATTGATGTATCTTCTCGTCTTATTATAATGGCATGCGTCTTTTAAATTTCCGTCTTTCCTTTTTAACAGATTATGGCCCCTTAAAATATTTTATTTGACCAGATGATGCTGACATAGTTCAGCGAAACCGGTCGTCGTAAACAAAAATTGATGATAAGCGATCTTGGCTTTTTTATATCTTTTTACAATATTATAAGTGGATCGCCTCCTAGGACGTAAACCAACTCACCAAGCTAATGTATTGATGTAACGATACTGCGTCTTTTGAAGCAACAACAACGTCAACCCCGGAGGTCATCGGCGTAAGTATGCTATTGAGAGGAACTCAGCTGCCCACAACGAGTGACTGGCAGGTCGACCCGTTGCAGCTCGTCCTCTGGGCCCTCACCAGAGACGGCAGCAGGGGCCCTGGGGAGCTCTGCGGCGGACGCCGTTATGCCAACTGCCTTCATCTGCGTCAGCCGGCCGCCGCAGCCCAGACGAATGGCTTTCCGATGTGAGCGCCACTGCCCTCCTGACGGCCAGTGTCAACGAACCACGTGACCTGTCTTGCAGACCATTGACACTCGGTACGCTACTGTCTGCTTCTGGCAGGGACCGTTAGCAAACCTATCTGTGCGCCACACTTACAGCGTTGCTACGGCGGAAGTGAACGTCGCAGTTCTGGTCGTTATCACTGAATACGTGGCCACAAGTTTTGCAATCTACATTTACATCGTTACTCTACAAATCACACTGAAGTGCCTGGCAGGGGGTTCTCCTTACCACTTCGTACTAAAAGGTGCGTCTGAAAATTACAGTGAATGGTCCCATATTTTACAAACTGCGCTGGCGAGAATGATGTGTTTGGGCAAATACATTGAGGATCATGTCCACAAGCGCTCCCCTCGTACAAAGAACTGTAGAAAATCGATTGTACACGCTGCGACCCAACTAACAGGATCAGCGTGAGAACTCGAGCTATTGCAACACAGGGAGCAATATGAAACAATGCGTTAACTTTTTTTCTTTTTTACCTCGTGGCGCTGCGGTGTGATTTTCCCACCTTTTAAGTCCAAAAGCGTTGTGTTGTACTACGACCAGAGTTAGCGGCGCGGTGTGGAGTCAGTGCGTCCTTGCCCTGGGATCGACTCGATGGAATTCGGGCTGCAAGTCTTCGAGTGGCAGGAACTTTTACGGAGATCACAGGTGACTTCCACGACCAGACCGTCAAAGACGGCTGTCTGCCGTCTTTCCTAGGATTTTAACTTTGTAAATTATCAAAGTTCACTAGACGGGCATTTTTTGCTAAAACGAGAACCGCTTTCGTTCGAAGGCATGAGGAAAAGCATTTCATTTCATGTTTTTAAATGTTATTTCTGTAATACTGTGTTAATATTGCTAGGATTTTATAATGCTAATAATTTATCATTGTCTATGAATGTGGCAAAATGAACGATTTCTCCGTGACGCCACTGTCCCTGTGAGAATGTGTACTTGCTTTATGCTGTGTGTGCATTAATGAGCATCTTCTTTGTGGCAGTCTGAGTGTACGTATGAGAACTTTCGTCGTCGGCTGCTGGCTGCACGGACTGTATCTCTGGCTTTGTGTCGATAGGTAGTCGTTACCAACCTCTGCTTTTGATACTATCAAAGAGGTTTGATTTCCGCAGGGAAGCCAAAACAGTCTTGGTCCAACCCGCCACTGCTCGCACCGAAACTAAGTTTATTGTGCGGTATCGTTCCCTGACTGACCAAAGAGGTTACTCCACCCTTTGGTTACAAGTTGGGTTGGCAATGCCCAGTAGCGAGCGTCGATAGGACACGCGAGTTTAAGCTCTCCCCACCACCGCTGTTTTTCTCGGGTTTTTACCGATTTCCGGTGATTGCAGGGACTGGCAGGCTGGCTTAGGTACTCTGTGGCTGCGCTTCGACCTGGTAAGACGTTCTGATTTTCTTTCCTCCCTTGAGATGGTAGCGATTCATTATCTAGTTTGTTAGACTTCAGAACTAGGTTCATTTTTCGGAGTAAGTTTCTCGGCTCTTGTATGAAAGTGTATTCAATTTCATTTCGGACATTTTGCGTAGGTAAATGCAGTGAATATGTAACTAATTCGGTTTGATAACGGTTGAGAATCGGTAACCTTTGTGAGACTAGCTGGCGGTTTACGAACTGGGTTTAATTTCTTTCTAGCTTTGTGGGATGCAACTAATGTGTGGGAATATTTTTATTTTGTATGGTGCTTGTGAAATATTCTTTTACATTTTCTCCTTCCACGAGTGATATGTGCTCTATGTGGTGTGTTCTTAGAACAAAGCCATCTGATACCCCTGTGTCTGTTTCTATGAAAGAAATTATTCGTGTATCTTTCTGATTTTCATTAGTACCTCACGATCTCCTCTCTGTCTTTTTTTAAATTCTTGTTTCGTTTCCAAACTTGTACTTTTCATTCAGATTCCGTCAGTAAATTCTCTTCTAGCCTTGTACGACTCCCTTCAATAGCTTTCTTATGAAAGGCTACCGTATTTCTAGGGGCTACATGCCGTATTTCTTAGTTGATTTACTCCGATTTAGAACTTATTCCACTTTTCTGATTTTTGAAGACTGAACTTCGTCCATCCGTGTAACACCTTCCAAATCGTGTCTAATTGTATTTCTTTAGCTTCCTTATGATATCCTACGCTTTTCTAAGGGTTTATATTTCGGAAATTGATTTTTTGTATTTTTTACTGGTTTTCCGAACCACGTGGTTCTGAACGACTTCAAGTTTTATAGCTAGCCACTTGAGTTCTCGCCACTGCTCACATACCAGTGCCTTATTATTGTGCATTCTTGCTTCGTAATTTATGATTCCGTTGATTTTGTGGAAATGTATACGATCTCTAAGCACTTCGCCTTCAGTGGGGTGCGAATATGTAATGTGTGTCTCAGTAAGTCTGCATGCTCCCGGTTTGATTTAAATGGAAATTAATCTGACTATTATCACGTACCATCAAGTAAAGAAAGACAAACCAGAGCCACCTACGAAGTTTATTTTTCTTGCGTTATGTGGTACATCTTGGTTCGCTGAATTTCGGCTACGATAGCAGCGCCTGCTTCTGCTTCATATCAGCACGCTGAGTTGGGTGAGATTCGCTTTGCTTCGCGCGTGTGAGTGGCTGAATGCTTACTGACTGTAAATCCCTCCTCCGACGATGTTCAGTTCAGATTACTATAAGTTTAGTTAAAATGGGATGCATTTTTTATTGTTTAACAAAATTGGTTCCCCCATTTGCTCATGTTTGAAGTGAATAAATAATTTGTCAGTGAATTTGATCCTTCTTATGAATATTACTTTATGAATACCCTCCCTTTTTATTTGTTATTGTTTTTCACCACTGCTGAGAACAAACTCAGATGCAAATTATCATGTTTTAATTCCGTTGCGCCATAAATGTTCTCACCGCCACCTTCATGAAATGATTTAGTTCGGAATGGCTTGTATGTTAATGGTTGTGTGTAATTATCGTTATCTATGACGTATGTTGGCCACCTTCTCTCTGTCTTCCTGCTGCTAAAGTAAAGTTTGAGTCAGTTCTAAATTCTGGGCCAGGTAACAAGATACTGTTGCAGGAATCCTTTAGGTGGTTTTACGGCCAGAGTTATATGTTTAAAGTAAGCTTTTTAATTGGCTCCTTTCAGCTAGAATTAATTTTACAACTAACGATGGTATTTCAACAGCAGTACTGGCCAGTCATCCTGTGTGAGTACTTCTGTTGTTCTTGAACTCCTTCCCGAACGCTGTTACTGGCAACCAGATTCTTCCATCTTCTACCTTCAACTCCAACTGTCAGTGCCAGTGGCTGATCATGACTCAAACTTCTACTACTGTTGCTGCTGCTACTAATGCCGCTCCTGGCACCACTAACTCTCTATCTCCCTCTCTGGCAGCGTCCTGGCTGTGATATTTATTTGATGGACCTGGCTGGAGGTGAACGCCTTAGGGGTCGTTGTCTTCTGCTATAACGTTGTACAATTTCTAGAAAAATCGATCGTCACGTTGCTTAAATGTCTGGTAATCTAATGGGACTTAACTGCGGGGTCATCAGTTCCTAAACTTAAAAACTTCTTACGAACTAATTTATACTAAAGACAGCACAAACATCCATGCCCCAGGGAAGTCTCGAACCCCCGACGGGAAAGGGCCTCGCGCATCGGAGCATAGAACCTCAAAGTGCTCGGCCACTCCGCCGTGGCCGTCACGTTGCTCTGGAGATCAATCCACTAGGTTATTGGCTTCAGGTCACCTTACTTCGAGAAGTAAGAGCTGGTCACGTTTGACAGTCTGTGATTTCACCTGAGGTGGTACGTCGATGGCCTGATCGCTGAGTCAATGGCTTCCGCTTGTAGAACGAGCGATGGACTACTTGTCGCATTCCGCCACATGTGAACAGCGGGTGAGACAGTGACCTTGCTGAATCTACAGCGTCAGCTGGTCGACGCACTGTCGGAATGCAGTAGCAGGTTTCTACTCGCCTGTGCCTCTGAACTGAATTAAGTTTTCATTTTTACGTCACGTATTATTTACTTTTCATTTATTACTCGATTTTATATCACTAATTTGTTTGCGCACTTTACTACACTCTACAACATATACCTCTGACTACTTTTGTTTCCGATGGTAAACTTCATTCTCTGGGTTGGAGAGAGAACGAAAGCACTTATCTTTTATGTTGTAACAGCGATATTTAACGGACGTCACTTGTTCTTACTCTCTGCGTGAGAAATGTGACCTCCACTTATTTTTATTTTAATAAATCCCCCAGTTTGATTTCAAATATTTTTTTCAAATCAGAATGACTTTGCTGTTCCCATTAATTTTTTACTCATTGTTTTCAGCAAGCTGCGTTCAGCCGTAGTTGTGCTTTCGAGTGTTATCTCAGCATTAACAATGACTACCGATATTTTTAATGACGGTATGATTCACGCTATTATGACTTATCCTCTTTAAAATTTTAATCTCTGCAGCTATTCCAAAATTCATGTCAATTCATAAGAGGTATTTAATTCAAATCTTTACAACATCAAACCAAAACGAAAGCAACATTACAGCACCTTGAATTTATCTACCATTTCAGTCTCGAATAGCTCGTGGGAAGATATAAACCAAAACCTCTCCGTTCGTGTACCGATCTCTCTAATTTTGTTTTATAGTCATTTTTTTCTATGTGTGTATGTGCGTAAAAAACGTATTTTCGCATTCGGAGGAGAAAGTCATCGATCGGAATTCCGCAAGTAGATCTCGCCGCATGGAAACATGCCGCCCTTGAAATGATTCCCTCTCCAACATCGTAACTCTCCTCAAATGTACAATTTCTTGTAATTGTATGCGACTTCACTACAGTGTTCATCAGTTAGTAGAATTACAAACTACTTACAATAAGGTAAACTAACCTAACAACAACACATCAACACATTCACCCATGCCGGAAGGAGGAATCGACCCCCGACGCGGGAGGCGGCGCGATCGGTAACATGGCGCTCCAGACCGCTCGGCAGTTCCCACGCGGCTCATCTGTCTCCTCTGTATCGCGATAATACAACCTCTGAAATAAAGTTCGGTGAATAGTTATGTAACATTAACGTAGACGTACAATGAACTACAGTATACCTTACTGTCCTTCGAATTAGTGACCTACCAAAGCCGCACCGCTGAGCTCTGCGATAGATGTCCTGGAAACTTTCCATGACGTCTTCCTTTTGTTTTATATATGAATGCATCTTTTCGCAGCGATACTCATTAATGAAATCTTCTCGGGTTACAAGCCACGTCAAGTGGTTTACTGCCCACTAGCTTTCGACAGAGAACTGCTCTGCCATTGTCAAGCCGCTGCCGTGCGTATATAGCCGTGGCGCCGCCAATGACGTCACTGGTGCTCAGTTACATGACCATATAAGGCAATGTTTTGGTCAGGCCTACGCCGCGCCCGCTTCAACTCCGCAACTACGGGATCCCAAGCCGTACTGAGCTGAAAACCGCCGTCTTTATTGAGGGTGTTTCCTGAAATTCTGATCTCTACTGCCTCGTTTATTACGATGCCCCAGAAGCTGTTGGTCCGTTTAATAATAGACGTCTCGTCGAAAGCAATTCGGTGTCCGTTTTTCTGAGGTGGAACATGCTTTAGAAAACGGAGCCGCGGTGGAGCAGCCGAGCGGTCTAAAGCGTCTCGCTGCGGAGCGCGCGGTTGCTCGCCGTGGAGGTTCGAGTTCTCCCTGGGGCATGGGTGTGTGTTTGTCCTTAGGTTAGTTTACCCAGGTTTAAGTAGTTTGTAAGCTACGGACTGATGACCAAGCACTTTGGTCCGATAGATTTACAAACATTTAAACATTTGATAGCAGAGCGAGTTCGGTGTAACTTTGTACTTTCTGTTCTCTGATGCTATGTATATGGTTCCAGATTTAACTATGGCTAATGATGTAAAGGATCCAACTTGGCTGAGGCGTTCGGACTTGCAATAACAATAAGAACAAAGGAAAATCGAAGCCAAGGGTACAGTACGTGAAATGGTTGAATTGGTGCGTCAGCATAGTTGTGAGCCCACCAACAAAATCACACAACCGCAGGAGGTAAGTTTGGCCGCTTCCGCCATAGCTGCAGCTTTAGAGGCGATGCTTGAAGTAGTGCAAGGTGAATCGTCACCCCCGGTTAGGTAGGTACGCGGTTGCAAGCACGTCTTAATCATTATATTGATAGGAGGTAAGCTGCATGTCCTCGGGGAAAGTGACGGCTGTAGTTTCCCCTTGCTTTCAACCGATCACAGTAACTGTGTGGCAAAGCCACGTTAGCTGATGTTACAATGCAGTCTCAGTCAATAATCCAGACCGTTGTCCCTGTAACTACTGAAAAGACTGCTGCCCCTTTTCAGGAACCACACGTTTTTCTGGCCTTTCCGCAGATACCCCTCCACTACGGCTGCACCTATGGTACGGCAAGGCACCCCACCTCGTCATTGTCTATGGTACATGGGGATGGTGGTTTTTTGTTAAAAATTTAAATTAAGATATCTTCTGTATCCATGACGTGATTCTGATGAAATAAGGCTGTGTGTGTGGTATCAAATTATTTTTTTTTAATTTAATTTTTACGTATAATTATTTGCGTTGAATTTTTGAAGCACAAGACTGGGTCAACCCCACCATCCGGAAGGCTAGTGACACAAATAAGGCTGTGTGTGTGTGTGTGTGTGTGTGTGTGTGTGTGTGAGTGTATGGTATCAAATTAATTTTTTATTTTAATTTTCACATATTTAATAATTCGCGTTTAATTTTTGAAGCACTCAAACTTGGTCAACCCCACCATCCGGAAGCCTAGTAACCTTACCGAGCGCAGAGCATACTGCTCTCTAGCTAAGTGTAAAACGCTGTGACAACGTCCACGTAATCAGAGAACGAATATTTTGTGTCCCGACTTCGTCGCCGCTTTTGTGTCCCAGCCTCGTCGTAGGTGTCGGTGGCCGAGTGGAATGAGACCGACACGCTGGTGCAGGTACGGAGGGGAGCAGCCAGAAACTATAAACACTCGAGTAAATTAGAAAGAGATATATTGCACAGAATGTAACAATACTTAACTTTTACATAGTACTGCAGAATGTTGATACATAGTTGTTAGAGGCCTGCCTAGTGCCTGTACAATAGCAAAGTCTTCACTCGTGCCTATCGGATTACGAAGGTCCTCCCAGGTTGCTATCTCAGTCCGAAGTGCGAAGTCTTCAATCGTGCCTATCTGATTACGAAGGTCGTAACTGTTTGCTAGCTCAGTCCGAAGTGACCGGTGTCTTTTCAGTGGTGGCCACGAGCGGGGTCCCAGCAGAGGGCGCTCGTGGCTGTCGTCGGAAGAACGCCGCGCCGTGCATGCATGGCGGCGCGCGGCGAAAGTAGGTGGCGCGCACTTTGTACTTGTGCGACACCACACCCCTCCCCCCCAAACCGCCGCGCCGTCGTGGCGTAGGGCTGAGGGCCACGGCGACGGCACTGGGAGGAGGGCCTGGGCGGGGGCGTTACTGGTGGGACGGGCGTCGTAGCGGAGGCCGGGATCGAGACGCCGTCCGCGCCCCGGCATCCGCCTTGCGATCCTCCAGGGAACCCGCCGAAACCTGGGGAAGGGCGCCCGCCCCCGCCCAGAGGGAGCAGGTCATCTTCTTCTGAGGTGCGTGGCCCAAGCTGGGGGGGCCCGCACGGTCCCGGAGTCCCTCTCGGTGACGCTGTCATCTGCGGCGGCGACAGCGGCGGCGACGACTGCGTCGGATGTACGTCGACGTCCATAGGGATCTCGTAGTCCGGGGACGAACGATGTGGTTGTGCTCCCTGGCGGTGAACTGGGTCTGGAATCAAGAAACCGGAGACAGGATCGCGCGGTCTGTGCAGGCGCAATTGGTTTGCGTGGCGCCGCAGCTCCGACCCTGTGGAAGAACGTACAACAAACATATTGCGCCCAAGCACGCGTTGAATGGTGCCCGGCAACCATGTCTTCTTGTTTCCAGCAAACACCCTGTACAGCACCGGCGTGGAAACCTGAAAACGCGTAGCGCCATACGAACCGACTCGGTGCGTGGGAGGCTGCAGCAGGTGAAGGAGAGTGCGGTGACGGCGGCCGTGTAGCAGCTCGGCAGGAGACGGGCCGTCACGTGGCATGCACCGATACGTAGACAGGAAAATTTGAAGAGCTTGCTGCCTGGAGTGCTGACCTGTCATCTTCTCCATGTGAGACTTGAATGTTCGAACGAAACGTTCTGCTTCACCATTGGACTGAGGGTGAAAAGGTGCGGTGGTGATATGCTGAATGCCATTCACACGACAAAACTGTTGAAATTCCGCACTAACAAACTGAGGTCCATTGTCACTGACGATAGTTTCAGGCAAGCCTTCGATGCAAAACACCGATGTTAAGGCACTGATTGTACTAGAAGCTGTCGTTGAGTTCATGGCAATCACAAAAGGAAACTTGCTGAAAGCGTCTACAACAATTAACCAGCGCGTATTCCAGAAAGGTCCGGCAAAGTCAATATGGAAACGTTGCCATGGTCCCTTGGGGCGTGGCCAGTCTGAGAAACGTTGCGGTGGAGCCGCCTGATGCTCCGCACAAACAGTACACTGTGACGTCATATCCTCTATCTGAGCGTCCATACCAACCCAGGTACAATGACGTCTGGCCAATTGCTTTGTCCTAACAATGCCCCAATGTCCTTGATGCAGGAGGCGTAACACTTCTCGTTGCAGGGAACGAGGAACAATCACTCTTGCTTGGTCGTTGTCGGTATGCAACAACAGTACCCTGACTGAAAGAGAATGCATGACGTTGTGCAAAATAACGTCGAACCAGAGGCCGATCAATGTCTTTGGCTCTGGCAGGCCACCCTGAGCGAACAAAACGTGCCACCACACTTAGGTCTGCATCCGCAGCTGTTTCCTGTGCAACCCGACGAGAGTTCAAAGGAAAGTCTGCGACAGCGGAAGCATCTCTGGAGTCTATCTGACAACATGCCATTTCTGAAGAATCAAATGATACATCCTGGCCAACCGGAAGTCGGGAAAGTGTGTCCGCGTTAGCATGTTTAGTGGTAGGTCGGTACAAAATCTCATACTGATAATTAGACAATATCAAGGACCATCTCTGAAGCTTTTGTGCCGTTCTTGGCGGAATTGGCTTTGTGGGTGAGAACAACGACGTGAGAGGCTTGTGGTCTGTCAACAAATAGAATTTTCTGCCATAGAGATAATGATGAAACTTTGTGACGCCGTAAATGATTGCTAAGGCCTCCTTTTCTATCTGACTGTAATTCTGTTGCGTCGGCGTCAGTAGCTTGGATGCAAAGGCAATAGGACGATCGTGACATCCAATACGATGTGAGATTACAGCGCCCAGACCATACGACGAGGTGTCAACTGCTAACACTACAGGCTTCTGTGGGTCAAAGGGAATCAAACATGCATCACTGAGTAGTGCAGACTTTAGTTTGTCAAAGGCAACCTGACAATCTTTGGACCATACAAAAGGAACATTCTTCCTACGTAAGTGATGCAGTGGAGCTGCAATCTGAGAGGCGTTGGGAATAAACCTGAAATAATAGTTAAGCTTTCCCATTACTGCTTGCAATTCATGCACATTCTTAGGAGGAGGCAAGTCTTTGATTGCTCGAAGATGTGACTGTAAGGGATGAATTCCTTGGGCATTAATCACATGGCCTAGGTACTCTATTTCAGTTTGAAAAAACGAACACTTTGCTTTATTGCAACGTAGACCTCCTGCAGTCAAAACTTTGAAAAGGCACTCCAGGTTTGCTAAATGTTCTTCAACTGTACGTCCGGATACCACAATATCATCTAAATAGTTCGAGCAACACGGTACAGAAACTGTCAGCTGTTCCAAAAAGCGCTGAAAATAGCGGGGGCGGAAGAACTGCCAAAGGGTAGGCGTTGAAATTGAAAAAGGCCCATGTGAGTATTAATGACGAAAAACTTTTTTGACTCGTCATCAAGTGGAATCTGTAAGTATGCCTCTGCTAAATCAATCTTGGAAAAGAAGCGAGACTGTCCTAATTTGTCCATCAGTTCCTCAGGTCTGGGCAGAGGGTAAGTGTCTACAATTGTTTGACTGTTCACTGTTGATTTAAAGTCCGCACAGAGACGAAGTTTTCCTGACGGCTTGGGTATAATTACTATAGGCGAGGCCCACTGACTCGCAGAAACAGGAGAAATCACCCCACTATCTTGCCAACGTTTAAGTTCTTCGGCAACTGTATCACGCAATGCGAAAGGCACTGGTCTAGCTTTACGAAACTTTGGAACTGCAGATTCTTTTAAAGTTACATGTGCCACGAAGTCTTTTGCACAACCTAGTTCCGGCGAAAAAAAGTCACTATATTTTTCACACAATGCATTGATTTTATCCTGAGGCACTATTGACGAAATTTGAAGCACATCTCTTTGAACCGATAAACCAAACAAGTCAAAAGCATCTAGTCCAAAAATGTTCTGCGTAGATTTGGCCTGAAGAACAACAAAAGCAACTGTTTTCGTAACACCTTGAAAAGAGGCAGGCAGGCTACACGTTCCTAGCACGGGAATATTTTGACCTGTGTACGCTGTTAACACGTGTTGACACGGCGACAATTTTGGCGAACCCAGAAGTTCATATGTGTCTTTATTTATTAATGTAACAGCGGAACCAGTATCAAGCTGAAATTGCACAGTCTCATTTTCTATAGAGAGAGTAACAAACAGCTTTTGCTTCTGGCGCACGACCGGTGCGCGAATGTGGGCAACGTCTAATACATATTGTTTTCTGCGCTTGCGCGGGTTGCGTGCGGTAGGAAGCGGCGCATACTCGGCACACAGCGGATTAACCACACTGTCACTAGATGACACTACCGCCGGATCGGCGTCCGCGCAATGCGAGGCTACTGCACGAAAATTACTTTGAGTAGCTACACCAATTCTACTGTCACTAGCTACACAGTACTGGGCACTATTACAGTTAGTAGTTGCAGAAGGCACTATTTTCACTACAGGAATGCACTGTTCATAGTCATTTTGCTTGTCCCGAACCCTTTTCCGTTGCACTGTTTTACGCGCTCGTCGGCGCTTGCTACGTGGCTCACTATATAGTTGTGCAGTAGGCGCAGAAGAACTTTCTCGCAATTGAGAACCAAGCAAAGCACTGTTCAATTCCACAGCCCGTATAACATTTACAGAATGAACTGTTCTCGCACTCTGCGAAGCACTGTTTCGAACGGTACCGTTCTTTGAGTTTTTAATTTGCATACACACAGACTGTACATGTCCTGATTTGCCACATTGATAACAGGTTGCGTTGCGACTAGGGCAATGAGCACGCTTGTGGCGAGACACACACCGGGGGCAAGATTTACGTACATTTTTCTGAAATGAGCGTTGGCGCCCGTTATTCAAATTACTGTGTCTAACACTACGGGGCGACCTTTGCGTCGCACTTTTACACTGGCTACTGTTCATTGTCCGTTCAGCACGGCCGGTAGAAAAATAAGAATCACTAGTGCTATACTGAGAACTACGGCTAGGAAAGCGTCCGTTGCCGCGCACTGAATTTACACTATGGCTTTGCATTTCTACATCAGCTAAGTCAAAAGTATCATGCGCTTCTATAAGCTGCAGTACACTGTCTAAGGAGGGGTCAGACTGTTTCAGAATAGCTGCTCTAATTCTGGGGTCCTGAATATTCTGCGTAATCGCATCTCTTAACATCACGTCACTATACGAAAGTCCACAAGAGCAAGTAAATTTACATTGGCGGGTTAAGCCCTTCAATTCCGTAATCCACTCTTGGTGTGACTGCTGCGGTAATTTTTTAAGTCTGAAAAATCGGTACCGAGCCGCAGCTACGAGAACTTTTCTCTCATAATGAGCATTTAGTGCCTCTACTATTTGTTCAAAGTCTACATCACGAGGAGATGCGTGAGGGAATAGTTTTTGCAATAATACGAAGGTCTGGGGGCCCACTACAGATAATAACAGATGCTTCACTTTCTGACCTGTAATTTGATGAGCCGCGACGAGTTCTTGAAACTGTGCGAAATAGTCGCTCCATTCTTCCTCACGTTCGTTGTACTGGCGGAACGTCGGAAGCGGTGCGGCGGCAGGTGTGGGCTGCTGATGTGACGACTGTTGTTGTTGGTGAGCAGCCTGTGTCATCAACTGCGACACGGCCTGGAGAAGCTGGGTAATTTGCGCCGTCTGTAACTGAATAATTTCCATTAAGTTTGGGTTCGGGGTAGTGGCCATGCTGACCGATTAGGCGCCGCGTATACAAGTAACTTAGTACAAAACACAAATGCAATATGAAAGAGGACGCTCTGCAACAAAAAAGTCCACAAACACGTAACTGAAAATGTTCCCCCAAAAATCTTATAATAAGGGTGGGTGGGCGGGAGCAATTTTTGCGTGCTCCGACTGCTGCTGTCTGGCTGCTGCTAGCTGGCTGGTCCAAGATTCGTCTATCACTCCTCGTCGCCACTTTTGTGTCCCGACTTCGTCGCCGCTTTTGTGTCCCAGCCTCGTCGTAGGTGTCGGTGGCCGAGTGGAATGAGACCGACACGCTGGTGCAGGTACGGAGGGGAGCAGCCAGAAACTATAAACACTCGAGTAAATTAGAAAGAGATATATTGCACAGAATGTAACAATACTTAACTTTTACATAGTACTGCAGAATGTTGATACATAGTTGTTAGAGGCCTGCCTAGTGCCTGTACAATAGCAAAGTCTTCACTCGTGCCTATCGGATTACGAAGGTCCTCCCAGGTTGCTATCTCAGTCCGAAGTGCGAAGTCTTCAATCGTGCCTATCTGATTACGAAGGTCGTAACTGTTTGCTAGCTCAGTCCGAAGTGACCGGTGTCTTTTCAGTGGTGGCCACGAGCGGGGTCCCAGCAGAGGGCGCTCGTGGCTGTCGTCGGAAGAACGCCGCGCCGTGCATGCATGGCGGCGCGCGGCGAAAGTAGGTGGCGCGCACTTTGTACTTGTGCGACACCACAGAATAACCCACGGACAACGGACGATAAAGGAATGCGGTACGACCGAAGAACGACTGAGACGAATCGCGATTTCTGCTGCTGTTTTACAGCCTGGATAGCGCACACCCACATCTGTGAACGCAGTCTGCCCTGTAAATACGATGCACCGAGGCACCGCCGTTACGTCTTTATAGCGAGGCGAGTACTTCATTAGCTCTAGGGCTGGCCACTCCACGCGCCAGAGGGGAAGAACATAATCATCTCCCTCCGTGCAAGCGTCGTCCACCAACGAAGTTTTAATGGAAAGAGTGTTACCTAACGACAAAAACCGTATTGGGGCTTTCAGGAAACGTGATTTATGGTAAGCACGTAATTAGTATTCGCCCCTGTCTGATAGTCAACCTCCCACAAGACACTGATAATTTCGTAATATCGTGCAAAATGAGTTTATTGGAAGAGATTCATAAAATAAGTTCATCTACTTGCTTTATACAGGCATACATTTAAGCGACTCCTGATTGGCGAATTATTAATTACAACAAGTTTCAAATTTTCTGACTGAAATACATTGTCCTTGTGGTCTTCAGTCCGGAGACTGGTTTGTTGCAGCTCTCTATCCTACTCTACCCTGAGCAGGCCTATTCATCTCCTCATAAGAACGGCATCCCACATCCATCTGAATCTGCTTACTATATTCATCTCTTTGTCTCCCTCGCGATTTTCCTCCCCACACTTTCCTCCAATGCTTAATTTATCATTCATTTATGTTTAAGAATGTGTCCTACCAATAGATCCCTTCTTTTAGTCAAGGTATGCCAAAAAACCATTTTCTCCCAATTCTGTTCAGTACCTTTCCATGAATTACCGTATATTCCCACCTAATCTTCAGCATTCTTCTGTAGCACCACATTTGAAAAGCCTCTACCCTCTTCCAGTCTGCCGGCCGCGGTGGCCGAGAGGACTGAAGCGCTCCAGTCACGGTCTGCATGGCCACTACGGTCGGGGGTTCGAATCCCCTCTCGGGCATAGATTTTTATTCCGTCCTTAGTATTAGTTAGTTCATAAGTAGTTTGTAAGTTTAGGGACTGATGACCCCTTAGTTAAGTCCCATAAGCTATACAAACATTTGAACATTTCGTCCCGTCTAAACTATCGTCTAAGTTTCACTCACATACTAGGCAACACTCCACACAAATGCTTTAACCATAAGGACTTCCTTATTACGAAATGACGTATTCATGATCTATGAAACAAGTACCAATCTAATCTAAACCATCGAAACGTAGATTTTAGTGCAATATAGCTGTGTGTCGGCTATTTACAAACAGAAAAAAAAATTAATCTCAAGGTAAGTTTCTTCATTCGTAAACTTCGGATAGTAAATAGACTCATTTAAAGTTGGATTTTTTTATTTTATTTTTTTCTCAAGATTGGCCGCAGGGAATTAGGATACTCAGTGCCGCTTTTAGGCTTTCACAAACGTTGGGCACCAAGATGGGGGGGGGGGGGAGGAACCGAGCGAGATTGAGTGGTGGATCGAAATGGAGGGAGGCCGAGAGTGACCCGAGATTGATCGCTGAAAACGCTGAAAATATTTGACTTTATGAAAAGAACAGTCCGCTTTTATGCTAAAAGAATAAGAAATCTTCACACATTAATAGACTGCCTTCAAATTATCTTGCTTTTCAAAGATTCATAACTGTTGATTTTACTTTTCCTTAACCCGGACAGCTTTGATGAATACCGTGGCAGTCATTCTACAAGTGATCTAGCGACAATACAGATTTGCATTTCTCTCCTACAACGCTAAAGTGCAGTGTATGGTCCTAGATATACAGGTATCATTATGTGACAGATCTCAATCACTGCAATATCGGTAGTAAGTATTTGTTTTTATGCATTATAAAACACAAACATGATTCCAGAATGAAACTTTCACTCTGCAGCGGAGTGTGCGCTGATATGAAACTTCCTGGCAGATTAAAATTGTGTGCCGTAACCGGGACTCGAACCTGGGACCTTTGCCTTTCGCGGGCAAGCGCACTACCGACTGTGCTATCCCGACACGACTCACGATGCCGCCTCACAACTTTACTTCCGCCAGTACCTCGCCTCCTACTTTCCAAACTTCACAGAAGCTCTCCTGCAAACCTTGCAAGACTAGCACTCCTGGAAGAAAGTTTTGCATGAGAGCTTCTGTGAAGTTTGGAAAGTAGGAGGCGAGGTACTGGCGGAAGTAAAGTTGTGAGGCGGCATCGTGAGTCGTGTCAGGATAGCACAGTCGGTAGTGCGCTTGCCCGCGAAAGGCAAAGGTCCCAGGTTCGAGTCCCGGTTCCGGCCCACAATTTCAATCTGCGAGGAAGTTTCATATCAGCGCACACTCCGCTGCAGAGTGAAAGTTTCATTCTGTAAACGTCCCTTAGGCTGTGGCTAAGCCATGTCTCCATCATATCCTTTCTTCCAGGAGCGCTAGTCTTGCATGGTTCGCAGGAGAGCTTCTGTGAAGTTTGGAAAGTAGGAGGCGAGGTACTGGCGGAAGTAAATTTGTGAGGTGGCATCGTGAGTCGTGTCGGGATAACACAGTCGGTAGTGCGCTTGCCCGCGAAAGGCAAAGGTCCCAGGTTCGAGTCCCGTTTCCGGCCCACAATTTTAATCTGCGAGGAAGTTTCATATCAGCGCACACTCCGCTGCAGAGTGAAAGTTTCATTCTGGAAACATCCCTTAGGCTGTGGCTAAGCCATGTCTCCATCATATCCTTTCTTCCAGGAGCGCTAGTCTTGCATGGTTCGCAGGAGAGCTTCTGTGAAGTTTGGAAAGTAGGAGGCGAGGTACTGGCGGAAGTAAAGTTGTGAGGCGGCATCGTGAGTCGTGTCGGGATAGCACAGTCGGTAGTGCGCTTGCCCGCGAAAGGCAAAGGTCCCAGGTTCGAGTCCCGGTTCCGGCCCACACTTTTAATCTGCGAGGAAGTTTCATATCAGCGCACACTCCGCTGCAGAGTGAAAGTTTCATTCTGGAAACATCCCTTAGGCTGTGGCTAAGCCATGTCTCCATCATATCCTTTCTTCCAGGAGCGCTAGTCTTGCATGGTTCGCAGGAGAGCTTCTGTGAAGTTTGGAAAGTAGGAGGCGAGGTACTGGCGGAAGTAAAGTTGTGAGGCGGCATCGTGAGTCGTGTCTGGATAGCACAGTCGGTAGTACGCTTGCCCGCGAAAGGCAAAGGTCCCAGGTTCGAGTCCCGGTTCCGGCCCACAATTTTAATCTGCCAGGAAGTTTCACAAACATGATTGTTTGCTGTTTGCGATTTACAGAAGAACTTGTTATTAGACGTTATACGTCCCTACATACTTATAGAATATCACTGTGTAATCAATACCGTATTGCAGCAATGAAATTATACTTCTTAAAATAATGTGTAGAATGGGGAACTTTGTCAAACGTGGATACTATTTTGAAACCTCTTTCTAAAAGATATGGAAAAATGTTTTGTAATTTTTCGTAACACACACAAATAAAATGAATTCCCAAATAGTTTGGTATTACTGTAATGCTGGATTCCTATTTTCCTGGATTTTGTGTTGTTAGATTCCTATTTTTTTTTTTTTTCGATTCTATATTTTGTTACTTTTATTTTATTTATTTTTATGTGCATGTTTGTTCATTTTAAGTGCATTTCCTATATTTCCCCTAAGAATCCCCTGGTTAATAACTGTTTTTCCGCTTTCCACTAGTATCGCTAGACTGTCTACGTAGGCCAGGAAACTGATCTTGACTCTTTCACTTGTCGTGTGTTTGTAGTAGTTCTGATTCTCTAATAACTTTATCAAGTTTGAAAGCAATGATGACATCCATCTTGTCACATGCCAGACTTTACCTCGAAAGGCGTAAATACATGAAATTAAATTTCATCAGTAACAGTTTGTTAGATTAGTAATGTATTTTGTGTCAGTTCGATGATAGTCTATTACATTGAAGAGGGACTGCCGATTGATGAAATCATACACTTTTTTAAGTCAATAAATATACAAATGATAGCACAGCTTCGAGTTACCTCATCTATTTGTTTTCAGGTTGTAATGTGCTCTGTTCAAGATCACCGTGGGCGGAAGTCATCTTGGCATTAGCCAATCTTGTGTTCACGCTGCCCTTCACGTATCTGACGAAGAAAAGCTGAGAAGGTCTTTTAAATGACTTAAACTATGGGAATTGCACTGTTGTTATTAACCCTTTCATTCCCACATTGTGAAGTCCGCTTTGGAAGAAATAAAATTCTCTTTTTATCTTTTAATATAATACCCTAGACATAAAAAAATGGTCTTTAATATTTTAACCGAAGAATTATAATGTTTATGTCATGTTTTTCATGCACAACACACATTTGTATCAAGTTGCATTATTATTCCAGAACGTATTTTGTTGATTGATCGCACTGTCAGATTAATAACGCTAGTTTAATCTTCACCACACCACCAATAACGAGACAATTTAATGCTGAAATAAAACAACGTGAACCATACGCACGTCACACTCATAGCCGAATACAGACTGCAACGTCACACGTCTTATAAGTCGGAGATATTAATGCCTCTGAAGTTGATACATGGTCATCGAAACAGCAAAACGTCATTCTAGAAGCATGTTTCTCCTCAACAACAACGAGACTTTAGCGATTGGTGCTCATAATAAGGTGTAAAGCAGCTTTTAATACGGTGTTGTCTAGATACACTGTGAATGAAAGGATTAACATCGAAATTGTCAATCTATACGTATTTTTTTTTTTTTTTTGGATGAGTGTACATTTCCAGCTATCAGATAGGTGTTCCATTTTTATGATTCCGTTTGTTTCGTGTCTATTAGGATTTCCGTGATATCGTCAAGTGAGCCTAGGGTCTTAGAGAGTTACGCAGTTATACCATCTTCTCCAAATTTGTTTTTGAGTCTGAGGATGTGTGTGCAAATTCCATATTTGGTGGGCGGCTTAGATGCATGATTTGTATACGTTGGAGTCTCTTCATGAGATTGAAATTGGACATTTAAGTAGCTTTGGGAAATAATATAGAGGTATCTCTATGCAGTCTCTTCTGAAAACGCCTTGTAGAAGCCTCGGTGTTTTGTTGTAACCTATGAAGTCCTCTTCTATGGAGTACATTTGCTTCTTTATATGTCTCCTCTTTGTTTGCTTAACTAACTTTGTGACCTGCGGTCATTCTGTTAGGCTCTCTTTCATCCACAGAGTTTCTTCACATACAGAATTCCACAATGCGTGTACCATCATTTTCTTGCTGGACTTCGACAATGGCATTGTATATATATAATCATAAAAACTGAGAAGTGCCTAAACAACATTATGTTATAGAAAAAAGTAAAGGGACTCAAAACAGAGAATTCTCAGTGCCCTGAAATTCTATAATATCTTCCTGAATAGAGCTATCAAAGTGAGAGATATTTAAGTACCTGTCCAATAATATTAAAGGCATCAACTACAACCACATAAAAAAGTGTAGGCACTAGCTCGGAGCCACTTAACTAGGATAAGACATTTTTAGATTGAGTTAGATAGCGGATGTGAATTTTCAGTTTTTGTGTGTTCTCAGTGGAGAAGGCAAATTATTAAGCCAGCACGTTGAATAATTTGCATCCTTTCTTTAACTGTACTAGGACTTTAGATGAGAAGCATCTCCAATTATTATGAGTGATGCAAATCATTTAACGCTTTGTTTCAATTTTTCATAAGTAAAATGACATAAAGGATTTCATCTACACTATATACATATATAAACCGGAACAATTTTTTGTAGCGACGTATAAAGATACTTTCAAACTTGACAAAAAATTATCTTAAACAGGTCAAATGTCTGGAACAGGGAAGCATCTGACAAAGTTGTATGAAACATCTGTAAATATACGTTAAAATTTTGACTGGTTAAATTAAACTGTGGTTAATAGTAAAATAAGGCATTATTTTACTAGTTATGAAATCCTTGTGTAATCACAACTGTTATGCGGGTTTCCTGATATAAATTGTAATGCCTTCTTTTACTAGTAACCAAAGTTTAATTTAACCAGTTAATAGATGTTTCATTCAACTTTTATGCATACATCCATGTTCCAGACATTGGACCTGTTTAAGATAACTTTTCGTCAAGTTAAAATTTTAATATATATTTACAACGCTTCCAGTTTCCAAACATTGGACTAGTTTAAGAAAATTTTTTGGTCAGTTTCTATTGTTTCAATTTATGTTTCTTAGGACAATGTCGTAATTTATTATATTGCCATGTATTTTATCAATGTCAGGAACTTAACACCACAACTTGAACTGTAATAATTTTCCTCAGATAAGTTAAAAACCAAAGCACCAGTCTCCCTTGAAAGTTATATATCTACCAACATAAGATCTTTGAAACTTAAACTCGTAATGATTACCGTACGATGGCATAACATCCAAAAACCGCTTCGTAAACCAATTGATTTGCTGAGTATCTCACAGTTATCGTGTTTTTTCACTCATGAAGGTACTTTTGATCGTATCTTTAGCTAATATCGATCCTGAGGATAAAAGGTATAACATAGAACTGAGTTCGCTTTGTAACACATTGTTTTCAAGTATATAGCTAGCTGGAAACTCTAAATGATAGAAATTAGGGTTCTGTTGGTATTTTGGTGAACAAAATATTTGCTCTGTGCACAGTGAAGTGAACTAATGTGTATGTTGAATGGATGTGAACACATGAATTAAATAAAATACATGTTCCTAAATTAGTATTTCAACATATTCTGCTGTGATATATAAACCAACAAGTTATGGGCCCAGAGTGGTTTACTTAAAAATAAGTTTAACCAGTGAATGGTAGAAAATGTTAGTGTGTGATACCAGTAATAATTTGCAGTAATTATATTGAAACTGTGCAAAATGTCCACTGCCCAGGTACCACAGATTGAGAAGCTTATGGGTCGAGAGAATTATGCTACTTGGAAATTTGTAGTAGAAGCTTATCTGCAGTTAGATGAGCTCTGGAATGTTATTGATGGAACATTAAAATCCACAGATTCAGATTTCCAGAAGAAGGATCGTAAAGCGAAGTCCAAATTAATTCTTCTAGTTGATCCTGTAAATTATGCACATATAGAAAAAGCTAGCACAGCAAAGGAAGTATGGGAAAATCTAAGAAGAGCATTCGAAGATGGTGGTCTGACCAAGAAGGTGGGTTTGCTGAGAGAGCTCATTACTACACTTTTAAATGAATGTAAAAGTGTGGATGAGTATGTAAACAAAATCATCTCCACTTCGAATCGCCTAAGAAATATAGGTTTTGATATTGCTGAAGAATGGATTGGACCTTGCTGTTAGCAGGACTCCCTGATAAGTACTCACCAATGATAATGGGTCTAGAGAGTTCAGTAATACCAATTACCGGCGATAGTGTGAAAGTAAAAATATTGCAATATGTTAAGAATGTACAAGAATATCCTTTTCAGGACAAGGAAATGTCTTTGTATTCAAAATACAAAAAGAAGAAGCCTATTCGATGTTATAAGTGTCAAAGAAAGGGCCATTTTGCATCACAGTGCATGGAAAAGGCAAGTACAGTTAAGTATCCAGAAAGGAAGGCAACTAATAAAGGTAACGCACTTACTGCATTTTATTCTCATGATAAAATTGAAGATAAAGGTGCAGATTGGTATCTGGATTCTGGGGCATCTATGCATATTACAAAAGATCAATCAATTTTATATGATGTTTCTCCTAAAACTCATGTTGGCATTTCAACAGTGGATGGTTCTCAATTACAGTGTGAACTATTAGGAAAAATAAATTTCAATTTGAATGTCAAAGGTGAATCACAAGATATTACAGCGCGTGATGTACATTACGTGAAGAACATTGCTAGAAACTTGCTTTCAGTAAGTGAAATAGTGAATAAAGGCAACAAAGTAATTTTTGATTCCAATGGTGCAGAAATAACTGATTGCAGTCCCAATGTGATAGCTACAGCGAGGAAAGAAAGAGGTATTTATAAATTAAATGTTTTGCAAGTTAGAAATAGTTACCCAGTATATTCTGCAAAAGATTTTTTATGGCATCAGAGATTAGGACATCTTAATAGGAAGAGTATGGTTTTGTTAAAAGATATGAGTACAGGGGTAAAGGAATGTAAGAGTTATAACTCTCCTTGTGAAATATGCATGCAAGGTAAACAAGCCAGATTACCTTTTAAAACAAGTAAAAGTAGGTCTACTGAGCTTTTGCAGCTAATACACGCAGATCTCTGTGGGACTATGGAAGACGAATCTATAGGGGTAGTCATTATTTTCTAACCTTCATTGATGACTTTTCAATATTTACGCATGTATATTTTCTTAGAACCAAGGACAACGTGGAAGAGATATTTGCTATTTTTGTGCCAGGGTTGAAAGAGAGACTGGTAAGAAGATAAAAGTTCTCAGATGAGACAACGGTACTGAATACGTAAATAACAAGTTTAGGCATCAATTAAGTGAACTTGAGTCCTGCCCAAAATGGAGTAGCGGAGCGGGCTAACAGAACAATTATAGAAAAAGCAAGAAGCATGTTACTGGATGCAGGATTACCAAAAAGCTATTGGGCAGAAGCAGTATTGTACCTAAACAACAGATCACCTACTAAAGCTGTACCACACAAGACTCCATATGAAGTTTGGATTGGAAACAAACCTGATTTTAATCATTTAAGAATTTTTGGATGTAAGGCCATGATAAAAATTCCAGACAAACTTAGAAGAAAATGGGACTCCAAATCTGAAAAATATATTTTCATTGGATATTGTGAAGATTCCAAAGGTTACAGATTTATAAGTCCCGAAAACAAAAGGGTAATAATTAGCAGAGATGTGGTATTTTTAGAATCAAGTGAAAATGAAATAAAGGCTGGAAATAAATGTTTAGATATCAATCATGAAGAAAGTGTACAACAACATGCAAGTGCACAAGTAAATTTAGAAACTACAGAAGAAGAAGCTTTTCAGGATAATTCTGATATTTTTATTGAAAATGAAACAGATGATGAGATTCAAGAAACTCCAGTGACAGAGCATATTAATTTACGGCGTTCATTGCGTACTATAAAACCCAAGTTGTATCCAGATTATGAGACTTATATGGCCGCTCAAACATTCAACAACGAACCTCTGACAGTAGAAGAAGCCTGGGCCAGTACAAATGCAGATGATTTGAAGAAAGCAATAGAAAAGGAAATGCAGTCTTTTTCCAAGAATGGTACTTATGAAAGGGTTGATAAACCAGAAGGAAAGAAACCATTACGAGTGAGATGGATCTTCAGAATTAAAAACCCTGAAGAAGCAATACCTAAATTTAAAGCTCGTTTGGTGGTAAAAGGTTGTTCCCAGAAAGAGGGAATAGACTATAAAGAAATATTTTCACCTGTAGTGAAATATGCCTCTTTAAGATATCTTCTATCTTTTGCTGTAAAAGAAAATTTGTTAATCCATCACATGGATGTAAAGACTGCATATCTCAATGGAGAATTGGAAGAAGAAATTTTTGTGATTCCACCAGAGGAAGCCAAGAAAATTCCTCAAGAAAAGAATAAAATTTGGCGCCTAAAAAAGAGTATGTATGGTCTTAAACAGAGTGGATATTGTTGGAAACAGTGCTTACATAAATCCTTGACAAAAATGGACATGAGTCAATCAGTAGCTGATCCTGGTCTATATTACAGAAGATATGGAAAGGAAACTATCATTGTGGCGGTATGGGTTCATGATGTTTTTATTTTAACAAAAAGTGAAGATTCAATTAATAACTTCAAGAAACAACTTCAGTCTGATTTTGATTTGCATGATTTAGGTGAAGTGAAACAATATCTTGGGATGAAAATTCTAAGGAATAAAACTGGGAAAGAACTGTCAATTGATCAGTCAGTGTACACAAAGAGAATACTGGAAAAATTTGGCATGAATGATTGTAAAACAGTTTCCACACCTATGGAACAGGGTGTAAAGTTGTCAATAACTGAAGAAGATAAATTGTGTGATGAGAAAACACCTTATTTGGAGGCAGTGGGAAGTCTTTTATATTTAGCTCAAACTTCGAGCCCAGATATTGCCTTTGCTACAAATACTGTGAGCAAATTTAATAAATATCCTAGAATTAAACACTGGGATGCTGTTAAAAGGATATTTAGATATTTAAAAGGCACTGCCAATTACAAATTAAGTTATCACAAGACAGGAAACGGAGCTTGAATGTTATAGTGATACTGACTGGGGTAATGAACTGCATAACAGACATCCTATTACAGGTAGCTATTTCAAATTGATGGGAGGATTAATATCCTGGTCCTGCAAGAGACAAAGAACAGTGGCTTTGAGTACTGTTGAGACTGAGTATATAGCATTGTCTTCCACTATACAAGAAGTGTTATGGTTAAGGACTCTGATAAGTGAAATCGAGCCATATACAATCATGAAGCCAACCAAAGTATCTTGTTACAACACGGGTGCTATCAAGTTAGCACAGAATCACATAACAAGTGTGCGTTCCAAGCATATTGATATTAGGCATCATTTTATCAGATATCATGTAAAAGAGAAGGTAATTATTATTAGTTATCTATGCACACAGGATATGCTTTCTGATTTGCTGACCAAACCTCTTAGTAAGGAGAAATTCAAGAAATTGGTGACATTATATGGTTTAACATGAAGTTTTATGCACAGTGCTACAAGATGATGCAGTGTTCAAATATTTGTTCAAGCGGAGGTGTTGGTATTTTGGTGAACAAAATATTTGCTCTGTGCACAGTGAAGTGAACTAATGTGTAGGACAATATATCCCATGGTTGATATAAATGTCCTGTGGTCTATGTTCTGTGTGTTTGTTTGTTTTTATTTATTTATTTATTTTTTATTTTTATTTTTTTAAATGTGTATGTTAAATGAATGGGAACACATGAATTAAATAAAATACATCTTCCTAAATTAGTATTTCTACATATTTTGCTGTGATATATGAACCAACAGGTTCCGAATCACAACATCTGACAAAATTCATATTACTTCCTTAATATAAAAACTTGATCAGCCTCTCTGAACTTAATTCACGGTGTTTTCGCCCTCTAGGTAACTAACAAGGTGAAATCCCGACCTGGGTAATTCTGTCTGCGGGCCTGATTGAGTATGATTACCTACTCCCATAATTGTTTTTAGTAGTGTAGATCACATTATATGCTTTAGGTAGTCACACGTCACAACAATATCAGAGGTTTAACGTGGAGCCTGGAACATAAGACGAGTGACGACGTTGATGAACGGAGAGCGCGCCAGATTGCGGAGAGAATGATACCGCAGAAGCAGCGGGCAGCCATTAATCAAGGCGTCAGAGCTCGGGGATCCCCCGGTGAGTGTGGTTTCCCGGCAACAGCGGGCGCGCCGCGGGGGATCCCGCGCTACTCCGCCAACAGCTCACTCAGTGTGAGTCTGAACCACAGTAAGAGAATAAAAACAATTACAGCTGCCGATTCTCACAAGTGAACCTACCCAAGTGATACGCCGATTTTGATCGCCTTTGAATATGTTCTAGTGTAGCACAGTTTAAGAGACAACTGCTTATTTTAGGTGCCCATACAGCCGTTATGGTGGTTAAACACCCGATGTCATAAAATATGTTCAGTATTTCCAAACTAATATTATCCATACAGTAAGAGATATAAACAAATACTTTAAACACAAGTTGTACAGTTGCAACGATGTACTGGTTGAAAGAAGTTTCTTTTCAAATTCCCTTTGTAAGATACCTGTGTGTTCCTTCCTCGGTTTTGTGTGTGAGATGCGGGAATTCCTCCACACACGTAAAAGCAACAACCTGAATACTCCAATAAATTCAGACAATTGTTACTGTTAAGATCAATTTTCTGTAAACTGAAGGCCTGAAATCAGGATAAATTCCTGTAATTTTTTTGAGTAATTATTTCTTCTATTTCATTTAAATTTTCAAAGAATTATTCAATTTTTATGAGATGAAAAGGTAACATACTGACACTATAGTCCTAGGAGGGGTAATGTAAGATACCTGTTAGTATTATGTCTCACATATTTGTTAACTATGTAATTGTAGATAAAAGATTTTGTTATGTTATAAATTAATTTCGAGGCTAATTAGAATGTTTGCTGTATTTAATATACATCAAAATTTACCGTAAAGTATTTTTCAGAACATATAGAATCTCCATGTAATTACTATGAAGGGAAAAATGGCTGTTCTTTGCTGATAGAGTTTAGAGTATTCTATAGGAGTATGTCAATGCTATTGGAATGTTATGGAAAGTGAATCGATGTATTACGAACGCTCAATACATATACTTCAAATTAAAGTAAGTTCTGCTTTTGTCTACAATTGTTTAATCTCTTCAACATGTAATTTTGGTGTAGTAGTCTACGTGAGCTACCTCACCTGGAATTACGAACCTGCAGATTTTACACACGGGACTTTGTCTGAAGCTAATTATAAAATTGACTGTTATATTAGACACAAATACTCCTGGCAATTCCAGATTGGGTTGTGAGTTTTACATTTGGTACATAGAGACCTTCTGTTATACAAGAAATTAAATTAAAAAGTTTACAGGTTCACCCATCACTGCAGACCATGAAGCAAGAAACTACGAGCTGCATCGACACCACAAAGTCTAGCCTGTGGCGGTAAGAAATAAATAAAATTGTTTCTTTTCAGGAATTTCGCAGCATCTTATCAGAAACTGACCAGAGACATTTAAAGAGACATTTAAATCAGAATAATTATGTCAGACGTAATGAATATCAATATTTAATATATAATTATTTTACACGTTCCCACCGCCATTTTGTTTTTTACTTATAATGTGACCATATGTGTATCGGATTTTCGATTTTTTTTATGGTACGTTAAGTTCAAAACTCAGATAACAATCAGCCAAAGCCATTCAACCCAACTGTAAAACATTATAGAGAAAATCGACTTTCAAGTTTTGGAAGTACATGTAAATACCAGCAATTAAAATAGTTATCAGCATTTGTTGATGTAGCTCAAGTGGTAGCATTCTGGCCTTACAACCATAGTGCTGGTGGTTCGAATTCCACTGTGTCAATTTTTTTTTTTTTTTTTTCATTGTGTTAGAATACTTACACAGTTTTAATTTCTAATGGTAATTTATACGAAAAATGCACATATGTGCAAATGTAATTTTCTATATTTTATAAAAGTTGTTTAATAATGATGGTTTTAACAATAAAAACACAACAAGCTACATCTTTGACCGGTTTGGCCTGACTATTAGTTCACAACGGTCGTCTTTGATTGTTCAGTTTGTGGAAAGCTACGACGCTGTTTTTGTAAAGTCATCTCCATACCTACACTCTTGGCCATTAAAATTGCTACACCGCGAAGACGACGTGCTACAGACGCGAAATTTAACCGACAGGAAGAAGATGCTGTGATATGCAAATGATTAGCTTTTCAGAGCATTCAAAAAAAGTTTTGCGCCGGTGGCGACACATACAACCTGCTGACATGAGGAAAGTTTCCAACCGTTTTCTCATACACAAACAGCAGTTGACCGACGTTGCCTGGTGAAACGTTATTTTAATGCCTAGTGTAAGGAGGAAAAATGCATAACTTTGATAAAGCTCGGATTGTAGCCTATCGCGATTGCAGTTGAAACACGTCCACTGAATGTGTGGTCGTGTTTCATTTTGAGTTACTCATTACTCTAAAGTGTTTATCCGCCATTAATATTGTCTATTTGTATGTCAGTTATTTTATTCTTTTATTTATGATCAATGCCCCATGCTTATATATGTTCCCACCCGTGTGATTGAACTTGTGTTTTCATGTGAATGTGGAAGGTTGTTTTTAATATTGACTGACTGCCGCGCAATCGCTTACAGTCGCCGCCTCGCGCTTCGCGCTTCAGGCCTCGTTTAGTTAAGAACGCATGGCTTCCTAAGTCGTCTGCTGGGTGGCCATGGACAAGGTTACTTGGCAAGGTGGCGACATGGCCTCTTCTTAGTGTAGTACCAACATAATCATGTTCGAAAGAGGTGAAAAAAGAGACCTCTCCGGAGCTCTATAAGAGGGTGTTGTTCAGGTAGTGAGGGTTGGTAGACACTATGCTCTGAACGCGCTCTGGCCGCTTTTAGCGCGCTCTACATCCGGTGTGTGGAGGGGAAGGCTTCTGGCGTGACCTTAGATTCGACTCTTGATCACTGCATGTCATCCCCTCAGCATGATTCCACGATGTACTTACTTCGACGGTCGCAGCGTCTTCATTTATCAGTGATAATTTCTCGAGTAATTCTTTCGCCATGTGAGGCGAAGTGTTTCTTCATTCACAGAACTCGAGTAATTCAATTTAGATTTAGTATTTGCATTCTCATTTTGGTGATAAATTTGTGTCCGGTTTCTCTCAAGTTAGAATACACGTGTGTGACCTTAAAACTTCGTATGTTTGAACTTCCTCTTTTTTTTTTCCTACCCCACGTCTTCGCGTCGTGTCTGTATCCGTGAGTATGCTAAATATTTCTCAGTTTTTCTAGTTTGATTCCGTCTTTCCTGTTTTGGTATGGCCGATTGCACCACGTAACTGTCTTTACTTCAGCCTTAAGCCATGCTTTAATTCTTCTATATGGATTCTCGCGCGTGCTTTACTTGCTTATTCTAAATTAATTTCTTTTTGTGTAACTCACCATGGTCGCACACCACGTGGTACTTACGGATAGTATGCCGCTGCCTCCCAGCACATGAGTTCGTTTTGGTGCATAGTGTTATTTTAATTTGTGCTTCGAGACACCTGCCATCTCGTCAAAACGCAGCCGATGCTTCGTTTCGCCACTGCTACGAAGTGTTGCCGCATGAGTAATGTGTTGCAAGCATTATGCGTGTATCTGCGAGTAAATGAATGTGCTTTCCTTTAGCCACTGTGTATTTGCAAATTTCCTCCAACATTACCTCTATATTCATAAAGAGCAGAAACAATTTTATTACGGGCAGTAACTTTGATTTCATTCACTTTTGTACAAGAGTGTGCTTTATTGTTCTTAATATGGTTTCCCAACATTTATTTGCTTGTTTATTTTATTGAATAGATGATGATTTAAAGTATCATACCTATGTTTTATAATTTCCTGATCCCCATCCCATGTTTAATTATCTATTCCTTTTTTTAACATTTATTGTCTGTATGTTTAAACGTTGGCTACTCCCTTAAGGAGTGAGCAGTTACATAAATTTCCGTTGCGAAAGTACTGTGGCCATTCACAAAGTAATTTAGAGCAGCAGTATTGCAGATCTCAACTACCCGAGATCTCACTTAGAAAAATTTAATTAGCTACTTTCACGGTTTATCGTATCGCGACATTGCTGCTCGCGTTGGGCGCGATCCAATGACTGTTAGCAGAATATGGAATCGGTGGGTTCAGGAGGGCAATACGGAACGCCGTGCTGGATCCCAACGGCCTCGTATCACTAGCAGTCGAGATGACAGGCATCTTATCCGCATGGCTGTAACGGATCGTGCAGCCACGTCTCGTTCCCTGAGACAACAGATGGGGAAGTTTGCAAGACAACAACCATCTGCACGATCAGTTCGACGACGTTTGCAGCAGCATGGACTATCAGCTCGGAGACCATGGCTGCGGTTACCCTTGACGCTGTATTACAGACAGGAGTGCCAGTGATGGTGTACGCAACGAAGAAACTGGGTGCACGAATGGCACAACGTCTTTTTTTTTTTTCCGGATGAATCCAGGTTCGGTTTACAGCATCATGATGGTCGCATCCGTGTCGGCTACATCGCGGTGATGGTATGGGGTGCCATTGGTTAAACGTCTTGGTCACCTCTTGTTCTCATCTACGGCACATTGAACAGTGGCCGTTACATTACAGATGTGTTACGATCCGTGGCTCTACCCTTCATTCGATCCCTGTGACACCCTACATTTCAGCAGGATAATGCACTACCGCATGTTGCAGGTCATGTATGGGCATTCCTGGATACGGAAAATGTTCGGCTGCTGCCCTGGCCAGCACATTCTCCAGATCTCTCACCAACTGAAAACGTCTGATCAATGGTGGCCGAGCAACTGGCTCGTCACAATACGCCAGTCACTACTCTTGATTAACAGTGGTATCGTGATGAAGCTGGATGGGCATTGTACATATACACGCCATCCAAGCTCTGTTTGACTCAATGCCCAGGTGTATCAAGGCCGTTATTACGATCACAGGTGGTTGTTCAAGGTATTGATTTCTCAGGATCTATGCACCCAAACTGCGTGAAAATGTAATCACATGTTAGTTCTAGTATAATATATTTGTCCAATGAATACCCGTTTATCATCTGCATTTCTTCTTGTTGTAGCAATTTTAATCGCCAGTAGTGTATTTAGGGCTTGCCAAGCAGCTAACCTACTCAACCGTCGTTTTAGGTGACGATAAAGAGTTCAGCTCGTCTACATACACATAAACAAAACCTGGCACATCATGTAGAATTAGAGCCCCCAAAATATTTTATTGTTATATCACTGAAATATGGTAAGTTGACGTCAAAGCTATCTAATGACTTTTTAACCCTCAAAGGTTACTGCTCGGGTCGGATCCGACCCGGCCGTTCAATTTTACACAGCTCCGCCCGCTCCGTGCAGGAAGTCGAGCTAGCCAGAAACCCTACTGGAGTGACTGAAGTTATCGCGTAAGTGACCTTGGCTTGATATGTGTAATCCGGATCGTATCCGACCCGACCGTACCAGTAATGTTATTGATTTCGCGATGCGATTTTTCTCGCTCTTTTCATACGAAAATGACTTGGAAACAACTGTTACACGCGCCTGAGGCAGTTATAGTTGTCTTACGTCACCAGGAAGATCCTTCAAAGATAGAAAACGAGGCCCCTGATCGTCAACAGTCTGTCTCAGAATATGAAATCTGAGTCTTATAAACAATTATTTAGACGTTGTTTTCGACTGTTGTGATGTGAGTGAGACGTGTAGGAGTGAAGGAGAATGAAGAGACGATAGAAAATTTGAATTACTTAGGGACCAGCAAACAATCTGGACTGACAGCCCTTGACGTTCAAAATATTCACGAACCCATCTTCAAATGTGATTACTCAAGGGAAGGCGGAAAAGATTACAGAAGCAAAATCATAATTTTCATTTTTAATCACATACAGCATCACAATTCCAAGGAGTCAGTTCTTCGGTGTTCAGCCTTTCTAATGGTCCAGGTTTCACGTCCATACAACTGGGAGGACCATAGCATTCACAGTATGTATATTTGTTGATAAAGTTATGTCTCTGAACCACATAATCTTTTCAAGGTTTGACATCGCCCTTCTACCGAGGAACACGCATTTTCTGATGTAGCTGCTGTCACAACAGAGATAATTGGACGTGGATACTACCTCCATGAATTCTCCTCCTATATCCATGAACTGATAGATGCAGTTGCCATAATTTTGGTTTTCTTCACATTTAGCCTGAGATCGGTCTTTTCACTTTCGTTTTTTAACTTCAGCAAGAGAGTCTTCAACTCTTCTTCACTTTCTGCCAGCAGTATGGTATCATCTGCATATCCGAGGTTGTTTACATAAATTCGAGCCATTTTAATTTCCGTCTCTTTTCCATCTATCCTGGCATTCATCATAACTTGCTCTGCAAACAGATTGAATAAGAACGGAGCAAATATGCCAACTGTATAAGTACATAATGTGCACGAAAAGTTTATACTGTTTCTTATCTACATGAAATGTACGAATCTTTGTATACTTATGACAGAACCACAGATGAAGTAAAAGAGTAAATAAATGACGAAACTCGACTAGTGTAGAAATTGTCCACAATTGCAGTCAGCATAAGACGGAAAAAGGATTATAATAAATTGTAGTCAATACTGCGGAAAAATTCGTATATCACTGAATTCCCCTCCAATTGTACCACTGTTCCCCACCGATTACACGACATACGATATGACAGACACCTAGACGCATCGAGTATATCCTACTACATACAAAGACGTGGAGTAAAACTTCAGAATCAGATGTGACGATTTACTTTCGACTTTTTTACGTTTTCAGACACTATCAACATGCATCAGTAAATGCACCTGCAAAATTATATCATGGCACGACACCTAGTTCAGGAGATATGACGTCATTAACATTTAGATTGTCTGAAAAACTAGCTTTAGCCGAAAATGAAGATCAAATTACCCCAAATTTATTCATTGTTTGATAATGAGAGTACTTACGAGGCGCAACAAAGCTTTAAACAATTTCTAACTAATTCTGAATTTTTTATCTAGTAATGCGTAAAATATTTAGCACATTTGCAAGTTAATAAGATGCTTGAAGCAGTTGTATAGATGGGAGTTCGATTTTCTATGGAGTCGCGGGTTTAACTAGTATTATTCAGTCTTCAAAAATGTTTGGAACGCGCCGTCGACTTTGACGTAATACGTAATGGCTACTATGAAATCACGCTTTGACGTACATTTTGAATAAAAGTTCCGTGTAGCGTTACATTCTATAGATAGTACTTGCGTTATTTACCAGAGAAATACATGTTAATATTTAAAGCTTATAAGAACTGAAAGTTTACGCTTTAGGCTCTTGCTGTGTTATTTTTCTTCTTTTTTTTAAGAATATATTATCAATTTTAAGGCTGTGCTTCGGCAGATACCTAGGAGAATAACTTAAATTTCTGTGAGCAAGTCAAGAAGTAATATCTCAAATCTGGCTTTTCAAATATAGTTCCGTCCTCTTTTTCGCTTTACGGGAATAATTAATTTACCAACCAGTCAAGGATACAAGAAACATCCCATCAACCACAGAGCAGGAATAACATTAATTATTTTCTTGGTCGTCGGTGGGGACTGCATCGCCATTAGTCACTCCCGCGAACAATACGCGACTGGAACGGGAGCACTCGGTCGGGGAGCGGCCGCACACTCCGCAGCAAGGCTCCTTAGTGCGCACGGCCATCCCCGCGGGGTGTCCACAGCTTAATGGTGTTCTGAATTTTCTTGACGAGCTAGCTTATGTGAATACATCTGCACCAAACGCTAGTGGGACCGAGGCCAATTTTTCAAATTACTTGGTGCGGAAAGTGTTATGGCGTCGGTATTCGCCACAGCGCCGGTGGTCTACAAAAGTGGCGATAAGGCACTCTATAGTAGGGGAGACCGGGGCATGTTTTCCACCTTTTTACATTTTTATTTTTGTTCTTTTGATTGTTATCAGTTTTGAGTTAAACAGCGGATAATTGTATTTCCTACACTTTTATCTACAGTCTTGTAGAAATATTTTTGAAAATAGCAAATATTCTTCTTGGCAGAAAATGATTTTGTCTGACCATGTTGCGTTGGAAAATTTGCCCCGTATGCGGGGCAAGTTTTCCAGCTTACTTAAAATGTACAGGGGCAAATTTTCCAACTATACTTTAAATGGTAAACCAGAGATAATTATCTTGATTTTACAGAATATGTATTTTTATATATGATTTTTCAACACATTACAATAAAAAATAAAAATAAATAAATAAAATGGATAGCAAAAGTAACCATATTAAATAAAAACAAATTCTGCTTAAAGGTTTTACAAAATATCTCACTTAAATATTTTACAAATATAGACATTGTTTTAATAATACTCATACTCATTGTTTAAATCACAATGTAAGCAAACAAAAAATGCCACATTCCCTTTCTTACAGTCTTCATTCGCCCATATCTTGCATTTCGTGCACTGTACCCATTTTTCAATTGCTTTAGACTTGGAGTAAGACTCAAAGCAAGAAATGCGTAAACAATCTTCATATTATTCATCATCAGTGTAATTTAGACCTTCAATACCTTGGTGAGAGTTTGTTTTATTGCCTTTTACGTTTGAACAAAACGTTTTCTGGCTGGGATTTTTCTCGTTTCTGTTATTTCCTTTCTTTTGAAGTTTCCTTTCATTAGATAAATTTTATCGATTTTCATCAGGTTTTTTAACTGGAGTATCAGTCAATGTAGCTGACATCTTTTTTTTCCTTCCATGTTTTGTTTGCTTCCTAGATGCCGCCTTCTCAAGAGGCCTCATTTTTTCTGTTGTTGGCCAAGATTGTGTGGAAGTAGAAGGAACACCTTCTTGACAAGCAAGAGGAAAGGTATTTGTAAAACTTAAGAGAACAGCTTCTTGGGAAATGCTAGTCCGTGTTGGTGCAGTAGGAGTTGATGAATTCGATGGGTTCGAATGGATGCTGTGATCAGTCGTTTTTTCTGGCAAGTTTTAATCCAGTCCAGAACATAGGGCATTCAGAAAGTAGGAGCTGGTCTGCCTGTAAAGTAGGGAATTTCAACCAGTAATTGTTCTGAGTCCTATGTGGAATACAGAAGTCCATGCATGGATGCTTTTCTGACACTGCAACAGCCTCTAATTGCTAATAGAGCGGCATTTATTACTTCAGGAGTGTACGAGCCTCTATCGGTCTTCTTTGTATAATTTCGGGCCATTTTAAGTCTGTAAAGCACATTTTACAATGAACCATTTGACAGAGGGCTATTTGGCACAATTTATTACACAATAAATACATATTTCAAGGAATAATACGAGATGTTCTAGGCCGAGGCACGTTTTCCAATGAGACACGTGCAGAAATATGTGCACCGTATGCTCTGGGAAAACGTGTCCCGTCGCCACATTCGGAACTATAACACTACAACCATGATTAACCGTGAAAGCTACTTACGAAACAAATGCACAGTTACGTGAAGAAAGAAACCCACTTTTAGTACGTGCAGTGTGAAAATAATAAGTTTAACGTTAGTATGTTTATTTTAAGTTTCAATAAAAACGTGAAAGTTTAGTCACCTTTGCAAAAATGACAAAAACAGCCCTGCCGGCAATGTGACTGCTAGTACAACACTGAAACTTTCGTAAATGAAGTGTGCTTTATTGCTGCTTCCTACAGTATCGCCGGTGGTACCATCTAGCGGAATGTTTCGAAACTAAAGCTAGTTGGAAAACTTGCCCCTATGGAAAATGTGCCCCGGTCTCCCCTACTTCGACCGCCGGGGGCGCCCGCAGTCTCTGTACCTCTCTGCCTGCTTCACGTGCCGGCCAATAGGAAGAAGACGGCTCGCCTACATTGGTCGGCGCACCACAGCAACGACGGACAGTACGAGAGTTCCAGTCAGTAAGAGGCAGCTCCAGGACTACTGCAGTTCCAGAAATTTAACAGAGGAGAGCCACCAATCTTAGCACAAGTCGTAACAGTGATACCTTGCAGAACTATGTAATAGTACAAGAGCTTTGTCCCATCACAAGCACATCAAAGTTAAGTATTACCTGTATGCGTAATATAAATACACTCCTCGCCATTAAAATTGCTACACCACGAAGATGACTTGCTACAGACGCGAAATATAACCGACAGGAAGAACGTGCCTTGATATGCAAATTATTAGGTTTTCAGAGCATTCACACAAGGTTGGCCCCGGTGGCGACACCTACAACGTACTAACATGAGAAAAATTTCCAACCGATTTCTCTTACACAGATAGCAGTTGACCGGCGTTGCCTGGTGAAACGTTGTTGTGATGCCTCGTGTAAGGAGGAGAAATGCGTACCATCACGTTTCCGACTTTGATAAAAGTCGGATTGTAGCCTATCGCGATTGCAGGTTATAGTGTCGCGACATTGCTGCTCGCGTTGGTCGCAACCCAATGACTATTAGCAGAATATGGAATCGGTGGGTTCAGGAGGGCAATACGGAATGCCGTGCTGGATCCCAAAGGCCTCGTATCACTAGCAGTCGAGGTGACAGGTATCTCATCTGCATGGCTGTAAAGGATCGTACAGCCATGTCTCAATCCCTGAGTCAACAGATGGGAACGTTTGCAAGACAACAACCATCTGGACGAACAGTTTGACGACATTTGCAGCAGTATGGACTATCAGCTCGGAGACCATGGCTGGGGTTACTATTGACGCTGCATCACAGATAGGAGCGCCTGCAATGGTGTACGCAACGACTAATCCGGGTGCACGAATGGCAAAATGTCAATTTTTCGGATGAATCCAGGTTCTGTTTACAGCATCATGATGGTTGCATCTGTGTTTGGCGACATCGCGTTGAACTCACAATGTTAGCGTGTATTCGTCATCGCCATACTGGCGTATCACACGGCGTGATGGTATGGGTTGCCATTGGTTACACGTCTTGGTCACCTCTTGTTCGCATTGACGGAACTTTGAACAGCGGCCGTTACAATTCAAATGTGTTACGACCCGTGGCTCTACCCTTCATTTGATCCCTGCGAAACCCTACATTTCAGCAGGATAATGCTCGACCGCATGTTGCAGGTCACCAACTGAAAAAGTTTGGACAATACTGGCCGAGCAACTGGCTCGTCACAATACGCCACTCTTGATCCATTGTGGTATCGTGTTGAAGCTGCATGGGCATCTGTACCTGTACACACCATCCAAGCTCTGTTTGACTCAGTACCCAGGCGTATCGAGACCGTTATTACGGCCAGAGGTGGTTGTTCTGGGTACTCATTTCTCAGGATCAATGCATCTAAATTACGTGAAAATGTAATCATATGTCAGTTCTAGTATAATGTATTTGTCGAATGAATACCAGTGAATCATCTGCATTTCTTCTTAGTGCAGCAATTTTAATGGCCAGTAGTGTATATGTGAACCAATGGCTACGCCGCAGTGGATACACCGGTTCCCGTCATGTCACCAAAGTTGAGCACTGTGGGGCTTGGCTAGCTCTTGTATGGGTTTCCGTCCTGGGCTGCCGAGTGTTGTTGGTAAACGGGGTGCACTCAGCCCATGTGAGGCATAACTGAGGAGCTACTTGATGGAGAAGTAGCGGCTCCGATCTGGAAAACCGCCGGCCGCGGTGGCCGAGGTGACTAAGGCGCTCCAGTCACGGTCAGCACGGCCACTACGGTCGGGGGTTCGAAACCCCCTCGGGCATGGATATTTGTGCCGTCCTAGTTCGTAAGTAGTTCATAAGTAGTTTGTAAGTTTAGGGACTGATGACCCCGTAGTTAAGTCCCATAAGCTTAACAAACATTTGAACATTTGATTTGATCTGGAAAACCGACGCAAAACGGCCGGGAATGAGGGGCGCTGACCATTACCCCTCCATACCGCATCCGGTGACGCCTGCGGGCAGAGGATGACACGGCGGCCGGTCGGTCCCCCTTGGGCCCTTTGTTAACCCGCTCCATCAACCGTGTGGTGTAACGCACCGCTTTCCGAGACGGAAAGGCGTACTGGCCCCAGTTTGAATCCGCCTGGCGAATTAAAGAAGTGGATCGCGGTGCCGGACAGTGTGGATGTGGTTTTTGGGTGGTTTTCCACATTCCCCTAGGTGAATACCTCGCTGGCCCCGAACTCCCGCCTCATTTACACGATTCGCAAATTTTTAATTACACTTTTCACTTTCATACATGTAACACTATTCGCAGACATTTGGGGTACACATTTCCTCCTGGGTAGGGGGGGGGGGGGCAGGACGTGGCGACAGGAATGGCATCCGGGCAACGCGTCAATATTAACATGCCAAATCCAAATAAACAATGCTCATCCTGCATGTGCGAGTCCACATTCATGCTAGTCACAGGACACCTCCTTCGACTGCAGTATACTGAAGACATAAAGTATCTTGCTCCTCCACCTCTGGATGTTTGTCGCATGTTCGTTACGTCACGTCCCAAATACGACGGCGAGTATCGAACACTCCTCTACAGCCGCATCATTACGATTCTTTGTTCGCCGACATATGGCGCGAGTACACGACGAGGGAGCAGGAAGGCCACAACCTGCTACAGCCGACGGGAGACTACCCCCTTCCACTGCTCACGTCTCGCGACGTGGGAGCCCGGAGGATTGGAGAGGCACGGCAGAACAGCGCAGACACGACTCCTACCGTAGGCGCGGAACGCTGCGGTGACGGCTGCGACAGACGAAATCAAGTAAGAGCTTACGAGCAAATGCGGTTCTCGTGTTCAGCGATGCCGCGCGCGGATCGCGGGAACGAGGCCGCCAGAAAATACAGTCGGATGTTCGGCAACTGGGGCACTCAGCGGGTGGAGGACCACTCGCTGCGAGTGCGACGTGCGCCGCCAGCCAAGCGGCCCGCTGCTGCCGCCTGCCGGCAACTCGCCCAACTGCATTACCTGCGGTCCAGATTATCCCCGGGGATTACCCGCGGGGTCTGGAGCCGAATGTCTCGGCGAGGGATTAGCGGCCCAGCTGCACAGTCGCCAGGCGTTGCTAGGCGACGCTGCGGACTTCTCCAGACCCCGGAGTGGCTTCGCCGTCTCTCAGCATCTGCTCGTCAGTCAGAAGCACACGCTCCCTGCTGGTGTCAGACTGCTTCTTCACCTCTACACGGTAGTGTAACACCAGGAAAAAGACTTCGGTAAACTTTCGGCACACGGAGCGTGTATTAAAATCTCTATTCAACACGTAATTTTTTAACGTCTAACCAACTATACAAATATCAATTTTTGCAGCTCTAGCTTCAAAATTGTATCAATAGCAACGTGTTCTCAAAAAGAATTTTAATCCTCTATTTAACCCTCTTACTTGTTGAATTTCCAAAAATATTAAAAATCCATGATTTTTAATATTTTTTGAAATCCATGATTTTTAATCCTGACCAAGATTCCATATCTGAAGTTTCGTAGTTGTAGCTTAAAACTTGAGTTAACAACAACATATTTTTGAAAATCAATTTTTTGCGTCACCTATTTTACCCCCTTATTTCTCGAATTTCAAAAATGCAGAAACACGTGTCTTTTAAATTCGAACCCTGAATTAAAATCCAAACTTTTGTAGTTCTAGCTTCAAAATTGCCAAAATAGCTACGTATTTTCAAAAACACGTTTCATTCTCTATTTCACCCCCTTACGGACGGAATATCGAAAAATCGCTTCTTAAATGACGCCTACAGAGTAAGATCAACGCCCTCCCTCTATCGTCAGTGGTTTGGGCTGGGCGATGATGAGTCAGTCAGTCATTCAATCGGGACACTTCCTTTTATGTACAGAGTGTTTCACTAAGTGTGTTTGCCTCTGTAACATAAAATAATAGGTGACGGGAAATTTTAATGCAGTAGGTCAGCACAAGAAATGTTACACTTTCCTCGGAGCTATGAACATAGTTTATTGTATCATTTTCCAAAGAGTTACACCACAAAGATATAATTTTTCAAATGGAACAATAGTTTTTTCTATCGTGTATTGGATTCGTTTAAACCAGCTGCGTCCAAATCAATTTAAACTACATTCCTATCACTGTTAGTTTGGGAGCTACAACCCTTCAAAGTTCCGGGGGCGGAGGCTGCGTAACTGACCGAGTGGCTATCCCCTGGGGCACGACCCACTGTCTCATGACCACCAGCCAGTTAGCTACACTGTCGTAGCCTCCGCCCCCTAAACTTTGAAAGGTTGTAGCTCCCAAACTAACAGTGATAGGAATGTAGTTTAAATTGATTTGGACGCAGCTGGTTTCAACGAATCCAATGCACGATAGAAAAAAAGTATTGTTCCATTTAAAAAATTATATCTTTGTGCTGTAATTCTTTGGAAAATGATACAATAAACTATGTTCATAGCTCCTCAAAAAGTGTAACATTTCTTGTGTTGACTGCGGAGCGCGCGGTTGTTCGCCATGGTGGTGCGAGTCCTCCCTGGGGCATGGGTGTGTGTGTTGCCCTAGGTTTAAGTAGTTTGTAAGCTACGGACTGATAACCACGCAGTTTGGTCCGATAGATTTACAAATATTTGAACATTTTCTTGTGTTGACCTACCGCATTAAAATTTCCCGTCACCTATTATTTTATAAGTTACAGAGGCAAACACAATTAGTAAAACACCCTGTATATAAAAGAAAGTGTCCCGATTGACTGACTGACTGACTCATCATCACCCAGCCCAAACCACTGAAGATAGAAACTTGAAATTTGTGGAGGGCGTTGATCTTACTCTGTAGGCGTCATTTAAGAAGCGATTTTTCGATATTCCGTCCGTAAGGGGGGTGAAATAGAGGATGAAACGTGTTTTGAAAATACGTAGCTATTTTGGCAATTTTGAAGCTAGAACTACAAAATTTCGGATTTTAATTCAGGGTTCGAATTTAATAGACACGTGTTTCTGCATTTTTTTTAAATTCTAAAAATAAGGGGGTAAAATAGGTGACGCAAAAAAATGATTTTCAAAAATATATTGTTTTTTAACTCAAATTTTAAGCTACAACTACGAAACTTCGGATATGGAATCCTGGTCAGGATTAAAAATCCATGATTTTTAGTATTTTTAGAAGTTCAACAAGTAAGAGGATTAAATAGAGGATCAAAAATTCTTTTTGAGAACACGTTGCTATTGATACAATTTTGAAGCTAGAGCTGTAAAAATTGATATTTGTATAGTTGGTTAGACGTTAAAAAATACATGTATCGGTATTTCTGGAATTTCAACCATCAACGGGTTAAATTAGAGAGGGGGTGCTTTTCGAAAATCTGTTGCTATTTAGGCAATTTTGAAGTTAAAATTACAAATTTTCGAATTTGGATGCGGGGTTCGAATTTAAAGGACACGTGTTTCGGTATTTTTGGAAATTAGACATCAGCCGCTGTCGCAAGTGAAATTTTACCGAAATTATACATATACATGAACATGAAAAATGACCTCTATTTTCGATTATAATTTTACAAGGAGGCCAATAAAACTTACAAAACTGAAAAGGCGTTTTGCCACAGATGGGTCAAAGACGAAAATCATGTGTATATGTAACCATTAAGAGAGGAAGAAGGAATCAGATGGTTTCATATCTATATCTCCGATCACGCTTTAAATTCTCCATTGTGCATTAATTGTGGAATGATACAATGTAAGAACCTTGAATAAATTAGGCCTAAACCACCTATCAAAATTGTCAAACCAAACAAGTTGTCCAAACCAAAATATGTAACATGTTATTATAGAACATAAACACCAGAATACCAGAAGATGGCACAATAAGTGCCAAAGCTAATTTGAGTATTCAAACAGAAAAGTGTCTTGCATACACACAATCTGAAGCAATTCCCTAATTTTTAATTTCTTCATTTTATGTAGGTACGACGAGCGAAAAATGAGAGGTGCATAGAGATAGCTGGAGGAGATTGAAGATGGATGGAAGGAAAGGGAGTGATGAACAGAGGGCGGGGATTAGATAGAGAGAGGATGAAGAGGTAATAGTGGGGAAGCAGGAAACAGACATAGCGGATGGGAAATATATGGAAAGAATATAGAAGACAATAGCTTTTCACTAAGATGGTCCAGAGTCGCTAAACTGACCTGTATATTTGTGGAGGAAACGAATGACCAAAAACGTAATATATCTTAAGGGTTTAAAATAATGTGTATCTATGAAGCTAACCTTTCGTTTTACATACTATACTTTCGTTTTACATAGCCACTGAAGCCTGACGAACGAACAATATTGATATGATTGCAGCATTCTCTCGGTGATTCTACATCCACATGAGTTATAGTCTTCTATTTATTTCATATGAGAATGAGCCACAGCGAAGTGTGGTCGGGTTTAGCTAGTAGCTTATAAAGATAACGTACGACAGTAAAGCTGTGAGTAGCAGCAGTCTAACATACGAGTGACGACACTCGAGCGAATTTTTGTTGCCCACCGCGACAGCAGCGCACCAAGCGGCCAGCAGGGGACACTACTGAGTTGGCGGTATTTCGTGCGTTGTATGTCGGGTAACTCGTAGCTTATATTCCTTTTCGTGAAGCTTCCCGGAACGGGACACGCTTGTAGCGCAATAAAAAATACCAACAACCAGAAATTTCAATTTCAAATTTCCCAAGGACACTGAGAGGTATGTAAGGCCAGTATTACACTGTCATATTTCTTTGTCAAAAAATTTACATCATATATTTACATCATAAAAATTTAATAGTGTAATAGGGAACTTTGAGATATCTCTGCTTTCGTCAAAAAATATGATCATATCTAGTGCCTTGCAGTAGATTTGATCATAAAAAGTCGTTTGTATTTTGTTCACTGCAATTCGAATGTAACCGCTTGGAGCGCTAGCATCGCTATAGCTGTTGGACCGCGCTTATTTGAAAACAAACGTCCTTGTTTGAAAACATGACGTCGAAGTTTATTTGGTGTGTACCGTCTTCGACAAAATTAATCGAACTTTCTGAAGCAGACGAAGCACTGTATAATCCCAGACACCCTGAATTCAGAACGGATTAACCGTTTCATTGCCAGTGTTGTTCCTGGACAACGTATTAAAAGCTGATGTATACCGTATTTTGTGCATCAATCCTTAAAGTTGCATTTTTGTTGATGAACAACTTGCTTCTAGTCCGACATTTTGTCGCTCAATACGGCGTGCAGCCACTTCTGATGCATTAATAGGTCCGTCTTGGAGGTTGTGTTGCTTTGCTGCCTGTACGTTGCTGAGAGCGTGAGCGTGAGTGTGGTTCCTTTTATTTTATTCAAGCAGTGAATTGTCTTGTCTTTGGTGCTGTGGCGAAGATTGATCTCGCAGTGTTAACTATCAGCAAAATAACGTCCCTGTAATAAAATACCTCGATACCAACGTCTGCGTTGTGCATGAAATATGACAGAAAAATCGATAGTTCAACCAAAAATTTTAAAACATATATTTTTATGTGTACTGCATTGTATTAATAAAGAAAAACTGAATTTTAATTTTTGCATAATGTGAGACAGAGAGGGTTAAGCAGACTCTAAAGTTACAAGAGAATGGCGGAGGTACTCAACAGAGAAATTCGTCCTGGGTGTATAGCCGAGAATATTGAGAAGAAGATTAATGGTCTCGTGTGTTACATCAGCCACAAAATTAATAGAAATATATGAAGAAGATTTTTATAAGCTCTCCACTCAACTCAAAATAATAATAATATATGCTGTTCTTGCTCTGTTGTTGACAGGTGCTTGTATGTGCTCTTGTCCGGCCAGTAAGTTAATCCACCTTGTATAGCGAACATGTCGTTGCCGACATGAGCATGTTGAGCAAAAATTTATCCCCAGTAGCAAGAAATTTCTGTGTCACTGTAAACCTGTCTTCTGCCGATGTAGTCCTTTCACGTACGTATACTGATTTTTAATGTGTGGAGTCACTTTACTGAGTAAATACCGATACGTTTTACCATCCATTCTAAAGTAATTTTTATATGACATGGCGCCCTCCGCTTGCAGCTCCCGCAACACGAAATGATTTCCACAGTTTCACCCAAGTAAGCCCTCTTTTTTCTTCAAAATGCAGTTTTCGTAGTAGCAATGACAGTGCATGATAACATGTGTTTACTGTTAGCCATATTGAAATATGATCAAAAATATAACGACAGTGTAATACCCCTTTTTAGCGTCACGTCGAAGATTTTTAACAAAAAAATATTACGAACTTTTGATGATATTTTTATGTCAAAGATTTGACCGTGTAATACCGGCCTAACAATCATTCTGCTGAAGAGTGTCTGTTACGGTTCACTCGAAAATTGCATATATTTATATACAATAGTTATTGTTTGAACTTTCTAGGAGAAGAAAATGGCTCTTAGTGTATATAGATAAATATGTACTGCAGTCTCGATGTCCAAAGGTACAGAGAAAAAGCGTATCATAGGCATAAGATATAAAGTAACATTCTGAAGAATAAGCTACAAAACTCTGAAAACTTATATTTTAGTAAAAAATTGAGAGTTCGGAAAATAAGATGAAAACCATTTAGGGAAATAGGAAAATACCCAATATTTGTAGAAAATATTAACAGCAAACTCAAATCTGGGTGTCAGTGGTCATACGCTTCCTTTTTTTCGGAAATATGCACTTGAACCTAAGTGGCCGAGTGGTTAAGGAGACCGCTCGGAGAAAGCGGGAGACCCGGGTTCGAGTCCCGGTCCGGCACAAATTTTCATGGGTTGCAGATCTTGTCCATCTTTACAGGAGCAGCAGACGTTGGAAAATTTCGCGATTTGCGAAGTATATACAAGAATATATGTATATCTGCTGCGGACCACCACCAACGTCAGTTTCTTTGAAACAGATGTAATAATAAACATCAACGCCATGACAGGCTTACGGTGGTAGAATTGTGTGCCGGCCGCGATGGCCGAGGGGACTGAGGCGCTCCAGTCACGGTCTGCACGACCACTACGGTCGGGGGTGCGAATCCCCCCTCGGGCATGGATATTTGTGCCGTCCTTAGTATTAGTTAGTTTGTAAGTAGTTTGTAAGTTTAGGAACTGATGACTCCGTAGTTAAGTCCCATAAGCTATACAAACATTTGATCACTTGTAGAATTGTGTCTCTCCCTCTTGTGCGAGCGAGCATGTGAGGGATGTAGGCAAGTGCAACATATGCAAGTTTGTGTTTGGCCGGGGAGCGTGCACGGGTGGCCGAGTGGTTAAGGCGAGCGCTCGCGAAAAGCGGGAGACCCGGTCCGGCATAAATTTTCATGTGTTGCAGATCATTTGTCCATCTTTACAGGAGCAGCAGACGTCGGAAAATTTCGCGATTTGCGAAGTATATACAAAAATATATGAACCTAAGGAGGTCAGTTCGTAAACTTTCAACTAAGTTTTCTGCGTATTTCAACTATTAGTTGGAAGCATCTCGTCCGACACAGAACAATAAGAAAGATGAAAGTCGTAGTTTTGCTAACAGTTGTCCTAAAAACTAAAACACAAAAGGAAATGAAAAGAAACTGTGTGTCATACGCGTTTACTTTGCGCGCCACGGTACGCGTCTTGGGCTTGCCTTACTTCCGTTTCAATGGGGAAAACAGCAAAAATATTCGGAGGCACATGTTTCTGCGTGAGTAGGTTCTAGCTTTAATCGTTCCATTCATCTGTTTTAGTACCACTACTGTTTATTTATGCATCATCCGTTTCGTCTGATATTAGACTAAAGCCTTTGTATCTAAAATAAAACAGTCGTACGTGAATTACGTAGAAAAGGGTGCGAGAATAAAGTGTTATTCATACGATATATAAGACGTTAACAGGCGGCTACCTTGCTCACCGCTTAGAGCGCTAGTATAGTATTAGCTGTCGGGCGGTAACAGATGTTACAACAGTGAGCGTCGCGACTGGTATGTTAGACTGGGGTAGCAGTATTTTTCGATCGTATTGAGTTCGCGATTCCCCTTGCAGGTAAAAATATTCTGGCGACGCCCTCCAAAAACATGTTCAAATGTTTGTAAATCTGTCCGACTCAACTGCGTGATTAATCAGTCCGTACCTTATAAACTACTTAAACTAAGGTAAACTAACCTAAGAACAACACAAACACCCATGTCCAAAGGGGGACTCGAACCCCCACGGCGAACGGCCGCACGCACCGCAGCACGACGCCCACCTCTCCCCCGCTCCGCGGTCAACGTACTGTAACATCTGTGTATGAATTCAAAGACAACGAGTTTTACAATGTTTGGTGGCATGGTCACCTGTAACAGTGTGAACGGTTATTATTAGGTTACCTGAATATTGACAACTATCGGTGAATTTACAACCTTGTGTTTGTGGCATTACTATTAATTTGAAAACTTAATAAATCACTGAATAATGCAGCTAGACAGGTAAAAATTGACACACATGCTTGGAATGACATGGGGTTTTATTAGAACAAAAAAAAGGTTCAAAAAATGTCCGGCAGATGGCGCTTTATCTGATCAGAAAAGAAATAATTAGCATAACAAATTAAGAAAAAGAAAAGATGATGTTCTTTACAGGAAATTCTCAATATGTTCACCATCACTCCTCAACAATAGTTGTAGTCGAGGAATACTGTTGTGAACAGCACTGTAAAGCATGTCCGGGGTTATGGCGAGGCATTGGCGTCGAATGTTGTCTTTCAGAATTCCTAGAGATGTCGGTAGATCACGATACACTTGCGACTTTAGGTAACCCGAAAGCCAATAATCGCACGGACCGAGGTCTGGGGACGGAAGTGACAGCTGAGCACACGATCATCACCAAACGACGCGCGCAACAGGTCTTTCTCGTTCCAATAAAAACCCCGCAATAGCAAGCATGTGTGTCGATTTTTGCCTCTCTATCTCCATTATTCCATGATTTATTAAGTTTTCAAATTTATACTGACTTTTTGATCACCCGGTAGTTTGTGAGAGCACTAGGTTGCACATATTTTGGAAACGTACTCTCGTCAACTGGACGAAGGATGTTCTTACTGCACAGAAATATATCTTCCGCCTTTGACAGTGGTTTGAATTACGCCATTTTTTTACGTGTGTCACGATAGTGTTTTAGCAACTGTAGTGCATGTTTTGACGGCTTCTGTGTGTGTATGTGTGTGTGTGTGTGTGAGAGAGAGAGAGAGAGAGAGAGAGAGCGGGCGCTATTGAAAGTCTGTATCTCGTGTTACTTCATCTAAGGCACTGAAGAGTGTGTTACTGCAAAGTTTTGTGTATTAGTTGATTAGATTTTTCCCTTCCTTTATCGCCTTTCGAATGTAATTATTTACCTCACTCCTCAGTTTGGGCTTTAGAGTGTTGCAGTCTTTAATTATTTCTAGGTCAATATGGTGTATAGCTGCATGTCACGTAATACTCGCCATATAGTAAGGCCCCCAAATTGTTCCTCTGTTTATCAGCCTCTTGGCATGTAACATCAAGCCTGAAAATAAGTGAATATTACTAAGAACCGTTCCTCTTTGGTTTCCATTGGCCAAATTACCTCTAAAGTTATGCTACTTCGAGTGTTTTGGAAAATTTAAGAAGTGATGAATAGAAAATTTCCGGTAGTAGGTTCCTAATACCGCCTATTCCCGTTCCTATTATTACCCACACAGCAAAATTAGGAGCACCTGTTTAAAAATGTAGAGCACATATTATTTCAGCTTTTGAATGTGGATTTGACCTGGTTCTGTGAAAAATTATTTAAAATGAGAAACACTGAAATGCTTTAGAATGCACTGGAAAACTATAAAGTATTTTCACAATTAGACGCTGTTATTTAGATCAGAGTATTAATATGTATGGAAGTGTTGTTTTTTCAGTTGGAACATACGTATCTTTGCCACTCAGCAATAGTTGCGACACAAAAATGTGCGATGCTTGTTCAGACACAAAGAATAAAAAAGCCATTGTTCTCCAGTAAAAACTTCACAAATATCCTTTTAAACCATAGTCTCTATTGCTGGATCCCTCTGATGTGCATTTGCTTGATCCACTCAAAGAAGTCAGTAACATCAAGTAGGTGAAAAAAATTTTGACGAAAAATGCTCAAATAACAAGACGATATATATATATATGTCCGAACAAGATACCCACCTTTCACTGTGGATGCATACGAAGCTCCATTTATTTACAGGAATCGGTCAAGATGGTCGTTGATTGATGGTACTAATGGGTGAAGGACATTACGGATCACACCAAGTGTTATTAACAGAGGATTTAGAGACAGTACAAGGAAGAGCAGCTCGTTTGTATCATCACGATATAGGGGAAAGAGTGTCACGGAAATGATGGGCGAGTTGGGGTGAAAATATTTAAAACAAAGGCGTTATTCGTTGCGACGAGATCTATTTGCGAAATTTCTTTCGTCAATTTTCCCTTCCGAATGCGAACGTATTTTGTTAGCACCCACCTACATAGAAAGACATGATCATCAAAATAAAGTAACAGCAATCAGATCAAAAACGAAAAGATTTAGGTTTTCCTTTCTTCCGCGATCTATTAGAGAATGGAACGGTAAAGAAACATCATAAAAGCGGTTCAATACGCCCTCTGCCATGCACTTCAGTGTGACTTGCAGAGTATTTATGTAGATATAGATTTAGTAGTGCAGCGTATACATTGACAATTTGTTCAAAATGTTCAAATGTTTGTAATCGTAAGGGACCAAACTGCTAAGGTCGTCGGTCCGTATACTTACAAATTACTTGAACTAACTTCAACTGTCATATGCTAAGAACAACAACAAAAACCATGTCCGAGGGAGGACTCGATCCTCCGACGAGGAGCGGCTACGCAATCCGTAGCAAGGCGCCTTAGATCTCGTCGCTATTCTTGGTTAGCTGAGTTAAAAAGTTACATACACTACGTTTACATGCAACACATCTTCCGAAAGACGAAATTTCGTAAAGCGTTTTTCGCTGTGATGTTTACGTATTACAGCCAGAAATGGATTTCCAAGCCCACTCAATATGGCGGCTGAAAGATAATTGATTCTGTTCCTGAATTAGTCAGCGCAATCGCTATTTTTCTTTATTTAGATACACAAAATCGTGCTTGGTCTAATATTTACACTTCTTTTTTAGTACACTCTGTCCATATGAGCCGAAAATTCTTAACAAGAAAACATAATCTGAGAAGCCAACAACGCTTGAAAATCGATTGCGTTTACATGGGCACGAAAATCTGTTGTGTAACTTGAAAACCAGAAGAGGATTTCCAGAATCGACCATGGAGTGTTTACAAGACCAACCAAAAGCGGATATGGGAAATCAGTTTACGAAATCCGGGTTTGGAAGCCCATGTAAACAGGATGATACATGTTTTAAATGTAATGTTTACCCGTGAGCATGGCAGGATAGCTCCTGCAGCTGCAGTATCCACCGGGTCCAGATAGCTTAGTGGATTGAGCATCTGCCTAGTAAGGACAAGGCCTAGGTTCTATCCACGCTATGAGCGTCAATTTTCAACCTACTCACTGAATTTAGTTCATAGTAAGTCTATATCGTTTTCTGCCTATATAGGTTTAATAAATTGTGAAAAATGAAGTAAAGGCTTTCAGTAAATGGTTATCTGCCTCTACTTTAAATAAAATTTTCAAACAGATACGAATTAAGATTGGTTGGGGCGGCAGGAGACGATACAATATGGTATCTTCGTCTTTGAATGATATACGTAAGTTGCTAGGTGTCTCATTATTGACCTAAGCTCACACGAAAATGCCATAAAGGTTTTGAACAAAATGAGAAAAACTTTAACTGCAGGTTCGATTTTGCAGTAATATTCAAAAATAATTACTTTCCTTTCAAGCTATTTAGTTAAAATAATTATTATAAAACGTTACCAGTACGTATTAGGAATCAACATGGCGTCACACAATCTCCAGAGATTAAATCAATTTAAATAAAAGAATGTAATCATTAAAGTTCAAATTAATATTTTTATTATTTCTTACGAAAATATTGATATTCACACTCACATACCGTAATAAGAATCCAGTGAGAACAGCCAGTTCAGTTAATCGTTTTAGTCCCACTGCCAAGACCAAAAAGCATACATCGAAGAACAAAAGCCGATTGATAACGAGCAATGCATTCTCCTTCCTTTTACAATAGAGAAAATGTGACGATCGGTCACGGATAAGAAAGGAGAAGGCCTGCACGGAAACTATCTATGGAATGCCGTCAAAGACCGCTTGTAATGCTTCAAGTCTCTTATATCCTTCATTGTAAAATAAGGTAGAAACTTGTTTGCTTCAGGGGCAAAAAATTGTTCACTTTTGGGCCAGTTTGTGAATATTGGAGACGATTATGATCTGAAGTAATAAACAGTTCATTTTTTTTGAAAAATACAGTTATTTTTCCACCCCATCCAGTTTCTTTCATAAATGAATGTCCTTCGTATTTAAGGATATCTTGTAAGGTATAGATGTGCTGAAGAACTAGTGAAGAGGTAAAGAACCTTGGCGGTAGTTGCGTCTTAAAAACGTGGTGTGCCGAGATGCGCCCCCTGGCACATGTCCTTGCACGAGTTTTCCAGTGCAGATGGGGACCACAGCGTGTACCTCCGGCGTGGCGAAGAGGCTGCCTCTCACTTTGAGGGGAGGACAATGCGACGCAGCCGTCGGCCATTGTGCTACGTGAGGCTGCGGACTCCACAATGTGCGGGTCATTTAGGAACATCAATTACGTTTAAAGCGCCCAGTATTGACAGAACATGACACGCTAATGCCCTCTGATTAATTACTCACAAAACCAATTTGTGTACGTATCGAATAAAATGGAAGATTATTCTGACAGCAGTGCTGCGGCGTTTGTTTTTCCCAACTAAATTCACGGCTACCATCACGTCTGTTTAGTTGTTGCGTTATTGTGGACATTAATTTCATAACGTCAGCACGTTCATTATTTGTAATCACTTTAATTATAATAAATTTCCCATACCCTCGCATCTCAAGTTAAAAAAAGTAAATGGACATTTCTCTAGAGTCTACACCACTGTCGATCTTTAAGCTTGACGCATTAAGAAGTTTTACACCATCTTGTACTAGGTAAAATTTAGAGAAACCGGGAACTTCTTGTAACAGAAAATACAGATTTGGTCCCAACGGGAATGTGTGCCTGTTCTTCATTTCCTCTAGTTTTTCACATTCAAACTGCATACCTCTGATCATTGATGACTGAAAAATATACAGCTCTTCAAAACAGAAGGATTAAATCTTAATATATATAAAAATTGAGGTATTTGTGCATATATTTCACTCTGCAGGCAAAACTACTCGTCGCAAACGAATAGTGTTTGTATTTGGTAGTAGGTATAAGTCTCCCATTGTGCACTATGATGGTAGAGAGTTGATAACGATAAGGGGGTGGAAGATCTGGAAGTTGAAAGTTACCAACTTATACAAAATTCTACATGTGGGTGTCAATATTTTGTTCTTCTGCAGAAACTGCACGATGGAGACGAACGATCTCTCTGTGGTGTTGTAGCACAAAGTCTCCCGTTGTAAATCATAGCAGTTCCGTGTCGACAGCTATAAGAGATTGGAAGATATAGTGGTTGAAAGTCGTCAGCTTACATAAAATTCGTAGTGAAGACCAGCGATGACTTTTGACACTATAATAGCAAAGTGGTTATACACAGCGAAACGTAATGGATAATGTTCAAATGTTTGTAAATCTATCGGACCAAACTGCGTGGTCATAGTCCGTAGCTTACAAACTACTTAAACTAAGGTAAACTAACCTAAGGACAACACACACACCCATACCCCAGGGAGGACTCGAACCTCCATGGCGAGCAACCGCAGCGAGACGCTTTAGACCGCTCGGCCACTCCATCCCGGCGAAACGTGATGCATACTTGGATGTATATTCTTCAGTTGCTTTTCTGCAACTAACGTACGAATAAAGAAAAATAAGTGCATATTGCAGTTTGAAAAGTAAAAATACCCAGAAAAATGTCAAAGCGTAAGAAAGAAATTTCGAATTCTTGGTCTGTTTCTAAAAAAAGCAGAAAACGGCGCTCAAAAGTGGATCCACAGACGATAGAAACTTGAAATTTGTAGAGGCTGTTTATCTTACACTGTAGGCCCAACCAAGTTTTCAATATTCCCATCCCTAAGGGAGTGAAATAGGGGATGAACGATGTTTTGAAAATACGTTGCTATTCAGCCAATTTTGAAGCAAGAAACACAAAACTTCGGATGCAGATTTTGGTGTGGAATTTTAAAAACAAGTGTTTCGATATTTTTGGAAATTCAACCATTAAGTAGGTGAAATAAGGGAAAATCTTATAAGGGGCTACTAAGAGTATTTTGATGCTAGAAATGCGAAAAATTGGATTCTGCCATCGATGGTGCAACAGGGGGGGGGGGGCAAGTTGTATCAAAATACGACAAGCCTTTTTAAAGCTAAATCTACGTAAATTTATATTTAGAAGTAGAAACAACCAATTCAGACCACCCAGTCTATGTGTGTGAAGTAGCGGGAATTAAGCTAGCACTAAGTAAATTTAGAGAACATGTTAAAAACATCGGCATATAAACAGCACAAGTCACTTTACGGTTTGTGCTAAAGACTACTTTGTTTATCTCTGTTACCTCTGTTCCAGTCCCGTATGGTGTGCGAGGGAAAAGACTAGCCGCGGTGGAGTAGCAGAGCGGTCTAAAGCGTCTCGCTGCGGAGCGCGCGGTTGCTCGCCGTGGAGGTTCGAGTCCTCCCTGGGGCATGGGTGTGTGTGCTTGTTCGTAGGTTAGTTTACCTAGGTTTAAGTAGTTTGTAAGCTACGGACTGATGACCACGCAGTTTGGCCCGATAGATTTACAAACATTTTGAATTTGGAAAAGACTACAGGCATGCGTTCACGAGGGTCGTAGTCGCTCTAATTTTATTTCCGTGGTGATTTCGCAAGATATACAAGGGAGAAATCTGTTAAGAATATATATTTTCAATTTAAAGCTATGCTGACTTATTGTCTACCGTGACTGTATCTAAATAATTGAAAGCTTGCTTGAAATTTCCACTACCAGTCATAACTATGATTTAAGTGTTAAAAATATTTAACAGGGACATGTTTCGATTCTGTGCGTTATCTTCAGGCTGTAGGCATACAAAATATATTGATTAAGATGTACATTAATCTATAATGACAACATCTTTATGTTTGTGGCAAAAACAGGCTTTCACTGTTTCATTGCCACAAACATCAAGATGTTGTCAATGTAGATTAATGTACACCTTTAGCAATATATTTTGTAAGCCTATAGCCTTATGGTCATGCACAGCATCGAAACATGTCGCTGTTAAATATTTTTAACACTTGAATCATACAATTTTGAGCGTGGCCTTATATGCAACAACTGGATGTAAAATAACTTTGACAAATTGCAGCCCCACAAGTTGCTTTAAATCAGGGGTCGGCAACACGTCGATCGCGATCTGTCGGTAGATCGCGAGTGCTTATGTCGTAGATCGCCTAAGTACTGCGAGTTCGATAGAAAATTGTTGACTAAAAGTAACAGTTATTGTTATTGTTAGCAGTGAAAATGAGCGCCGGTTCGACACAGGTTTGTTTTATTTATTAGCAATCGCGCAGATGGGGTAGTAACTCTGAACCTATAAAACTGTGTTTCTCGAATTATTTCAGTCAGCCGCTACCTCTGCCCAACTCCTTGCTTTACTGTTTCATTCATCTTTGTTCACTCTTATAGTACTGGTTCGGTACCTGTCTGGTAAAAGCAGTGTCTTTCGTGCCTTTCAAGAAGGTTAGAATATTTTCTTTGGTATCGTGTAGTGTAACAGCTTACACGACATGTTTCCTGCTACAGGCTCAAGAAGGTCGAGTATAATTATTTAATGAGTGGTAGGAGAATATTTTCTGGCTCCAGTTATTCTCTGTACAGGTTTTGTGCAGAAGAAAAAGAATCGGCGAATAATTCACTGTGCAATTCATATATTTATTCCGAGATAAATTAAACTTATGGACTGTATGTATATTCCGTAGCTTTTACTATGTTATAATTACTATTATAATTATTCTTTGTCTGGACGTTGTTGGAGAAACAAGGCAGATAATAAGCCTTTGCATGTATATACTTAAGTGATAAAATAAACATTGTACTTGTTCTAGTAAGTAATACACTGCTTGCTTGAATTGATACTGGTTTTAATGAGAAGTGTTTTGCTACTTTGGGTACTCTTGTGATAGTTGGAAAAGAGTTAACACACAAGAAGACCTATCAAGATAATGTTGCTATAGTAGGAGGCACGGACTAGCCGGTCCTCTCATATTTTGCAACTACATTCTTGTTAAACACATTTAATGAATGAAGAGACCTTATCATAAAGAAGTGATAATGAGATTGTTCCCGACACGCACGGTTGGTTGAAATACTTAAACAGTAGACGCCGTCTTAACAACTCAACCGTTACGGTGAAGTACAAAACTTCAGCATTTTTACGGTTTGTGTACGAGATATTTTGTGACTAATATATTCAAACTTGATTTTGTACCCTGAATTATTAATGTTGCGCCGCGGTGGAGTAGCCGAGCGGTCTAAATCGTCTCGCTGCGGAGCGCGCGGTTGCTCGCCGTGGAGGTTCGAGTCCTTCCTGGGGCATGGGTGTGTGTGTTTGTCCGTAGGTTAGTTTACCTAGGTTTAAGTAGTTTGTAAGCTACGGACTGATGACCACGCAGTTTGGTCCGATAGATTTACAAACATTTGAACATTTTTGATTAATGTTTCACTTAGAATAAAGGCCCTGTTTCTTCTTCTTACCTGTGCGAATCATTGTTTTCTAATAAAGAAAAAACTTGGACTCCTGCATTCGAATATGTGTATCAAAATATTCACCAAAAATGAAGGGCATGATTAGGAGAAAATCTATTCAAGTTTATTATGAAACAATTTTGTTTTGTTTTGAACAAATAGTGATGATGTAAAGTTTTCTTGTTAAATACATTGTTTTTACATTATTAAAAAATTAAAATGTAGGAATTACTGTATTTTGTGAAGAAGAAGATCAGTTTGATATGCTGGTATGAAGCATTAGATCGCCAAGGCTTTGTGGTTGCGTATCGCTGCTTTAAAATCATAGTTACGACTGGCAGCAGAAATTTCAAGCAACCTTTTAATTAAGAATATATATGCCAATATAGCTTGTTGAATATGTTATTTTATTTTAGATGACAGGTTTCGTCAATCTTAGTTGTCATCATCAGATCTGCAACTCCAAATATTTACAAAATATCACCTTATGTGACATGTTAAGCCTCTAGAAAGCTGCTCCTACAAATGGTGTAACCAACTGAGGTCTGATTTGTATTTAAAAGCGACGAGCTACGGCAAAACATTTCTAATTTGGCACATCTAGTTTATATGTACTTAACACAGTACATTTAAAATATGTATGTATCATCCCCTTTACATTGTCTGCCCAAAGCGGATTTCGTAAACCGATTTCCCAAAAGCCCTTTTGGCTTGTCATGTAAACACTCCAAAATAGATTCTGCAAATTCAGTTCTGTAGAGCGGTTTTCCAGTTCCACAATCGATTTTCATGCCCATGTAAACGCAGCCAATTTTTAAGCTTTCTTAAGAATGTTCGGCTCATATGAACAGTGACATTTTCTGCAGTGAAAGAAGAGTATAAATATTAGAGTGAGCACGAATCTGTGTATCTAAGTTAAGAAAAAAAGAGATTGTGCTGACTAAATCAGGAAAATCAGCTCAATTTAGCCGTCATGATGAGTGAGCTTCCGCTTCTGGCTATAACATGTAAACACGATAGCGAAAAACGGTTTACAAAATTCGGTTTTCGTCTTTCGCAAGAAGAGTTGCATCTAAATGTAGTGTACCAGTATGTGACTTTTTAACGTAGACATAAAGCATCATGTCACTTGAGATGATATTTTGTAAAATTTTGCTAGCTGCAGTGGCCGAGCGGTCTGCGGCGTGCCAGTCACAGTCTGCACGGCCGCATAATGGAAGATTTCAGAACCAAGTGATAAACATTGTGCCTCGTCGGGCAATTGACAAAGTGAAGATGTGGTTTTTAGCAAGAAGGAAAGCAATGCGTGCTTTTATGAAGTTCTGATGATGATGTACTCGAAACATGTGATATAAACATCTGAAATAAAGCATATTGCGACTGAGACTTTCCAAAAAAAAAAAAAAAAAAAAAAAAAAAAAAAAAAAAAAAAAAAAAAAAAATTATTCATGCATGACAACATATGGTCGCTTGTCCACATAATGGAAGATTTCATGAACCAAGTGATGGATGTATTTGAGCCTTAATGAACCATAAATTGTGATGATTTACAACTACATTTTTGTTAATATACCTTCTGGGTTGTAAGGCCGCGTTCTAAGAATCTTGCTGCCTCCTTCCGTTTCGTCCGATGCTGCGCCGGACTTCTTCGGAGGTTGTCCGTCTTTTGAGTCTTGCCGCTGAGCAAGTCTGGGATGCACTGCAGCCTGATCAGCACCTCCCACAACGGCTTCCACTAATGGAAGAATAGCCAAACGTCCCCCAATAGTTGATTGATTATCTCATACTGTCCATGCCATGCAGTAATGACCGTCTGAGGTTATCACACATAGTATTAGACGGCGACGAGGATGACTTTTCGCTATTATGAATGTACCTTTTCCTCAGATTCTGTGAATGCTAGAATTATGAAATTTTGTATACATATTTCACTAAAGCTAATAAACGTTGTCTCAAGAGCAAATTTTGAAATTCTTATTGCAAGTTGAGATACGTGGCAAAGGACTTGGAATTTTGTATGAATTTAAAATTGTGCAATTATAATTAAAAACTTATGAAAATTCTCCTCTTTGACCTATTCCAAAAACCTCATAAGAGAAGGTGCAACATATAAACAGATGAAACAGAGAAATTTTTGTAGAAATCTCTTGAATACTTTCTGAGAAAAATGAATATACATTAATTTTTGAAAATAAAATTTCAAATTTCATTGAAAAAGTTGAATACATTGAATCAAAGGATTTTATATGTAAATGTGTTACTTTCAAGTAAAGCGCGGTACAAAATTTCATTGCCATATCTCCAAAACTGTGTATTTGGCGCATTTTTGAAATAGTTTGTGTTTTTCATCAACGTCCACCCGTAAACTTTAAAAGCTATATTATTTAATTTCTGCATCTTGCCTACTGATGAGTAAGCATGTCTTTCAAAGGCAGAGAAAATCGACTATTGGGCAATTTAAAACAGTAACAAAATTCAAGTTGTAAATAAAAATATGACAAACATGTAGTTTCTTTAAATAGTATAATGTGTGCCTGTGGTTTAGGGATCTTAACTATGCTAACAAGAAGTATTTTTGATTATTTTACATAATGATTATAAATAAAATAAAACCTAAATGCTCTTGCATTATAAAGTGTAGAGCCATTACGGATAGCTATGTTTCTTTAAAACGTTTTAACCCTACAATGAATGGTAATGCACATCTGCATTACTGGTTCTTCGTACATTCATCTGGGGACATCCAGGTCACCAGTTAAGTACTTGTTTACGTGGGAAGTACGAGCTTCTGATGGTCATTCTCATTGTTTCAGCGAAGTTACACCACTGTAATGGCTTGTTTCGTGGGTACTGTGCCGCATATAATATGGAGCTACTATGTTCTAAGGAAGGACTGGGACATGTACTCGGATTGCATAGGATTCACTGGCTTCAATAACGCTTTATTAACAACAAGTATAAACAGTTGCCTCGGAATTAAGGAACAATCTTACGTTAATACTCAGACCACCCATAATCTTGCCTGAAGCGCATCTTAGGACAGGCTCAATGCCTAGAATACAACTATCCTAAGACATAATTTATTGATTTGCAGTAAACACTAAAATCAATGATTACAGATAAGGACAATAACAGATTCCTCCGGAGATCTCTGCAATAATAAGACACTACCAGAATTATAAGAGACTGCAAACCTATTGGCCAATAAGGTATAGACTGGAAATATGGGTCTTAGCCTTTGCCATCTCAATACTAGCAATAATAAGAATGAATCAGAAGTCTCTCCGCAAACACTAAGTCTAGCACCCTCAATTAAAGGTTAGTCAAAAAAATTAATTAAATCAACAGTAGGTTGCTAGAGTTTTTATGTAACCTAAGCAACTGATCGACTGGATGAGTGAACACAAGTCTTCTGCATTATACATTGGTGTAGCCTACAAGAAACGCTCAACGGCATTGAGTACTGTAGTGTTACATGCGCCTCCACATACAAAACAATATTTATTTGCCCATATTTAAATTAATTATGCTTATATTTGTATATTTTTTCTTGTAATTTCGTATCATTTTCAATGTGTCACTAAATTCTTAAAGACGCAATATTCTTTGAAAAACTTAAGTCAAAGACTAACTCTGAACAAAGAGCAATTAGAATAATACATAGATTTAACTATTGTTTCATGTAAAAGAAAGGAGTAGTGACGCCATTTTTCTCTTCTGTATTATGCTCTCGTCTAGTAAACTTCTCTTCCATATTACGCTTGTATATGACCTGATGAATTGTGAAAATGTCTGTACGACATATCTCGATGAGAAAGTTGTAATTGAAATGATGTATTGAATTTATTACAAGATCTCGACAGTATAAATTTAATGAGATTTCACAAAGGTAACTGAACTTTGAATGTGATGTATATGTAGACATGCTTAATTTATTTGAATAATAATTGTTTCGTGAGTTTACCGAAATTTGTCCGAGTATTTATTTGTAGTGAGATTAGAACCTTATTTTTTCCTTCCACATTTTTCATTTAACTGTGATTCAATTTATTTTTCAGGCCAAAAGAATAATGAATTACACTGATTTACGAATCTAATTGTGTACAATAGGACCCATTTTATCACATTCTTTTATTAAATAATTATTCTAACAGCGACCCTGAGATTACGAAAGACTTACCATTTTCGATTAGTAACAGATCAACTAGCCGGAAACTTAGTTACAAAATTAGCAATAGTGATAATGTCTCCAACAGGTAGGTTCACGTTGATTATCAATATCAGCCAGGTTATAAAAGGATTTTAACTACTTTCTTGGTGCGTAGCTCATTAATTTCTCCAAAAGTACAGCATAGTAGATTCATTTCAATAGATAGATGTTTTTGCTACGTAACCAGTATTGAAATATTTCTCCGAACCACTGTTTACAGTTATTCTATTTCGTGCTCACATTTACTTGCAAAAAATTTATACTGATTTAAAAATTTTAATTAAAATAATAAAATTATGGGAGGAATGTTTCAGTACCTTAGCAGAAAAACATGAAACGTTCATTTACAGAAATGAAAACTGGTCCAAAATTTCTTACAAGAAGTTCCATTTACGTCAAAATCCTTAACTTAAATGAAATACTAATTTCTCCTACTGAGAACAAGTCTCTCGCTAAAGGCACAATGTCATTTGTTTATTTTTTCCTTTTAAGCTAAACATGTTTTTTGGCGGAGGCTGAGCCACCATGGCTGATGATTACAGGTAAATTCCGTTCAAGGGAAAAGGACGAACCACAGTAAAGTGACCGAGAATAACTTGACACATAAATGTCAATCACAAATACCGGGTTGTCAAACCGATATCAAACAAACAGTGCTCACCCACTATCACTCTCAGCTACGCGTTGCCATGCGGTCTCCAATGCTTTGAAGAACCAACAAGTTACACCCAACGTGCTTCCGCTTGGGCCACAGAAGGAAAAATGCTTGTCAGTCCCGAGCAAACTGCCGCACTCAGGGCGGCACACACACTCCTCCGGGCACCGCGCAGATTTCAGTCAGTACAGCAACTGCAATTCAGAAACTGCCCGCACTCGGAGCAGACGTTATACCAGGCCGGCACGACTTCGTATTAACAACGCTTGCCCTTCCACATGCCCATACGCCTCCTGAGGAAGGCCGTCACTTGTCAACAGCCCCGAGCTCCTTACTAAGCCCGCTTTCCACCGGCCCCTACGGCACAACTGCCGTCAAAGCAGAGTTGCTAACTCTGCCACAAAGATTCCCTCTTAATTTACTACGAAATCCCCCTAAATCGGAAGAAATCCCCCTAAAAAAGCAACCGGGGCGGTGGCGGCTGGTAGCTGCTGCCTGACTACCTTTCGATATAAATTGTTTTTGAGACATCTCTCTCTCTCTCTCTCTCTCTCTCTCTCTCTCTCTCTCTCTCTCTCTCTCTCTCTCTCGCCATCTCTTTCACATATATTAAAAATTAAGAGCCATGCCCACAGGTACGAACGTAGGGGTGCAATTCAAAAAGATAGCTCACAATAAGAAATAATTACAATCTTACCTTTCAGGGCATAATAAGAAATAATTACAATCTTACCTTTCAGCAAAGGATCCGTTTCTCGGATCTTCGCATACTTTTGTACATACTTTCTCTTATTTTCGGTAGCCATTTTGACCAATAAAACAATGCATTTATATCACTGCCGATCGTAGAACGTGACTTAGCAGTAATTCAGTGCAGTGTGCTCGGGAAATACCAGTCGATTACTACTATAGAGAAAAGAAAAACGGTATTGTTGAACCTCAGGATGGGGTTGGAGAGAGGGAAAATATGCGCCGCCGACTCCGTGCGCTGTAAGTAAACAATGAAGGCAACATGAACTGAAGAAACAATGAAAACAGCGCAACGATAGTCACAGAACAGCGACAATGTAATCAACAGAGGCTGATAGTACGCCGCACGGTTGGCAATGAACATCTGCAATCAGTACGACACGTCTTCCGATTACTACACACACACACACACACACACACACACACACACACCCCTAAAAATCTCCCCGCTGCTTCTTTTTCCGACCAGCCGCGGTGGCCGAGGGGACTGAGGCGCTCCAATCACGGTCTGCACGGCCACTACGGTCGGGGGTTCGAATTTCCCCTCGGGCATGGATATTTGTGCCGTCCTTAGTTGTAAGTAGTTGTAGTTTGTAAGTTTAGGGACTGATGACCCCGTAGTTAAGTCCCATAGACTCTACAAACATTTGAACATTTGAACTTCTTTTTCCCCCTAAAAATCCCCTTAACATATCCTTTCTCCTAAATTCCTACCTGAAAAAAAATTTTAACCCTAAATCTGAGGGGAAAACCCCCAAGTTGGCAACCCTGCTTCAAAGTCACGTGCGCACTCCAACGTACAAAGACACAGAGTCCGAGCAAAATAAACAGCCGATCGCTGCCGGTCGACCAGTGATCCGGCTCAGGTACTATCAGGGCCAATTAGTTTATGACACAAAAAAACGGACGTGTTATAACTTGAGTGAATCTGTTGCAACCGAGTCATTGGCATTGACTTCGGCGACCCAAGAAAACTACAACGGAATCAGTCATTGTTGCTGTTGTTTTTATTTTTTAATAATGATTATGCAACCAAGATTGCATTTTTCATTTATTATGTGACCGGTTTCGGCGTACTCGACGCCATCTTCAGACCTGTCGTAATTTACATAATTTCACGACAGGTCTGAATATGGCGTCGAGTACGCCGAAACCGGTCACATAATAAATGAAAATTGCGATCTTGGCTGCATAATCATTATTAAACAATTATAGATCGCCCCACTTAACTATGTGTTTTTATTTTTATTTATTCATTTATATTTATTTTACAAACGACGAAATCGGTTGATTTCAATCGTTTGTTCCCGTCACTACACGACCTGAAAGGAAAGAGCAACCATCGGTCGCCCGCCGCGGTGCGAAGCTCAGGTGTCGCGCGCTGCTTCGTCTGTTCGCGCATGCGCGTCACGGCGCGCGGCGGGACCCCGGAGCAGAGCACGTCGACCCGTGAAGCGAGTTCATTACGCAGGCCTTATTTTAATTTAATCAGGCCCCGCGACGCGGCGCTGCAGTCGCTAATCCGGCTGTCCGCCGAGAATTATTCCGTCCGCCCACCCTTCTAATAAGTCCGCCACCTGCGGAGTGGTTTCTGGGGGCGGCGCCGGCCAGCAGGTAGTCTGCAGGAGTGGGGGAGTGGGGGGGATGGAGGGGGGGGGGGAAGTCGGCAGGGCCTGGCCTGACGGACTACTAGCTGCTCCTTCCCAGGCGCGGGGCCACCAGAGTTACAGTCCGCTCCGCTCCTGGGAGGAAACTTTTGCACAGTGAGAAACAGTGTTGCTCTTTTATAAGTTTTTCCTACGTGCCCATTCCCTTCCCCTCTTCCTCCACTCCGCTTCCGAGTCGTATTTGTTTATTTATTTAACTTGGCAAGATTGGGCCCGTCAGGCACTGTCTCGCATCCAAGCATTTTACATAATTCACGCTAGCTATACGCGCATGTTTCTCAACTGGAGTTAAAGGAAGACCTGCCCATACTGTCACTTCATAGGTTTCAGTGCGACCTTCGATAATAATGTTTGTAAGTAAATTCAGTGTTGTAATGAGCAAGTGTAATTCTCGTTTTCAGTACCAGTGGCATCGTTTGTTGTGTTAACACCTGTATGCCAAGTTAAAATCGATAGTTGGTACTATTACTTCCTACATTTTCGCAAGAGGACGTGCATTGCGAACAGTGTAACGAGTGTCAAATTTAGTTGGCTGGACCACAGTAAACTCATTAAAGCATAGTATAGCTGATCAGCTACATACTTTATATTTTTCCATTATCTCTCAAACTGATCAACATTTTACCACAAATTCATTGTAGTAGCTCGTCCTAGAAATTATAAATTGCAGAGTGCTACTGAATCACTTCGACAGTTAGCTGCATTTAGTTACTTCTAACATGTGCGTTTGTTTACATTAGTATTCCTTTTTTGCCATGTAAAAGTAGTCATTCAGATACTACTGTTATGAGTTACTTTCTGGAAAGATGAGAGGTATAATAGTCACAATTACTACATCGGGTACATCATGGAAACAGTATACAGGGTGTTACAAAAAGGTACGGCCAAACTCTCAGGAAACACTCCTCACACACAAAGAAAGAAAATATGTTATGTGGACATGTGTCCGGAAACGCTTAATTTCCATGTTAGAGCTTATTTTATTACTTCTCTTCAAATCACATTAATCATGGAACGGAAACACACAGCAACAGAACGTACCAGCGTGACTTCAAACACTTTGTTACAGGAAATGTTCAAAATGTCCTCCGTTAGCGAGGATACATGCATCCACACTCCGTCGTATGGAATCCCCTATGCGCTAATGCAGCCCTGGAGAACAGCGTATTGTATCACAAAACGAACACGAAGAGTCTCTACATTTGGTACCGGGTTTGCGTAGACAAGAGCTTTCAAATGCCCCACAAATGAAAGTCAAGAGGGTTGAGGTAAGGAGGGCGTGGATGCCATGGAATTGGTCCGCCTCTAACAGTCCATCAGTCAGCGAATCTATTGTTGAGAAGCGTACGAACACGTCGACTGAAATGTTCAGGAGCTCCATCGTGCATGAACCACATGTTGTGTCGTACTTGTAAAGGCACATGTTCTAGCAGCACAGGTAGACTATACCGTATGAAATCATGATAACGTGCTCCAATGAGCGTAGGTGGAAGAACATGAACACAAGCACTGAAGTCAACATTACCTTCCTTCAATTGGGCCAATTGGCGGTGAATCGAGAAAGTACAGTACATACTAACAAAACAATTGGGTATTTTGACATTGTCTGCACGAATTATTTCAGTTTACATTTAAAGAGAAATACTAAAATGAGCTCTAACATGGAAATTAAGCGTTTCCGGACACATGTCCACATAACATATTTTCTTTCTTTGTGTGTGAGGAATGTTTCCTGAAAGTTTGGCCGTACCTTTTTGTAACACCCTGTATATGCACTGTGTTTCTTCTTCCTCTCTTCTGTCCACTTCTTTCCTGGTTTCTTCTCTTTTGGTGTTTCTTCGAATTTCTCTTTCCTGATGTTTTCTCTGTATTTTTCTCTGTTTATAATTTTTTCTATAGAGATATTTAGTTTCTTGAGGCCTTCCATGGTTTCCTTTGCCCAGTTAGTTTTTATCGTATTACTCATCACAATGATAAACATCTTCTTGATCAGCCTATTTTCATTCATCCTATAAATGTGGCCATAGAATGTTGCCTTTCTTTTTCTGATGTTGTCTGTAATTGGCTCTGTCTATTTGTACAGTTCTTTTGTCGGTCTCTTTATCCAGATCCCCTGCCTCTGAACTGGCTCATAGATGTTCCTTAGAATTTTCCTCTCTTGCTTTTCCATTTCCTTGATTTTCGTTCTTCCACTGATTACTGTTTCTTTCTGCGGTATACAAAGATTTTGGTGAGACTACTGTTTTGTAATGGTTAATTTGGCATTAACAGAGATACTTCTTTTATTTTAATGGTTCCATGTAAGTCTGTAAGCTTTTTGTAGCTTTGCAACTCTTTCTTCATTGGCTGTGGAATTTAGTCCTGTTTTCTGTATAATCTCTCCCAGGTATTTGAAACATTCTACTTGTGCTATCTCTCAATAGTTTGTTACCAATTGGTTTCTGTCTGTGAATTTCGTATCCATGTACTGGGTTTTTTCATACGAAATTCGTAGTCCTGTTCTGGCTGCGATTTCATGTAGTGTCTCTAGGGCAGAGGCCGGCAAGTAATCTTGGATTGGTGTCGGGAAACTTTTGAAAATTGTAATCGCGGTCCAGAAGTAAAACCACATTTTTTTACCAATATTTTATTTCAATTTTCAGTCTCAAACTAATATCTAACACAAAAGATGTGAAATAAAAATGTATAATAATCCAGTAAAACTTATTTGCTATTTATTTATTTTTATTTTCATTCACAAAAAGTATTAAATAAAATGTGTAGTCAAAGTGCTACTGAAAAATCCAGTAACAGGTCATATATTATACTACTTTTGCTTACTTTTCACTAACAATTTACGAAATACAGTGAACTGTAGGTATTTGTGTTAAAAAAAATCAAGGCAAGAAATTGCATTGCGCCCTTCAGCCAGTTACTTAAAGTTAGGTTCACACGTGGAGCAGATTATGCGAATAGTGTCTCCAAAGTGGGTTAACGTTAATCTTGAGCGATACTTATTCTTCAAAAAATTAGTTTTTTAATGAAAATTGACAAATATATGTGGAGCTAAACACTGTAGCCAGATAGATGCCTAATTTTCATATTTTTTCGGAACATGTTCACTACACAATTCATCAGTGGATTCATTTTTATCTGCTTGCAAGGAAATATCGTCCTGCCAGTCTGTTATCTCCCTTTGGAGTAAAGGCTTTGAAAGGTGGAACAACTTCGCAGCCACATCCGTCCGTTCTGCTACTGGACAAACCACAAAAGATTATTTTTAAGAGCACAAAAATGTTTAAATGGATATGCCCTGACCGCTTAAATAGAGGTTTCAGAGACTGCCAGAGTATGAAGTGTATTTATGGAATTTCCATAATCATTAGATAAAGTTCTATTGCTGCATTCGTGTGCACAGGGCTTTATATATTAGACTTAACTACGGGGTCATCAGTCCCTAAACTTATGAACTAGCTAATCCTAAGGACGGCACAAATATCCATGCCCGAGGGGGGATTCGAACCCCCGACCGTAGTGGCCGTGCAGACCGTGACTGGAGCGCCTCAGTCCCCTCCGCCTTGGCCACCGCGGCCGGCTCAGGGCTTTTATGCGGGTCACCTCCCAGCTCGCTCCCTTTTTCCGTCGCTTTTCACTGCACTCTCCAGCGTCGCACATCATGACAACCAGTTATTGGATTTTAATTAATCAGCTTATAACTGTAAAATTCTAGAAAAATTATAAAGGTGGCTCTCATAGGAATTGTTATCCACCGAAAAAATGTTTTTAATAATTTGAGTCTGTAGCTTATAGTTTTTGGCATTCCGAGATCCGGACCTGGACCATGGTCCGCCAGTTGCCGACCGCTGCTCTAGGGCTTCTTTGGCTTCTTTTCTGTTGTTATGATGGCTAGATCATCGGCAAAAGCCAGACATTTTATGTTGATGGTTCTATTTTTGTGTCTTCCCATCTTTACCCCATTGAACATGGTACAATGTTCTGATTATTTTCTCTAAAACTGCGTTAAATAAAATGGGTGACAGGTCATCTCCCTGTCTCACTCCTGTCTTGATGTCGAATGGTTCTGAGATCTCCCCCATGAACTTCATCTTAGATTTTGTACTTGTCAATGTTTCCTGGATTATTTTTCTGGTCTTGTTGTCTACCTTCATTTCTTCTAGTGTACTGAAAAGAGTTTCTCTGTCTACGGAATCGTAGGCCTTCTTGAAATCAACTAATGTTATTGTAGAGTTTCTGGACTTTCTCGTTGTTAATATTGTTCTCAGACACCAGACCTGCTCACTGCACGATCTTTCCTTCCTGGTCTATTACCATTCGGTAATAATGTTTATAAGTAAATTCAGTGGTTTTAATGAGTTAATTAGCAAATATAATTCTCGTTTTCAGTACCAGTAATATCATGTATTGTGTTAACACCTGTACACCCCAGCACTCTCATGATGCAGCCGCAGAACAGTTCATAGAAAACTTGAGTCTCCACACAAATAGGTACACTACTCATACAATTATAGTTAGCGGTGACTTAAATGTACCATCCGTATACCGACAAAAATATACCTTCTGACAGGATGGCAGATACATCTTCCGATATTGTTCTAAATGATTCTTTAAAAATTATTTTGAACAATTAGTTCAAGAGCTCATTAAACTTGTAAATTGTTTCGGAAACACACTTGAGCTCTTAAGTCACAAATACTCCTGAGCATCACGGCGGATACAGGGATAAGTGAACCCAAAGTTGTAGCGAGCTCAAATCTGTAACAGAGGTATTCACCAAAACTAAATGCTAATTACGTCTTTTAAAAAAAGATAAAAATTCTGTTGACATCTTCCTAGGAGACATTCTCCATTTTGTCTAAATTAACTATGTAAGAGAAGACCATATTTGGCTTACAATGAAAGAAATAGTATCAACAGCTTTGGAGGGATTCCTAACAAATAAATTAATAAGAGAATGAACTGTTCCCCCATGGTACATAATACAGAATAGATGTTGGATGTTGTGTGAGTTGGGTGCGAGGAAGATGGAACCGTGGCAGGTATTCGCCAGATGTAAGTCGACGTGGGGTGGAGACGATGGGACTGAAATGATCGACTGTATGCTATTGTGTTTAGTTAAATTGCTGATATCAGTCAAAATATATTCGATGGTCCAAATGTTCGCAAGGAAGGATATCTAAATACAATTTAAACCCCTCAAAAATATGTAACAGGGAGCTAAAGTTATCTATTATGATCACGAAACCGTATTCTTTGAACAACAAAACTTCATTGCATCGGTTCAATGCCCGGTACAGCATAGTCTGGTCGAGACGCGTAGACAGCGGAAATTCGCAACGTGTCGTTGCTTACTGTTAGAATTGTGCATAATTCAGAGTGTAATCCTCGCCTTATTTCTGGGACGCTGGAGATAAAGCCTTCAGATTGCCACGTCAGAGGCGGCCTCAGCACGTCAGGCGCGGACTAAGCCGCTGGCTCGGCTACCTGGCGCTGTTGGCACGCCAGCCGACTCGACGGCTGCCATAATCCCAGCCACTCTGCCCTCGGGCTAACGAGCGACGTATGCCCTGCTGCGAAGCCGTCTGTTCGCCGACTGTGTCCTCGTCTGAGCGACAGCAGAGTTAGCTTTTAATGCGTCTCACTTCGTGCCCGTCCTTTCACAAGTTACCACTTTTCACTGATCCTACACTGCATTCAGTACATCATTCATATGGAGTGTCAGGCTGGCTGAATTACCGGATGCCGGACACTTGCCACGCCGGACAATTGCCACACCTGACCCTTCGCCAGGTAGTTGGATTAGCGGCCCCTCGGACAAGGGACGCCCTTACCCGTACTCCTGCTGTTTGCTTCCAAACCTCCGTCTGCGATCTTACACCAAACAGCCAATACGAAAGAGATATTTTTGTTCATCTACATCTAAAAATGTTCAAATGTTTGTAATTCTATCGGACTAAACTGCATGGTCATCAGTCCGTAGCTTACAAACTATTTAAACCTAGGTAAACTAACCTAAGGACAAACACACACACCCATGCCCCAGGGAGGACTCGAACCTCCACGGCGAGCAACCAAGCGCTTCGCAGCGAGACGCTTTAGACCGCTCGGCTACTCCACCGCGGCCATCTACATCTACATCTACATCGATACTCTGCAAATCACATTCAAGTGCCTGGCAGAGGGTTCATTAACCACTTTCATAACTTTTCTCTACCGTTCCATTCTCTAATAGCGCTCGGGAAGAAAGAACACCTAAATCGTTCCGTTTTCGATCTGATTTCTCTTATTTTATTGGGATGGTCATGTCTCCCTAAGTAGGTGGGTGCTAGCAAAATATTTTCACATTCATAACTAAAAGTCTGTGATTGAAATTTCGCATACAGATCACGCCGCAATGAATAACGTCTTTCTTTTAATGATTTCCACACCAATTCGTGCAACATTTCCGTGACGCTTTCCCCCCGTAACGTGATAGAACGAAACGAGCAGCCCTTCTCTGAACCTTCTCAATGTCTTCCGTCAATCCCACCTGGTGAGGGTCCCACAATGGGCAACAGTACTCCAGGAGAGGAGGCACAAGTGTGATGTAGGCAGTCTCTTTGGTGGAGCTGGTGCATCTTCGAAGCGTTCTGCAAATGAAACGTAACCTTTGGTCCGCCTTCCCCACAATATTTTCTATGTGTTCTCTCCAGTCAAAGTTGTTCGTAATTGTAACTGCTAGGTATTTGGTAAAATTTACGACCTTAAGGTCTGACTGATTTATCGCGTAATTGAAGTTCAGCGGATTTCTTTTAGTGGTCATGTGTATTACTTCACACTTTTCTTTATTTAGTATCATTTGCCAATTTTCGCACCATGCAGAAATTTTGTCAAAATAGCTTTGCAGTTGCTTTTGATACTCTGTTGATATCTCACTTATTTTCAATGTCCCGAAATCGAAATTTTTATAACTTTTGGAAAACGAGAGCAATACCGTCGGCTATGTCAGTGTGTAATTAGTTCTTCCAACCACAAATATGGATGCATTCTACCTCAGTTTGTACGGTAGCTTTCTTCCACAATTCCTGATTGCGATAGAAACAGTCCATCGCCATGGAAGGAACTTGAAAGGAACGATATAAAGATAATTCGAATATTCGCTTATCGTTCGATCACTGCATTCGTACTTATATTAATTGCCTGCCGCGGTGGCCGAGGGGACTGAGGTGCTCCAGTCACGGTCTGCACGGCCACTACGGTCGAGGGTTCGAATCCCCCCTCGGGCATGGATATTTGTGCCGTCTCTAGTATTAGCTAGTTCATAAGTAGTTTGTAAGTTTAGGGACTGATGACCCCGTAGTGAAGTCCCATAAGCTATACAAACATTTGAACATATATTAATTGCTACAACTGCGTGAAAAAAAAAGAGGAGGAAATAAGAACGCTCCACTTCATAAATGTACTCTTTTGCGGCGAAATATTAGTTAATAAAGTGAATTGGGACAATGTTCAAATCGATGACAGATAATACGTTTACACAATATAGATAAGATCGTCTATGTTTGACAGATCACCTAAAGTCGACATACAACTTCGAAATAAAGAAATGGAGGCATATAGAATGCTATGCTTGTAAAGTACACTGTTGCTCTACATTGTTTAGTTTAGTCGCAGAGGAAACACCCTGTTCCAGCACTTCACAGTTAGCACCACTAGGCACATGGCATGTGCCTAGTGGTGTTAACTGTGAAGTCCTGGAACAACAAAAACAGCAAAATGCACGGAATTGAAGGACAACAGCTGGAAGCAACCAATGAGCACCAGATGTAAAGCTATATCCATTAAATATTGCCACTGATGATGCCTTCCAAATAAAGGCGAAATGCATATGGCAATAGCATATTTTATTAAATCAGTTGCATAGACAGATAAGTGAAATACCTACACTATAATATCACTACCTTTCTTTTGTTCGAATTTGCGCGAGTGCTTTACTCGCTTATTTTAATGACAGGCTAGTTTCATCGTTAGATCAGCAAACACAACATCCAAACACAGCCAAACCAAACACAGTGCACAGAAAATCAACAAACAGAGAACAACAAATGGCACATAATGACATACAACAACAAAACCACACACAGAATAGGAAACATATTAAAAAAACAAGGACTCAATATAGGATACAGAACAAACAACACAATACAAAACAGAATGACCCAAAAACCAGGCAATATTGACAAATACAACCAATCTGGCATCTACCAATTAACATGTAACTGCTGCCAGGCTGTATATGTGGGACAAACATGCAGGAACTTCAGAACCAGATACACTGAACACTTAAGAGCACTAAAAAGTAATAGTTCTCACTCAACCTTTGCAGACCATCTAATATCAGAAAATCACCACCCCACAAACATAGAGAAAGACCTAAAAGTTCTTAAGACCAGCAATAGTTTATACCATAGATTGACAATAGAGGAAAACTACCACATACAAAACGCAATAGCACAAGGAAAAACTGTACTCAATGAATACACTTCACTCTGCAACAAAACACTATTTAGCACAATAGAGGAGATGTACAAATAGTCTTCATAATAGTACCCTGATCACTCACTCCTATCCCTAATCCCTGTCAGACACACACAAAAACCCAAATAAACACTCCACTAACACACATCACATCCGCCTCAGAAAAAAATTAAAACGAAAATACCAACAAACACACACACACACACACACACACACACAGCCAGATGTATACGCACATACGAAATGCAAACAAGAAGTAAACACATCCACAACACTGTTTTCACTCCAACATCCCCCATCAACAGACGAATATAACACGACACAAACAGTAAAACACTCGTATTTCGCGCGAAATTCTTCAAAAACAAAACACCAAAAGAACAAATGAACAGCTCCCAGCTGTATTCATACGCCAAATATTACCACTGGCGTAATGCATAGCACGAAAAACGTGGAAAACGAGTGACATACACATTCAAACCAACAGCGACAACCAAATTACAACACAAAAGGAAAAGAATCGTAAGTAATATACAGAAATAACGCGTTTTTCTCGGTCTGAAAAATAGAAAGCAAGAAATCGTTAACTGCTTGTTATGTTTGCAGATGACAAGTTTGTACCAAAAAAACAACAAATAAGTAGGCTACTTAAGGAGTTTTATGTAGCCTAATGTAAAAAAGGTATGTAAGAAATGTGATACTCATATATCTAGGCCTAATATTAACTAAAACTGAAATAGTTTATGTAGTCAGATAACCTATGTAAAAAATTTAAAAACGAATGAACCTAGAAGTAACTGAAAAGACTATTGTACAATAAACATAATTTCAGGACAAAAATAAATCATCCCACTGATGATAGCACAAAATGTGCTGAAACATGTTTGGGAACAATTAAAAAATCAGGTGTCTTGCATACGGCGGAAAATCCAAACCAATTTACCAAAAGAGGAAATCGCACCTGGAAACAAGGTTTCCTATACAGTTTGGACAACACTAAATAAGATGAGGGCTGGTGTACCCAGATGTAAAACTAATCTGCGCAGGTTGGGCCTGCTGACTAACGATGTTGCTGTTTGTGAATGCGGAGAGGTTCAGGACGAGGCACATCTGCTTACGTGTTGACTATTGCTGGAGCCCTGCAGTTTCAGTGACCTGCTACAAGCCAATGACAAAGCCGTGGCGGTGGCTAACTATTGGAAAAATAAAACTTGATTAGGACACGGAAATGAATGAATGAATTAACTTTCGAGAACCTCTCTTGCTTGGCCGGGAGCCGTGGATGCAACAGCGCAAAATAAGAGAACTCACCGGAATAATTAAGCGACCTAACAACATGAATAGGGAGGATGGCTACAAGTAACCTCCATCGTGGCTGCCAGCAATCCCTGTGTGTGCGCGTGATTGCGCAGCCAGCAGCACCATTTTATCCGAGTGCTGCCGTACAAACGGCCACTGTAGAAGCACAGTCTAACATATACAGTCACGACACTCCCACAGATTTCTGGTATACGCTGCGATAGCAGCGCTCCAAGCGGCCGGCAAGCTACGTTTCTGAATACGATAGTTGATGAGTGCGAATAGTATCGTTTAGATTAATTTCAGCATACTTTTCACATTAGGGAACGTATGTAGTGCCTTATGAATAGGTAACAATTTAAAAATAGCTCCCCATTTGTCTTTATTAGGTTTCATAAGATCCCTGATAAGGTACGAAACTGTACATTAGAGGACAGGTAAGTTACAATCATCCTGTAACATACAGGCTTTAAATGAGTAATTTCATTTTCTATTAAAAATAAAAATGCCTGGGAAACACCAGGAGACATGTCATTTATCAGAGAGACGTCAATTTCTACGCTGAAACGTTAAGTATTCTTCATTACAATTCCAGTAAAATCGGTGAGGGTGGAACATAGGAAACGTATATAGAATGCAATAAATACGGGATTCAACATACCAAATCAACTATCACAGCTGTAGCTGAAGCAAATCACAGACATGGCAATATAACAATAAAAGCAACTAAACTGTTTTCCAACAAAGAAGAACCCAATTCCACAATTGTTGTTACATCTGAACCACAAACGGCAAGAATCATCAAAACATTGGTTTCTTAAAGCTAAAGTAATTACACTTAAAATAATATGCACGTATAAGAATGACGACTGACGTGTAAAAATGTGAGAATCATTAGACTTCAAACCGAATTGATACACGTCAAAAACTGGCTGCCATAGTAAGAGCAGACAATAATACAAATTTATTATACCATTTTATATGCGACTTACTTTCAGCGGAATAAGCTGCAAATATACACATATTCGTAAGTATTAGTTCATGACAGAGTTGTTCTTTATACCACTGAACCATTTAAATTAGGCTGTTTTTATATTAATTTCCGTATTATGTTTATCTCTCGATATTTTAATAATGCTTGTAACGCAAAAATTATAGTAAGTATACTACTTCGGTAGCTTGCCCACCGCTAGGAGCGCCAATGTCGCAGCAACTGTCAGTTGGCAACATCTTTACAGCAGTGAGTGTCGTGACTGTATATGTTAGACTGTGGTAGGACTGGCTCGCAACCTGAGCGTTCGCAGCAGGAAACACCACCCCCTGGGTGCTAGCTGCCTTCCAATCAGATACAAGATTTTGCATACCAGCAGTGGCGGATACAGAATTTTTTTCTGTGGGGGGGGGGGGGGAGCACACGGCTGACGAGGGTGAACATGTCCTTAGGGGCTTTGTGAACCTAATTTTAAAACAACCCCTCCACACACATACGCACACATATAATAAATTGTATTACTGTAATTGTCAGATATAACTGCTGTAGGGAACACACAAAAAATGTTTCAAAGCCACAGTCGCTTTTTAGAGAAAAGCTTTTTAATACAGCAGGAGACTCGGGTTCGAATCCCGGCTGGGTACACATTTTCAGCTTTGCCCAATCGCAGTTGATGTCATATATTCTGTGAATATTAAAATAACAACAACTGCAGGATCAGAAGTGACGTCTGTTCTTTCGGAACAGACGCCACATATATATATATATATATATATATATATATATATATATATATATATATATATATATATATATATATATATATATGCCCCTGACGGGCAATGATCCTATCGTTAGTGGAGCGGGTGGGCAAGTTTAAAGCCCTTACTCTTACGGGGATTAGTTTCATAACTACGAGTTTGAGTACTGTGGGCAGGGCGAAGCTGGGAATTTGTATCTGGCGGGAGGCGTGCTTAGGTCGTCCTTGCAGGTGCGGTGATCACTGTGTCCCCAGTGGTGTAGGGGTCAGCGCAACTGCCTAGAAAGCAGGAAACCCGGGTTCGAATGCCGACTGGGTACACATTTTCAGCTTTGCCCAATCGCAGTTGATGTCATATATTCTGTGAATATTAAAATAATTCACTTCCGTCTAACTACCAATGCACTATTAGTTTCTGCGCATTATGGAGACATTTTAAAATGCCCATCATAACAAAAACATTACAATTATTCAATCACATTAAACACTGTAAATGTTCTAAATTTACTACAAAATAAAAACAACCAGAGAATTTAGAGCCTGAATGCCCCGTCTTCAGCTGTGGGCACACTTATTTCATTCTTCTTCATCATTGAGGATGAAGCACTTACCCACAGCTGAACACAGGGCATTCAGGCTCTGAATTTAATTTCATATGTAACTGTTTCTGAGCTTCGTCAGGTGGATATATGCGAATCCCTATACAGAGAATGCCATGCGAAATTGTAAAAGGTTTTTCTACATTAAAATTGAAACAGTTGTACAATTTGTTCGAAAAATAACAGTTTTGTACAATGATGCCCACAGGATTATGATACTAATTGAGCCAAAGACTTAATGGTCATTGTACAAAAACTTAGAGCATATGGTTAATTTATTTTTTTTTTAATTTTTTTTTTTTATGTTTGTAATTCGAAGCTACCAAACTGCAAAGGTCATCTGTCCGTAGTCTTACAAACTACTTAAACTAATTTATTCTAAGGACGACACACACACACCCATTACCGAGGGAGGACTCCAACTTCTGGTGGGAGTGGCCGTGTACTCCGCAACGTTGCGCCCCAGATCACACGGCTATTCCCATGCGGCGTACATGGTTTGATTGTCAATTTGGTAAATATACTGTTCCGATACTCTTTACTATTTTGCGGTAAATTATTATACTATTCACTGTTCAATGTAGTTGACTCTTGTAATATTTTTTTGTAATCATAGGGCCGGCCGCGGTGGCCGAGGGGACTGAGGCGCTTCAGTCACGGTCTGCACGGCCACTACGGTCGAGGGTTCGAATCCCCCCTCGGGCATGGATATTTGTGCCGTCCTTAGTTGTAGGTAGTTCATAAATAGTTTGTAAGTTTAGGGACTGATGACCCCGTAGTTAAGTCCCTTAAGCTTAACAAACATTTGAACATATTTTTTGTAGTCCTAGGAACTTGAGAATGACGCCATAGAGCGCAGAAACTAGTAGTGCATTGGTAATTACATGACGATTTTACCTTGTGATGCCAGCAGCATAAAACATCTGCACTACTTGAAGGACATCCATTTATTTCGGAGCGCTGCCAACGTTACGCTACCCCAGACGCAAAATATTACTGTATACATTGTTACGGGTAACGTTTGCAACACTGCGGCGCTGCCTTCTGCTCGCTGATGTTCGCCTCCCGGCAGCCACGGTACATGCTTCCTGCTGCTATCAACAGCCACCGCACGAATCGTCAACTCACCGTGGACGAATAGTTGATTATCCGGAATAGCTGTGTCATTACAAAACAATGCAGACATTGGAAAAACAGCATATCCTAAAAGGTGGCCCAGTTACGGGTCAGAAACATACAACCAGTAAATATATCGCGCTAAGGTTGATATTCCCTCAAAACCTAAAATCAGATTTCCTGTGTTTGGATTGTACAGAATCAATTTCTTCTTCATGCTTTGTAAAGTTGCTAAACAAAACGAGATAAGTTTTCAAGAAAGCTTTCGCGATCAACAAAATTACACTTGAATCTTCCTGGCAGATTAAAATTGTGTGCCAGAAACGGAATTCGAACCTGGGACCTTGGCCTTTCTCGGGAAAGCGCTCTACCGTCTGAGGTATCCCGGCACGCTCCATAGTCCGTCCACACAACTTCACTTCTGCCAGTACCTCTCCTCCTACTTCCCAAATTTCACAGAAGTTCTCCTGTGAACCTTTCAGGACTAGCACTCCTCATTCTGAAAACTTCTCTTAGGCTTTGGCTAAGCCATGTCTCCACCACATCCTTTCTTTCAGGAGTTTTACTCCTGCAAGGTTCGCAGGAGGAATTCTTTGAAGGTTGGAAAGTAGGAGACGAGTTACTGGGTGAAGTAAAGTTGTGAGGATGCCTGTGAAGCGTGCCGGGGTAGCTCAGACGGTACAGCGCTTGCCCGCCAAAGGCAAAGATCGCAGGTTCGAATACCGGTTCCAGCACACAATTTTAATCTGCCAGGAAGTTATATATCAGCGCACACTCCTCGCGGCAGAGTGAAAATTTCATTCAGAAAATTATATTTGACTGTGTTTCAAGAATAATTTCTACTACCATGAAAATACTTTGTATGTGATGTGTGGAAAACTTCCGATGAAATTTCTAATTTGCTCCAATAACTGGAAAATCGAAACGTCTAGCTACGAATAAAACTATAATGGGTGGCAGTACTGTCTCTTAGTGTCTAGGGAAACAACTTAGAGAGAGAAACCTTTTACCGAAAACACTTAAATGCACCAACTTGAACGCAGCCCTAGAAATTCACAGTTTTTCTCATAGTTAAATCCTTTATTTAGGTATGAGTAAAACATACACAAAAGCTCATTTATCTCCCAAACAATCACGAAGCAATAAACAATTTTTATTTATTTTTATCATAAATTTCTGACAAAAAAGAGCAATTAAATGGAAGCACAACACAAAAAGTTAAATTACGTTATGTTAATTACAGGGATTTTGCATTTTTAAACTCACAATTGCATGCTGCCTGTAAATAAAAGTTAATTATTCTAATGCTGAGATTCTTTCCCTCCCTTCCTCTCACTCTCGCCCTCTCTATCTCTCTCTCTCTTCTCTCTCTCTCTCTCTCTCTCTCTCTCTCTCTCTCTCTCTCTCTCTCTCTCTTGCTTACCAGGATAGCATACGTTAAGACCCTATTGATACGCTACTGCCAACTAATCCCAAGGAGACCACTATCGGATTTTAGAATTTCTTGATATTTATGGTAGGTGAAGATCAGAACTCAAATAACAATAAGCCAAAGCAATTCGACGCCACTCTCAAAAATTCTCGAGGAAAACGATTTTCAAATTTTGCAAGTAAGCTTAAGTATCTATCATTAAAAAAATGGCTGCATCTGTAGGTGTAGGTCAGATGGTAGCGTTCTGGCATTACAACCGTAAGGTTAGGGGTTCTAATTCTGCCGTGACCAATTTTTTTTTTTTTTTTTTTTTATTTATTTATTTTTTATTTTTTCGGTGCGTTGGAATACTTACACAGTTTCAATATCAAATGATAATTTTTACGAAAAGTGCACGTATTTTTGTTTATTCGTAATTTTCTGTCTTTTATAGACGGTTGTAAATAATGATGGTTTGCCGGCCGCGGTGGCCGAGGGGATTGCGGCGCGCCAGTCACGGTCTGCACGGCCACTACGGTCGGGGTTCGACTCCCCCCTCGGGCATGGATATTTGTGCCGTCCTTAGTATTAGATAGTTCATAAGTAGTTTGTAAGCGTAGGGACTAATGACCCCGTAGTTAAGTCCCATAAGATATACAAACATTTGAAACATTTTTTAATGATGGTTTCAATGAAAGAAACGTAAGTTATATTTTTTACAGTATTGGCTTCAAGATGACGATGGTAGTCTTTGATTGTTCAATTTATGAAGAGGTATGACACTGTTTTTGGAAAGCCATCACCATAGCTGCTAATGGCATTCCAAGCAGCTGACCTACTAACCCACCATTTTACTTTACGACAAAGTTTTTAACTCGTCTACATACTCATAAACAAAAGCTGACACAACACGTGGAATTGGATACCTCCAATTGTTTTATATATGTGTGACAGAGGGATTCGAATCACCGACTCTTTGATTATGAGGCCTGAAGGCTACCATTTGAGCTACACCGAGAGATACTGTACCTGTTCTATTTATTGGTACTTGCGTGTACTTCGCACAACTCCAAAGTCTATTTTCTCGGCAATTTTTGAGAGTTGCGTCGAATGGCTTTGGCTGATTGTTATTTGAGTTCTGACCTTCACATTCCATAAATATAAAGAAATTCTAAAATCCGATATCTATGTGGTTTCCTTGTTAGATGTATGACGTCGGTATCAGATAACCTAAATATTAACAGTATATAGGGGTATGCATTCAACAGCACCAAACAGCCTACCGCCCTGAAGAGTACCATTGCACAGTGGTCTAAACGTCAGCAATTTCTTGGCTAAGTGTTTATATATTACACAACCTAATACCAGAATTGTTTCATTCAAAAAGACTCCGGCCGTGGAAGCCTACGAACTTATAACATTTTAATGTAAACTCCCTGGGGGAAGGGATGTCGATTATTTTAATTATTATTATTTTTTTTTTTTTTTTTTTTTTTTTTGCCCGCTGCTGTGGCCGAGGGGACTGAGGCGCTTCAGTCACGGTCTGCATGGCCACTACGGTCGAGGGTTCGAATCCCCCCTCGGGCATGGATATTTGTGCCGTCCTTAGGATTAGCTAGTTCATAAGTAGTTTTGAACTTTTTTTTAATGTCGATTTTCATCCGATGATAGCACATAGGGGATAGCAATGACATGTAGTGATAATGGACCCGCATCACACGCCAGCAGCTTGGTGACACAATAGCCAGAGCGGCACCTTAGTGCGCCCTTTAATAGGAAATGGCAGCCATAAAACTCAGGGAGGTGTGAACGTCTGAATCAAACAGGCCCCATGCTAGTGAGACCGACTCGTGCTTCCTACAGCCAACTGAACTAGGCCGCGGTGGAGTAGCCGAGCGGTCTAAAGCGTCTCGCTGCGGAGCGCGCGGTTTCTCGCCGTGGACGTTCGAGTCCTCCCTGGGGCATGGGTGTGTGTGTGTGTGTGTGTGTGTGTGTTGTCCTTAAGTTAGTTTATCTAGGTTTAAGTAGTTTGTAAGCTACGGAATGATGACCACGCAGTTTGGTCCGATAGATTTACAAACATTTGAACATTTGAACTGGTTAGAAAGCAATCAAACTGCGGCCTTTCTGATTGGCGGATTGTTTCTTTCAGAGAATCGCTATCAAGTTAGAAGTGCTGCACTCTCGCTGGAGGACACGTGTCTTTCAAGATTGCTTGACTCTTTAAGAAACATAGTATAAAGTGTGTCTTACGCCCTCCAGTGAGAGTGCAGAGATTGTTGGGCTCCGAAAAAGACAACCTCGATCTCAGAAGACCGGGAATATATATGTCGATGTGGGAAGTCTTACATTGATCAGACAGATGCGACAAACATAAACGTCACACTAGATTGGGTCAACCGGACAAATCGGCTTTGCTGAACATTGTCTTCATTCAGGACACGGCATGAAATATGAAGAGACCAAGATCCTCTCTTCCGCGTCCACCTACTGGTATTCCATAATCAAAGAAGCCGTCGAAATATGCATCGCCAGAGACTTAATTAATAGAGACACTGGCTTCTAACTCAGGCATGGGAACCGGCCTTGGCGGTATGAGACATCGTCAGCTGCAGTAAAAGATGGTACGCAGATGGGTAATAATAGCCAGGAAGTCGAAACACTCGCACTCATATCTCCGACGGCGCGCGTACAAGGAGTCCACCGCCAACGGCCGCTCCTGCCCGCGCTGCGTCTGCGCAGACCACCGGAGGCCCGTTCAACGCTTCTCCAGTAGGGAGCTCCCAATGTTTATGCCGCGACGCATTGGTCTACGATGACATCACACCAACGCCGGCACCTGCGCCTTAGCAACAAGCCAGCATATATATTGGCGAGCAGAGGAGCAACGACGTCAATAGCACCTGAAGATTCGCGCGAACCTTTCAAGAATATATTACGTCGGGAAAGCCTGAAACAGCACAGGTGATCGCTGTTGACCTATCTCTTCTCAAACCACACTGATAATCACCAATAATTTCCTTTGCTAATGGTGTCACTCTCTTGAGTAAACGCCGTGACAGGATATTATAAGTTACATTCAGGAGTGAGATTCCTCTGTAGTCATTCTTTTTGAATATGGGGCAGGACTGAGATTCCTCTGGGGGTCATTCTTTTTGAATATGGGGCAGATTTCTGTATACACATTCCATTTTCTCACAAACAAGTGTTCTCACAAAATTTCGCTTCATTACAGGTCCATTCAGAAGGCGCGAAAGCGCCACGGAGATGGTCGGTAACTTCCAGTGGCAGCCGCTGCAAGAGAGGCTCTGTGTTTCGCAGTTGCGGAAGTAAACGTTTCTTGAAGAGTCAGCCAGTAGGAGGAGGAAGTGAATATGGTACACAAAGTGCCCTGCGACCACACACACATACGCACACGCGCGCGCGCACACACACACACACACACACACACACACACACACACACACACACACACAGAAACACACACACAGTGAGGAGAGTTTCAGATTACGGATGTAGATGTAGATGAGCGTAGGCGCATGAGGAGGCCTCATTGATGCCCTGTTTAGTGTCGGTGACGCGCCACTTGTGTGTTCTTCTCAGCTATCAAGTGACGTCTGACGCTGTCCAATCCCTTATACAAGCACTGCATCCTGGAACACCTGGAACCCTTTATAGGATACTTCCTACGGAAAGATCTGTTTACGCGGACCGTCATTATAAGAAATGACTTCCTTTAATGCTCTCTGACACGAATAGTTACAATTTTTTGCATTCCCGCCTCACCGACTTCTATAAAAGTAGTAAGCAGGGAAAATGGTAAGCATTCTTACCGTTGAGAGTCTCTGGATGTGGTATTGTTTAGAACATTAAACAGTCAACAGCAGCGGTTTTTTTTCTTTTTTTTTTCCCCGTACGAGATTGCGATCTTCAATTTTTTTAATAAGATTAAAAACCATCCAGTTCGCCACAAATTATGTTTATTTATTATGTCGTTTCGGCATCTGCCATCATCAGATCTGCAAGATGAAGGAACATGTGTTCGTTGTACAGTCGAGTTACACAGAAAGTTTTAAATTCAAAATACTGAATTTTTAGTTTAAATCGTTCTGTGTAACTCGACTGTACAACCAACAGTAACTTGTTGTGCATGTGAGATACGCCTGAGGTTAGTACATTTCTGCGTATATCGTGGTGTATATCATTTACTTGTTTATCCTGAAGTATTTCTTACAATAATTCAAAAATTTGATGACGCTTTGAGCAAGGCGAAAAGAATACCCAAATGTTGTTCATTATTGACCTCAGATTTCTCGAGATTCCTAATGAAATTGTTGATTATAATTATCCTTTATTAATTCATTAAGGAGTGTCCTCTTAACTAGTGGGTACAATTTCGTTCGCAGAATATCGGCTAATATGTTACAGCGTTATAATCATGCACAAGTTCCCGAAAGCAAGGTTACAAACGATTTCAATAACGAATGTGAGAGTTTGTCATAAACATCCTAGTTGCCACACCATCTAAAATTTATTGCTTGTATTTCCAGTGGTTATTGGTTGTATTATTTCTTATTTATTAGTTACGTTATTTTCACATGACACTTCATTCGCTAATAAATACTGTACAAAGCCGGTTCATGATATACATATTTATTCCAATTCACTTGTATTAGAGTTTCACGTGTGAATCAAATATTGTAACATTTATTGCTATATTTAAGAAATACATAATAGGTGATATGGTATTAATCCTCTATTATTTCATAATATTTGCTAAACAAAATAAATGGTAAGCCTACTGAGCAGAGAAATATGAAATGCAGCATCACAAATGTTCTCTGCCAAGTACGGTTACCACCCAATATGACACCATGCATTCAGAATGTTGTGACCTCCTCTGTTTGTCAAGAAAGGTACTGGTGCAGGTATCTATGTCAACTGTAACAACTATTCACATTAATAATACAAGTTTTATTGACTGAAAATTATAATATTCAACTTAAGAACATGTGTCTGTTTTTATCTCTTCTTGTTTCTCGTGGCGTCGGCCGTATGATGCTATCTGCGCTGAGACCTAGTTACTACTAAGTTCGTAGCCGCATTCTGACTTAGTACTGTCCTATTCCTGAATAGTAACTGACGGTCTGTCCAGACGTATGTCGGCCTAGATATAGCCGCTTGTAGAGGACGCGCATCATAGCTTACTCCCTCCAGGATGCGGGCGCCTGCTTGCAATGGGCTTTTGGTCGATCGCTGCTTTCTCCACGATCGTTCTCTTACGTCTGGCGTGTGGCGCTGACTTTACGCCACAATACAGAAAATCAAGAAAATAAACATGTTTGTGCCGTGCCGGGGCTTTCTTGCCGGCAGAGTTACGAAGTGTACTTGCTGGACTTGGTATATCTTAGGTTGGATCGAGAATGAATTCTCCCTTATGACCCGAGGGCGTCAAGACCGGCGTGGTGTTTGGACGGTGCTGAGAGAGGTCGTTGGCGAGAGACTGGGTGTGTGAGAGTTCTTGAAGGCCCGGCTAACTATGTGTTGAGGGTTGTTATCTGCGTGGAACTACTTGCCAATGGAACGTGTGGGCCGGAGGCATATGTGGCTTGAAGGCTCTAGCCAGCGCTCAGAACTCAGTCTGTGTGCAAAACTTTGGCTGGAGAAGGGAGCATTTGCAATCCGTTACTCATTTGTAGCGGATCGTCACGGAAGTTTCGAAGAGTTCGTCTATGCTAGTGCCCATTGTACTGTCCACGGACAGCCGGTACAGATATAATGTGAATCGTTTGTACAGCCAACGCCGAGTTCGCACAATGTCGTTAACCTGCTATGTGACGTTTTATTGTGATTGTTTTTACTGGTGTTTCCATTGTAATCTACCTGTAACTGTGGGTAACATTATGAACGTCATTTCTTTGTGGTAAAGTATTCTGCAATTCAGGTGTTCTGTCCAAGCGTTGTTTGTTGTGCATTGTTCAAAAACATAAATAAATAAAATGAAAAAAGAGTGTTATTGATTCATAGTTGAGAGAGGAATACGTCAGAAGGCTGTTCAATTGGGTCTCCGTACGTGGTGTTTTCCTGGGCGCCAGTCTCATAAGTTGAGTAAATTGTTCATGTTGTCATTTGTAATATATTTACTTGGATCAGTAAGAAAAAAAAACTTCACTGACTGATTTACCTCACAGTCTTCCATGAAGCGCTGGTTAGTTTAACCAAATGTTACAGTTTTTATTTGGTTGCGTAATTCTGTTAATTTCTACAAGGAATACTTGTTATTAATGAAGCACTATTGCCTATAAGTTTACTTATTTTAACTGAAGTTTTGGACTGATTACTGACAAGTTTTGTGACAGTTTGTTGTTCAAAAAATGTTCAAATGTTTTACAGCTTATGGGACTCGACTACGGGGCCATCAGTCCCTAAACTTCAGTTTCTTGTTGTTAAGTTTTATACCAAGTTTTATCAATTTTAAAATAATTGTTGTAATAAATGGTTTATATTTATTGGTGGTTAATTTAGGCTCAGTACCTTACCAGTTCCACAAAAGCCCTACCATCCCAATCTTGCACAACAAACCTCTTGTCATGCATATGAAATATGAAATAAAAGTATTTAAATTCTGCACTTTCATAGTATTCGCCTTTCAAAGAGCTACTACATTCTGGTGGACGATCCACCTAAATGCACAAATAAATTAAATTCATTGGCTGCCAGAAGGCAATGAACAACGTCAATGGCGAAAATTGGAAATTTGTCCAGAATCGAGAGCCAACCCCAAAGTTCCTAGTTATCAGGAATTTGCTCTACCCACTACGCAATCCGGACACAGTCAGTAATGTGTGGTTGTATTCACAGTTTGTGTTTCACGGCAGGCGTGATAGAGTAGTCCGAGCAGTTGTGGTGACCACAGGGTCTGGATGGCGTTCTGGACTGCACAGCTGACTAGTAAGTAGAAGACCCAAACTAAAATCCCAATCCGGCACAAGTAAACAACTTTCGTCAGTGATTCGACGCCCACTGACAATTAATGTTTAATGACTACAGGATATGTAATTTATACATACAGAGTGTTTCATAAGTCGTTATACACTCTTCTAGAGATTGTACAGGAAACATAATAGATCAAGTTTTACTTATGAAACCACGTCCCAGGGCCGGCGCAAGGCACGTGCGAAACGTGTGGCCGCACAGGGCGGCACTTTCCGAGGGGCGGCAAATCTGCAGACCCCCTCCATTTTTAGAAGAAAACATTTCCCAAGAGGGGATTCGAAACCAAACCTCGGAGGGAGCGTCTTCGGGAACTTTGGCATGGCGCCTCGACTACCTGCCGGCCGCCCCTGTGGAACAGGGGACGGGAGGAGGACATTCCTTCCTTGCCACTGCTATAGCACCGTCGTGTTTACGCCGGTGGTACAGGGAGGGGAGAGCAGTCTGGCGTACAAGCCAGTTTTCTTTTGAGTGGAGCCTGTTACGCACCATGCGTTTACTCACAACTAATTTTGCAGAAGACGAAATCTAATTTGGATATTTGAATGCAATGTTCAATACTGCGATTACGTGTTCAGCCTGAAGCAATTTTACTAAGCCCTTCAATGGCAGTTTCCGAGAATTTTATTCTTCCCGCCTTATGCAATGGCTGGAAGATTCCGAATGGGTAAATATGCTGCGAGTAGTTTTTAAGGGATAAAGACATTGGTAGTAAGCGTGGCATAAGTAGGGGTTCGATGTATTTTTCAAAATTTTTGCTAACCGTTTCTGAGTGATAGTCGGACGTTTTAGTTATTGAGCTATGAAACACCTGTCTGCGCCTGCTTGCACAACAATTAAACTCTGACCGGCACTTTTGTTTGACAATACTAGTCGCACATTGTCACTTTGCCAAAATTAATTTGCTGTATTGTTTTCCGTTGAATAAAAATGTTCAAATGTTTGTAAAGTCTATGAGACTTAACTACGGGGTCATCAGTCCCTAAACTTACAAACTACTTATGAACTAGCTAATCCTAAGGACGGCACAAATATCCATGCCCGAGGGGGGATTCGAACCTCCGACCGTAGAGGCCGTGCAGACCGTGACTGGAGCGCCTCAGTCCCCTCGGCCACCGCGGCCGGCTCCGGCGAATACATTATCTGTTCACAACCACTGAAAAATGTGATTTACGTTAACTATAAGTTCTTGCCGCGCGGGATTAGCCGAGTGGTGTAAGGCGCTGGTGTCATGCACTGTGCGGCTGGCCCCGGCGGAGGTTCGAGTCATCCCTCGGGCATGAGTGTATGTTTGTCCTCAGAATAATTTAGGTTGAGTAGTGTGTAAGCTTAGGGACTGATGACGTTAGTAGTTAAGTCCTATTAGATTTTACACACACATTTGAACATTTTTGTAAATTCAGAAGGCTTATTAAAATCAGCTAGATTTCTTCAATCGCTGGCCGCGGTGACCGAGGAGACTGAGGCGCTCCAGTCACGGTCTGCACGGCCACTACGGTCGGGGGTTCGAATCCCCCCTCTGGCATGGATATTTGTGCCGTCCTTAGCCTTACGTAGTTGTTAAGTATTTTGTAAGCTTAGGGACTGATGACCCCGTAGTTAAGTCCCATAAGCTCTTCAAACATTTGAACATTTCTTCAATCAGGTTTGACTCCATTTTTGAGATGGTGCCCAGGGACTGTTTTGTACAAATCTGCAGAGAATGTCAGCAGTCAGTAGCAATTTTTGTTTTTATTTTCTTGATTTACATAGATTCAAAATGTTCAAATTTTGTTAAGCTTAAGGGACTTACCTGCGGGGTCATCAGTCCCTAAACTTACAAACTACTTATGAACTACCTTATACAGAAGACGACACAAACATCTATGCCCGAGGGGGGGATTCTAACCCCCGACCGTAGCGGCCGTGCAGACTGACTGGCGCGTCGCAGACAGCTTGGCCACTGCGGCTGGCTTCATAGATTTCGGGCATAGTGTGGCTATTCTCATGACGGTTCCTAGGTAGATCTGAAAAGTAAAAAGAGAAACTGTGATTGATTGCAGCCGTTTCCTACAGATTTCTTTCAATAAAATTCCACAAACGTTATGTGTAAAAAAAAAGGGGGGACGGCAATTTAGCAGCTCGCACGGGGCGGCACTTGGGCTTGCGCCGGCCCTGCCACGTCCGGAAATGTCACCATCGTCGGGTAGGATTAGCGGAGCACATCATAAGAGTACAGTGAAGGGTACATCATTGTTACTATCGGGGTACTGAGGAGAGAGGGTCACGGATATGTTACACGATTTGGGATGGGAATCATTGCAACAACGGCATTCTTCTTCGAAGTGAGATCTACTTCCGTCATTTCTTCTCCGAATGCGAAATTATATTATTGAATCCACCGTCATAGAGATAAACGATCATAATGACAAAATAAGACAAATCAGAGCTCGGACGAAATGATTTCTTCCCGCCAACTACTCGAAAATGGAATGGCAGATCAATTGGATGCAAGTGATTAGATTAACCCTACGCCAAGTACTTAAGTATGAATTGCAGAGTATCCGTGAACATTTAGATGCAGATATCAAACTAACGTCGGCCGAAAAGCAGAGACGGATGCTTACAGGCCTTATTTACAACATGGATCTTCATTTCATCTAGGTACATTACTTGATAAATGTTTATATATATATTACAAACGTACGTCATTAAATACTTATTCTACACTCGAACAGCAAATGAAGGAAGCGATACGTAAACAACGCAGTCTCTTTCACCTGAAACCAACTGATCGAAGTAAACACCAGCCGAATGCTAACTCAAAACATCACCATCAGTTGTGATACTCTATTCCCTGCTACGTCCTGTCCTCTTACTTTGCCTTACGTAGCGTGAGCACAGATAAAGTAACAGCTACTTCACGTGTTACATCTAGAGTCACTTCCGGCTGGTAATTTTCTTCCGTCAACTGACTAGGCAGCGTGCCATCGCGCGAGTGACTCAGGCGTGACTTCCTGACAGAGACAGAATCGCGCTACGTGACAGGCGCGTGACCGCCGTAACTTCAAAGGAACAGCGGCCCTAAGGGATTCGTCACCTGGCGACCTGCCGAAACCCGACAGCTGCGTCTCTGAGAAGATCTAGAAATAGTTCGGTTTTCTGCGAAGTAAAAAGCCGCTTCACACTGAATAAATCATGTCGTTAACAGTTCCAACATTTACAGAAAACCGAAAGCTACAGACATAACAATACGTTCCAAATTCCAATCCCCGCACCAGGATGGTATCTGAATGTTATATAACCAGCTGAATGTTATATAACCAGCTTTCATTGAATAACCAACCGCTGCACTCCATGAATGTATAGATTTGTTTCACAATTGAAGAGTCCAGGGAAAGAGAGAGGGGGGGGGGAGATTTTGATATATTTTAAACGTGTACAGTCGAAAAATGCAAAACTGGGATATTTCTTGATAAGTCCGCGGAATTCATTTACAAAATTTTACGTTGTAATAATTCTTGAGCCGTACAGGTCTGTTTCCACTAACATTATAACCGTTGCGACAGTCATTGTTGTGTATGTATTAGATTGTGATTGCAATTTGCTTTGTGGAGTTCGTAAAGGCAGTTCGAGCTAGCGTTGTCTAATGTCAATCGGAGAAGTTGACTAAGAAAAGGAAAAATTTGACAACAGTCATATGAAACGTGTTAGTGTAAACAATTGTTTTTATATTGTCAGTGATGAAAATAAAATGAATATTATTAATAATATGAACCAGTTTGAAAGTCAAGATGAAATAAACTTCTGTTTAAGTGGTTAAACCACAGTGGATGGTATCTGTGGAGAGGCCAGACAAACGTGTGGTCCCTGAAGGGGGCAGCAGCCTTTTCAGTAGTTACAGGGGCAACAGTCTGGATGATTGACTGGGAGAGGACAACTTAATTGTGATGGGGTACTGGAATTCAGTAGCTGGAAAAGAAAGGGGTGGAAAAGCAGTGTGTGATTTTGAACTGGGAGGAATGAAAGAGGAAGCCTCGTGATACAATGTTCCACGGAACAAGGCCCTTCAGAGCTGCTGAAGCCTCTAGGATAGTCTGACAACAAAACTATTTAAACTGGTGCGTCAGATGTATTAGACAGGCGAAATATCCTCAGACAGTAATACTCACTTTACGACTTATCTCAAAAGATAGATTAAGAAAAGGCAAACCAACATTTCTAGATTTCGAAGATATGGAAAAATCTTTTGACAATATTGATTGGAGTACACTCTTTCAAATTCTGAAGGCAGATGGGGTAACATATAGGGAACGAAAGGTTATTTACAATTTGTACAAAAAGCCAGATAGCTGTTTAGAGAGTCGAAGGGCATGAAAGGGAAGGAAAGAGAAGGAATTAAAGTTCAGGGTGAAGAAATAAAAACATTGCTCTCTGCCGATGAGATTATAATTCTGTCAGAGACAGCAAAGGACCTGGAAGAGCAATTCAACTGAATGGAGAGTGCGTTGAAAAGGGAGTATAAGACGAACATTAACAACAAGGGTAATAGAATGCAGTCTACGAAAATCAGGAAATAGAAGGAATTAGATTAGATAACGAATAATAAAGGTTGTAGACGAGTTTTCCAACTTGGACAGTGAAAGAACGTATGATAAACGCAGTACAGAGGGTATAAAATGAAGAATGGCAATGAAAAGAAAAGCGTTTTTTAAAAAGAGAAATTTGTTAACATTGAATATTAATTTAAGCGCAAGGAAGTCTTTTCTGAAGGTATTTATGTCGAGTGTTGCCTCGTTATGTGAGTGAAACATGGACGACAAATAGTTCAGACAGGAAGAGGATAGAGCCTATTAAAATGTGGTGCTACAAAAGAATACTGAAGATTAGTTGGTAGATCGAGTAACTAATGAGAAGTTACTGAAGGGGAGAAAAGGAATTTTTGGCATGCTTGCTTATTAATGCTTGGTAAGCTTATGGGACTTAACTACGGGGTCATCAGTCCCTAAACTTACAAACTACTTATGAACTAACTAAGACTAAGGACGGCACAAATATCCATGCCCGAGGGGGGATTCGAACCCCCGACCGTAGTGGCCGTGCAGACCGTGACTGGAGCGCCTCAGTCTCCTCGGCCACCGCGGCCGGCTTTTGGCATGCCTTGACTAAAAGAAGGGACTAATTGGTACGACACATTCTTAGACATCAAGGAATCCTGAATTTAGCATTGGAGGGAAGTTTTTGGGGATAAACCGCAGATGGAGACCAAGAGATGAATACAGTAAGCAGATTCAAATGGGTGTTGGTTGCCGTTTTAATGAGGGGATGAGGAGGCTTGCCCAGGTTAGAGTAGGGTCGAGAGCTGCATCAAACCAGTCTCCGGACTGAAGACCACAATCACAGTGGTCCCCGCAGAAACAGACGTCATAGAAGAGAAAGAGCAGGAGGCACAGTTCAGTGACGCATATTACAAATTCAGTGTTATGTTGCCCTTAATAGAGGTGTCCAAGAAATACATGGGGCAAGCAAGCACTTAAATCTTTATCTATACATCTTATTGGCTGTATGTATGTATGGGTGTTTGTAAGTTCCACATCTCCTCCTAAACTACCCCGATTTCAACCAAACTTTTTGCTCATGTTCCTTACTATCAGGCAACAATCTCAGTCGGGGCAAGAACAACCTAAAATATATACAACAGGAGATATGAAGTCATAAATAACGACATTCGTGAAAAACGGGCGCATCATGCGATAATATTCTACATCTGTTCTTAACTAATGGACCGATTTCAACCAAAAGTGTTACAAATATTCTTTAAGATCAGGAATCATTTGCTATGGTAGCGAAAACCACCTACGATACATACGATATCACGTCATAAACAATGAAAACTGCTCCATCTTGCGGTGATTTTATTCGGCAACTATTTGAAAATGAGAGCACTAAGCCACTTTCAGTCAACTTTAAACATAATTTTAAATCTACACGAAAATTTTTCTCCCTGATAATCACAAAAAAATGATGAAAAGAAATAAGTTTATTGCCTACTACTTTTCCGATATTCATGATGTATATCTACGGCATTTGGCATGACGTTACAAGTTATCACTTTTACACTGTAAATTGTATTCACGAGGCATCTCTCAGTAAGTATATATACACATCAATGAATGTTCCTTCGATATTATATCACACGTCGACATATTGTTCATGAGATATGAACTCATAAACAATTTGGTTCATGAAAAACGGAATCATCACTCATGAGATTTCGATTTATTAGTCTTTACTGCTAACACCATTCACGACATATTTTTCAGACATTAGGCACATATACTACTGAATGTACCTTCAAATTTGCATCATAGTACGACACATATTTCAGGAGATATAACGTTATAAACAATGAAATATCCGAATACGTGCCACATCATGCACTATTGTTTCACATCTCCTCCTTAAAAATTGGACCGATTACAACTAAATTTGGCACACAGATGGCTTACTATCAGTCAACAATCGCTGTGAGGTTAAAAACTACCTACGACACATATTTCAAGAGATATGAATGGAAAACTGCAAATATACCAAGGAAATATCGGCTTTAGCAGCTAGAAATAAAGAAGGGCATGATAGATCGTGTACTGAATACAAAATGAAATGTGCTACCAACTTGTCTTGTTTCTATTGTATTTGCTACGAAAATTCGTTCACTATACTGTTCATAGTAACATCTTGCAATCCCTTTTTCTTATTCCTTATTATACCTACTTCTTTAGTCCTCCAACTGATTTTATATTTATAAACCTGTATTCCCCTGACCAGAAATCCTCTGTATCCTACCAGTGATCTTTGCTAAACCCTACCATAACTTTCAACTTATCCATTTCTCTTTTCAAATTTACGAACTTAACTACCCGATTCAATAAATGAACATTTTACACTCCTATCCGTAAAATGCCTGTTTTGCTTTTCTTGATGACAACATCCTTCTGAGTAGACCCCGCCCAGAGATCGGTATGGGGGATTACTTTACCACCGAAATATTTTACCCATTAAGACTCCACCATCAAATATTCATACAGGAGAGCTGAATGTCCTCAGGAATAGCTATGACTGTAGTTTCCCCTTGCTTTCAGCTGTTCATGGCAAAGCCACGTTAGCTGATGATACAAGGCGAGCTCAGTCAATCATCCTGAATTATCCTTTACTGAAAAGGCTGCTGCCCCTCTTCAGGAACCACACGTCTGTCTGGCCTCTCTACAGATACCCCTCCGCTGTGGTTGCACCTACGGTACGGTCATCCCATCTGTTTCGTTGAGGTATGCAAGCCACCCCACCTCGACAATGTCTGTTGATCATGGGGGTGGCAGCTCTAAAGAGCTGTCTTGAAGTGAATTTGCATGCGTTTCATGAAAACTAAAAGCTCCCAGTGTTGCATGTCAGTAAGAGACATTACTACTTCAAGGCTAAGCGGAAACTGAATAGTTACAACAGTGAATACTTTTTTCTGCAAGTGACAAGTTACGCTGTAATTGTTCAAACTGATCTGAAGGATGAGAAACTGACCCGGAACTGGTCATACGCAAAGCAATAATAGTGATTAACAAAGGGAAATTACAGATTTATATACAAATCAGGATCGCGGAGACTCCCTTAGTACAATATCTAGTTCTTGTAAGTCCTCAGTCATTTAGACATTCTGGATTCACCACTTTGTAGTAATGCTAAACTGTAAGATTCTAATGTGTTTTTCATAGTAAACTTCTGATTACATCATCTATTAATACAATGAGCCGGCCGCGGTGGCCGAGGGGACTGAGGCGCTCCAGTCTCGGTCTGCACGGGCACTACGGTCGGGAGTTCGAATCCCCGTTCTTAGTATTAGTTAGTTTATAAGTAGTTTGTAAGTTTAGGGACTGATGACCCCCACAACCTATACAAACATTAAAATACATTGAGTGTACTTTCACTCATTGCCGAGTTTTATGAAACATTTTCTTTGAATATTTCTCCCAAGTATTTCGACTATTTTCTATAAAACTTTCTAACTGATCAATTCCGTACCAAGAATTTTCGAGAATGTTTGTGCAAAGTATTGCTTTCCGACCTCCTCCTAGAGGGTCACTTGTATCATCGTATTTGTTAGGCTATCTGAATTTACAGTATAATCACCAGCAAACGCTTTCTCCCCCACATTATAAGGGAAAATTTTATGTTCTGACAATTTTTCATTGGACATTCTGTACTGCAATGAGGAAAGTTGTAAGAGAATATCGCTTTGTTAAAAAAAAATTCAAATGTTTGTTAACTTAACTGCGAGGTCATCAGTCCCTAAAGTTACAAACTACTTATGAACTATCTCATACTAAAGACGACACAAACATCCATGCCCGAGGGGATATTCGAATCCCACCCCGTAGCGGCCATGCAGACAGTGGCTGGAGCGCCGCAGACCGTTCGGCCACTGCGGTCGGCTCCCGCTATGTAAGAGCGAAACAGCGGTCTGTGTGGCATATCAGGCACTCCCATGAGATGAAGCTGTAAACTGCGTTATACATATTCATGCGGCATCTGTTGAATTTATAACGTCCTGTTTTTCCTTTATTCTTTTTACAAGCGAACGATTACGGTTCAGTGCTACTGCATATCGAAAATTTTTATTCGTTCCCCGCCGTTTATCAACAGGCCCGATCATTCCATGGGGCCATCGCCCCTTAACATTTGCGCGGGAATGTTGTTTTACTATTTATTGCATTAGCATAAGTAGTACCAACAGACTTTTTAACAAATTGCTCATTTCTGTCGCTGCACCATTAAGTTGTGCTGTGATAACATGCAGAAATTTACGTCTCTGTTTGCTGAATGTAGGAAAATACTCCACATTTTGAGTACTGCTGATAAATAACTTAACGTTAAGTATTATTCTTCTATAAATAATATTTTGTAACACACTATACAATCTACTCAAATATCGTTATATCAACAGTGTGGGACGAACATTCACCTACTGTCAACAGGGTCTCCGAAAAACAAAGTGCATTTTCGCTGGTGTTTCGGTAGATACTATCACTCACTCACTCAATTGGAAGACTTCTATGGGACACGAAGATCCCGCGTCCATCTTACAAATTGTCTCCACTGAACTCGGTTTTGGGCGAGATCTTGCCAGTTGTCCACATTCAGCCGTCTACATAACTTGAAGATTTCGTTCTTCAAGGAGCTTCTTGGTCTTCCTACTGATCTTTTTCCTGTTCGTTCTTTTTTTTTATAGATTCGTAAGTCCATTCATCATCTTCCACCCTTGCAAGATGACAAGTCTGCTGACGTCTTCTGGAGTTGATGAAGTTGATTATTCGTGCTTGTTGTGATAGTGAGTGTATTTCTTTATTTGATCTCTTTTTCCGGGTTTCAGATAAAGAATCGAAGTATGGTTCAAAAATTTTCCTATTAACTTTATTTTAAAAATTTGCAACCAATGATTTTTTTATTTTTTATTTATTTCTTTTTATTTATTTATTTTTTACGCTCCAAAATTCTGAAACATATGTTAGAAGTGGTCTAATGATAGTACTGTAAATTTTCAGTTTTGTGATAGTCATCAATCATTTTGGTCCCAATAGGAACTGCAGAGAGTAGTACACCTTGTTAACATTGTATATTCTAACTTTAATTTCCACCTCTTATGTTCGTATAGTTAATAATACTTTAGATACTATATCATATATGGATACTACAACGGTTAAAATTTAGGATCATCTTCAAGTACATGTCAGCGCCCCAGAACGATAACGATATCGCATCCAGATAGGAAACACTGGTCACCGATCTACATCATCGGGTCGTGTCGTCAGAGCACGATACTAGTCCTCAGTATGACGTCACGGAACTTAGGTCGGTGCCAGTGACATAGCCATGCCAAGGTTTGGGAAGTTTACTACCCGCCGTTTCTTTTAAAGAAAATTATAAACCCCATTTAAAATCAGTTTCAGGCCAAAGGACTTTCACAAAGCTGTATAAGTTTGCCATAGTAGGTAGTTTTACAAGTCCCAAAAAATTAAATTTCAAAAGTCTGTGCACCGATATGGGCTCCCTTATTTCGTGTAACTTACGCGCATTGTGTATTTTTTAAAATTATGTTTCATAAAGCAGTAATGCTAAAATAAAGCAGTTCTAAAGCCAATTCAATATACATGATATCTATTATTCAAGAGTAGACTGAAAGCAGGGGTTTCAATGAAAAATGAAGTCGTTTACAAAGTCGATATCACAATTTAAACCGATAAGTGTTACACTTAATTACGAAAAGGCCAAATGTCCCAAAATGAGGTAGTTTATAGAAATCACAGCTACCTTTTGGGAGAAATTAACTTATCTTTTTCAGCAACAGTGGGGTTAACATAATCTTTGCGGTAGTAATGTACACTACGCACATTAGCGTGATCTTGACTTCGCTATCCTGACGAACGCAGCGGAACCGTCAATTTCTATGTGTTTCAGAATCTTTCTCGTGCTAAATGTTCGCTGTTTGTTTCTTTGTCTTGTTAGTCAATACCTCTTTCGTATTTGGGCCACTTGGTGACCATTTCGATTATGGACATCTGGTAACAAATACACCATCGAGGGCAACACCGATCGAAAGAGCGCTAAATACTGAATAGAGCACGGTGGTTTCATGTAATATAGCATTACAAATGACATGGCTAAAGCAGGTGACGTTCCAGAGAAAAGTAAGAAGCAGCTATCGTATTCAACAGCTCGCTCAGCTAGTGGAAAGTTACACAGGTCACTCCGAAATTCAAGAAAGACAACAGGAGTGATCCGCAAAATTACGAGCCTATATCACTGACGTAGCTCTGCAGCAGGATTTTAGAACATACAGTTTCCTCAAATATTATGAACTACCTCGCAGAGAACGGCCTATTGACTCATAGTCAATACGGATTCAGAATGTACCGTTCCTACTAAACACAGCTAGCTCTTTACTATCACTAAGTATTGTGTGCTATCGACATGGGATCTCAAATGGATACCAGACTTCCGAAATGCCTTTGACACGGTGCCTCATGAACCGTATTGTAATCAAATTGCGTGCTTATGGAATATCGCTGCAGTTGTGCGATTGTATTCGCGATTTCCTGTCAGAAAGAACACAGTACGTAGTAACTGACGAAAATCCATCGAGTAAAACAGAACAGATATCTGGCGTTCCCCAGGGAAGTGTTACAGGGTCCCTACTGTTCCTAATACTTACAATCGATTTAGGTGATTATGTAAGCAGTTCTCTTAAATTGTTAGAGGATGACATGTCGAAATAAAATTGTTAATTCAGTACCCGACCTAACCTAAATTAACAGGAACTAATGATTAGATTAGATTAGTTTTTCGTTCCGTAGATCCATGTTGAGGAGATCCTCATGGATTGGGAACATTTCAAGAAACAAAATTTACAAGCTGAATAATAGATAATACTAATAATGTAAATACATATAAATACATTTTAATGGTTTTTTGAGCAAATAATATAATAATACTAATATAGTACGAATAGCGATACATGCATAATTTGGTACAATTTAGAAACTAATGGAGTAGAAGGAGTGGGCCACTAGAAAGTCTTTTTGGCTCCTCTTAAACTGATCTTTATTTGTAGCTAATTTTTTTACACTTGAAGGTAAATTATTGAAAATGTGTGTTCCTGAATAGTGGACCCCTTTTTTAACTAAATTAAATGCTTTTAGGCCCTTTTGTAGATCATTTTTATCCCTAGTATTGTATGTATGAACTGAGCTGTTTGTTGGGAAAACGGATATATTATTTATGACAAATTTCATTAAGGAATAAATATACTGAGAGGCAGTAGTTAATATACCCAGTTCTTTGAAGAGGGTTCTACAGGGCGTCCGTAAATTTACTCCACAAATAATACGTATTACGCGGTTTTGGACTCTGAAGACTTTTGACTAACTTGAAGAGTTACCCCAAAATATTATACCATATGACATTATGAAATGAAAGTAAGAAAAGTATGCAAGCTTTGTTTTTTTTATGTCCCCTATATCTGATAACACTGGTATTGAAAATACTGATTTGTTGAGTCGTTTCTGCAGTTCTGTGGTGTACTCCTCCCAACTAAATTTATTATCAAGCTGTAATCCCAGGAATTTAATAGTCAACCTCTTCTATCTGCTCTTCTTCATACTTAATGCATATGCTGGCGGAAAATCTCTTACATGTTCTGAACTGCATGTAGTGAGTCTTTTCGAAGTTTAATGACAATGAGTTGGCTTTAAACCATTTATTAATGTTCATGAAAATATCATTAGCAGACCTTTCTATAACTATGCTTGACGTACTTTTGATTGCAATACTTGTCTGCAAACAAAACGAAGTCTGCTTCTGGTACTGTAACTGATGAGAGGTCATTAATGTACACAAGAAAAAGCAATGGCCCTAAGATGGATCCTTGTGGGACACCACATGTAATTTCTTCCAATCTGATGATGACTGTTGACTTAATTCACTAGTCACTTGCACTAACACCCTTTGTTTCCTGTTAGTGAGGTACGACTTGAACCATATTGCACCATTTCCCGTGACACCATAGCATTCTAATTTACTTAAAAGTGTGTTATGGTTCACTCAATCAAATGCCTTTGACAAATCACATAAAATACCTGCTGCCTGCAATTTATTATCTAATCAATTAAGTAGATTCTCACTGTAGGTGTAAAAGCCTTCTCGATATGGGAACCTTTCAGAAATCCAAACTGTGTTTTGGACAATATGTCATTCGTGCTCGGGTGGTTGAAAAACTGCTTCTACATTTACTTTTCTAGAATTTTTGAGAATGCTGGCAAAAGTGAAATCGGTTTGTAGTTTGATGGTATCTCTTTATCCCCTTTCTTGAATAAAGGTTTAATATCCACATATTTTAGCCAATCAGGAAATGTTCCAGTTATAATAGACTGGTCACACAAATAACTTAAAATTGTGCTATGTTCACAAGAACACGCTTTAATTAACTTTGTTGATATTTCATCGTAACCACTAGAATGCTTTGTTTTCAAAGATTTTATTAAGGAAGTTATTTCTTGTAGTGAAGTGAGTGACATATTCATGTACCTGAAGTTATTTGTAAATGTTAGTTTCAAATATTCAGGGGCATTATTTACTGGCCCAGAAAATCCCATACTACCAGTCACAGATATAAAGTACTTGTTAAATGGATTTGCCACACTATACCCATCAGTTACTAATGTCACATCTACTCTTAATGCTACCTGCTCTTGCTCCTTTCTCGTTCTACCAGTCTCCTCTCTCACTATATCCCATATTGTTGTTATTTGGTTTCCTGATGTTGCTATCTTTTTCTCATAGTGCACTTGTTTAGATGCCTGAATAACTTTTTTAAAAATATTTTACAGTACTTCTTATATTTAGCTAAATCATCATCATTGCAACTACGCTTGGCTGATAGATACATTTTCCTTTTTGTCTTACATGAAATCTTTCTTCCTTGTGTAATCCGTGGTTTTATTATAGACTTCTGTTTAATTCGAGTTACTTTTAGAGGAAAACAGTTTTCAAACAGGATATTAACATTATTAATGAATACGTTATATTTTTCATTCATGCCATGAGCACTATATACATCTTTCGAGTTCATGTCTTTGAGGAGTTTTCTAAAATTTTCAATTTTTTGTGGGTTGACTACTCTCCTGTGTGTAATGAGATAGAAGAACGCGAGTGAAGAGAGCCACGAGTCAATTCCTTCACGACAGCAGATGAGCCGTGTTTGGAGTGATATCAATCGTAGACTGGCCGAACGCCAACATGATCTTAATCCCGCTACAAGCGCACAGTTTCCTGATGAGACAGCTGGTCAAACATGTACCTGGATTTCGTTCCTAGACTAATTTCAGTCGGCCACCTCTAATCACACTGTGCGTCGATACTGAAGTGCGGTTGTACTACGCGAAGGTCCAGCACCTTGTCTACGGGCGTGAGAATGTTGGACAGGCAATCGCTGAAAGGAGCGACCCACCACCATTACAGTGTGTCCAACATGTGCGCTAGTCGCCAAGGCGACTATCGAGCTGCCCGCTGGCGCGCGGTGAGACCTCGATGAAGCTGTTCAACAGGTGCACGATCTCGTAAGTGCAGGCACTGCTGTAGCCTAGAACACATGCTGCAGCCACTGTTCACCCCTGCCTACTGCCTGCAGAGTCAAAAGGTGCGGTGCATAGACAGGCAGCCTGACCGGCTCATGATAAACCATAACCATGATTCCAATATATCACTGTGTATATACTCTGCCAAAAAAAAAAAAAAAAAAAAAAATAGTACACCTACAGGATATATACATAGTCCGCAATCCACCCAAAGGTGCGTGGCGGAGTGTACTCAGTACCACTACTAGTCACTTGCTTTCCTGTCCACTGCCATATTGAATGAGGGAGAAACGAATACTTTTATGCGTTCATACGTGTATGCATCTCTGTGATCTTATCCTTGTGGTCCTCAACGTGAAATGTAGGTTGGCGTCAGTAGAATCGTTATACAGTCCGCCTCAAATTCCGCCCTCTAATTTCCTTCAACAGTGTTTCTCGAAAAGAACGTCGCCTCTCCTCCAGCGACTCCCAGTTGAGTTTCCGAAGCATTTCGGTAACACTCGGCCATTGATCGAATGTACCAGTTACAAACCTCGCCGCTCGCTTCTAAACTGCCTGGTGGGGATTCCAAACACTTGAGCAATACAATCGTTTTATACGCGGTCTCCTTTACAGACGAATCACACCTTCCCAAAATTCTCCCAATAAAGCGAAATCGATTTGATTTCTCCACGACTGTTCTTATATGCTCGTTCCGTTTCGCCTAGATATTTAATTGACGCGACTCTACGTTACGGAATTGTTACCTCTACTCATCTGCATCACCTTACATTTTTCTACATTTAGCGCTAGTTGCCATTCCTCACACCACCTAGAAATTTGGTGCATCCTACTACAGTTATTCACGCTCTAGTTCACCACAGCATCACCAGCAAACCGCTGCAGATCGCGACTAACTCTCTGTGTCAGATTATTTATATAGATAAAAAATAATAGCGGCCCTGTCGCTGTTCCCTGGAGCACCCCCAACGTTAGCCTAGTCTCTGATGTACATCAAGGACAAATTACTGGCTTCCATTACTTACGTAATCTTCGAGCCACTCGCATATTTGGGCACCTATTACAAAAGCTCGAACATTCGTTTGCGGTATGTATTGCGCTACCGTGCCAAACGCCTTTCGAAAAATGTCTTGAGAGAAAAGGGCAAGCTGGGTTTCGCATGATCGATGCTTCTTAAAGCCGTGCTAATGGATGGACAGAAGCTTTTCAGTCTCAAAGTAATTTACTAAATTAGAACTGATAATATGTTCAAGAATTGCACAGCAATCTGATGTTAATAACATAGGTCTGTAATTTAGTTAGTCCGTTCTATTGCCTTACTTAATAATGGGAGTTACTTGTGCCTTTTTCCAGTCTCTTTGCGCTGGATGAAAGATTCGCGATAAATGCAAGATAAGTAAGAGCCAATGCCGCCCAGTACTCTTTGTAAAACCGGATTGGTATCCCGTCGGGACCTTGCGACTTGTTTGTTTTCAACTCCCTCAGCTGCGTCTCTACACCAACTATGCCTAATTACTATGTCCCCCATTTGAGAGTTAGTGCGACCATCAAATGAAGGTATGTTTGCATGGTCGTCCTGTTTTAATGATTTCTTAAATGTTAAATTTAAAACTTCGGCCTTCATTTCGCTGTCTTCTATCCTGGAAAGGCGACATTTCTGATCCGTGACGGCAGATGCGACCTGGGGGATAGTCTATGTACTGCCGACTTCAAAGTCTACGGTCAACAGATAGTGTAGTAACATAGCTGCCACGTCAACCTGTACCCGTTAATATGGAATGTTTACTACCATAAGGCTGAACGTGTGAAGCCAACAGGCGCAATGCTAAGCAGGCGCACTCGTGCAGACAAGTGAGCGAGTATGAAAGGGGTCAAAGTGCGACTTTCTGACCACATAAACTGGACGTGTTGCGTCAGTTGGTTGTATTGGTCACGTAAACAATCGCGCACCTATAGGCGAGGTTACTGACGTAGCACAGACTAGAGCCAAGATCGACGCATTGTAAAGTCAGCAGAGGCAGTTCATACAGCTGCCACGGCATATACTGCTGGCCATTAAAATTGCTACACCAAGAAGAAATGCAGATGATAAACGGTTATTCATTGGACAAATACATTATACTATAACTGACATGTGATTACATTTTCACGCAATTTGTGTGCAATTTGAGTGCATAGGTCCTTAGAAATCAGTACCCAGATCAACCACCTCTGGCCGTAATAACGGCCTTGATACTCTTGGGCTTTGAGTCAAAAATAGCTTGGATGGCGTGTACAGGTACAGATGCCCATGCAGCTTCAACATGATACCACAGTGCATCAAGAGTAGTGACTGGCGTATTGTGACGAGCCAGTTGCTCGGCCACCATTGACCATTTTCAGTTGGTGAGAGATCTAGAGAATGTGCTGGCCAGGGCAGCAGTCTAATATTTTCCACATCCAGAGAGGCCCGTACAGGATCTGCAACATGCGGTCGTGCATTATTCTGCTGAAATGTAGGGTTTCACAGGGATCGAATGAAGGTTAGAGCCACGGGTCGTAACACAGCCATAACAGTCGTAACAGTGCCTTCGATGCGAACAAGAGCTGACCGAGACGTGTAATCAATCGCACCCCACACCATCACGCCGAGTGATACGCCAGTATGGCGATGACGAATACAAGTTTCCAATGTGCGTTCACCGCGATGTCGCCAAACACGGATGCGACCATCATAATGCTGTAAAAAGAACGTGAATTCATCTGAAAATATGACGTTTTGCCATTCGTGCAGCCAGGTTGCGTACACCGTCGCAGGCGCTCCTGTCTGTGATACAGCGTCAAGGGTAACCGCAGCCATACACTCTGACCTGACAGTCCATGCTGCTGTAAACGTCGTCAAACTGTTCGTGCACATGGTTGTAAACGTCCCCATCTGTTGACTCAGGGATCGAGACGTGGCTGCACGATCTGTTACAGCTATACGCATAAGATGCCTATCATCTCGACTGTTAGTGATACGAGGCCGTTGGGATCCAGCACGGTGTTCCGTATTGCCCTCCTAAACACACCGATTCCATATTCTGCTAACAGTCATTGGATCGTGAGCAACGTGAGGAGCAATGTCGCGATACGATAAACTGCAATCGCGATAGGCTACATTCCGACCTATATCAAAGTCTGAAATGTAATGCTACGCATTTCTCCTCCTTACACGAGACATCACAACAACTTTTCACCAGGCAACGCCGGCCAGCTGCTGTTCGTGTATGAGAAATCGGTTGGAAACTTTCCTTGGTTGGACACAAACATCCATGTTCAAGGGGGTATTCGAAACCCAATTGGGGAACGGCCTCGCTCATCTGAGCATAGCGCCTCAATGCACTCGGCCACTCCGCCGCGGCCCACCGTCCTCCCCAATGCGAATCCAGTGCCGTCCTTTTGAAAGTGGCGCCTTTGCTCCGTCACTTGATTCATCTGTCCACTCATTGGACGTAACATGCGAACTGCTTATGTATGTTTCATCGACATCGACGTATGTGAGAGGTCAACCCTCTTCACGGTATTATTTTATTTTATTTCAATAATCGACATAATCCACACACAGGACGGGCTCCACAATTTTATGATGTGACATTGTTTTTAAATCTTACTTTTTAATCTATTGACATGGAGTCAGCCACATTTTAACAACTTTTTTAATGTGAGCTTTATGTATACTTCTGAAGAAGGCAAAATTAATTTTGCTGAAACCTAGGTAAGGGTTTATACATGTAAACCATTTTATGCAACTGGTCGGCTGAAACTGTGTTGACTTTTGGATTATATTATCATTTCTTTGAAAAAGCTACTACGCATACTAATCTTTCTGTGCCTGTGTTTTCTAATACTTCGGATGCACATTCAGGTCTCACATATCTGTTAAAGGTAAGCTTACTACAAAAATCGCCGACAATCACACTACTTTCAACCAGAACTAGCATCAGAAACAATGTATTAATTTGTTTATATATAGTGCCAACTTCTGACACGTAACAGCAGGTACAAAATAAACCAAATCCCAGCCTTTAGACTGTAGAGCTCTCAAAATATGACTGCTAAACTGCGACAGTGTATATTAGTGGTGAAAATTGAGACACATGTCACCTTTCAAAATAAGATTTTAATAACTGTCTGTTTTCTATCTATTATATCTCAAAATGTTCAGGAATGTCTACATTATGGAATAGAAAACAGGAATTATCAAACTTCATCGAATTTGACCTACATGTCCAATTAATACTGAGTTTTTACGTCTATGGCTCTCAGCAAGTTAAACTAGAACAGTAATCTAAAAACTCGAATGTGTCTATCTCTGAAGAGACATAACAGTGCTGGCTTATAAAGCTTTCATCTCGTTGTTGTTAGACGGGACATTGGATTAGACACAGTCTCACGCTGGAACGCATATGTTCGTTCATTGATATTTGCTGACAGCTTGAAGCCACGACATGAATGGCGGTACTGTAGCAAGAAGCTGTCACGCTTCAGCTGTCACAGGTGTTGTCAACGACAATTCATCTTCGAGTATCGTATGCGTCAGTGCACAAATTGCTCAGCTGTCTGCCATTTTAAAAAAGGTGTAAACATAGGTTTTTTAACAGTAAGGACTATCTGTGACCTAATTGTGCTATTATCCCGTGTTTTTTATTATTTTTACTAGCTGTAAACCCGGCATTGCCTGGGTGTTTGTTTATCCTACACTCTCGTAGTCCACATCCCCTTCCCCCTTCTCTCTGCATCCATCTCTTTTTCTCCCATCTCTCTATTCATTCCCACCTTTCTCCCTCTCGGCATTTTCTGCATGTACCATACAAACATTTATGTACGCAGTGATCTTCCTCTTGGTTTAAATGTCCTACGTGCAATAATTCCTAAGGACTGGAGCAAAACTATGCATTTTGTAATATTCCGTAAGTTAAGTACCCTCCACCATGCACCGAACGGTAATTTTATACAGATAGTGACATTCCTCTTATTTTTAAGGTACAGTGTGCTAAATTCCATTTATATCAGAACAAAACTATAAAATTTCTATGCAATAGAAACGCAGGGTCACATTCCAGTTTTATTTCATACAACCCTTGTTCTGAGAATACCGAAGACAACAACAAAAAAAAGGATATGTGAAATTGGTCGAGCCTTTCGGAAGTTATGGCGCGACCAAGGTATTTAGGGATCCATTTTTATATTTTTATGTTGCATAGAACCCCCACCCCACGCCCCGTATGAAACTTACCGTAGACGGTGACCTTTTTTTTTTTTTTTTTTTTTTTTTTTTTTTTTTTTTTTTTTTTTTTTTTTTTTTTTTTTGAAGGTCAAGCGTGCAAAATTTCGTGAAGATCGGAATGAAACTGTAGATTTCGTGAGTATGTAGGAGAAGTATGTTCCGCCATGCACAAATCACTAAATGTTTTCTTAGCTGCCTATACACATTCCTGCCAAATGTGAAGTAGTTGTCGAGATTTCGTGTTTAGTCATTGAGTGAGTGAGTTTCCTTTCGCTTTTATATAAATAGAGATTTAAAAAAATAGATTGCTTAATTTTGGATGCAAGAAAATTAAGAGAAACTTGCAGACAAAAATTAATAGTAACATACAAATCGGTAATGCTAACTTTATTTGCTCCAAGGCCATGCCTGATGCGAGAGTTTTACGGCACCTACAGTGAAACTGTTGTAAGCGGTAGACTTCTTTTCATCATTTTGTGGGGGGAGGGGCCGGGGTCAGTCACAGAACGCTTCCTAAACGTCTGAAATTACATGCAAACTTTGTTGCAGGTCCCCAACTACTCCCATTTTCCAATAATTGACGCATAAATCTGGGTATTCTCACGCGGTGGCCTCTCATTATTTATGACGTCATATCTCCTGAGCTATGTGTCGTGCTCTTTTGTTTTTGGATCAGGAACCTTTATGGGCGTACAGTGAACAGTTCACTAAAGTTTCATTCCAATCGAATGAATGGTTTATGAACACACAGAGGAGATACAGACAAACATTCATTTATATGTATATGTTTATTTACATTATTTAATTAACAACTGATACCGCTTCAGAGGTATCCCCACACGTCCGCTAAATTTCAATGCTCCTCTTTAAATCGACAGAAATCAGGAATAAGCTTGGAAGGAGTGTAGTTTTTTGTGTTGCAAGTGGTTTACTTGAAGGCAACTGGTACAGACAAACATTCATTTATATGTATATGTTTATTTACATTATTTAATTAACAACTGATACTGCTTCAGAGGTATCCCCACACGTCCGCTAAATGTCAATGCTCCTCTTTAAATCTACAGAAATCAGGAATAAGCTTGGAAGGAGTGTAGTTTTTTGTGTTGCAATTGGTTTACTTGAAGGCAACTGGCCTGTGTAATTAATAAAAAAGTGAATGCTGGCAATGGATACGCATCTGACTACTATAAATGAAATAAAACCAATGAAATCTAATGTGTAAGTTAAGGAGGGAACTGTCCTAATTCAATTCAATCGTGGAATTGGACACAATGGTGCTTGTCAAATATTTAATTCCCCCTACCTAAAACCTTATAAACTAACTAAACTAATGAGTGGCTCTTTCAATGAGACTTTGATGTAAATAGAAAATGAACACATATTTACTAGGTTTGTATCGATATAAACGTAAAGTAACACTGAACGATACTCTTTTGACGAAAAATTATTGTAAAACCCCTAAATGGCAAGTGGTGAAACGATGGTGACGCGAACCTTTCACTTACAGCAATCGAGCAACTTTCTGTAGCAACTTATGAGAGATGTTCCGACAGTACACTGTCTTGAACGGTACAAGGCAACAAAACGTGATCGACAGACAGTAATTACGCTTTCATCGTAGCTTCTCGACGTCTGGGCGGCAAGTCCTCGTTGCTGCTACTGTGAGTTCGTCTCGTGCTGTGATAATCGTTGCGCTGCAGCAAAAGTTAAAACCTCGTTGGGAATGTGAAGTTTCAGATGGTCAGAGCTGAATACTATGAAACTAGCCCTCTCCTCTTTGCAGCTCGCCCCAGGTCAATTTGGCTCAGTTATGAGACAAGAAGGTTTTCCAAACACCAAGCAGTGGGCTGGCTGGCACAGTAAAGAGTGAGTGAGCGTTCACACGCTTCGCAATCACTCGAGCGAATTAACAATTAGTAAGTTTCCGATGCAACTGATCACTGACTCGCTCTGAAAGCAAAGCACCGTACTAGCTTAATAGCTCACGGAGGTGAACACAAGCGGTCAAATCGCCGATTACTTCCCACTATGGAGACCAGAAAAAACGCTTCGACAGCACTACACGTTTTCCTGAAAGCGAAGTCATGACCTCCCAAAAATCCAACTAACTGCCCAACGTTCGTGAGGATGATCAATTGTCGCCCTCACATTTGGAGATGGACCGCGCGAAGTGATAAAAATTCTACTCCGTTTTCGGCGAATGAAATTACTGCCTCACCCTTTGCACGCGAATCGAGTAGTCACGCCTGCATTTCTTACAAGTGCATGTATGCTGCCTTAGTTCTGAAGGGTGGCGCCGGCGGTTTCCCTGTAGCAGCAACCTTTGCTAGAGCAACCACCCTATTCTAATTGGACTCAGCGAGCGAGTTACGGTCGCAGCCCTGGAAGGAGAACGTCTCCAAGGGCCTGCATAATATATGAAATAAGTGCAGTATCGAAAGAAGGAGAAAAAAGTAATAAAATGCAAATGATGCGTAACATTAATTTAATCAAAACTTGACTATAAACAATGTTTCTGATTGCTAGTCAAGGACCTAGTTTGAATAAATTCTTTTTGGTGAGCCCATCCTTCAGCTACCGTAATAGTGGAAATGTGATTGTCCTTGCCCTTTAATATGGGGCGTGATCACCTCAGACAGCCAGTTGCACACCGGCTTGGCATGACAGTATTGGGTTATGAACCAGCTCTTCAGGGATATTTGGACATTCTTCTATGAATGCAATATCCAGCTCTGCAACCTTTGTGGGAGGCGCTGCAATGCGTCTGCCAAGTGCATCCCAGACACGCTCAATCGGGTATAAGTCCGGTGAACAAAATGGCCACTCCATTCATTCAATTCCCACAAGTATATTGTCCAACAGCGCACCTCTATGGGGACTAGTATTATCGTCCAGCAGAAGGAAAGCATCTCCTACGGCACCAGCGTAAGGCACCGATTGTTTTAAGGATCTTGTTTCTGTACCTCAGAGCTGTCAAAGCATCATTCTGAAGGATATAGAGGTCCGTACGTCCGCCAATACTGACTCCTGCCCACATCTCTCGTACACAATCATGATATGATGATGTTTCCTGCACATAACCAGGTTTGTTCCGAGTTCCAAATTCTCTCCAGATGAGGGGACTACGGTTGTTCGGTTTATCAGAAAATCTTGACTCATCTGTCAACAGATCCCGCGCCATTCCTTACGACTTCAGTCCTGATTTACTCCGCCCACTTTCTGCGTGCTATACGGTGTCGTGTTTGTAATGGAACACACACAGTAGGCCTATGAGCGTAGAGACGACTTCTGACTGTTTGTGTTGATATTGCGCGTCCTGTTGCTGCCTGAAGGGCGCGTTGCAGCTGACTTGCATTTTTTAAATATTTTTTTATCTATGGGACTTAAATACTCTGGTTATCAGTCCTTAGGCTTACAAACAACTTAAACTATAACTAACCTAAGGACAAAGAACCCATGCTCGAGAGAGGACTCAAACCTCCGACGGTGAGCAAACGCACACTCCGCAGCAAGGCGCTTTAGAACGCTCGACTGAGCTACATTCTGCCTCCTGTCGCGACGAGCTGTTATCCGGAGATAAAGGTCATCTCTTGCTGACTACCTAGGCCTCGCCTTCTGTTAAGCCTTCCTGTTGTCTGAAGTTGTGCCCAGATCCTTGAAATTACACTTCGGGACACTCCTTCACTATTGACAGATTTTTTAACAGTAAAGTGTAGAATAGTAAAGGGCAAATTTAGAGATTGTATGACGAGGCTCCACAACAACACTTTTTATTCTAGACAACCTTGGAAATGCCCGGCCCTTAAACTCGGACACCATGCTGTACAGTACAGGAGGGCTCAAAATCACCAAGAAAGGTCTAAGGAAAAATTTGCAAAATACTGTTCGCAGATGTATACCGCTGAATTTCTTTTGCAGTCAGTTTCATATAAGCAAAGAGTTTCAAGATTTGATTTCTCTTTATAATTGTGACAAGCTGAACAGAGTGCACGTAAACCCTATATTTGTTACAAAAATTGTTCTGCTTAATCAGTATGTAATATTGGTATTATTCCGAAAGACAAAGATAAGTGTTATAGAAGAGGAACATCATCAGCTCAATTATTATCAGACTTTCAATGTCAATCAAACTGATTTTCGTCGAAGTCAGCTAAGCATTAACGACCAAACACGACGGTCTCTACTTCTCGTACTCCTTATTGTGAACGCTTTCATTTCCACATTACGAATTCAGCTTCGGAAAAATTAAAATTCGGTGTTTTCTGTACTAATACAGTGCCCTAAGCATCAAAATATGTTTTTTAAATTTTTGATCTAACTATTGTTATTTTATGTCATTCACTTTATGGGCAACGCAGACGTTGGTATCGAGGGTTTTTCTTTTCTTTATTTGGGACGTTATTTTGTTGATACTTAACACTGTCAAATCAATAATGCTAGCATAATCTTCTCCACAGCACAAGACAATTCACTGTTGAAATAAAATAAGATGAAGTACACCCACGCTCACATTCACAGACACGTACAAACGGCAATGTCACACAACTTCCAAGATAGCTAGATTAATGCTTCACAAATGGTTATATGGCGTACCAAGCGGCAAATTTCGTACTAGGAGCATGTTCGTCATCAACAACAATGCGACTTTAAGGACTTATACACAAAATACGATATAAATAAGCTTTTAATACGATGAACATTAACAAGAGTAAAACAAGGTTAATGGAATGTAGAGTCAGGAAATCAGGCAATGCAGAAGGAATTACATTAGGTAATGAGACAATAAAAGTAATAGATGAGTTTTGTTCTTTGGGTAGCAAGATAACTTCTGATGGCCGAAGTAAAGAAGATATAACATGCCGAATGGCTATTGGAAAAAAGCGTTTCTGAAGAAGCGAAATTTGTTGACACCTAATATTAGTTTAAATGTTAGTAAGTCCTTTATGAAAGAATTTGTCTGGAGTGTAGCGTTGTATGGTACTGAAACGTGGACGATAAGGAGGTCAGATAAAAAGATGATAAAAGCTTTCGAAATGTGGTACTACAGACGAATAATGAGTTTCTGGCGTACCCTGGGATAGGTTGGTGGGACACATTCTGAGACATCAAGGGATCGTCAACTTAGTATTATAAGGAAGTGTGTGAGGTAAAAATCGGAACCGGGACTGGAACCTGGTTCGAGTCCCAGGTTCGAGTCCCGGTTCTGACACACAATTTTACTCTGCCAGGAAGATTCATACCAGCGCATACTCCGCTGCTGAGTGAAAATTTCATTCTGGAAAAGAATGTAGGTTGCAGTTCTTACTGTCAGATGACGAGGCTTCCACAGGACAGGGTAACGCTGAGAGCTGCATTAAAGCAGTCTGCGGATTGAAGACATCAACAACAACATTGACGAGAAACAACACTGGGAATGAAAGGGTTAAGGGCTATAAAACCCGCAACCGCTAGCTGAGACCGTTTCTCTGTAATCACCTCCGAATGCCGTAGTCGCAACCGGCCGCATCAGAGTTGTAGTTCGTATTTACGCCGCGGACACTGGGCCGGGCGCTGCCTGCGGCGCGCTCCTCCGCCAGTTTGCAGTATTCAGCACTCCCGCCTCCGGCTGTTGCTGGAGGCGGTGGAGAGGGGTGGGGGGTAGGGGGCTGACGAGACGGGGGGCGGCCCACGTGTTGCAGCGGCCGCGGCACCCAGAATAATTCAGCCGCGCTGAGCGACGCGCCGCCACCTGCCGCGCACCGTTACTGCACCCCCGCGACCGCCGCGCGCCGTAAAAGCTGGCGCCGGTACAGCCCCTAACAAGGCTCTCGGCAGCCGCGTGGCGCGCTCTTCCTCCCCCTTTCTTTTAATCTGGCGGGAAGCCTATTCCAGGCTCTCATTAATGCCGGCGCGGCGCGGCATTCACGCGGGCTTCGGCCGCTCTCGGAGCGCCTCGTGCGCCTCCGCCGCGGCGCGCTCTCGGAGCCTCGCGTATACTGCGCGGTGCGGCGCCCGCCCACCGCTGCCTCTAATATATTTTTAACGACAGCGTCGCAGTTAAGAGTGCGCCGCCCGCATCCCCCCTCCCCTGACGGGCGAGAGAGCGCCGCCATTTGCATCCGGAGCGAGCTCGCTGATTGCTTTCTCCCCTGTCGACGTAACTGTCCTCCTCCCGGAGACCGGAAGCGTCTCTTTATGGCTTTCGGTTCCGAATGGACTTCCAACCCCAGTACAGCAAGAGTTTAGCATTTTCACCGACCTGAACGAATCAGAACAGACGCACAAAATGTCGAGAAAAGTTACTAGCCGGCCGCGGTGGCCGAGGAGACTGAGGCGCTCCAGTCACGGTCTGCACGGCCACTGCGGTCGGGGGTTCGAATCCCCCCTCGGGCATGGATATTTGTGCCGTCCTTAGTATAAGGTAGTTGATAAGTACTGTAGTTTGTAAGTTTAGGGACTGATGACCCCGTAGTTAAGTCCCATAAGCTTAACAAACATTTGAACATTTGAAAAGTTACGATTCAAAGTGCACGTCCGCAATATCTAATATATAAACCAGAGTGTCTGTATACTTATACGTGTTCCACACAAATCTATAGTTTTGTTCCAGTCTTTATTAAATTTTGTACACGTAAGCTTCAATCCATGAGGACGGTCGCCGTAAGTGTAAGAATCACATACAATATATAGTTCACGAGATGTGACTTCATAAACAATGAGATGCGCGAAAAACTGCTGCATTTTGCGACAATGCTACTCATTTTCTCATAAAGCAATGGACCGATTTCAACCAAATTTGTTACATACATTCCTTACTGTGAGGGAACAAATCTTTATGAAATTTTGTACACGTAAGCTTCAATCCATGAGGACGGTCGCCGTAAGTGTAAGAATCACATACGATATATAGGTTCACGAGATATGACGTCATAAACAATGAGATGCGCGAAAAACTGCTGCATTTTACGACAATGCTGCTCATTTTCTCCTCTCATTGGACCGATTTCAACCAAATTTGGTACACACATTCCTTACCGTGAGGTAACAATAATTGCTGTATGGTTAAGAATCACATAGTGCACGTGATTCAAAAGCTATTACGTCATAACCAATAGAAATCGCAAAAAATGCCATATAATGCGGCGAGACTTTAAACATCATTTCAAACCTTCATTAAACTTTTCCTCGCTGGCAACCATAGTAAAATGATGAAAGGAAAAATGTTTCTCGCTTCTGCTTTTCCGCTGTTTATGGAGTAAAACTACGGCTCTCGGTATGACGTTACAGTAAAAATTTGAACAGTAAAAATTGTAGCCGCAGGAAATTTTATAGACGGTATACACACATTTAGTTGAATGTACCTTCTAAATTGTTTCACAGTACGACTCTTAGTTCATGAGATATCAGCATTTAAACAGTAACTTTCATGGAAAACCGCCCCATCACGCACGAAGTTTTAATCTATTTCTTCTTTACTAATAATTGTATTCCCAAGAGATTTTACCCTCATACCGCCCTTATACAAATGAATATATACCTGAATAATGGCAGTAATAAATAAATAAACAGCCGGCCAACGCCGGGTTTTCAGCTAGTTAAAAATATAGTAATGTTCCATATTCCTCACATCTTTATATTATACTAGCTGCCCCGGCAGACATTGTTCTGCCCTATTTTTCCTCTAAAACAACACAATACATAATTTTTTTATATTAATAGGTCTTCCCCGACTGACTTTGTGATGTCAAAAATTATTGGCCCTTCTCAGTAATAAAACATACGAGGCGCGAACAGAAAGTAAGTTCCGTTTGGTAATAAAATGAGAAATTTTTATTGCACAAAATTCTACAACTCTTACACATAACTGCTGAAATTTTTAATGCATTTGTCATAGCGTGGCACCAGGTTTTGTATACCTTCTTCATAGAAATCTGCTGCCTGTGGCTTCAACCATTTGGAAACAGATTTTTTTTTTTTTTTTTTCAGTTCGTCGTCCATAGCGAGAGTACTAATTGTAAACCTACGGTTTTCCTGGATCTTGTCATCAATCGCTTGAACCAGTTCTTCTGTAACCAAAGGTGAACGCCCATTTCGATCTTCATCGTGCACATCACTACACCCGCCATTGAACTGTTGGACCCATCTTCTCACCATCGAATCACTCATCGCATTTGGTCCGTAAAAATCGCAAATTTGCCGACAAATTTCACTTGGTTTCACTTTCCTCGCATTCAGACACCGAATCACCGACCTGATTACACGCAGACATTTCAAACAAGCACAACAAAGCGTACGTAACTGACAGCGATCTCCAAATGGCGCACGTTCTTCTCCTTGAAACACATCGTCTACAGCGCATGTGCAGAACTGCAATCGCAGCGCTGCAGCGGAGATAAACTGAAACGAAAATTACTTTCTGGACGCACCTCGTATTTCAGAGTGATCACTTTATTTATAGATTTGTGTCTCCATAGTAAACAACAATTACTTACAAATATAAGTTTTCTATTTTATAAATTGCAAGACTTTAGTAGTAGTAGCAGTAATGTGGTATTTTCATTGTAATGGCTTAAGGTACGCTATTTTTTTGTTTGTTTGATTGCCTGGCACGTAAGTAAATAAAGCTGTAGGTTTCCCGACGCGAGAGCAGGCAACATAACTGTCCATGAGAGAAGCATGGGTTTTCCAGACTGACGCTGCAAACACTCACCGACTGACCCTTTGATTTGCGAAAGCAAGCCGCAATGGAAATTGTAGTCGTTTAAATTCCCTTTAGAGTCGTTGTTTCGGTCACATTGTACGGTAATTTTTTCACTACTAGCCGTGTGCCGTTACACAGTCGTGGTTGGTTGATATTTCGTAACATAATGGGTAAGGGATATACACCGTAATCTCTTCTCTTCTTCCCTCGCTCCCTCCTCTATTTCGCCATCTCCTTTTTCCTTCATCTTTTTCCGTCACCTTCACTCCCTCTTACCCCACACCATATCTATCACCTCCACCCTCCTCTCTGCCTCTATATCATCACCCCTTTTTAAATCCATTCCATTCTCTCATTCTTATCTTCTCCTCCCTCTCTCACTGATCTTATTTATTGTTATTGCAATCTGGACCTTCATTGGGAATAGAAGTCAAAACGGATAGGTAAATAAATTGGAAACGGGTTACTGACAAACATTTATTCAGTGAAGGCTTTCACGACCGGCTGAAGTAATAGCTGTTGTATCTTCCGGGTTATGTGGTCGTGGTCCACGAAACATATCTGTTCCTGACGTTTCGTCCAGAGCTGCGCTGGACATCTTCAGAGGTACCGCTACCAGTACCTCTGAAGATGTCCAGCGCAGCTCTGGACGAAACGTCAGGAACAGATATGTTTCGTGGACCACGACCACATAACCCGGAAGATACAACAGCTATTACTGACAAACATTGTTCATTGTTCCGAAGCCAACTGATGCATCCGGTGCGTAATCGACTACAAACAAACGTTCATTTGCCGTCTGTTTTGTCCACATCCAAATTATTTTGTGCATAAACTGCCAAAAGAGCGAGTCGAACTCGACTTTACCCATTGTTCCAGAGTCATAACGGATCGTGCTTCAGAATTTCTTTCTCGATTTACCTCCAAGCGCGTGCACGATCTTCGTCGATCTCACACACTCTACGATCACGTTGTAAGTTGCGTTGCGCGTACGCCGACCGATATTACGACGTCGCAATGGAGGCATTTCTGTAAAAATATAAACCACGATCTGTGCTCAATTTGTTTGTAACACTCAAAAACACCATGAACTGGCATCAATTCTATGTTTACAACCTCCAAAGATGTGATTACCACCGACAACACCATGGAGGTAAGAATAATACTGAGGAGCTTCCAAAGAAACAACGTTTCATGTTAAATCTGTCTGGCTGTTTTCAGCTTGAGTGCATAACACCAGCACTCTTTTCTTTCATGCGAACCTTGTCCTGAGAATTAAGAACAGAACAAAGAAAAGATCGGCCAAATCGCTGAAGCCATTCTCGAGTTTTACGCTTAGCAACACATTTGGCGATTCATTTTTATTTATGTAGATAAATCAGAGTGTCCGTGTGTTTTTGTGTTTGTTTGTATCACCCGTTCACATTACAATTGCAAACGGCAAAACGCGGAACTAAGCTTTGTTTACGACCGACAATACTCGACGGTATACGATCGATACACGTGTCACGCGCATTGTACAGTCACGTTATTGTCGTAGTGCGACAGTATTCTTAGCGGCTGGTGAAATGCACAGGCATCGCGAAAATACACATCAAAGAGTACGTTCCGATGAGAAAGTGCTAATAAATAATATTTTTGAGTTCTGCACAGAAGAAAAACGAAAAGGCTTGCTCACAGCATTGGAAAGAGCCGTGGAGAGAGCAGCAGCAGCGCTAGGAAAAAGTGTGAGAGCAGTGCATAATGTTGTGAACGATGTTAAGAAGGCCAGGTAGAGTGATCAGAACATTGTAACACCGAGGAAGAAGAGACTGACGAAGAAAACCAAGGGTCTTGACGAGTTTAATAAGTGCTTACTCAAAATTGTAAAATAAGCCACCCCTATGAACCACAGACATTGCCGAGGTGGGGTGGCTTGCGTGCCTCAACGATACAGATAGCCAAACCGTAGGTGCAACCACAGCGGAGGGGTATCTGTGGCGAGGCCAGACAAACGTGTGGTTCCTAAAGAGGGGCAGCAGCCTTTTCAGTAGTTACAGGGGCAACAGTCTGGATGATTGACTGAGCTGGCCTTGTAATATCAGCTAATGTGGCTTTGCCACACAGCTACTGCGAACGGCTGAAAGCAAGGGGAAACTACAGCCGTTACTTTTCCCGAGGACATTCAGCTCTACTGTATGAAAATATGATGATGGCATCCTCTCGGGTAAAATATTCCGGAGGTAAAATAGTCCCCCATTCGGATCTCCGGGCGGGGACTACTCAGGAGGATGATGTCATCAGGAAAGACAATGCTGGCATTCTACGGATCGGAGCGTGGAATGTTAGATCCCTTAATCGGGTAGGAAAATTAGAAAATTTAAAAAGGGAAATGGATAGGTTGAAGTTAGATATAGTGGGGATTAGTGAAGTTCGGTGGCAGGATGAACAGGATTTCCGGTCAGGTGAGTACAGGATTATAAATACAAAATCAGTTGGGGGTATCACAGGAGTAGGACTGATAATGAATAAGAAAGTAGAAATGTGAGTAAACTACTATAAGCAGCACAGTTATCGCATTATCATTGTCAAGATAGATACGAAGCCAACCCCGACAACAGTAGTACGGGTTTATATGCCGATGATGCCGATGATGAGGAGATTGAAGAAATGTATGAGGAGTTAAAGGAAATTATTCAGACAATTAAGGGAGAGGAAAACTTAATTGTGATGGGAGACTGGAATTCGGTAGTAGGAAAAGGAAGAGAAGGAAAAATAGTAGGTGAATATGGACTGGGCAGAAGAAATGAAAGAGGAAGTCGCCTGGTTGAATTTTGCACGGAACTGGATTTAATCATAACAAACACCTGGTTTAAGAATCACAAAAGAAGGCTGTATACGTGGAAGAGACCAGGAGACACCGGAAGGTATCAGATAGATTTTATAATGGTAAAACATAGATTCCGGAACCAGGTTTTAAACTGTAAGGCATACCCAGAGGCAGATATAGACTCTGACCATAACTCATTGGTCATGAACTGTAGGCTGAAACTGAAAAAACTGCAGAAAGGTAGGAAAATAAGGAGATGGGACTTGGATAAATTGAGGGACCCTGAAATTCTTAAAAATTTCAGAGGGAGCTTTGGGCAACAATTGACAGAAACGGGGGGAAATAGAACAGTAGAAGAGGAATGGGTAGCATTGAGAGATGAGATACTGAAGGCAGCAGAGGACAAAATAGGTAGAAAGGCAAGACCTACAAAAAATCCTTGGATATCACAGGAAATACTACAGTTAATTGATGAAAGGAGAAAATATAAAAATGCAGTAAATGAAACAGGCAAAATTACAGACGGCTAAGAAATGAGATTGACAGGAAGTGCAAAATGGCTAAGCAGGAGTGGCTAGAAGCCAAATACAAATCTGTAGAAGAATGTATAAGAAGGGGAAAAGTAGATACCGCCTACAGGAAAATAAGAGACATTTGGGGACAAGAAAAGCAAATCTACAAATATCAAGAACTCAGATGGAAAACCTGTTCTCAGCAAAGAAGGGCAAGCAGAAAGGTGGAAAGAGTATATAGAGGAGCTCTACAAAGGAAATGAACTTAGAGACGATGTTGTAGGAAGGGAAGAGGAAGTAGATCGAGATGACATAGGAGATACGATACTGAGAGATGAATTTGATAGAGTCCTGAAAGACCTAGGTCGCAACAAGGCCCCGGGAGCAGATGACATTCCCTCAGAGCTACTAAAGTCTCTGGGAGAGCCAGCCATGACCAAACTGTTTCACCTGGTGTGTAAGATGTATAAGACAGGCGAAATACCCTCAGACTTTAAGAAAAATGTAATAATCCCCATTCCAAAGAAATCAGGCGCAGATAGATGTGAAAATTACAGAACCATCTGTTTGATAAGTCATGGTTGCAAAATTTTAACACAAATTATCTACAGGAGAATGGAAAAGCTAGTAGAAGCTGACCTTAGGGACGATCAGTTTGGATTCAGGAGGAACGTAGGAATCCGGGAGGCAATACTCACTTTACGTCTTATCTTAGAAGATAGATTAAGGAAAGGCAAACCTACATTTTTAGCTTTAGTGTAGATTTAGAGAAAGCTTTTGACAATGTTGACTGGAATACACTCTTTCAAATTCTGAAGTCAACGGGGGTAAAATACAGGGAAAGCAGAATTATTTACAACTTGTACAAAAGCCAGACGTGAAGTGCATGAAAGGGAAGCATCAGTTGGGAAGGGAGTAAGACAGGGTTGTAGTCTTTCTCCGATGTTATTCAATTTGTACATCGAGCAGGCGGTGAAGGAAAGCAAGGAAAAATATGGAATAGGGATTAAAGTTCAGGGGGAAGAAATAAAAACGTTGCGTTTTGCTGATGACATTGTAATTTTGTCAGAGACAGCAAAGGAACTGGAAGAGCAGTTGAATGGAATGGACAGTGTGTTGAAGAGAGCATATAAAATGAACATTAACAAGAGCAAAACAAAGATAATGGAATGCAGTCTTAGAAAATCAGACGATAGTGAAGGAATTAGATTAGGTAATGAACCAATGAAGGTGGTAGATGAGTTTTGTTACTTGGGTAGCAAAATAACATATGACGGTCGCAGTACAGAGGATATAAAATGCAGAATGGGAAGAAAAGAATTTTTGAAAAAGAGAAATTTGCTAACGTCGAATATTAATGTAAGTGTAAGGAAGTCTTTTCTGAAGGCATTTGTGTGGAGTGTTGCCTTGGACGGGAGTGAAACATGGACAATAAACAGTGCGGACAGGAAGAGAATAGAGGCTTTTGAAATGTGGTGCTACAGAAGAATGCTGAAGATTAGGTAGGTAGATCACATAACTAATGAAGAGGTACTGAATAGAATTGACTAAAAGAAGGGATTCTTAGACATAGGGGAATCGTAAATTTAGCATTGGAGGGAATTGTGTGGGGTAAAAATCGCAGAGGGAGACCACGTGACGCGTATAGTAAGCAGATTCAAATGGATGTGGGTTGCCGTTCTTATGAGGAGATGAAGAGGCTTGCTCAGGATAGAGTAGGGTGGAGAGCTGCATCAAACCAGTCTCCGGACTGAAGACCATAACACATTACCGTACTCAAAAGAAAATGTTTAGAGTAATACGACATTAAAAGAGAAGCGTGGCCGGTGAGAAACGCCTCAGCGCACACGTCATGCCACGTAGGCAAGGTAGTTCCGAGCCGGTGCGATCGCTAGCCGATTGGCCGGCCGCCATGCCACACCCCACTGCCTCATAGCGGGCAGCCACTCAGCTAGCGATCGCGTCGGCTCGGAACTACCTTGCTTATGTGGCATGCCGTCTGCACTGGGGTCTGTATTTCACTTTAGCCGCGAAGAGAAGAAAACGAGAAGAACGAAAAAGGTGCGAAAAACCTATCGTTCATACTGTTAGTAAATGTTGACAACATAGTGACGAACCAGGTATGAAAAAAAATGAAAGTTCTGAACAAAGAGCGATAGTGCTTAATGCGGGAGGAGGAATGGGGTTCATTGAGTGTGAAGAGCTCATCTACCATTCCAGATCAAAGTCGGAAGATTTTCAGAACGAAATGAACAGTGAAAATTACATAAAATTGTTGCAAGAGTGCCTAATACCACGTGGAAGTATTGTGCTACTAGGCAATGCTCCCTATCACTGTGCTCACGAAAGTAAACCGCCTAACACATGTAAAGTAGATATACAATCGTGGATTGCAGATTTAACACGCAACGAGATCTTGGTATTGTAAAAGGTTTCAAGCGCGAGTCAGAATATACAGCAGATAGAGTACGCTTCCTCCATATCATTGTGATCCGAGCCCCCTCAAACTTATCTTGAATTTAATTAAACGCAGAGTTGCATCGAACAACGTCAGCAGTGTTACCCTCTCCCTACTTAAGCAAATGACATATTGCAATGAAATTCCAAATGCCGCTTTACATGCAAGTGTATTTACTATACAATAGGCCTTTTTTCGGCTCTAGCGTCCTCTTAAGGTGATCTATGACAAATGTAACATTATCAAAACACAACGAATTTTATGATTATCGTAATTGTAAATTCTATAACGAAATATACATACGTCAGATGGTCGTGACATCCATATACAACAATGGTTTTCGTGCTATATATTAATTCATTTATTGCTTCGTAATTTTGTTAAAGCAATATTTCTTCTGTTATCTCTTTAAAAGAGCTGACCGCCATTTGATTGAAAGTTCTCTTTTTTTCTCAACCTGGTTTCGGTCATAGGCCATTTTCAAGTGCTGTGATAAAAGTTGTCTGACAATTTGCCTAAGGCCGAAACCAGGTTGTGACAATAAACAAAACAAAACAAACTTTCAGACAAATGGCGGTCAGCTCTTTAAAAAAAATTATATGGTTGAAGCTCCTGACGCATACCAAATCATAAATAATTTGTTTTGATTTAAGATTTTCGTCTTGATGATACAGCTTCTTGATAGATAACCAGAGATGTAATATAGTTACATGCTGTTTGTTTATTATTACGACAATCTTTGCTGTTGGAGAGGTTGGTTGTATGGATGGTCTTTGCCACAGACATACATTATGTGGTCTTTGCATGTGTTGAGAAATTTAGTGATCTTAGTCGAATCCGTATTGTCATGAGTGATTTTTGTTTCATAAATTTAGTAATCTTTGCTACTGAAATTGTATTAGTGTGTAATCTATGATGTTCTAGTACTCTTTACTCATTTTCTTTACATTTTCTATGTATTTTTTGTGTTTCAAGTCAACTAGTTCATTTAGTATTTCAGAAAAAGCATTCGCTATTAAGTTATGATTTATAATATCTACAGTACATATTGTACTCACAGGAAATTTTTCAGACAGTATAGACACACTTATATACAGCTGAATGTACATTAGAAATTATATCACGGTACGACACGTAGTTTATGAGGTATCAGGACATAAACAGTAACGCTCCAAGGTTACTACATAGAAGATTGGGCCAATCCGTTCGGCAGCGATCGGACGCCTTCGTGTGACGTCACTGTCCAGAAGTGTGAGCAGCGCGAGACGTTTCCTTGTGTTCGCGTGTGGTACTATTCCGCGTAAATCAATCATCCTTCGAAAAAGTAAGACAATATAATGTATTATTGCTTCGATAGAAGCACACCTGCACAAGAACTCAATATTAATACTTAAAACGGCGTTGAATCGCGCACACTGTGTTTCCGGGAATCACAGAAAAAAACATAGATTACTGCTCCCCGTGACATACATATTCCTTAATTCACACTTTTCTTCTAGATATCTGATCCTTCATGTCAGTAGTATTCGAAACTCCCTGTTCAGTAAAGTACATCAGAATCGACAATAGTGCAAATTTTATGAACAAAGGCTTTGCCTGTATCTTTCCGTCTCCAGTTTGGTACTCTTCTTGCATTAAACGAGACATTTGAAGACTTATTGCAAAAGTTGGTGTTCTTTACTCGCTATGTAGCATTTTGTCGATACTGAAGATTTTTGCATTGTTTCTTCTGTCTGCTTAATGCAAGAGCCAGTAATCAGTTTCTTATGTACAGAGTATTGTTTTCAGTTATTAAAGGCAAATTTCTACCCTTTAGTAATGATAATTTTTTATCAAGTCTCTTCATATCATCCTCCATACGAACTTTCTCTGTTTCTGTGTTCTAATCAACTTCCTTTTTCTTTGGTGGCAGTGAAGCTAGCTTGTTAAGTGCACGTTTACATGTTTCACGATGTTCTGTCATTTCTTAGTTGGATAGAAGCCAATGCAACAGAAGTGGCACTAAACACATGCAATGTAAGATCTACAGTTAGCTTTAAAGTGTTCTTTGGGTGAAGTAACTCGTCTCGGAGAACGCATAAATAATCATCTTCCTTAAAATCTATGCAACAGATAGAGTATTTTTAATGTGGAGACTGTCATTCTACAAAGCAGAATCCACCGGTTACACGATGCAGGTTCTATTGGAAACTTAAGAAGCTTTATATTCCTCATAGAATGAAGGCTTTCACGGTAGATACCGTCATTACTTAAAGCTTCCGGGCTGACGTTTCGCCCTCGTCTGCGGAAGGCATCCTCGAAGTTTGAGATCTTCCTCTTTTTTTAAAAAATTATTTCGATGTTTAAAAATCTCAATGGCCTCTCTGTACAAACGCGCATAATAATGCAACGTCTTTGCTATGACGGACGTCTCGCTAAATTTTATTTCGTTGTCACCTTCTTGACACACGTGTTCCGTTAAAGCCGATTTATCAGTATGTCCGAGACGGCAGTTCCTTTTGTGTTCGCCCAGACGAGTGTTGACACTTCTTTTAATTGTACCTATATAAACTTGTCCACAACTGCAGGGGGGCCGGCCGCGGTGGCGGAGGGGACTGATGCGCTCCAGTCACGGTCTGCACGGCCACTGCGGTCGGGGGTTCGAATCCCCCCTCGGGCATGGATATTTGTGCCGTCCTAGTTCGTAAGTAGTTCATAAGTAGTTTGTAAGTTTAGGGACTGATGACCCCGTAGTTAAGTCCCATAAGCTTAACAAACATTTGAACATTTGAACTGCAGGGGATTTTATAGACGCCTGGTGTAGCCAGGGAATTTCGCTTATCTTTTGCAGACCTTAAAAATTCTTTTATTTTCGTAGTTCGTCTGAAAACAGTTTCCACATCGTACTTGCTTAAAATTTTTCCAATACGAGCAAGGGGTGCTGTGGGATCCCTTTGCCCCATTTTCTTATGCGCTCGATAGCTGCTCTATTGTTTTCTCCATTGGTCTTGGAGGTTGAAGGCTGCCGGCTGTGATCCTCTTGTCTCTGCCCATACATATTTCCGTGATTTTAATCGAGTTTGTGGTATGTAATATTTCGTGGATTGGTAAGTTTTTTGGGAAGAATGGACCGTTTAATTTGTCCAGTTCATGAAATATAGCCTGTTGGCGTCTGAGTGACAGAGGTGCTATGTTTGAGACAACTGGGAGCCAAGGCAATGGTGTTGATTTCAGAGTCCCAGATACCAGTCTCACTGTTTCGTTCAAGTGAACGTCGATCTCGTTTACGTTGTTGCTTCGTTCCCATACAAGACAGCAGTACTCAGCAACTGGGTAAACAAGTGAGTGTGCGGCTGTTCTTAGTGTGTGGGCACAGGCTCCCCGAGATGTTCCAGCTAGCTTCCTAATTATGTTGTTCATGCATTTTAATTTTTACCCCGTGGTCTCGAAGTGCTTTTTGTATCTCAGGGACCTATCTAGGGTTATTCCCAGGTATCTGGAGAAGCGGTTATGCCGTAGTCTCCATAGTAATAGAGGGCAGTGTGTGAAAAGCGAAAAAGAATACATTAATTGGAACATTTATAATACGTGATAGCAGCTTTGGGTGCAAGTGACAGGGGAAGGGGATGACAAATGAAGGAAGGAAGCTTAGGGTTTAACGTCCCGTCGACAGCTTGGTCATTAGAGGCGGAGTTTTGGGTAATGATGGGGAGTTTTGGGTAATGATGGGGATGGAAATCGGCCGTGACCTTTGAAACAAAGCATACCAGCATTTGCTTGGAGTGATTTAGGGAAATCACGGAAAACTTAAATATGGATGGCCAGAGGTGGATCTGAACCACCAACCTCCCGAATGCGAGTCCAGTGCGTTACCACTTCGCCACCGCGCTCGGTCGTTGACAAACTAAGAGGATTTTGTGGCGGGCAGGCTGAAACAGGTTCAAGTTTGTTATCATTCAAAGTATTCTTGCATGATGCATCACATAAATAAATAAGTACCAAGATCTTCCGCTCACGAAGAAAATACGAAGAGTTTAACGTCCAGTTGACAGTGTGGTCATTAGAGCACAAGCTCGGGTCGTTTTTGTTAAAAATGGGTAAAGAAATCAGCAATGTCCTTTCAGATGAACCATCCTGATATTTGCCTTCTATGATTTAAAGAAGCCACGGAAAACCGAAGTCTGGATGGTCGTAGGCGGATTTGATTCGCTATCCTTCCACATGCGAGTCCTGTGCGCTAACCTCTGTGCCACTTCGCTCAATCAAGACAAACGTTAGCTTTCATGCTTAAAAATGCTCGTTTTTTATTTACTTTTACAATGGTTCCAGTTTCGACACACCAGTCTTTCATTTTCTGGCCCGTACATACAAACACATCAAATAGAAACATAGACAACAATGTCATCCTGTCCTGTGCAAGCCTTTTCATCTGCAATTACGCGCGGCAACATACATCCTTCTGCATCTGCTTACTGTATTCGTCCCTCGGTCTCTCTCTCTCTCTACGATTTTTACCCCACACACTTCTTGTAACGCTAAGTTGACGTTTCCTTTCGTCTCAGAATGTGCCCCACCAACCTATCCCTTCTCTTAGAATATGCCAGAAACTCCTTTTATCCCCTATTATGTTGAGCACCTCCTCATTAGTTACGTGATTACCCATCTAATCTTCATCATTCGTCTGTAGCACCACATTTCGAAAAGCTTCTATCATCTTTTTGTCTGGACTCCTTGTCGTCCACATTTTAGTCTTATACAATGCTACACTCCAGACAAATGTTTCCAGAAAGGTCATCCTAAAACTGATATTGCATGTCAACAAATTTCGCTTCTTCAGAAAGGCTATGGAAAGGAAACGCTTTCCTTCCCATAGCCTTTCTGCATTTTATATCTTTCTTACTTCGGCCATCAGAAGTTATCTTGCTACCCAAATAACAAAACTCATCTATTACTTTTATCGTCTCGTTACCTAACCTGATTCCTTCAACTTCGCCTGATTTTCTGACATTCATTACCCTCGTTTAACTCTTATTAATGTTCATCCTCTATCTTCCTTTTAAGACACTGCCCAATCCATTTAATTGCGCTTCCAGGTCCTTTGCTGTCTTTGATAGAATTACTAAGTCATCAGCTCACCGCAAGGTTTTAATTCCCTACCCCTGGACTTTAATTCCATCTCCAAATTTCTCCTTGCATCCCTTCACAGCTTGCTCAAAGTACAAATTGAAGAACATTGGGGAAAGGCTACAACCCCATCTTACTCCCTTTCCAACCACTACGACCGTTTCATGCCCTTCGACTCTAATAACTGCGACCTGTTTTTTGTATAAGTTGAATATAGCCTTTCGCTCCCTGTATTTTACCCCTGCTACCTTCAAAATCTAGAAAAGTGTATTCCAGTCAACATTGTCAAAAGTATAAAATAGTATAAGTAACAAAGTAAGGTAAACTATACGTAAAAAAAACAACTGTGGCGCACAATGTTGCCCCTTGTAAAAGAGTATGCCTAATCCATAACAGCACATGAAAGTGTTTCACATTGTAGTTACATTTAAAATCGAGTGGAAAACAAATGCGGGAGACTAAAGGTATCGCAATTAGTCTATATATCCGAAATACTAACATTACATGCCGGTAATAAAAACGTTAAGTAACAGAGGATTACAGGTAACGGGATTCGAACTGCTACAGCAGAGGGCAATACGAGCAGCACGCTGCTGCATTGTCTGGCTGTTGCGTTCGATACCGTTAATAGCAGAGGTGTCGATGACACACAAAATTTTCCCTCCTTTTGTTTCCGTAACAGACAAGTTTCTGTAAGACACTAGGATACAGCAATTTTTTGTGATCAATTAGCGGTACAGGTAGATATTACAGACGGAAAAGACATTAAGATATTAAAGTACTGAAATAAAATTCGCTCGTTCCCTAATTTTTATTTCTTTACGCATTTACCTATTGCGGGAGATTCATGCTCCCCCGGTTTGCTAGTCATTTAATTTCTTTAAAAGCATCTAATCAGGTAATTTCCTTGGAATTGCGAGAGCAGAGGGATTCCGTTTTAATCCCGGCACGGCCGCGGCTGCGGCTGTTACGGCCAAGTTGCGCTGCAGAAGCAGTAATTTGGCCGAAACGTCGGATGGACCGGCAGACCGCGGCCGCGGTCGCCGTCCTCTCTGATCGTTAAGCCGAACCACACTCTGCCGGCGCGCTTTCGTTTCGCCTAATGGCTCGGTACTTAACCGAAAGAGGAGCGAAAGTGATAATTTTAATGTACGCTGCTCGCCACCCGAAATGCTGCACCAACAAGGTCCGGACGTACACGTACAAAGAGTTTTATGGTTTTCTACATATTACATCACCTGTTGTTCTTCGTCGATGTCGTGAGATCATCTGCCTGAACTGTTTCTGAAAAAAAAAAAAAAAAAAAAAAAAAAAAAAAAAAAAAAAAAAGAGAGAGAGAGAGAGGTTTTTGACCAAGGTTCCTATGTGTTAACGGAATCACTATTTGTGATATAAAGTTGAATAAACTGTTTATCGCGTCGGTAGAATACATGTAAACCCAATACATGACTGACTATATCATGACAAGATCTGAACTAAAACAAAACAAGTTGCAACGTATCCCAGATAATTAAATAAAATAAATACAATGAAAATATCCATATGTGTACTGCCGGTCTACAGTGCCAACGGGCAATATATTTCGGGGATCATACAGGTGCGGCTCCGTAGCACAGTGGTAGAGTGCCAGACTACAAATTCGAAGGTCCCGGGTTCGATCCCCGCCAGGTCCTGGGATTTTTATCTGTCACTTTCCACTTCTTTCACCTCTTTGCTCATGTGAAAAATACCGAGTAGCACCGTGGTTCGGAACCCGCGTTAAACTGTAGGTCCCCCTATAACTGGCTGAGTAAGTCAGTTCGAAGGTCGGAGGAAGGCAACGGCATACCACCTCCAAACAGGACCATGCCTAGTAAAGCACTGTGGTGTTCAAACCAATCTTGGGATTGTTGACTGCTTTACCTTTTTACATGTCGCCATCATCAGGTGAACTGACGGACTGAGCCCCTGGAAATGCGCCGGCACGGAGATCCGCACGCTACGGCGGCTCGAAGGGAACTGGGTTCTAGCCCGGTAGCGGGCGATTTAAATATCCTCGGCCCGCGGAGCGACCCCTCCGTTGCCCGCGTCCCGCGCCGCGGTCGCGCAGTGGAACCGATTGTGACGGCGTCTGACATGACGTCGATTTTTTTATTTTTGTTTTAGGGCGCACAACTTCTATGGTCATTAGCGCCCAGACAAGAACAGAGATTCGCTAGATCTAAAAAAAAAATTGGTAACTGCCAGTTAGAACATCAAGAAGAGGCTAAAAACGAAAGATAAAAAACAATTAAAGGGGTTAAATATCCTTTGATAAGTTGGCCAAGTTGATAAAACGCAAAACTCGAGCAGCTGCTCGGGTGTCATCAGCTAAAATTTCCTCCAGAGTAGACGGAAAGTGAAGGGCTACATGGAGATGATTAAAATGAACACAAGACAGTAAAATATGTCGTACTGTCAGCAGTTCACCGCAGGAGCACAGCGGTGCAGGGTCGGCGGATAGCAAGTGACGGTGGCTGAAACGGCAGTGACCGATACGCAACCGGGCCAGGATGACTTCCTCTCGCAGAGAGGGGCGTGAGGAGGTCCTCCAAGCGGTCGGGATCGGTTTTACAGTTCTCAGTTTATTGTTGTATAGTGAAAACCACGCACTGTGCCATGACGACACGATACTCCGGCGAAGAGCCCGTTGAACATCGTCCGATGGGACGCAAAAGGTAGCCATGCGAGGCAAAAGAGCTGCGGCCTTGGCTTCTATGTCGGCGGTCTCATTCCCGGGCACACCCACGTGGCCAGGGACCCACAGGAAAGAAACGTGACAGCTGTCATCTGCTAGCAACTCTGTCCGCCGTGGTAAGACACATAGATTTACAAACATTTGAACATTTTTTCACTTAATTAATTTCGTACAGGTGTGTTCATTACATCTTTTCATTAATACCAACCTTACTTTCTTTGCTTTCAAGGAAGATAATGAATTTCCTGTATTACACTCTTGCTGAGTTTTACGACAAACATGGATCACAACTACGCAACACACACAATAATGAAATTATAATCCTCCTTACCTCAAATCTTCATCATGTTCCAAAATCAGATCAATTCAATTATTTTCTTAACATGGTTACGTAAAAGAAAACGCATAAGGCAAAGAGCTAAGCTCATCCAAAACATTTTAATTTCATTCCAACACCTTCATTACTCTCCCTATTCATTGGTCTGAGTCCAGGCCACGATTACCACTGCTCAAACGCGGGACAGCGTGAACCAAAGACTGCCCTCACGGAGCCAAAGGTATGAGTAAGAATTATTCAATCTAACATGTCTACGTTTCAAAGTAAGTGCATTCAGATACAAGTCTGTATGCGTTGGATTTCTGTACACAGAGTGCCCAAGTCGACCAATTGGTTTGCGTTCGACCAACACGTCTAAGTCCTTCACTACTTCCAATGTAAACATTTTGTTACAGTGTTTGCTGTTCAAGTGATCAAGAAACTGCAGCAGTGCCTCATTGCCATCTCCAGAGTAAAATATATCGTCAACATACCTGTTCAACACTCGTTCTTCAATGTTCTCCATTTTTTTAGAAGCTGTATGTCTGGTCAGTGTATGAAATGCCAGGAGAATCGCGAAGAATCACGACTATATGGCAGTCGTATCCCGAATACGTGAATCTCTTAGGAGACCTGTCACCATTTGCGCTAGACATTTAGAGAGCAATTGTAACGCATAACCGAATAATCCAATATTCCAGGTTCCGAATAACGAACAGAGGCCAGAATGAGTAACGTAGAAGTAGATATCACAGGAGTAGGGAAGCAACTAAAATCACTTAACAATTCTGTTACGGACTGTATACCCATTAGATTTATGATTATGCTGAAGCGATAGCTCCTTACTTAACAGCCACATACAGCCGTTCTTTGAAAGAAGGATCTGTACCAAAAGATTGGAAAGTTGCACAGGTCACGCCTATATTCAAGAAAGGCAATGGGAGTAACCCACTAAGCTACAGGCCTATTTCATTGACGTCAATTTGCAGCAGGATTTTGGAACATATCCTGTATTCAAATATTATGAATTATCTCGTTCAGAATCATTTATTGACCCAAGGTCAAAACTGATTTAGAAAATATCGTTCACGTGAAACACAACTAGCTCTTTACTCACACGAAGTGATGAGTGCTATCGACAAGGAATCTCAAACTGATTCAGTATTTCTTGATTTCAGGCTTTTGACACCGTATCTCACAAATGATTTTTAATCAAATGGCGTGGTTATGGTATATCGCCCCAAATCTGCGATTGGATAGGGGATTTCCTGTCAGAGAGGACACAGGTCGTAGTTATCGATGGTAAGGCATTGACTAAAACAGAGGTGATATTGGGCGTTCCACAGGGTAGTGTTATTGGTTATCTGCTCTTCCTTATCTAAATAAACGATTTGGGAGAAAATCTGAGCAGCTCTCTTAGGTTGTTTGCAGATGGCGCTGTCATTTATCGTTCAGTTAAATCATCTGAAGATCAAAATCACCCGCAGAACAATCTAGATAAGATATCAGTATGGTGTAAAAATTGACAATTGACTCTAAAAAATGAGAAGTGTGAAGTCGTCCACAAGTGTACGAAAAGAAGTCCGTAAAACTTCGTTTACAAGATAGATCAATGAATATGAAGGCCGTAAACTCCACTAAATACCTAGGAATTATTATTACGCCATACTTAAACTGGAAAGAAGACGCAGATAATGTCGTAGGAAAGGCGAACCAGAGATTGGCAGAACACTTGAAAGATGCAACAGAACTACTAAAGAGACTGCATACACTAGCTTGTGCGTCCTTTTTTTTTTTTTTTTTTTTTTTTTTTTTTTTTTTTTTTTTTTTTTTTTTTTTTTAGGTATTGATTATCAGTGTGGGATCCTTATCGTAACATTACTCTGTATAAATTTTATGTTATATCTAAAGTCGTACTTAGATGTTTTTGTAACTATTTCCATTAATCCTTGCAGGCCACTTGTTATTCCGAAGATGACCAACATCAGGTCGAAACCGGTACACAGAAACTGTTAATTTTTGCGATCAAGACTGTTTTTTTTTTTTTTTTTTTTTAATCATACCAAATAGTTCGCTGTTTTTCTCCTCGGACAGTGTTGTCAAAATTAATTAGTAATATTAATCTTATCATGTGGGTTTGACAGAAGCCATCGAAAGAGTCCAAAGAAGGGCAGCTCGTTTTGTACAGGGGAGACAGCGTCACGGAAATAATACAGGATCTAGGATGGGAATCATTACAACGTCGTTTATCGCTGCAGCGTGGTCTACTTAAGAAACTCCAATCGCCAATTTTCTCCTCCGATTGCGAGAATAATTGTTGGCTCCCACTTACATAGGCAGAAATGATAATCAGAATGAAATACAAGAAATCAGAGCTCGAACGGAGAGATTCAGGTGTTCTTTCTTCCCGCGCGCTGTTCGAGAATGAAATGGTAGATGAATAGTGTTAAAGGTGGTTCCATGAACCCTCTGCCAGGCACTTAAATGTGATTTGCAGAGTATCCCATGTAGACGTAGTCGGCGGCAGCGCAAGCAGAAGAGGGCGTGCAAGGCTGGGGCCTTGTTTATTCCCCCTCCCCCTCCCTCTCTCCATCCCCTACACACCCTCCCCCCACCATACTGCCGTTGCCCCCCTACACACCAGTCGTGGCGCAGACGAGAGCAGCAGAGCGCGAAATGAGGCCTGCCCCCGTTCTGCACGCTGTGCGGGTGGAAACACGCGTGCTCATATGTTACCTCTGTTAGCCGGCGCTTATTAAGTCGCACTCGGCTCTCTATTGGTTGTTTCACTCCTCGCGGCGCCACGTTACCTTTCCTGACCTCTTGCATGCATGGACTCACTAACTAATCACTCCGACTTCACGTCTGATCTAAGCCTCTGGAATGGAAAACAAAGTAAACACCGCTAAATATATTCTCATATTCACGAACGAGGGACACCTTTGACCTCGAACGCTCTGTAGCGCACGAAACAATACTTGGAATAACAAACAGTGGTGTGCGTCATTTCCATGCAAAAGTTGCATTGTACCTCAAGTAACATTTTAACACAGAGAAACAAAGTAACAAGATATCAATACCATATGAGGGAAATTACATGTAATTCAATGCCGTCAGTGTGTCATTACATATTCAATCAGCTGCTTAAAGTACTTACAATAGCGCAAAACACACATATTATATACAGCAGTAACACACACCTAAAAGTGCTTATATTAGTCTTCAACGTGAAGATTCGGGATTTCGATTAAGTGGTTAAAACAAAGATGGGAGAGAACAATATGCTCATTATAACGTTGTAGGATCGATATATAAATATTTGTTATATAAGGAACACATTATTGGGGCGATCTAGAATTGTTTAATAAGAGGTTTGCAGCCAAGATCGCTTTCTTCATGTAATTACGTAACAGGTTTCGGCGTGCTAGACGCCATCTTCAGACCTGTAGTATTTTTTACATGACTTCACTGATATTGCAACAGTTTGTAACATAGCGAAATGGTGTACATCCGCAATGATGTGTCATCCAAATAAAATTTACACGTCAATAATAAATTGTCTGATCTCATCTTTCTTAAGGTTTAAGTCGGAGGCACTTCAGAATCCATTATTTATTATTGACGTGTACATATCGGTGCTACACATCGCGCGGTGGAGAAGAAAACATAAAAAGTTAAGTACAATACCTCAAAGAAGCAACGTTATCACATTCCAAATCAATGTCGCGGTCACGCAGTCCAGTACCAAAAGACACAGTAATTACATTTTCCATTGATAATATTGGGATATCAATGCCATTCCCTGAATTTCGTCTAGCATATTGCAGTATAGGTTTACATGTAAGTGCCGCAAATTGATTGTAAATCACAGAGTGAAGTTTCATGATGAAATAACGACCATCTACCTTCTCTTATGATATGGCTCCTTGTAGTCTTACAAAATCAGAAAGCCTTCTGATATAGAGTTTATATTGCCGAAAGAAGTTGTAGAGTAACGAGTAGCTCGACATTCCTATATACCGACATAAGATGGCCAAATACATTCATTTTGGGGATTAAGGTAGGAGAGTAAGTAATGCCTCGAGTTCTTGTCTGTCCAGGCGGACGGTCGAGGAAAACACTTGCTGTTCCTACAAGGAGAAGACGTGGTCTAGGAATACTGACAATTCAGAAAGTGGGATTGCATGAAATAGAGTGTGTTAAAAAAAACAAGTGGTATATCCTTTTGTTTTGTGTAATGTATTGTGGGATTCTGTATTGAGCAATGAACAAGTTATAATGTACTGAGCTTGATAATGAATTGTGGGTTATTGTTTGTATCCGAAAGTGCAAAATGTTAATATACTTCGTGTCTAATGCTTTATTGGGTATGAACTCATCAATTTCTCTTTCTCTGATCTTTGCCCTGAGAACAGTCTTCGGAAAGTAAGAAGTCCGAGTATTTAAAAGAAGAAGTTCAATCATCAGGAGGAACAGACTAGCTGGGCCTCCAATTACATTTTCACGATCCACAGGGTAGTGTTATTGGTCCTCTGCTGTTCCTTATCTACATAAACGATTTGGGAGAAAATCTAAGCAGCTCTCTTAGGTTGTTTGCAGATGACGCCGTCATTTACCGCCTAGTAAAATCATCAGAAGATCAACACCAACTGCAGAACGATCTGAATAAGATATCACTATGGTGTAAAAATTGGCAGTTGACTCTAAATAATGAGAAGTGTGAAGTCGTCCACATGAGTAAGAAAAGAAATCCGTTAAACTTTGTTTACAAGATAAATCAGTCAAAATTGAAGACCGTAAACTCCACAAAATACCTAGGAATTACTATTACTTCAGACTTAAACTTGAAAGAACACGTAGATAATGTCGTGGTAAAGACGAACCAGAGACTGCGATTTATTGGCAGAACCCTTAAAACATGCAACAGAAATACTAAATAAACTGCATACACTAAGCTTGTCCGCCCCTTTTTTTTTTTTTTTTTTTTTTTTTTTTTAGTATTGCTGCCCAGTGTGGAATCCTTAAATGTTCAAATGTTTGTAAAATCTATGCGACTCAACTACGGGGTCATCAGTCCCTAAACTTACAAACTACTTATGAACTAACTAAGACTAAGGACCCCCGACCGTAGTGGCCGTGCAGACCGTGACTGGAGCGCCTCAGTCCCCTCGGCCACCGCGGCCGGTTGGGATCCTTATCAGGTGGGTTTGACGGAGGACATCGAGAGTCCAAAGAGGGGCACCTCTTTTTGTATTGTCACGATACAGAGGAGACAGCGTTACGGAAACGATACAGGATCTGGGATGGGAATCATTACAACAACAGCGCTTATCGCTGCGGCGTGGTCTGTTTATAAATTCCAATCGCCAACATTCCTCCGAATGCGCAAATATATTGTTGACTCCTACTTACATAGATAGAAATGATTATCAGAATAAAATACGAGAAATCAGAGCTCTAACGGAGAGATTTAGGTGTTCTTTCTTCCCGCGCGCTATTCGTGAATGGAATGGGAGATAAATAGTATAAAGGTGGTTCGATGAACCCTCTGCCAGACACTTAAATGTGATTTGCAGGGTATCTCATGTAGATGTAGATAAAATAGGGAAGAAAAACTATACGACGTAAATTACACATTTCCAGAAAATACAAGAAAAAAGAAACCTCGTAGTGTTTGGAGTTCATGTCAAGCCGCTCTACAAAGTAAACATCAAGAGGGTGGCAATATTTTCTTCTTTTCGGTGGCAAGGTCTTCAGCGTAACATCTTAGTTTATAAAACTTGAATCTCTATGACCCGACCAGGAGTCACATAACAAACAGGCACCATCTAGTGGCGCTGACAGACCAAATCGGCGATTTGCATGGAAATCACGCACACCACTGTTTTGTTTGTGATTGCTTGTTTTTTAGGCATGGTTTCGTGCGGTTCCGATCGACAACGTCAAAGGTGTCCCTCGTAAGGCAATAAGGATTCAATTTGTCAAATACTTCTCTTTCATAAGTCTAACACGCTGCTCATTCATATTGTGACTACTCATCACCATCCTGAATAACCACCAATTGCAACACACTCTGCTCTGGGACGTTGAAAATTGTCTTACAAATTAATAAAATGAATAAATAAACAAATAAATGAGTGAAATATGATTAAGCTGGTGGACCCACTTTTTAAAACTTTTTTCACATGTGTGCATCCCTGAAGCCAAATGTTTTATAAGCTGTACAACAGAGAAAAGAAACGACCACATTTCAATAAATATGAACCCTGGAAACATTTTACCCAAGGTGAGACTACGACACAATCGTCAGTCTCTAGTAGGAAATTTATAATTTTGAACAGATACTCGCGAACACATTACTCACTCGACTGCCCATAAAGCTGAGCCCAGTCTGCAATGCTCTATACGCCAAACAGTTTCTCAGACAGACATATCCCTGCTATCCTAACCAGACTATGTATTACTCTCCTTATTACCTAAGCTGAAAGTACGTACCAGAAAAACAATTTAAAAGACGACGGTATGCAACCATCAGCAAACAAATCCTAGGCTCAAAGATATTGAATAGAAAGAGGTATTGAATTAAAATTTGTGACATGGCCTGGGACGTCCTGCTTACTAGGCAGACGCTTTACCCACTCAGCTACCGCAGCCTTATGAATACTGTATCTGCATGGACTGATTTAAGAGCACTTTATCGTCCCTACACAAAATTAAATATGCCTCGATGATCCCCTATGTAAAATGTATCAACGTTGTCAACACTCTCCGATATCAGCAGAATTAAAGTTTTTGTAGTGCTCGTAGGACAGTCTACGTAGTCGCAATATCCTTCAATAAGAAGCTTATTTACCAGATACAGCTTAAACTAATGGATGCTCAAACAATCAAGCGGAACAATTTGCCACTCTCATTGCTCTTAATAACCAGTCTCTCAAATATTGATAGAACTGCAGTAATTCACACCGACAGCAGGATTACTTTGGACTCTTTGCGAAATCCGAAGAACCACAACTTCTTCAGAAGGTTGCAGACACACAACTGGCTGGTGCATTTCGAATGGGGTAAGGCTCATCAAGGGATATGGGGAAATGCACTAGATGACAACCTTGCTAAAAGAGCAGCTCGATCACGAAAATCGATACGCTACAACAAAATACCTACAAGTGCCGTAAAGAAGAAACTTCGAGAAGAGTTTAGGAACAAATGGGAAATTGAGTTTCAAAGAACAAAAAACAGGGGAAGAACTAAACCGTATTTTCCTACGATCCGACAACGTTTAATGATTAAACTTCCAATATGTCCGAATTTTACAGCTATGTTAACAGGTCATGGGAAACTGAAAGCCTATTATCAGCGATTCAAAATTATTGAAGACGGAACGTGCATATGTAACAGAGCTGTCCAAACTATTGACCATGTGCTTTTTGAATGCTGCAATTTATTGAAAGAGAGGGACCATCTCAGGAAAAAAAAATGACAAAGGAGGATGGCCCGTCAGTAAATATGATTTGGTACATAAATTCACTACAGACTTTTACAACGTTTGTAATTCAATAAGATTTCCTGATGTATAAAATCGTTTGTTCCTTTGTAAGCCCTGTCAACTTATGTACTGTACTTGTGTTTGCAAAAATACCTGATGTAACCGCCTGAATCTAACCATTAGACATGTAATATTACTATGTAAAGGGGCACGTTAAATAATAAATATAAAAAATAATATTCATTACATTTATTGATCCTGAGAGAAGCTCTTCGGTATTCCAAACTTCAGTTAGGCTTTCCTCTCAGGATACAACTAATTAAACTGTCTTAACGAGACTCTGCTAATCCATTAATCGTACAGAAACGTATCTGACGAAGCAGAAGAAGACACAGAACTCTGTCTACTTGACAGTAGGCAAAAGAAGAACATTTTATCTACCCTGGATAGCGAATCAGAAATAATTAAATACCAAGACAGACCTTGCCTGCATTTTCATCGAATCACTGCAACCATCATTAGATTCTGTGAGAGGAGAGACCAAGTGCCCCCGTCGTGCTTTCGAGACGACAGGAGAACTAGAAGCGAAATAGAACATTTTAGTCACCAGCAAATTTCCTGCTCTCCCTACTTTCAGTATTTTCGACAGCCTTGTCCAGTTACAGACGAGAATACAGGTAAGAAAAGAAGAAATCATTCCCCCAACCATAGGATTCGATATTATTTTTGTGAGTGGGAGCGAGAAACTTTTTCCGTCTATGTCAATCTTATCCAATAACATTGTCTCTTACGAGACAGCTATCTTCTGGTGGCGTCTAGTAATGGGCGACAGAGATAGTCAACTTTCAGTCACATGAAAAATTAAAAATATCTTATCCGCTCTCTTTCTAGATGTTTATCTGCGAACCGAGTTCCTCGAAAGCCTGAGGTGACCTCCGTGTAACTTGTAAAGTGTGATGGTAAAAACGAAGCGAATGTTTGTCTCCATTCCTCACAGCTCAGCCCTGATAAACTGCTTCGCCCTCTTTTGTGGGATAGTCTCTACGTGGCGGCACACTGTTAGACATTAACACTGTACGTTATCCCTGCAGCGGAATGTTTGCCACAAAAATAAAAGCACTTTTCTCCGAACTGCTAGCAAGGAAATGTCGACCCTGCTTCTGCTCTGCGTTTTCTGCAACCGGCCGTTGCCACCAGTCGTAAAAGCATTGCTCTCTGATGTCAGACTGGAGACTGCGAAAGCCCGCCGGTCACCTTTTAGAGACACGGTGACTACACTGAAAAATTCCTTTCACAACATGTAGATGCTATCCACCATATATTATAAGAAGATTAGCTGCACAAAACGAAATCTGTAATTCTCTTATCGTTTCCTTTAAAACCGTTACCAGTTAGTTATTATTACTCTTTCAACAAAGTACCTTGTTACCTGAGGATATAATACGTTACTAATTCCTAAACTGAATAGAGAAAACGGAATAAGAAATTCGTGAATTTTTCAAGCATTCTTTTTTCTGGATGACTCCAAAACCGTAAATACTTTTCGGTTGTTCTAATCTGTGTTCTCTGTATTAATAACTTTCATCATCAAAAAGAAAAACTAAAAGATATTATCACCATCCATTGGACACTACAATGAATGAAAAGAGTCAGAATTCGTTGAACCAGTAAAATACATAAGATAAAGTAAAATAATTATTATAACTAAAGCAATCCCATTCATTAATCGCCGGCCGCGGTGGCCGAGGGGACTAAGGCGCTCCAGTCACGGTCTGCACGGCCACTACGGTCGGGGGTTCGAATCCCCCCTCGGGCATGGATATTTGTGCCGTCCTAGTTCGTAAGTAGTTCATAGGTAGTTTGTAAGTTTAGGGACTGATGACTCCTTAGTTAAGTCCCATAGACTATACAAACATTTGAACATTTTTTAATTAATCCTTTGAATAAAAACCAGCCATAAAAAGGCAGTACAAACGTGCTTGAATATTTAATTGTGCATTAACCTTTTCGTCAACCTCTGCTGCCCAATCCAATCAAGATCTATTTTTACTGTGAAGAGAAAAATTCCACATCGTTTGCCAAGTCGTATCGGAGGAGTCCCTGGTCTGTCAATTAGAGGTGAGACTCCATCACCTCCAAAGGTCCGAGGCATTTTGCTCTGATTGTTGCCAGCATGATACTGAAGTACCTGGGAAGCAGGTTGCTAGCCTTACTTGCCCAGGGCCCCACTGGGTTTTATCCCTAACGGTTGAGGGACTAACCGGTGTATTTGGTAGTCTTTGCCCTCTGAGCACAAAGGTGGCCACGACTCAGATTATTTCCGAGATGCCCAACCTTATTCCAAAGTAGCTTGTATCACAACTGTCGGACCACTTACTTGGCCAGTCATACGTTGCCCGTGGTTCATGAATTAGGACATGACTACAGGAACCCACACCATGAACCATTAGAGGTACTATGCTCCAGACTGAACGCTGAAAGGCATAATCAGTCTCTAATGATGATGATAATGGTGATGATGATGATGATGATCATGATGAAGAGAACAAATATCTAATAATGTCATACACAATTTTACTCATACACTGCTGGTTAGAGTATACTGATCTGCCGTTAACAAAATTGTTCTGGCAGCTAGGAATATATTTGACTGAAGTTAAATTGTAATTGAAATGCTACTTTATTCTGTTTAAGTTCGTAATTTATAGACCTACCAATGGATTCCACATTTGTGACCACTCTCCAACTACTGCTAATGCTGCAGATAATTCTAACTGCGGGAATCACCATGGTGCAATCCTAATCCACTAACCAAAAAACTGAAATTGATTGTGAAATAACGGATCTATTGTTACTTGCCTGAGAAATAACTTGTTACATGTTAATCACTTGTAATTAAATTAAAAAATCTGATTACATATTTTATAAGAAAGATTTATACGTTTCACTAAGGGACCAGGCCTTTCTTTGGTCTATAAGATACAGTAATTAAGGTTCTCATCGTTTCAGTACCAGGAGACAAATAGTGCATTACAACAATGTTATTAAAAAAAAGAAAAAACTGACTTATCATTTTGAACATTAGTTTAACACGGTATTCGGCTTACAAAGAATTAAATGTCAATTTCCCCTGTACTGTATGTTTGCTAGAACCAATATCAACTAAATTATGTGTAGCTGCGATCAAATGAAATAATAAAAAACTTAATCTCATCATGCTTTTCAGAAAAATGCATATTATTACCTTAAATGCACTATAAAAATGTCATTCTCATAATCTTGTTTCGATTTTTCATTTCTGCCTCCATCATTTCAACTTATATCAAATAAAATTCCATTCTGCCAAGCACTGCTCTCTCTCCCTGCTTCCTGTGACACAGCTATCACTGCGTTGGACTCCTTAAAGATCATAATATAACAAGTAGAGCAGCAACTGTGGAAGAGTGTGTGCACATACCAAAACAATGCAAATGTTCCCTAAGCGGTCACAGACAATAAATGGGACCTGAAAGAGCAGTCGAACCGAATGGACACTGTCTAGAAGGGGCCATATCATATAGGATGGATATTAAGAAGATCAAAACAATGGTTATAGAATGTGGTCTAACAAAAAATAGATTAGGAAACGAAATCATAAATGCATTAGATGAGTTTTCTTATTTGACTAGTAAAATGGACGGAGTACGGAAGATGTAAAATGTATAACGGCATTGGGAAGAAATTTCCGAAGAAGAGAGTTCTGTGGATTTTAAATGTCATTTTAAGCCTTGTACGGGAGTGAATAGTTCAGGCAAGAAGAAAATTAGAAATCATTTAAGTTTATTCAGTATCTGTAAAATCTTACCATGAGTGAGAAGTATGGGCTGTGCTGTAGGTTCGTGAGATCTGTATGATGTATTTTTATTGGAAGGAAGGGGTGCAGTGGGGATGCCAGTGGGCATTCTATAGGGATCCTCTCCTTAAATTGCAGGCTGTGTAACAAGCCTAAGTTGCAGAACGCAGATGAGGGAATAGATAGTTGGAGGAGAAAAAGGGGGCTCAGGAATGGGAGCTATTACTTGGGAAGAAGGCAAGTAAGGAGGTTTTCAGACTGTTGAACACTGCATGAGAACAATAGATTTGACCAACTGTCAGAGTGGATCTTTAGGAGTAAGCAACATGCAGCAGGCCTCAACTGTTAGGAAACCTAAAACGATAGAAAAAGCTAATAGAAAAAGGTTCTGCTTTTAGTTAGCCCGCATGGCACAGCTGTAAGCCGGTAGTTGCAGGAAGTACCAGGTGACCAGTACTATGGAGCCCAGTGCAGGCTTGGAACAGGTAACTGTTAACTTACAGAAGATAAAAATAACAGTGTAGTTCGCAAAATTTTACAATTCATTACTACAGGTAACCGGTTTCGAACTAAGATTATATCATCTTCAGACCTCTTGCTGTAGATGTTCAAGCGCTTGAACATCTACAGCGAGAGGTCTGAAGATGATCTAATCTTAGATCGAAACCGGTTACCTGTAGTAATAAATTGTAAAATTTTGCGAACTAGACCGTTATTTTTATCTTTAAATAATTATAAGTTCGCTGTTGTTTTCCAAATAAGGAAACCATGTCTTCCAAACTGATTAACTAACAGAAGTTATGTAGAAAATCTTCGAAGGAGGATCAGGTCGGTGGAGATGGGAACAGACTTGATAGGGATGGGGAATGACATAGGTGGCGATCTGGAAAAGATAGCTACAGAAAATGCTTACACAAATGTGTAGGTCGTGGAGCTGTTTCAGCGTCATGATCAGTCGCATCTTAATACAGTAGAAATGCTTGTAAATATTAGGCTCGGGAAGGCGCTGGTGGTCAAAGGCATGGCTGACATTTCAGTGGTCCCACTTGAGTCTTTCTGCAGGTCGGATTTCACGAGGCACGACCTACACCTCAAAGCTTATAGATGACACTGTAGTGAGGGGATAGGGGATAACTCAGGGCAAAATTCGTGTAGTAGTGGGTGTTACAGCTGCACCTTGTTTAAATTGCAAACAGGAAGTCACTCTATCAACGGAACGACTTTCGGCAAATGTCAAGTCTCCATAGACCTTCCTATCGCTACTCACCATTAAGAACTGGGCAATACATAACGCATGGTAGTAAAAGTTTTATGGCTCGTTGTCTCTGTTGCTAGGGGCGAGTTATGTATGTGAGCTTCTTTGTCCTAATCAGCTATCCAAACTGTTTAAATAAGATCAATAACTAATCTGTAATTTAGCCAGTCTATCAATCTGCAAATGGTGACTCGGAAAATATATTTAAATGAACTTGAATTAAAGCCTTGAATAACCAGCAAAACGGATTCTAAGATAATGTTTAGAAGAGATTTACTCACGAAGTAATTTTTATACAAATGCAGTTCATTACTCTTTTTGGGCATGAAAATTCGTAGGTGGTCCTACTTTATACATCGGTAAATAACTGAATATTTCCCCAACTATTGTTCATGAGAGCCACAATAAGTACCACACGCACTTGAGAGTAAAAGTTCCAAATTATCACTCGTAAATTAATGAAGTCCATAGAACATTGCAGTTCCAAATTAATCCGCGATTAATTACAGTATTTGTTATGAAACACAGTTTATCATCACACGAGTACACGATAGCTAAATTATCAGTTCCACAGCGCTACTACCGTCCATACTTTACCACTTTTTGACCAGAGGCTAAGTTCTGCAGTCGATGTCACGTAAATTTTCGATGCCTATCTCTTCAAATCACAAATTCGTAACGCGGCTTCAAACCGCCTAGTCACAACTTCCCACCACCACGTCCAAGTTACGAGTCCCTTTTCAAGCGTTCGAAAGAGTGCTCTATCTGCTCCGAAAATTTTATCCTTACGCACATCCCAACGCCTCGCTAAAATATACAAGATATTAGGGGTAGAATTAGTGAACTGCTTGTAGAACTATTATGAATTACGTCAAAGAGAACGACCTATTGACCCATAGTCAACACGGATTCAGAATGTTTCGTTTTTGTGAAATACAGTTAGCTCTTTACTCACATAATGTGATGAGTGCTATCGACAAGGAAAGTCAAATAGATTCCATATTTCAAGATTTCTGGAAGGCTTTCGACACTGTACCTCACAAGCGTCTTCTAATCAGATTGCGTGCTTATGGAATATCACCACAGTTGTGCGATTCAAATCGTAATTTCCTGTCAGAAGGACACATTACGTTGCAATTGACTAAGTCATCGAGTACAACAGGAGTTATATCTGGCGTCCCCCAGGGAAGTGTTAAATGGCCCCTACTGTTTCTTATTTTTATAAACGATTCAGGAGATAATCTGAGTAGCTCTCTTAGACTGTTCGTGGATGTTGCTGTCATTTAACGGTTAGTAAAGTCATCAGTAGATCAAAAGCGACTGCAGAATGATTTATATAGGATGTTTTCATGGAGCAAAAATTAGCAATTGTCCCTTAATAATTATATAAGAAGTAAAAGAAATCCGTTAAACTTAAGTTACACGGTTAATCATTCAACTGTATAGACCGTCAATTCAGTTAAATACCTAGGAATGCAATTACGAACAACTTAAATTGGAAAGAACACGTAAAAAACATTGTAGGGAAGGCAGACCAAAGGTTCGTTTCATTGACAGAACACTTAGAAGATGCAACAGTTCTACTAAAGAAACTGTCTGCACTACACTTGTGCGTCCTATTTTGGTATATTGCTGCGCATTATGGAATCCACACCAGATGGGACTGACGGACGATTTAGAGAACAGGTAAGGGCAGCTCGTTCTGTATTATCGCGCAGTAGGGGAAATAGTGTCACGAAAATGATGCACGAGTTGAGATGGATATCATTAAAAGAAACTCGTTATTCATTGCGGCGAAATGTATTTCCGAAATTTCTTTCACCGACTTTCTCTTCCGAATATGAACATATTTTGTTAAGACACACCTACATCGAGAGACATTGTCATCTTAATAAAATAATAAATCAGATCGTGCACAGAATGATTTAGATGTTCTTTTCTCCCGCGAGCTATTAGAGAATGGAACTGTAGAGGAATATCATAAAAGCTTTACGATGAACCCTTTGCTATGCACTTGAATGTGGCTTGCAGAGTATTTATGTGCATAGATGTTAACTTCTTAGATGTAACAATTCATACTCTTCCTTTATCACGGTTTCTAAATATTGCACTAAAAATATATTTGAATGTTGTGCAGGTGTCATTGTAGTGAAACTCACTTTGATTTTTATACATTTTTGTTCAAGATGGAGAGGGTTCTATGTTCTGTTGATCGGAAATACAAAAAATAATTGTATGTGATAATATAACAGTAATTATGTGAGTGGTTGTGCACGCAAATGGATACTTTTAGACCTCTTTAATTCTTATCACCTGTTGCAAACATTATTCTTTCCAACGAGAGTGCAGAAGAGTGAATGACCTTTCACACCGCGATGCAGAAATTTTAACTTCAAAAGGGTTTTGTGCTCAAACATATGTTCAATACTATGTATTTAAAGTAAGTGCCAAATATAAGACGAGGCTGCTCTGCTCAAATGCATGGATTCAACAAAATAGCCTGGGAATGATCAGGTTTGAAAGATATTTTATTCTTTAAAAGCCATTGTTGGTAACGTAAAAATTACAGACTTGCGGAGAAAAGTCTTCCTACAGTCACTTTGATAAATGCCTGAAGCTATCCCGAAATATACAAATCTAGTCACTGTTTCTATGACGATATAGTACCCAAATTTTCAACATAAAAGTGTAAAAAATACTTTGTAAAATATTTTATATAATCCTGCTTCATTATTTTTTTAGTGAACAAACTTACTTTTTATTTATTTTCTTCTTTCGTAACGAATACAAAAATTAAGTCTTGTCTCTCCAAAACCGAATAAATTCTTACTAAATCACTGGAAAAAAGATTGGGCTTAAGGTAGCTGCTGTAAAACCATCTGTACAACGTTCAGCATCAAACGAGAACCTTCTTTCGTGTTAACACTGGGCACGAGTGCGCAAATGGCATTAGTCATTGGCGGTTTCGATTCGTAGTAGTTTGTTCGCTTCTCGCTAGTTGTCAAGTGTTGGTACAGTGAGTTATCAAATAATATTTGTGTCCTCTCCACTTTGGTGAAGGCTTTTTTCTGCTACTCTTTCTGCATTCCAAAAAAGTATATAATGAATTATTGCACCCTGTGGCTGTACCAAGTTTTTCGTCACTTTTGTGATCGTACAAGTACTGTAATTTCTGCAAATGGTAAACGTAAAAGCATGGTTAAGATGTAACAAATATTACTTATTAAAATATTGTACTATTGAATGCAAACAGCTTTTCAATAGCCGGCCGCGGTGGCCGAGGGGACTGAGGGGCTCCAGTCACGGTCTGCACGGCCACTACGGTCGGGGGTTCGAATCCCCCCTCGGGCATGGATATTTGTGCCGTTCTTACTAGTAGTTCATAAGTAGTTTGTAAATTTAGGGACTGATGACCAAGTAGTTAAGTCCCATAGACTCGACAAACATTTGAACATTCGATTTGTCCCACACAAACATATTTCCTAGCAGGGCTCGCAAAGTGGAAGGTTTCGAAGAGACCTTCACTGTCACACTAATTTTACATACTATATCTGACATTTCGAACGTTAAATATACTTTACAGTTCACCATTTGCAAAAATTCCCACTTCCCTCCATACAGCTAACTGTGGTGCATGATTTAAGCATATTCGCAACATCACCAGGCCAGTATTCTCACCCCCCGTCTCCCTCATTCTGAATTATCACATCATCATCCACATCAGGCGCGAACACTACTTTTGCATCAAGAAACTTCATTACACCGTCGCCAATTTCTTATGTGTAATACAGTAAAAGGCATCATCTCCAGCCTCTACGGTCGGGGGTTCGAATCCCCCCTCGGGCATGGATATTTATGCCGTCCTTAGTGTAAGGTAGTTGATAAGTAGTTTGTAAGTTTTAGGGACTGATGACCCCGTAGTTAAGTCCCATAAGCTTAATAAACATTTGAACATTTTTTTAGCTTTTCAATAAATAAGATATGCGGTACTACACTGTACTGCAGTCTCAAGGGAGATATATTTATCGAATTATGACATTTGATCTGTTTAAATGAAAACTCTTGCCGGATCAGAAAGGTCATAATTATTGGAATCTACCTTACTGGTCTTTACCATACATTGCACTGGTTGGTGCTACAATAGTTAGTGTTATTACGACAGAATCGAACTTCGAGCGGCATAAAACAAGGTGCAGACTCTAAGAATATGTATAGTGAGCGAGTTGCATATAGTAATAGCAGTGTAATTTAAGGGACGTTTCACTAATAAGCCAACTCTCCTTAACAACGGTATGTACGTAACATTAACGGCAACAAATGGATGAAAATGAACAAGCATGCGGAATCAGCTTATGAAAGCTGAATACGATAACAAAAGTGACAGGTCAGTACATGGAAATTTCGTTCTCCTACACAGGAAACTAAAGTAAATCCATATATGTCAGTTAATTCAATTAAAAAACTATTATCTATAGTGAGAAGTGATATTGTGCAATAAATAGAGCCACGAGGATTGTGCTAGTGCAGAAGAGAGACTAGCAGTTACTTACAGTAAATTTCGTCCTAATTAGAATCAAATGAACACAATCACAGTGACTGAGTAAATGATGCCATTAAAACGCTTTAATCAGAGAGCAAATTAAATTTTCTAATTCTTGTATGAAAAAAGCACTTGCAACACTATCCATTTGTTGGACTGTGAGATTGAAAATGGATGCTTGGGATGCTTGTACAACTCAATATTTACCTTGAGCTTTGATCTGACATAGTAAATAATATGGCGCTGTCCATCAACAACATACTGATAATCTCTGCAAAACATTTGAATATTTGTGCTGTCACGTGAAAAAAAAGATAATTTTCAGGTGAATATTGTGGAAGCCCAGAGGCAGTATTGAGATAAAAACGTCAGGCGTTAAGATTTAAAACTATGTAATCGCTGCATAGAATGCCAGTACAATGCTCATCTTGGTGAATGTGTTGTTATGTTGAGTTCTCCCTGTCTCGAGCATTATGAATATTCAAAAGGTTTTCAACACATGCACTGTTCACTTTTATCTGCAGCAGATCTATTGTAATAGTACCCACTAATTGAAAACTTGTCGTTCCGTCAATATTTGTAGAATTGATGAATTACTCTGTACATTACTGTTTATAATGGGCCACTTATTCTACGTTCTGACTACAGAAACCTCTCTTGCTTCGGAACTTTACGTTATTTGTGGCCATTCCAATAGACGTTCACTTTTTTAAATCAGTGCTGCGTAGCTGTCTCTTCATTTGTGTTCATCTCTTTGAGGATTGCGCCATTGAGAGCCATATCAAGATTGATATTTTCTAAATCTATAATTAAACAAATGTTACTTATTCAGAATGTTTACATTATAACCTCTGGAGATGGTGATAAAAAGGTGAATCGCATGTGGTGAAAAAGCTCTGGTTTTCAGTACGCTGAAGAAAGAAAAACGCAAATAATTGTGACAGTTGATTCATTAAGCAAATCGTCGGTGTGTTACGAGGGTTGGAACTTTTAATAGCGGCAACGCCTGTGTGGAGACACTGTGCGATTGAGTGTACTATTGTCGCTGATAGCACACGTTGTTGACATACCTACCTTACCTCCGAGCAAATGGATTCGCCCGTCCCACGTCACCGGCGTGTGCACAAACGAGGGAAACGCAGTCACTTGTGAGCGAGCGTCCCAACGTAACTGTGTCACTATGTTTTGGAAATAGGAACAATGAAGTTGGATCAAGATTGAATGTGCCAGAGATGGTACAGCACGACAATGTCATTAAGGTCTTCAAGAGGCGTGCGGGGAATCGGCATTGTTGTACAGAACAACGGCACGTTGGGTAAAAGCCTTCAACGTTCCTCCATTGCAGGCTGTAAATCCATAGTATTACAGTTCTTTCTTAGAGCATGACCTGCGACCAGCTTTGCGTGAGAAGCGGCAACACTTTCTGCGCAACCCACCCATCATTTTGCACGACATTGCGCGAGCGCATGAAGCGCAAGACTGGGAAGTATTGTACCATCCACCATACTCTCCGGACTTAGGCCTTGTGGCTTTGATTTGATACCGAAGATGAAGGAACAATTTCGTAACATTCGTTTCAGAACTGTTCCAGAGATTCGACAGGCAGTAGACTGCTCAGTTCGGACCACAACAGAACAGGCTCTGCTAACGCTACACTACGCCTTCCAAATCGCTGACAACGGATTCTACACGACGCTGGTGACTAATTTCAAGGACAGCAACAGGTGCGAACATGTAACGCTTTTGTATCGGTTGTGGATAAATGCCACTCTATACGCTGTATTCCTTAAATCTAGTTACAGAAATACAAGTAAGACTCAGTCCCATGTACTTTAGGTGTTCCAGCCCTCGACTTCCACGCAACCTGTAGTCCTTTCCAGCGTGCTCGACTTGCACGTAGGCTCGTACTCTTCCTGCTGCTGGCATGACTGAAACTTGGCAACACCGCAGAGAATGTTTGGCAACTCTGTTTCTGTCAAGTCACTTCCTGGTTGGCACAGAATCAGGCTACTAATTACACATGATTTTTCGTGTAATTTCCATTGAATAATCATTAGTTTTTCGCTCATGGCATGACATAAAGGCAATTAATCTTTATGGGCGTATAAAAGTCGTTCCATGTAGAACTTGCAACTAATCTGGTCTTTTACGTTCTGATGTATCTCTTATAACGAAAAATATATCAGTAAGGAAGGCATGACGTCCACAGCTTTCCGCACCTTGTGTGTGGTAAAATAGTCGTCTCTGAAATAGACGTTGTATTGGTTCTGATTCCAGTCTGGCTGGAGTTAAATTTATTTGCTACAATCATTCTAAGACAATATATATAATTAAATACAATATGATTAATTGTGAAAACAAACATAACCATCTAAAATCGTAGACCTACGCAATATCCACTTAAAGTTCGTTATAGATGTCTATATAAACTACTCATCTTGTAATGAATAGTATCACACAATATATGCATTTCCGTAATCGTTTTCATTGCAGAGTTCGTATCGATACGGTAGATTCGAATAACGAAATGAATGCATCAGTACGTACGTATCGATGCGGTAGATGCGAGTAACGAAATGTATTCATCATCCAAAGTATTCGTTATTCAGCAACGAATACATACGGTTTGCTACAGCTCTACTGTTTACTCCCTGGAGTCCCCTCGCTGACACTGGCCAGCGACTATTGGCTTCATCCAAACGCCATCGGCCGCCAATGGCCAGATGACAGCGGCCCGTGTGTTCATCAACTGTTAATTCCTTACTTGAAAGTCTGCTACTTGTAATAGATTTTGCAGGTGATGCAGTAAGTAGTTCATCCGCGAAGTCACTACAAGCAGCTACAAAATGATTTAGCAAAGTTACCTGCATAGTGCAAGAAACTGGCAGTTGACCCTAAACAGTGAAAAATCCACATGAGCACTAAAAGAAATCCATTAAATTTCATTCACACAATAATTCAGTCAAATGTAAAGTCCGTAAAATCAACTGAATACTTAGGAATTATAATTACGAAAAAGTTAATTTATAAAGAAAATATTGTAGAGAAGCAGAACCAAATGCCACGTTTCATTGGCAAAACACCAGAAGATGCAGCAGTTCTGCTAAAGAAACTGCCAACTGTCAGTATCCGAACAACGCTACACGAGTCCTTTCTAATATGGAGTATTCCTGTGCTTTGTGGGATATCCACCAACTGGAAATGACGGAGGATATGAAAAAGTTCAGATTAGGGCAGCTCCATTTATTTTATTTTTTGTTTATTTTACAAAACTTATTTGAAAGCGATGTTAGTAATAATGTGTCTTTAGCACAAACAAAAATATCTCTGAATGAGCCAATTCGTGAAAAAGCCACGTATAACTCTGCATGCGAGAAAATAGGTTCTGGTAAATATTATCATGCCCTTTGAAACGTCTGACCTTGAGCTTTATTATGGTCATAGCGAATGCCACTTTTATTGGAGATTGTGTTCTTATCATTTGGAAAGGCATGGTTAGATCAGAAGGTGTGAGGTTAGTGCGGGGTATTGGCGCAGTTTTATCGCAGTCAATGAATTTATGCCCCTGGGGTACATAAGGACGGGAAATAATTTTCTTTAAAAATAATTCGCAATCCACTTGGCCTGGCCGTGTACCTGCAGCAGGTAGGTTCCCGACCCGTGCCTGTCGTTTGGGTACTCCTGGGTGGCGTGGTTCTGCTGAAGAGGGTACGCCACTCTAGGAGACTCCGCAGAACCCAGCCTCCAACCAGGAACTAGCTAAGTGGTCACGTCAGGCACGCTCTGTCGCGACCTGAACAGCCACGCTAAGAGATTACGCCCCGGCCTCCTACTTACTACGATCCTCTAGGGACAGGTATCGACCTCCCCCCCCCCCCTTCCCGAGTCCCCTGTAGCACCATGTAATTAATAACTTCAAACAGTAAAAGCCCTTTTTTGATGCTATCTTAACTTCAAGCCTTCTCATTCAACCCCATGCCCACTACTCCGCTTGATCATCCTGGCACAAAAAGTTTCATTTTAATGGTTAATTATTTGTTTTTGATATTGTCTACTACAAAAAAAATTTGTTAAAATGTACTGGAAAGCTACATCTAATTGTTAATGTCACATAATACGGCACAACAGCCCCGCTGCTCGCAAATGTAGTGCTACTAATGTGATCGGCCACACTGGCATTCGTCACGAAGTATTCCGATTGATTCTGACATTCCAAGCCTCTAAGTAAAGTGCGGGAACAGTACTTAAAATGGAGGTCGCGGGTGGGTCTCGCTAATTTTGATCAATTTTTATGACAATAGTGTTTTAATCATGAGGGAAATGGTATGTAATGATCTTTTCCGCAGTAGTTTAATTGCCAAAGAAAGCAGGCATACAGTATCTCCGCGGCAAATTTAAATGTTGAAGTATTATTAACAGTAACAGTTGAAAAATTTTCACGGTTTTAAAGACAATGTAGCGGCTTTATTTCTATATGACACTGCTAACGAGAGTAACGTGTAATGATAAGTTCGTAACGAGTGCTGTATCTTTTAGTAACGGATACATACGGATACGCATCTTTTCGTTACTCTCACAATTCTAGTAAACAGTTATGATCTTGATGCAGCCATGAGCTCTTTTGTGGAATTATTTCTGAAAGTTTTCACTATTACTGTTAGGTTATGAAGCAGTCGAGGTTTCTTTAGATTGATAACACAAAGAGTCAACAAAATACTGTAAAAAAAATATTAAAAAAGTGTGGACTTGAAGTCACGACCTTACAATCAAACTGCGCGAGGGTTAGCACGAGACATCAAGCTCGTATAGCTCGTTGTCTGCTAGACAAGTGGTAACACTTCCTTCAGACCCTTCCACATCCTAGTGTTCCCAGATGGTTTATATCGCAGACTTTATTGGCCACGTTACGTAAATGACTATGAGTTAGCCTCTGCGGAGTCCAGCTGGCGATAATTTTTTTTTTTTTTTTTGTTTTTTTTTTTTGTTTTTTGTTTGTCTAATACGGAGATCACATGGATAGCGAATTTTAGAAGTTTCTGATATTTATTGTACGTGAAGTTCAGAACACAAATAACAATCAGCGAAGGACATTCGACGCAAATCTCAAAAATTCTCGAGACAATCGACTTTGAAGTTTTGTAAGTAAATGTAAGTACCAATCATTAAATGAAATGTATCGTCCGTCGGTTTAGCCGCGCGGGAGTAGCCGAGCGGTCTGGAGCGCCACGTTATGGATCACGCGGCCTCACACGTCGGAGGTTCGAATCCTCCCTCGGGCATGAATGTGTGTGTTTGTCCTTAGGTTAGTTTAACTTAGTTTAAGTAGTTTCTAAGTCTAGGGACTTATAGGCAAAGTAAATTCTAAACCGAAAAAAAAGTGTGTCATAGTGGGATTCAAACAATCGACTTTTGATTGTGAGGCCAGTACACTCCCACCTTCGCCGGCCGAGGTGACTGAGGCGCTCCAGTCACGGTCAGCACAGCCATTACGGTCGGGGGTTCGAATCCCCCCCCCCCCGGGCATGGATGTTTGTGCCGTCCTAGTTCATAAGTAGTTTGTAAGTTTAGGGACTGATGACCCCGTAGTTAAGTCCCATAAGCTTAACAAACATTTGAACACTCCCACCTTAGCTACAACCATTTTAATTATTGGTACTAACGAGTACTTTGAATAATAGTGTCGTAGCTCTTCACAAAATGAACAATCAAAGACTGCCGTCTCAACTAATAGTGAAGCCATTACTTTAAAAATAAATTAACTTGTGTTTTTTTGATTGAATGCATCATTATTAACGACTTTCAAGATAATGTAGAAAATTACGAATAAACAAAAATACGTGCACTTTTCGTAAAAATTATCATTAGATAATAAAATTGTGACAGTATTCGAACACAGCGGAAAAAAATAAAAACTTGTAACGACAGGATTCGAACCACCAACCCTAGGGTTGCAACGTATTGACAGGTGATGCAATTCATTTAATGATTGGTGCCGTAAATTCCCATAACCATGGTCCTTAAGCACAACTATGGTCCAAATTGGTTGTGAAGACTCTACACACTACCGTTTAGTGACAGCCGAGCTCTTTCATCGCTCTCGAAAGACTGACGTAGTCTGCCGTCTACTGGCTGGATGATTAACTGCAAGGTTGCGCACGGTAAAGCATCGCAGTAGCCAAAGCAATAACGTAAAGAGGCTCATTTTCAATTTAATCGGCCAACTTTCTATGGTACTGAGAGCAAGGTAGAAGATAGCTCTTTTGAATTTTCCTTATCTGACTTTTAATATATTTAGAGTATATTATTATTAGCTTGGTGCTTAGCTGCTGACGTTATACATGAGAAATGTGCAATAAAATTAAAGCGTGTGAACTTGGGCAAATCTATGGTGTACTTTCCAGGATGGATTTTAATTTTCAGATTCCCAAGAAGAAGGTGTCCAGTAGTAGTGATGAGGATATAACATCGTTTGTGTCAGATGAAGATGATGAAAATGAAATGTTCAAATGTTTGTAAGACTTATGGGACTTAACTACGGGGTCATCAGTCCCTAATCTTACAAACTACTTATGAACTACTTACGAACCAGGACGGCACAAATATCCATGCCCGAGGGGGGATTCGAACCCCCGACCGTAGAGGCTGGAGATGATGCCTTTTACTGTATTACACATAAGAAATTGGCGACGGTGTAATGAAGTTTCTTGATGCAAAAGTAGTGTTCGCGCCTGATGTGGATGATGATGTGATAATTCAGAATGAGGGAGACGGGGGGTGAGAATACTGGCCTGGTGATGTTGCGAATATGCTTAAATCATGCACCACAGTTAGCTGTATGGAGGGAAGTGGGAATTTTTGCAAATGGTGAACTGTAAAGTATATTTAACGTTCGAAATGTCAGATATAGTATGTAAAATTAGTGTGACAGTGAAGGTCTCTTCGAAAAGGGATTTGTACAGTATCCCAGAGATAAAAGACAGCCGACCGCGGTGGCCGAGGGAACTGAGACGCTTCAGTCACGGTCTGCACGGCCACCACGGTCGGTGGTTCGAATCCCCCCTCGGGCATGGATATTTGTGCCGTCCTAGTTCGTAAGTAGTTCATAAGTAGTTTGTAAGTTTAGGGACTGATGACCCCGTAGTTAAGTCCCATAAGATTTACAAACATTTGAACATTTGATAAAAGACAAGTGGAGTTTAAAGGGGCAGATTGTTTTTCTTATAACAGCTCTTGTTGGAGACTTTTGAGGTGTGTCATCTATATTGCGACTTCATTTTTCATTAAAATACTTTCTATATCGTCATGAGTGTAAAAATTACTGAAATAAATAGTTAAGTAACGGCATCATTGATTCAGCATATATATATATATATATATATATATATATATATATATATATATATATATATATATATATATATATATATTAAGCTTAAGGGAGTTAACTTCAGGGTCATCAGTCCCTAAACTTACAAACTACTTATGAACACCTTATACTAAAAACGGCACAAACATCCATGCCCGAGGGGGGATTCGAACCCCCAACAGGGAGCGGCCTCGTGCATCACAGCATAGCGCCTCAATGTGCTTGGCCACTCCGCCGCGGCCAAAGTCTATTTTCTCGAGAATTTTTTAGAGTTGCGTCGAAAGACTTTGGCTGATTGTTATTTATGTTCTGAACTTGACGTACCATCAATATAAATAAATTCTAAAATCTGATACCCATGTGGTCTCCTTGTAAGACTGTACATTCATATTCATATTAAAAGTGAAAATTTACCTAAGGTGGATTCCGTATGTTTTTCGATTCATGTCTTCAATTAATCAGTCACATCCATCGATTTCCTTCCCCCATCTCGTTTTGGAGGGACTTCGAGAAAGTTTTCACCTTCATCACATTTTTTTCGCAGGACGTTTTTCCTTACCCCGGAACGGTTACGATTTTAACGATAATTCTCAGGTGCAATAGAGAGTAGTTCGGCTGCAAGGTACCGGCCCGAACTTGGCCGATAAGTTTCGGGGAGCGGGGCCCACGGTGGTCGAAGCGGGCCGACGTAATGAGGGCTGCATTTCAGGGCGGCTGAAACTTGGGCACGTCGCAGCCGGCGAGTTATTTGCATCTGAAGCAGCGCCTAACTCGGGAAAGATGTGCGCGTCTGCAACAGAGCTGGTGGCAGAGGGGTGGGCCGGAAGTGGGGGAAGTGGGGGAAACCCCCGGAAACTGCCGCGCGCCGCGACGCACTGTGCCGGTTTTTCATTTCTGGCCGCCGCAAAAGTTGCGCCGCGTGTTTAATGTTTAACGGCGTGCAATATTAAAAAGGCCCAAGTTTGAGGCCGTGTAACTACGGGCCGAGCGCGTGTCCGTGTGTGTCGGGGGTCATGTATGCTCGCCCGGCCGCATCCCATTCCGAGAGTGCTCTATTCATCTCTGGGCAGCGCGGTTGCCGGAGACATACATCAGTCCGGCAACCGCCCCCCGGATATAAATGCGCCGCCGGGCTCGGGGGTGAGACAGACACTGGGCGCGCCTGACAAAGGTAAACGGGACACGTGCGCCCTCCCACGGAGGCGATGTCGGCACGTGACGGCTTTAATAAACGCCCGCTACTAGTCTCCGAAACCTACGGCGTCGTGGTTTTTAATTTCCCTTGCTTGCTCGTTTATGTGAAATACGCCTTCTGACCTTTGAAGGACGCCAGTATTAACCATTATAATGCTGCTGTACACTGTCGGCCATCCAAAGTGGAATACTAAGAAGGGGCGGGGATAACACCGCCGAATTTACACTCAAGTACAGAAAGAAAGAGATACGAAGTTCATACTGAGGACTTGGGGATCTGGGATGGACATCATTACAACAACGGCGATTATCGCTGCGGCGTGGGCTACTTACGAAACTCCAATCGCCATCATTCTCCTCCGAATGTGAAAATATATATGTCGACTCCCACTTACATAGGTAAAAATGACCATCAGAATAAAATACGCAAAATCAGAGCTAGAACGGAGAGATTCAGGTGTTCTTTCTTCCCGCGCACTAGCTATTCGAGAATGAAACAGGAGATAAATAGAATAATGTTAGGTGGCAGTGGTGTCAAAATTGTATAATATTACATATTATAAAAAATTTAAAAAAAAGGTTTTTCACAACTCCACGCTTTCCTGTATTTGGAACTGTGTACATATTACTTTATCTATATTTATAGTTATGTATTTCTACTCTATGTAGACATTAGGCTACTAGCACAGTGACTTAGTTGTCTTCCCATAATATGAGAAACTTTATCTCTTCATTTACACACACATATATACAAGATTTCGTAACTTCACAGTACTATGTTTCTTTGAAGTTGAATTTGCATCCATATTGTTTTGTTTTGACACCGCTGCCACCTAGTGGCAACCTGTAGCAACTCTGTTGTGCAATGTTTTCCTGTTCAGTCTCCTGTTTGCTTGGGCCAAGACCACATTTTATTCATTATGATGAACCACCCTGTGATGAAAACCTTTAACAAGATAATCAAAATATCCACGGGTGTACTGCCGGTCTATAGTGTCTATAGTGCCCGTTGGACACTATAGACCGGCAGTACACCCGTGGATATTTTGATTATCAAATACGCCGGGAGAAACTGAAGAATCACTTTAACAAGATGTTTACGTGTGTTAGAAGGTTATGTTTCTATTTTGACATATGATGCTAAGGCAATTTTATTTGTATAGCACAATAACTTTCGAGTTTGTAGATATTGTATAACTTTTTGCAGTGATTGTACTGGACTTTATGAAGATGGTGACTGAGCTCACCGAAACCGGTTAGGGGGCGAAAATAAATTTTTAGCGATCTTGGCTGAATGAAGTGTTTTAAAAAAATAGGAGTTAACTGAAAATGTGTAAAATCTTTCCTAAGCAACTAATATTAGAAATAGGGAAGGCAGACTGATAAAACTGCAGGCGACATGACCACATTCACGTTTTGTGTGGGGAATGAAGATTGAACTTTTTTTTTATATAGGACTCATCTGTGTGGTTATTAGTCCGTAGCTTACAAACTACGTAAACTAACCTAAGGACAACACACACACCCATGCCCGAGGGGAACTCGAACCCCGACGGCGAACGGCCGCGCGCACCGCAGCACGGCGCCCCAGTACGCACAGCTAATCCACTGTGGCGAATATTGAACTAACAAATACCTCTAAAGTGCATAGTTTAACAAATTTACCATTGACTTCCTAAAATTCCTAATAAAATCTTTAATCATACTCGCTACATAATAATATATACAGAAATAATAAATAAAATTATGCCATATCTGTTAACTTCTATATTTTCACTTTGAAAGAAAAATTTGTAAACATATATTATCTGAGGCATCGACATTTACGGTAACAGGCTAAAATTCGTGAATTAAATATAGAACACCACCTCATAAATAGTTAAGGCCTCTAAATACCGTACATGCTGCACTTCATAGTTGAAATTTGTAAACTTCATCTACTATGTAAATTTATTTATCTAGTACTTGGATACATACTGAAAACAGAAAATGTTTTCGTAGAAAGACACCTGACGACGGCACTCATGCCGAAAGATATCTCGTGATAAATAAATAACACATTACAGTGTTTTGGACCAACCTATTACAACAATGTCAATTTATTTTATTTTATTACCAGTTTCAGCAAAACTAGTTGCAATCCTAAGATGCTCTAACTTAATAAAACTTAGTGTTGTCGTTGTGATGATAATTTTCTCAAGTTATAAAATGTGTTATGATCAGGTATGGTAACATATTTTATAGCTCGAGCACATTTCCAATTCAACGAGGACGACTACACCTAGATTTATGATGTGAGAGCATATAAACATGCTTGCTACATCCGCTGAAACTGGTAATGAAATAAAATAAATTGTTTCAATATAAAACGGTGTTTGCTGTGAATGTATCAAATGATACCAGATCGCACCAACAGAATGTGTAAATTTAACATGAAGATTACTTCCTGCAAACACTTAATTCAGATTGGTTACTACAGATGATAAAAGAGTTGGAGATGTGTTTAGAAAAACTAACTTATGGTAATATGGATTTTAAAGTTTTATCAAAACTTGAATGTTACTACAAGACATACAGCAATTAAAATATACCAGCACCATAACGTTTTCCCTTCCTGCTTATAAGAGGCTGTTTCTCTTAATTTCAACACCAGGTTAGCCTTTTTCTTGAATTTTCTGAAAAAAAAAATCTTCTAGACTTCTTGAGGAAGAGCAGTGGTAGGGATATCTGTTTGTAGTCGACTGTGTATTTCCTTGAAGATTTTTGATTGTACTGGAGTTCGCTGTATTCACAAATTTATATTTACACAGTCAAAAGGTGAAGGAAATTTATATCCAACAACTGACTGACACAATTCTTTCCCTTTAGTTTTTCTGAAAATCATGCAACTCGTTTCTCCATGACTGACTTTATGTCAAGTTCGGAGTAAAAATGGTTCTTTTCGATGGTGATAAAATCAGAAATTACCTTCGTCCCTTTCTGTGTGCTGCAGTTCATTACACAGCCATATTTCAAGCATTTCTGGTATATATTTCTTATTAGAATACAGACAAATCGTTTTGACATCTGAGAGTAAACACTCCAACTATCTGTGCAGGATGCTTAATACGTATATTCTATGCAAAGGTGCCTTGATATGCTTAGTGTTCTAAATAAAATGCTTTTAAGAGTTATGAGTGATTAAATTAATTATCATGTGGTAGCATAGATATAAACATTTCAATAAATTGCCGAACATGTTTTCTGTGCAAATACACTGGTCAGAGCAATTGGATGATCAACTGAGATAACTAGATCCTGAAGTATTGTCATCAGGAGAAAAAACTAAAATGCTTCGACGTCTTTCTGTCGGTTCTACAGAATGGACACAACAACATTTAGACAACCGAGATAGTGGTAACAATAGAAAGTTGATGCAGAGGGACTTGGTGCAGACTTGTGTTTACCAAACGAATTACACAAGCTGTTGGGTTCAAATAGTGTAGTGAATAGGTAGTGCAATGTAACAACAACGTGACTTACCTGAAGCTGTGGTATAGAGAGGTATAGGAAGGTTGGAAGTGGGACAGACACAGAGGGACTAATAACCACATATTAACCGTTATATTTACAAACATTTGAACATTTGACACATGGGGAGGTGGCTGCAGCTATTGCAGTGTCCCAAAATGTAATTTTCAGGATCTGGACGCGAATACCGTCAAAAGAAGGCAAGGCCAAGATCGTCCACGGGTAATACCAGCAAGAGATGACCGTTATCTCCGGTTAACAGCCCCTCGAGACGGGAGGCTTTAAGCAGCTCAGCTGCAACGCACCTCCAGATAGCAGCAGAACGCTCAGTATAAACTCAAACAATCGGCAGTCGCTTATGGCATGTGGCATCTACGCACGGAAGCCTTTGTTGGTTTGTCTCACGATAATAACGACGCCGTTTACCCAGCAGAAACTGAGAGTTACGGATGGCCCCGAGTTTTGTTCACAGATAAGTCGATATTTTGTGTTCAGCTAGACAATCGTCGTTTAGCCATCCTGAGAGAACGTGGAACTCGAAACAACCCTGCTTATGTGTTGTAAACATCGTCATATGATGGTGGTGGACGGATGGTATGGGCAGGTGGTCTGGAGCGCCACGTTACGGATCGCGAGGCCTCCCGTGTCGGAGGTTAGAATCCTCCCTCTGGCATGGATGTATGCGTTGTCCTTAGGTCAATTTAGCTTAGTTTAAGTAGTTTGTAAGCTACGGAATAATAAGCAAGCAGTGGAGTCCGATAGATTTACAAACATTTGAACATTTTTAAAAGAGCTGACCGCCATTTAACTGAAAGTTTTGTTTATCACTAGTTGGTATCGGCCTTAGGCTATTTTCAATTGCTGTGAAAAAAGTTGTCAGATAAGTTTCCGTTTATCACAGCACTTGAAAATGGACTAATGCCGAAACCAGGTAGTGATAATAAACAAAACTTTGAGTTAAATGGCGGTGAGCTCTTTTAAAAAATTTTTTGAGGCTCCTGACGCCTACTAAATCATAATTTGAACATTTGTAATTTCATTGATTTTCGAGTTACACTGACAGTGTGGAAATTCGCACCTACAGCATGAAGTTTGCGTTATTAGTAGCCTTCGTAGCCAAATTCAAATGTTCAAATGTTTGTATAGTCTATGGGACTCAACTACGGGGTTATCAGTCCCTAAACATACAAACTACTTACGAACTAGGACGGCACAAATATCCATGCCCGAGGGAGGATTCGAACCCCCGACCGTAGTGGCCGTGCTGACCGTGACTGGAGCGCCTCAGTCCCCTCGGCCACCGCGGCCGGCCCTTCGTAGCCTTCGGTTTCCACAAAGCAAATTTGGAGCTATGATGGTGGTCGTGTGTCTTTTTTGGCTGTTACATCCCGAACTGTGGTCGTGTCCAGCCTGCCTGGTACGAGTCTAACTACCTGACGCCACTTCGGCGACTTCCGTGTCAATGATGATGAAATGATCATTAGGACGAGACAACACCCAGTCCCTAAGCGGAGAAAAACTCCGATCCGATCGCGAATCGAATCCTGGGTCCCCTGCGTGGCAAGCCACCACGCTGTACATTACACATACGGATCTGCGATTACGATGATTTTTAGACTAGCATGTGTGTGCATCTTTTTCACCAACAGAAGCACGCAGATTTCAGCTCAAGAGCTTCTCTTCGAATTAACATTGCTGAAAATGCGGTGATAGACACTGATCCTTTACTAAAACGAAAAATAAGTAACATTCTTTAATTATCTGTGTTTCATGTTCAGTGTTTTAATTAAAATGGTAATTAAATATAAAATTATCAATTTAAATTTCGCCCTAAAGCGGTAATTATTATATGCCTGTAACAGTCCACCCCGATATTTGCATCGTCAAAATATTAGAAGCGATTATGAATTGCATTGTCATTTATCATTACCATATCCGTCTTAAAAATAAATTTGCCAAGAAACACGTTAATGAGCCACCTTGACGCTCAAAATCAAATGTTTGTAAAGCTATGGGATAAAACTACAGTGGTTACCAGTCTCTAGACTTACAAAGTACTTAAATTAATGGCCGAGGAGACTAAGGCGCTCCAGTCACGGTCTGCACGGCCACTACGGTCGGGGGTTCGAATCCCCCCACGGGCATGGATATTTGTGCCGTCCTTAGTATAAGGTAGTTGATAAGTAGTTTGTAAGTTTAGGGACTGATGACCCCGTAGTCCCATAAGCTTAACAAACATTTGAACATTTGAACTTAAACTAACATATACTAAGGGCAATAGACACACCCATGCCCGAGGGGCGACTCGAATCTCCGACGGGGAGCAACCGCGCACAGCGCAGCAAGGCGTCTTGTCTTCTTTCGCAGTTTTCTTTGATACGTCTATATAAGTACTCTTTTGTTGCTTCTCCTACTTCGTGGCGTGCTAAATATCTCCCTGAGTTCTTTCGTCCAAGTCACATTGGGCCCACCGCCGGTCTCATGGTGTAGGTTGCGGTAAGCTACAATTCTCGTTCATCTTTGATGTTTGTGGATGGAACGCTGGGCAGCGGATTTTGAGGATGTTGTACGGCCCATTGTTTTGTCAATATTCAAAAGGAAGGTAATGTTTTGTTGCAACAGGACAACACTCGCCCACGCACTGCACGTGAGAGTCAGCATGCTCTACAAGACGCGCAGCAACGTCCCTGGCATAACGATACACGCGATTTTTCAAAGAAAAACGCGTTACTTGTCGTTTTCGACTCCGTTTTCCTTTCAAAATAAACCTCAGCTGTGGTGTTTTTTTTTTTTTTTTTTTTTTTTTTTTTTTTTTTTTTCGTCTTCAAACTTTCACCTACTACTTAGAAGGAGAACGAGAGCAGTCGTCGTCTTTCGATGTTCCGCTTTTCCGCTTTTAATGATTTAGGATGCTGCTGTTTCTTCGAGACCTACATTAAAATATTCAAAATGTTCAAATGTTTGTATAGCTTATGGGACTTAACTACGGGGTCATCAGTCCCTAAACTTACAAACTACTTATGAACTGGCTAAGAACGGCACAAATATCCATGCCGGAGAGGGGATTCGAACCCCCGACCGTACTGGTCGTGCAGACCGTGACTGGCGCGCCGCAGTCCCCTCGGCCACCGCGGTCGGCACCTACATTATACATGTAAGTGTGAGCATATGAGGCCCCTCTTTCTTTAAATAAACCCCCGTAGTTAATCTGCAAAATTTTATACTGAGTTTCATTCTTTCCCTTACCGTAAATAAGCACGTAATAACTGTTTTTCAGTATCGCAGTACATGCCATAGAACGAGGTTTGGGTGTCTTTACGCTTCATTTTTGCGCTGCAAGTAATCGTTAATCCCCATTGTTTAATTTTACACCTTACTTCATTTCATTTCTTTAGTAAAAGAACCTCCAATCTATTAAACATTGTTTCGAAGTCCGACAATTGATATACTTTCATATCATGAGTAAATTGCTTCATGAATAAATTGTTGCCGCGGCGGATTAGCCGCGCGTACTGGAGCTCCGTGTTGCGGTGCTCGCGGCCGTTCGCCATCGGGGTTTCGAGTCCCCCCTCGGGCATGGGTGTTTGTGTTGTCCTTAGTTTAGTTTACCTTAGACTGAGAAGTTTGTAAACTAGCGACTAATAACCAGTTGAGTTCCATAGATTTACAAAGATTTGAACATTTGAATAAATTGTTGTTTATATCACTGAAGCAATGAAATTCGGCTCTTTTTACATTTACATTTACAATATCTCTCAGTATTTTACTAATGCTTGGAACGCAACATTTACAAAAACTGTTTGGTTTATTATGTCAACTTGCCCACCGCTGGGAGCGCTAGTGTAGTTGCAGCTGTCAGTCGATAAAAACTTCCACAGCAGTGAGTGTCGCGACTGTATAAGTTAGACTGTGATGTAACCATAAATGACGAGCTCATGGATTATTTAACTGAAACAGTAAAGTCTCAGTTTTTGTCGATTTACGGAATAACCAACGTGGAGGTGAAATTGCAAACAGCACCATTGTCATACATGACAAGCCACATAAAGCAGACAGAGCATGTGGATAGGGGTACTTCCAACTTATATCTGACTGCTGCAACTTCGATATGTAACTTTACAATATATAGTTTAATTTGTTGTTAAATATTCTGTTAATTTATTATAAATAAAATTTTTACCTTTTCAAAAATTATGAGGTGAGGGGGGAGATTCGTAATACGCCAGAATGTCTAAGTATGTGACTGCACAGTTTTAAAGCGGAGTAGCAAGCATGAAAATGGCGTTTCGCTGTTTTTGTTGTATCTCCTACTGTTTTGCATATACTGTGCTCACAAACATGACAACCCCATTAGAGATTTTCACCACTTAGCACCCCTATTGGGACGTGAAAAAACGTATGTCTCTCATAGTTTGACCAAGACTATAACAAATTTGGAAGTGTATTGGAATCAGTTTTTGGCACTTTGGTTTCGGTTTCGGCCAAAATATTACTTTTGGTCGCAGTTTCGGTTTCGGCCAAAAATCAACCAAATCTTTCTTGAACGTACTGGTGAAGTCCGGTCGCGTTCTGGATGGATTCAGTCGACAGTAACGCTATACCTGAGATTGAAGGTGCGCCATTTAACTGTTAGGTGTGTCTCCTCTCGTGCAAAAATTGTGGTATTTTGTTGTTGAGCACAATATTACGCAATCGTATCTAATAGTGACGTTCTTATTCTATGGTCGAAACAATCGCAGAAAAATTGTGGGTATGTTGTTGTTGAGCACAACATTATGCAATCGTATCTAATAGTGATATTCTTATACTATGGGCGAAATAATCACGCAAAAATTGTCGGTATTTAGTTGTTGAGCACAATATTACACAATCGTATCTAATAGTGACATTCTTATACTATGGTCGAAACAATCGCGCAAAAATTGTGGGTATTTAGTCATTGAGCACAATAATACGCAAGTGTGTCTAATAGTGACATTCTTATACTATGGTCGAAACAATCGTGCAAAAATTGTGGGTATTTCGTTGTTGAGCACAACATTGCGCAATCGTATCTAGTAGTGATATTCTTATAATATGGGTGAAACAATCACTCAAAAATTCTGGGTATTTTTTTGTTGAGCACAATATTATGCAATCGTATCTAATACTGACATTCTTATACTATGGTCGAAACAATCACACAAAAATTGTATTTTTTTGTTGAGCACAATATTATACGATCGTATCTAATATTGATGCTCTTATACTATGGTCAAAACAATATACATTTGTTAGCTTTGTACATAATGGTACACATTATCCTATTGTTATGCGGTAAAGTGTTATAAATGATTTTCCTTGAAAGGGAGGAGCTTTTTTTATAATAAAAATATGGATTTAGGAAACATTGACCATGTGGTACACACCTTTTCCTGTTCAGTTTGCGTAAATTTATACTGATAACAAACATACTGTTAGTGGGAACTGTGACTTAACATTTCGAAATACTTTCTGCAGCACCGATTGAAGCTGCTACGTATTCAGGGATACCAAAATGGAGATATGTGAAGTTGTTTGACGACTAAAATAACGGAAGTGAAATGACAATAGAAAGCTAGCGCTCTTAAGAACACATCGTAAAGACTACTTAAGGAAGCAAACGAATGACTACTTTCTGCGTATTCTGTATTATGGTAGTCATGTTGATGCTCTGGCACTTTGTAGTATCTATATAATATGTTTGTCGTGTATCTAAAGACTAAAGACTATCATCCTACAATAAGGTATGCAATACAGTGAAATTTTTGGTAGCTATACAGTAGGCTCGTTAATTCGAGGTGAACGGGACCAGGATCACATCGAACTATATTAGTTTACATGTAAAAAAGAAGAAAATCGACCTTCAAAAGAATACACGAGTAAAAAATATGATCTTTTTTAAGTCAAAAGTTTTTAAATTGTCACTTACATTAGCATCCTAAAGGTTTTAAAGTCTTTTCACTCTTTACTTCGCGTGCCTTTTTCTGTGAAAATAGAATGTACCTGCAGCTACTGTTTTGATTTATGACGCTCGTATTTATGGGAAACTCGTAATTCCCAGAGTCGAAATATCGAGTCTCCACTGTATCGAGTTATGTTTACTTATTGTCTTTCTTCTTTTAATTTTTGTTTTTGGGTAGAAAACGTCTCAATGAGAAGAAAAAATCCACTTTGGAAGTATTTTAATAATGGTGCCGCCGATTTATCTAAACCTGTTCGCCTTCCTTGTCATCTTCTACAGACTCCTGATTAGGCTTACACACACTAAAGAAGGCTTAGTACAGGAAGTGGATCTTGAAAAATAAACAGAAATTTTAACTTCATTACGCAAGTTTCGGTTTCAGCCGAAACTAGAAGAAGAGCCGAACATTCGGTTACTGTTGCGATTTTGGGCACAAATCATGTTTCGGTTGGACTCCAGAAATGTTTCTCGTGAGTATATTGCTCCCTCCTACGTGTATCTCGCGAAGAGACCGTGAGGATAAAAACAGAGAGATTAGAGCCTACACAGAGGCATACTGACAATCCTTCTTTCCGCGAACAATACGTGACTGGAATAGGAGGGAAAATCGATAGTGGTACTCAAGGTACCCTCCGCCACACACCGTCAGGTGGCTTGCGGAGTATGGTTGTAGATGTAGATGTAGTCCCCAGTGAAGCGTGCCCGAGTTTAACCAGTACACATAACTCTGCGCTATTAACTATTAGCCTGACGGCTTAATCTGCTACATTTGTTGTGTAGACTAATTATTCTCCGCTTAACATGGGCACACTTCTGTAGTCGCTACTGTAATACCAGAGACCGTTGTTTTTTTTTTTTTCTCCCAGCGGCAGATTAATTTAGGGCACATTGTGCTAAATGCGGAAAAGCTCCAGGTGCTATGAAATGTTTATGCAAAGCCGTATTCGGCGGCGGGACACGGGAAGCAGGCAATTAAAATTAATTAAGTTCCGCAATGTTTCCCAGTTTTTAATCCATTAATACGATATGAGATGCAAATGGCCAGCAGTATCACTTACCAGTTCTCGGCGGAAAGTTTTCCAATTTGCCACGCCCTGCGATAAGCTAACGAGATTCTGAGCCCTTGCAATTTCCGCTGTTAACAGTGAGTCCCGCAAGAATGCGAGGCCCAGTGGCGGTTTCGCGTCCGTTTGGCTGGCCTCGCGTCACAGGCTGTGCGCGGGGCCGAGTGCGCATGCGCGAACGGGCGCCATTGTAGGAGGACAATGGGCGCCCTTGTAACGGACGGCGGAGGAAGTTACACACGCTCAACGAGCTTACATTGCATACAGTGGCTTACACACGAGCTACAGCGCCACTTGCGGCAACCAACGCAAACTCCTACGCCATTTGCACGGTGGACCAACCTTCTGACAGTCCGCAGTTTGTCACTGTCGAAAATGATTTGCTTCATTTGGTGAAACAGAGTAATTTCCAAGACAATACTTCAGTTAAGTAATCACTAGCACAAAATAAGCGTACAATTTTAATTTACAATTACACACATTTTATCTATATACAGGGTGTTTCACTAAGTGTGTTTGCCTCTGTAACTTATAAAATAATAGGTGACGGGAAGTTTTAATGCGGTAGGTCAACACAGGAAATGTTACACTTTCAAATGTTCAAATGTTTGTTAAGCTTATGGGACTTAACTACGGCGTCATCAGTCCCTAAACTTACAAACTACTTATCAACTACCTTATACTAAAGACGGCACAAATATCCATGCCCGAGGGGGGATTCGAACCCCCGACCGTAGTGGCCGTGCAGACCGTGATTGGAGCGCCTCAGTCTCCTCAGCCACCGCGGCCGGCGTTACACTTTCTGCGGAGCTATGAACATAGTTTATTGTATCATTTTCCAAAGTGTTACACCACAAAGATATATATTTTTTAAATGGAACAATAGTCTTTTCTATCGTGCATTGGATTCGTTGAAACCAGCTGCGTCCAAATCAATTTAAACTACATTTTATCACTGTTAGTTTGGGAGTTACAACCCTTCAAAGTTTAGGGGGCGGAGGCTATGACAGCGTATCTGACTGGCTGGTGGTCATGAGACAGTGGGCCGTGCCCCAGGGGATAGCCACTCGGCCAGTCAGCTACGCTATCGTAGCCTCCGCCCCCGGAACTTTCAAGGGTTGTAGCTCCCAAACTAGCAGTGATAGGAATGTAGTTTAAATTGATTTGGACACAGCTGGTGTCAACGAATCCAATACACGATAGAAAAAAACTATTGTTCCATTTAAAAAATTATATCTTTGTGGTTTAACTCTTTGGAAAATAAACTATGTTCATAGCTCCGCAGAAAGTGTAACATTTCTTGTGTTGACCTACCGCATTAAAATTTCCCGTCACCTATTATTTTACAAGTTACAGTGGCAAACACACTTAGTGAAACTCCCTGCATATATAAATGAATTGCTGTATGTTAATCTCGCTAAAACTGGAGAACGGCTGAACCGATTTGGCTACTTTTAATCTTGAAATATTCGTGTAAGTCCAGGGAAGGTTTAAGCGGCGATAAAATGTGGAAAAGTTGTCCGGAAAAAGAGGAAAATCGGGAAAAACTGAAACAGCTTTTTCCAGTGAGCTATCAATGCCGTTCGTGCAATCGCGATAAAATTTTGTACATTTCATGTTGAAAGCAAGAGGAAGGTTCGTATCAAATGAAATTTTGAAAACGTCGCCCGGAAAATAGAAAAATTTAGGAAAACCGAAAGAGATTTTTTTTTTCTATGAATAAAAATCAATTTCCACATGGTTGTAAGTGCATGACTTGAGTACAGCTTGAAAGGAGAAGGTTTTTATGAAATAAAGTTTTTGGAAAATTTACCGGAAATTTGGAAAATTTGAGAAACTCAGAGTGCATTTTTCAATGTGTTTTTGATTGAACTCAGCACTATAACTGACTATTTGCACGAAGGAGAGGGGTAATTCTTTTTTTTTTGTTTTGTTCATTATCGTTTGTAAATGTTTTCAGTAAAATGAAAGAAAAAAAAAAGATCAGTTAAAAAGGAAAGTCGCAAAATTCGAATCAAATATCTTTTTCAATGTGTTTCTAAATGTACTCAACACTATAAGTTGAGAACAGTTCATCCGATTGCGATTAAATTTTGATCATTTGACGTTCAACGAAAGAGTACATACATATTAGCAATTGCGAAGCATTGCCGAGTCGACTAGTATATTACTATTTTTTTAATATATTGTCAGTGACCGTTACAACGTCAAAGCATAAAAATGCAGCCCTCGGTCGCAAATTAAACATTATTTATCTTGGTTTCGGCAATGACTATGTTGCCTTCATTATAAAATAAAACAAGTCACACAATAAAAATATACAACTCAGCTGTAAAGCTTACGTCTCAAAATTTAAAAAGAATTTATTTAGAAAAAGCTAGCCACTATGGGCTGCACGCCTGCACGGAGGCATCAGACTACTGATGATATATTACGATCATCTTTAAATACACCATAATATTAAATAATAACACCATCAGCTGTTACTTTTTTAATGACTTTAGAATCATTAAAAAAATTTATAATGAAGATGGCATACCTCAACCAAGACTTTCAGTCTAAAATATACCGTCAGCTGTAGTTTCATTTTATTATTTATAGGCAACCAGTTTCGATGGACCAATCTTCAGGTCCTGTACAAGGATCATATATATATAAGTTTTATATAAGCAATCGTTATACAGAATGAAAAACTCCAACCAGTATCTACTAACATAAATGTACACAAACCTCTTTCTTTTCTTATTAATTGTATATTTGTTAATAAGTATTTAATCAGGGTTTCTGTACTCATCTATTATTTACTTACTTACTTTTTTATCATAAAACGTATCTACAAAGATATAAGTACTATGTTGAAATAAGATATGGCTTGGACTGTATTATAAAACAACAATAAAATACACATGTTCGGCTGAGTCTAAACAAAGGACATCGTTTGAATCTCAAATGAGGTTACACTACTGGATGAAGTGGCAAGATTTAAATAATACATCACGTGCATAGTCAGTAATGTACAAAGATCTAAGAACAATGTTAAAATTATACATATGGCTTGGATTATATTGTAGAGTGAAATTCACATATTTGGCTTCTATGGGAGCGAGCTAATACCGATAGTTAAGCCTGGAAAGAAACAGAGCACAGAAATCAACAAGTATCGTCCAATAAGTCTTTTATACACTGAAGCGAAGGTACTGCTACCAAAGGAAGCCCACAAGGTTCTTGTTGTGGTCTAGGTCTCTTGAATATGTTATATGCTTCCTTGCATATATTGCCTTGCTCAGGACACTCTTTTGCCGACGATCTGATTGTACTAATCAAAGGGGAGAGTCCTCTTGCCGCAGAGAACATCTGTAACGCAGACATGCAGTTAATATCGACTCGGGCCAGTAAAAATAACTCCAATTTAACGAACAGAAATCGTATGTTTATCAGAAGGAAAAGGAAATTTGCCTTAAAAACAAGGTACTGCAACAATTAGATCGTCTAAAATGTCTGGGCGTTATAATCGACAGTAGGTTTACATTCAACAAACATGTTCATCATATTACAGATAAATACACGCTCTTAATGTTCTTTCAAGATCAGCTAGACTAAACTGGGTCGGCACTGCAAACTATTTATAAAGGAGCAATACTGCCTATATTATCGTACGGCTCACCGATGTGGATAGACGCACTTGGGCGACAATACAACCGTATCAAAATTAATAGAGTCCAGCGGTTAATCAATTTAAAAATGGTCAAAGCCTACGCAATGACATCCAGTAAAGCACTCTGTATTTTATCAGGTCTCATGCCCATGACGCTTAAGATACAGGAAATAGCCAAATATTTTAACCTGGTCAAAAGTAAAGACGCCAGACAGACAATCTACATCGCCCTAGAGCAGTGATTCCAGAAGTGGTCCTCGTCAGTGTAAACATAATTTGGGGGTCTATTCGTTGTAGATGGGCGTCTACGACAGTCGCTCACATTTTGGATATCGCGACCAAAATTCAGAATTATTCTCACAATTCTGAAGCGTGAGCCTTTCCTTTGTATGTCACTGTTCGCTTCACTGGATAAGCGAGAGAGTGAAGGAATTCTGTATTTTCTGTCACCTGTTGCAGGCCCGTAGTCCGATTGTTTTAAACATTTTATTCATTTTATTTTATTTTGTTTATTTTATTATTATTATAATTTTGAGGGGGGCGGGGAGCGATCGGATAATTATGACGTATTGGGCGGCCGAATTTTCGCAGTTTCCCAATTTGTCAAAGATAAACTATGAGGATGATGATGTTTCAACCTATGTTCAACACACTTAAATGTCATTCACAGACTTTGAGAAGAGGTTTAAGGATGTTTTGAGTATGAAAATACAGCAGTGGATTATCAATCCATATTGTGATGTGGAAGATACGGATATCGCACTTCAAGGAGAACTCATCGGAATAAGCACTAATGACGAACTTAAGGTCCAGAATGTAACTCTCACTCTGCAGCGGAGTGTGCGCTGATAAGAAACTTCCTGGCGGATTAAAATTATGTGCCGGAACCGGGACTCGAACCTGGGATCTTTGTCTTTCGCGGGCAACCACCCTACCACTGAGCTATCCCGACACGACTCACGGCTCGACCTCACAACTTTACTCCTGCCAGTACCTCTCCTCCTACTTCCCAAATTTCACATAAGTTCTCCTGCGAACGTTGCAAGACTATCACTCCTGGAAGAAAGGATATGAGGATATGGTAGAGACATGGAAAGTAGGAGGCGAGGTACTGTCAGAAGTAAAGTTGTGAGGACGGGCTGTGAGTCGTGTCGGGATAGCTCAGTGGTAGAGTGCTTGCCCGAAAAAGGCATAGGTCCCAGGTTCGAGTGCCGCTTCCGGCACACAATTTTAATCTACCAGGAAGTTCAACTGAAGGTCCAGTTTACAAATGAATATCACGAATTCTGGCTCCTGAGAGATATTCCCGTTACTTATCTTTTATTGTGGACTATCGCAAGAACGTTTTTAATAGCTTTCCCAACTTCATACCTGGCATAAAGAGGTTTCAGCACTGTTGCCAATATTTGTACAAAAAGAAGATAAGGCTGCGAAAGACTGAAAGAGAAGATTTAAGGTTAAATCTAACAAAACTGAAACGTAATTGATAATTTACTAAAAAAGGGTATCGGACACATCAATCCCATTAAAATGCTGTATTATCAGTTTTGTTAAATATACATTTGTCATTTAAATAAATCAATAAACGTATATTACTTAACATCTTAAAGTTATCAAATTTAGTTGAACCACATCAGGCGCGGAAACACATATGAAGTTAGGAATTCGTAAAATAATTAAGTACACAAAACGCAGGGTTTCTACACTGGGCAGAAAAAGTTGGAAAGGGGTCTGCGAGACAAAAAAGTTTGGGAACACCTGTCCTAGAGTATAAAAGCTGGGCACACCCTACAGACTTTACGAGGATAACGGAGAAGGACGCCAGCAAAAGCTACGCTGTTGAAGTATACACAGATAGAAGCAACTCAGAAGACGGAGTGGTTTCGGGAATAGCAATACTTGTCAATAGGAAGCTTATTTACCAGATACAGTTTAAACTAATGGACGCTCAAACAATCAAGCGGAACAATTTGCTATTCTCAATGCTCTTGAGTTATTAACCAGTCTCTCGAATATTGATAGAACTGCAGTAAATCACGTCGACAGCAGGATTACTTTGGACTCGAGACGAAATCCGAAGAACCACAACTTCTTGATTAATGAAATACGAAGTAAAATCAGAAGGTTGCAGACACACAACTGGCTGGCGCATTTAGAATGGTTTAAAGCACATCGAGGGATATGGGGAAATGAACTAGCTGACAATCTTGCTAAAAGAGCAGCTCGATCACGAAAATCGATACGCTACAACAAAATACCTACAAGTGCGTAAAGAAGAAACTTCGAGAAGAGTTTAGGAACAAATGGGACATTGAGTGTCAATGAATAAAAAACGGTAATTGCACTAAATCGTATTTTCCTACGATCCGACAACGTGTAATGATTAAACTCCCAATGTCTCCGTTTTTTACAGCAATGTTAACAGGTCATGGGAAACTGAAAGCCTATTATCAGCAGTTCAGAATAATTTAGACGGAACGTGCACATGCAACAGAGATGTTCAAACTATTGATCACGTGATTTTCGAGTGCTGCAACTTATTGAAAGAGACGGATCATGTCAGGAAAAAAATAGCTGACAAAGGAGGAGGATGGTCCGACAGTAAATTTGATTTGGAAAATAAATTTACTACAGACTTTTACAATTTCTGTAATTCAATAATATTTCCTGATGTGTAAAGTCGTTTGGTTTCTTTATGTAAAGCGACAAATAATGTGTAGCCAAAACGCTTTCTTTTGTAAATCCTGTCAACCTACGTACTTTACTTGTTTTTGCTAAAATACCTCATGAAACCGCCTGAATTTAACCATCAAACATGTAATATTACTATGTAATGGGGCATGTCAAATAAATTAATTAATTAAAAAAACATGTTAGCTGAGTCTAAGCAAAACAAACTGGAGATAATCAGAACACCTCACTGAATCACATATGTGTAATCAAACAATACATAGTATTGAATGAGGTGGCAAGATTTGAATAATACTTCATGTGTGTAATCTGTAAAAAGAAGTCTGAGTATGGGACAACTATGATTTAAAACTGGGAGTGGGATCAAAAGGTCCGCAGTATTGGAAAAGGCAATGACAAGATTTGGATATTACTTCATGTGTGTATTCTGTAAGTAAAGATCTAAGTATCGGGTTACTATGATTTCAATCTCATAGGTGGAATCTGAAAATTCACAGTATTGAGTGAGGAGACGAGAAAACTTGAACGATATGTGTAATTTGTGAATAAAGTATGGGGTAAATATGGCTTCAATTTCAGATGTAATATCTAAAAGAAATTATAAATGGATGAAGATGATAAGATAAGCAATACTTCATGTATGTTATCTGTAAGTATAGGTGTCAGTACCGGGCAATATTAAAAGATTGTACCTAAAAAAATAAAAAAAATAAAAAAAAAAATAAAAATAAACACCTGGCGTTCCATCTGCCTCAAACAAGGGAGACATTTAAACTCTTTGCACATGCTCTACGCGGTAAACTCTGTAAACTTGCTAAGTACCGGAGATTCCTGCCGAAGGAGTGTGGTAGTGCTAACTGTAGCTTCATAGAATGAACTAATACACGTTAACAACGGGAAATATACAGAGAGATGGATTATACAAAGTGACGCTGTAGCATTTTATCTAGCGCTCGCTAGTATCACGAGGTACAACGGGAGTTGAATAAGTAATGCAAAACACTTATGAGAGGATCCTGCCGTCCTGTTCAAAATGTTCAAATGTTTGTAAATCTATCGGACCAAACTGCGTGGTCATCAGTCCGTAGCTTACAAACTACCTAAACTAAGGTAAACTAACCTATGGACAACACAAACACCCATGCCCCATGGAGGACTCGAACCTCCGACGACGAGCAACCGCGCGCTCCGCAGCAAGGCGCCTTAGACCGCTCAGCTACTCCACCTTGGCGGCCGTCCTGAATTGCTGAATTCGAGTGAGGGACTAACTCACGCCGCAAGGATAGGTCGTGCTGTTATAGACGCCATGTCCGGGATTGTACGGCCGCTCCTGCCGGAGGTTCGAGTTAGTTTAAATAGCTTTTAAGTATAGGAAGCGATAGCCACTGTAGTTTGGTCCCATAGGTTTACAAACATTTGAACTTTTGTTTTATTAACTCCCGATTGCCGGCCGTGGTGGCTGAGGGGACTGAGGCGCGCCAGTCATGGTCTGCACGACCACTATGGTCGGGGGCATGGATATTTGTGCCGTCCTTAGTGTTAGCTAGTTCATAAGTAGTTTGTAAGTTTAGGGACTGATGACCCCATAGTTAAGACCCATAACCTATACAAACATTTGAACTCACGATTTTTCCTGTATCCTTCTTGTACTCATTAAAAGTTGCCGAATTTTCCATGCAGGATATACAGTATTTGCGTTCTTCTAGGCTCCGGCGCGGCGGTGGAACGGTGTGCCACATCCTACTCTATCTGCGGTGGCAGTTCGTCGACATTCATTACGGCGTGGTCCAGTCACCCACCTTTCACAGGTCATATCGATATTCAAGGAAGGTAGTAGAAGTATGTATGTATGTACGTATCAGGATCCCGCTCCAGCTACTGCCGGGTCTGGATGCTAACGAGTCCTCTCCATTTGGCTCGGTCCTCCAAACGTTCAAATGTTTGTTAAGCTTAAGGGACTTAACTGTGGGGTCATTAGTTCCTAAAAAAATGTTCAAATGTTTGTATAGCTTATGGGACTTAACTATGGGGTCATCAGTCCATACACTTACAAACTACTTATCTACTACCTTATACTAAGAACGGCACAAATATCCATGCCCGAGAGCGGATTCGAACCCCCGACCGTAGTGGCCGTGCAGACCGTGACTGGAGCGCCTCAGTCCCCTCGGCCACCGCGGCCGGCATCAGTTCCTAAACTTATAAACAGCTTATCAACTACCTTATACTAAAGATGGCACAAACATCCATGCATTCGAACCCCCGGCGATCGGGTTTCCCACACTTTTCTTCCTCCACTTGCTGCTAGGTCACACGTCTTTCTCCAGATGTTCTCACTCCCATTTTCCACGGTGTACGTGGGCGCCCTCTACGTCTTTTTCCATCCAGCGTCAGTTCTTCCATAATTTTGGAGGTGTCTGCCCACACATTCTCTTATCATGCCCATACCATAATCTCTCTCTCTCTCTCTCTCTCTCTCTCTCTCTCTCTCTCTCTCTCTCTCTCTTTCTATTTTTTTTTTTCTTATCACAAACTTTCTTGTTTAAGTAATATCTATATTCCTTACTTTGTCCATTCTTGTTTTTCCCTTAACTGCTCTGAGAAATTTCATTTCCCCTACTTGCAGTGTCCTCCAGTTTCTTTCTGTCATTGTCCATGTTTCTCCTCCATAGGTGATAATAGGGAAGTAGTAACTCTTATACAAAAGGAGTTTTGCTCTTTTTGGAATTTCATTATTCCAAATAAGGTGTTTTATTGTCTGATAGAAATTTCCTCCCATCGGTAACCTCCTGTTACTTCGTCGGTTATTCTTCCATCGCTAGATATTTCGCTCCCTAAATAAGTGAAACTATCTACCACTTTGAGGGGCTCTCCACTCAAACTAATATTCCTGTTGATCCTTTTGTCTCTTCCAAATATCATTACTTCACTCTTTATGTATTTTTATGGTTTCCTTCCGCGCATCAAGTTGTAACTGCACATCTGCCTCTTTGTCACCCCATATTACCTTATCCTCTGCAAAAGACATCTTTTTGTCTTTTTCTTTTACTATATCTTTAACTGCCCTATTCATTCCCTCCATCACATCATTAAAAAGTGCAGGAAATAAAATACTTCCTTGTTTAAGTCCTTGTCTTATTTCGAAGCATTCAAAGTTTTGATTCTTCAGTTGTGTCCTCTGTACATTGTCTTTATTACATTAATGTACCCATCTTCTATATTTCATCCCAGAGTCTTTCCATGTTAACTGAGTCATATGCCTTTTCTATGTCTATAAAAACCGTTATCGCCCATTTGTTCTACTCTCTGTCGGCCCACAGTCACCATGAATTCAAAAAGTATCGTTATTGTGAAACACAGCTATTTCTCTATTCACGCGAAATGGTGCGTGCTATCGGCAAAGGATGCCATATCGATTCCATATTTTTACATTCCCAGAAGGCTTGTCACTACGTATCTTACCAACGACGTCTAATGAACTTTCGAGGTGGTTGAAGATTGTCTCAGATGTCCAGCTGAATTCACGATTTCCTGATTGATGGAAATTCATCTTTTACTCGATGACAGAAGTGACGTTTGGCGTTCCCCAGGGAAGAGGTATAGCACACGAACTTTCCTAGTCCTTCATAAACGATAACGATATAATCTGAACAGCCATCTGAGGTTTTTTTTTTTTTTTTTTTTGTGGATGATGCTGTCGTTTATTGGTTAGTAAAATGACCAGAGGGTGAAACTCAACTGCGAGGCGAATTAGATAAGTTTTCATTATGGTGCAAAAATTAGGAATTTACGATAAAAAAATTGATAAGTCATCCATATAAGCTCTAAAAGAAATAAGTAAAACTTTGGTTAAGCACAAGATAACTCAGTGAAGTTTAAGGACCTTAAATTCCACTAAACACCTAGCAATTATAATCACGAACAACTTTAAATGGAAATAACACATAGAAAATGTCGTAGGAAAGGTGAAACGAAGGTTACATTTCGTTGCCAGAACAGAAGCTGCAACAGTTCTACTAAAGGCACTGCCTACACTACGCTTGTGCGTCCTATTTTGGAGCATTGCTGCGCATTGTGTAATCCACAGCAGGTGGAACGACGGAGGACTTAGAAAACAGAGAAGGGCAGCTCGTTTTGTATCATTGCGATACAGCAGAGAGAGTGTCCCACAGATGATTCACGATTTCGGGTGGAAATCATTAAAAGAAATCCGTTATTCGTTGCGGGGAAATCTATTTACTACATTTATTTAACTAACTTTCTAGTCTCATATTTTGTTGGCCCCCTCTAATTCAGATGCAAAACGAAAACATTTAGCTGTTCCTGTTTCCCGCGCACTATTTGAATACGGAACGGTAGAGAAAAATTGTGCAAGCGGTTCTACGGATCCCTTGCGAGGCAGAGAATCTATGTAGATGTAGAGGTAGATATAGATGTTGAGTAATATTGTATAATGCTATAAAATTTATTACTGATTAACATTACTTATTAACATTTTATAAAGGTTTTTACTGTCACTAGAATTTTAGTACAACAATAAAGAAATACATGGGAAACACAAGTAACAGCTGATCACGAAAAACACCACAATCAGCATTAACAAAATTTTACATCACGCTGTCTTTGAAATGTAGTCAGTCTTAGAGCCAAAGCTTGTTATACATTACAGTAACGCAATGACCAGTACAGTTTTTTATACCGCCTTAAGTGCAGCAACATAGAAATATAGCTTCCTTTTCTGTCTTGGAAGAGGAATAAGTTCGTTATATATCGATGAGATCGTTATAGTGGTATTGAAAACACATGATGTGTTTGAAACCCTCTTTTCTTCTTGAGAGAAAGCAAGTTGTAAACTTGATTTAATTTTGGTACAGCCACTGTTTATCTACTTTCTGTGTTAATACCAGCGCAGATTTCCAATGTATCGCACCTATTTTGTATCTTTCTTTGTTAGTACTAATATTCCAAATTATTCTGTACTCTGTCCTTACAGTAATTCCTTACTTAATTGTGATCTCTGTAATGAAATATGTTTATTTTTACCGTTTTTCAATTCGAGAGCGTATCTCCGATTTGGTAAGCTTACAATTCTCCAATAAATCCCCACATATACCCTCCCATCCAGTCCCTCTATTTTTGTCTATTTGTTTATTTAGTTATAATACTATCCCAGGTTTCTAATATTTATTCTGCATTTCTTAGGTTTCGTGTCACCTTGTGTTTTGAACAATCCTTAAAACTTCATATTCTTGTTCACTTTAATTTCACATAAGAAATTGTCATCAATGTTTCCTTTTCTCAATACTATAAATTTGCAAATTTTATTTAAATATTTATTTACATTTAACTGCTCCATTCAAAGATGATAATTTCTCGGAATGTAACATCTATTTTGGTTTGTTGGCAAAGCAAGTTCTTTGATTACGGTAAATGTCGGATGATGGTCTAAGAAGCTGAAAATTGATTCACATAATAAACAAACCTGTAGAACAACACAAAACTGTGCATTTTAATTTTCATAACGATGCAGAGGTTGCAGAAAATGATGGTTTTCACCCGTAAAAATGCGACTGGGTTTAGCCATATATAATTTATGTTTTGTCTACATGCCTTCTTTGTGAAAAGTCGACAGTCTGTATGTGTAATCAGTTTGATGAGGAAAGAACTTCGGTCAGAAGCGCCTGCCTCACACATCAGAGGTTCGAATCCTTCCTTGGGCATGGATTTTTGTGTTGGCTTTAGTGTAAGATATTTCATAAGTAGTTTGTACGTTTAGGTAATGATTAGGCCGTAGTTAACTCCCATAAGCCTTACAAACATTGGAACATTTTTAGAAGCGCCTGCTATAACGTATGTATATTATTCTTATTACTTGCTCTTCAGCAGCGAAATCTCTGCCGAAGAAAGTATGCCTTGAGAACTTGAAAATAATGTACAATCATCTTTCGGTACTATAATTGAAAAGTGTTCATATGTTTGTTAAGCTTAAAGGACTTAAATTCGGGGTCATCAGTCCCTAAACTTACAAACTACTTATGAACTACCTTATACTAAAGACGACACAAACATCCATGCTCGAGGAGGGATTCGAACACCCCCCCCCCCTTATAACTGATACTCTACGTTTAACTGTTGCGTTATCTGAAGATGATTTCATTTTTATGTCTTTTCTTTTGGTTGTTGTGTATGCTTTTCCAGCAATCATAGCTTCTGCCTCAGATTTGTCCGCCTCCTTAGCTCAGTCGACTGTGTCGCTGATTGCCATGTAGGTGGCCTGAGTTCAATTCCCGGCAGATGAAAAAAAATGTTCAAATGTTCGTAAATCTAAGGAACTTAATTGCTGTGGTTATCAGTCCCTAAACTTACAAAGTATTTAAACTTATGCTAAAGACAACACACACACACACACACACACACACACACACACACACACACACCTATGCCCGAGGGACTCGAACCTCTGCGGCGAAAAACCGTGCGCTCTGCAGCAAGGCGACTTAGAATGCTCGGTCACTACACCGGGACCGCGGCAAGTGTACGGGTGTTGAGTGTTGCCCTCACTATCATCATAGACACGCAAGTTGCCGAAACTTCGTCAACTGAAAAGGCTTACAAGAAGGCGACCGAACCCTACCTGGAGATTTCTCGATCATCGCCATTATCTTCCTCACATTTGACAATTTATCTCAGTCGATTTCTCGTTTCCGATCCTTGTTCGTTGTATCTTCGGTACTAGGAGAAAAACTGATGTAACTGTTGTTGGCCAACTTGCTGAGACATACAACGTTATTCCAAGAAACCTTATTTTACAACGTATGTGAATAGCCTACAGATGCAGTACTGACATTATTGTTGTGGCGTAAACTCAGCGCCACACGCCAGACGCACGAAAAAGATCGCGAAGAAGGCAGCGGATGACCGGCAGCCAATCGCACGCAAGCACCGCGCATCCTGGAGGAAGAAACCGAGAAGCGCGCTCTCTACAAGCAGCTTTATCTAGGCCGACGTGCGTCTGGGTGACGACTCCGAACTAGACAGTATTATGAGACAGCGCAGCTAGTATCGTGCAAGAAGACGCCGCCGCGAGAACAGACATACTCTCTTAAAGTTGAGTATTTTGTATACTTTGGTAAATAAAAGTTGTAGTACTAATCTGTATAGCTGTTTTATCTGTCCACGCGTCCTGAGCAGATCCTTTCACGAAAGATAGGCTGACGAGGACAAAACAACTATGATAGCATGCATCTATTGCAGAGATGATGAACAACCTTAATGTGTGTATTACTCAGCTTGATCAAACAATGGTACAAAACGTTTTCAGGGGACATTTACAAGCGTATGCTGCGTTTCTCTCTCGAGCGCTGGGTTAGGCAGCCGACGCCTGTAGCTTGTCTACCCGCTAGACGCCGATGTGCGCCTGGTTGTCAAACAGCAGACACTCAGCGGGCACAGCACCGGTCGTGGAAACAAACACACGATGTCAAGCAGCCACGACAGCCGACGTCTTTGAAGACGAAGGCAGCGAAGACAAACGGTCACAGCAGCATGACGCAGGACATCAACACTTACCAGTGAATAATGAATACACTACGTTCAGTCGACTGTTCTAAATTTAATCTGAGCGACCAACTTTTCGCCACCTCTAGGTCCCTGTATAAAACAAAAACTGTGACACCCTATCCACCACAAAACGTAAGCAATAGCTCTAGGACGAAGAACAATCACACACAAATGTAAACGGAAGGATATATGCCAAGATCGTAATTTTTATTTTATTTATTCAAGACGTCCGGTTTCGACAGTGTGTCAGCATCTGGTCTAATTGACATTTAATGATTATTATAGTGTTCCACCTAAAATCTGGTAGGTGCACTGGATGATAGTTATACATAAAATCATGTGACCAGCCATCCATTTAATTTCTGACTATCCACCAGCACATGATTTTGTATGTAACTGTCCTCGATTACAACTACCAGATTTTATATGGGGCATATAATAAGCAATTTAATGTCAATGAGACCAGATGACGCCATAGAGTGTCGAAATCGGTCGTCGTGAACAAATAAAATAAAAATTGCGATCTTGGCATCTATCCTTCCATTTATACAAGAAGATCGCTCCCTAACATGAGTAAATTAATATGTCGTTGGAGGTTAAAATTAGAAGAGACGGCATTACTATGCAAAGCTTAGATGTCGATTGAAGCCAGTTCCTCATCTTGCGGAGCCAAGGAAATAAGTGTTTTGATTAAAGTACTGTGTGGTTCTTGCCCTGTTAGCTTTCATACATTTAAATGTCTGTCATTTCTCAGGCCATCGTTGTTGTGTTATATTTGTGTAGATAAATACAGCCCTACAAAGTAGCTGAAGTGTGATTTATTAACGCAACATCTCATTCGATAAGTATGACCGATTTATCGTGACAATATTCAAATGCTTTACAAGAACTGAAACTGGCACCTGTAGTAACTCAGAGGAAATTCAGAACAAGCTTTTCCAATAATTGCAGAACCAAATTGTTTATGGTTTTCGTAGTTTAATTACTGAAGATTTTTAAGTTAAATAAAATCGAAAATTCTCTCTAAAGGTTGCACGTCATTATATATTTATACAAAAACTCTGTACCACCAGGTCTTTGAAATTTAAGGAGAACCTATACATCGTAAAAATGAAAAAGTAGTACTTTATTGTTCTGCTTGTACACCATAGGTAATGCACGTAACGGTTATTTTCTTTTTATTTAAAATACCACTTTCAACTCAGATTGCGATGAATGCACACTCCTCATCATAAATGTTATTGGCTCCGCGATATAGCTACGATCACTTCTGTGGCGTTAAGGACATTTCCCCATATTCTGAGCTCCTTGGTGTAAATATCGTAAAGACGTAAAATGTAGCAGAGGTAAAATTAGAGACGATCTGTTCTAAAATTGTATAAGCTTGGAGATTAAATTTATACTATGTCATAAATTAATTTCCTGAATTGCTTATCAGGAGTCTAAATTTAAGTCTAAAAAATTAAAATTCATTTACGTGATTGGATACTGTAGCACACTAACAGTTGTGTTGGAATATAAGAAAAGAGGATTTTTTACACTACTGGCCATTAAAATTGCTACACCAAGCAGAAATGCAGATGATAAATGGCTATACATTGGAAAAATTTATTATACTAGAACTGACATGTGATTACATTTACACACAGTTTGGGTGCATCGATCCTGAGAAATCCGTACCCAGAACAACCACCTCTGGCCGTAATAACGGCCTTGATATACCTGGACATTGGGTCAAACAGGACATGGATGGCGTGTATGCCCATGCAGCTTCAACACGATACCACAGTTCATCAAGAGTTGCGACTGGCGTATTGTAACGAGCCAGTTGCTAGGCCATCATTGACCAGACGTTTTCAATTAGTGAGAGATCTGGAGAATGTGCTGGGCAGGGCAGCAGTCGAACATTTCCCGTATCCAGAAAGACCCGTACAGGATCTGCAACATGCGGTCATGCATTATCCTGCTGAAATGTATTGTTTCGCAGGGATCGGAAGAAGAGTAGAGCCAAGGGTGGTAACATACCTGAAATGTAACGGCCACTGTTCAAAGTGCCGTCGTTGCGAACAAGAGGAGACCAATGTGCGTTCACCGCGATGTCGCCAAACACGGAGGCAACCATCATGATGCTTCAAACAGAACCCGGATTCATAAGAAAAAAATGACGTTTTGCCATTCGTGCTCCCAGGTTCGTAGTTGCGTACACCATCGCAGGCGCTCCTGTCAGGGAGTAACGTCAAGAGTAACCGCAGCCATGGTCTCCGAGCTGATAGTCCATGCTGCTGCAAACGTCGTCGAACTGTTGGTGCGACCAACGCGAGCGGCAATGTCGCGATACGATAAACCGCAATCGCGATAGGCTACAATCCGACCTTTATCAAAGTCGGAAACATGGTGGTACGCATTTCTCCTCCTTACACGAGGCACCACAACATCGTTTCACCAGGCAACACCGGTCAACTGCTATTTTTTGTATGAGAAATCGGTTGGAAACTTTCCTTATGTCATCACGTTGTAGGTGTCGCCACCGGCGCCAACCTTGTGTGAATGCTCTGAAAAGCTAATAATTTGCATATCAAAGCATCTTCTTCCTTTCGGTTGAATTTCGCGTCTGTAGCACCTCATCTTCGTGGTGTAGCAATTCTATTGTGCCAGGATTGTATACGTTGGTTGCCCTTCTACCTTTACATACAAAGACATAAAGGGTATCGCATACTTCAGTAAACAAGACATATAGGTTACCTAGGGCTATTTCCCGCAATTTCTCCTTAAAAATGTGTTAAAAATAACGAACACAATTAAAAATAAATACAAAAAATGGAAAAATCAGTAATATCGGTCGGGCCGTTGTCAAGTGGATCTTTCTTACATCCGGCGACTGGTTTTTATTTATATAGAAATATGCGAAATTATTCTGGCGATCCCCTCCCAAATAAAATTAATGTGGCGGCCCCGCCCCCTCCCAAAAACAGTAACAAAACTATGTTACCTCAAAGAAAACAAATTTAATCTTCTTTCTTTTGCTTCAGCTTTCTTTAAAAATTACTGGGCTAGGTCGTTTGTGTATTTTTTCGGAATGGAACACTTTATCCTATTTTTACATGATTTCCAACAGAAAAATACATTTTACTTAACGACTGTTTCGCGTTTTAGCCAAGACTCAGAAACGAATTATGCTCATTAAGAAAGGTCTCACTGTATAGACACATTTTAAAGAAGTTGATTTTACTATTTAGAATTACTTATTGTATAAAGTTCTTTTACCTGACGATTGGTTCCTAAAAACAGTTTTCAGAATTTGCTCTTATTCATTATTAACTTGGTGTATTATAAAACAAACCATGGATTGATCAGTTCATAATGAATCTTCCGTAGGGAGCTTCGTAATTATAACATCAAGTAAATTTCACTTAGGCGTACGTATTTGTATTACTGAACCCCTAGTTACTTTATGGTGCAAGCACTTCCTCCTGTAACTTTGCAAATTTGTGGGCAGGTGCCGTTGTGTGTTTAACTTGTGGGATGTTAGCTATTTAATATTTTCCTTTGCCTCCAAAGTTGGTGAGTAACTTGATACGTAAGGAGACCTGAAATGTTACCCCTGTTTCATCTAGTGTAACTGACTTTCACAAACGCTTCAAGCCCATTTACTCCCAGTTGTGTCTTAGAAAATTAGGCCAGCCTTTCTGGTGGTATGATACATTGCGAGTACCTGATTTGCAAAACAAACTAGTCAAAGACACGTGTGTTTGATTAACTTGATTAAGCAACCTTTTTCCTGTTAATATGCAGAGTTTTATGTAAACATACCTAATCTGCTCAAATGTTCAAATGTTTGTTAAGCTTATGGGACTTAACTACGGGGTCATCAGTCCCTAAACTTACAAACTACTTATGAACTACTTATGGACTAGGGCGGCACAAATATCCATGCCCGAGGGGGGATTCGAACCCCTGACCGTAGTGGCCGTGCTGACCGTGACTGCCGCGCCTCAGTCACCTCGGCCACCGCGGCCGGCCCTAATCTGCTCTAAATGAGTTTACCTCATTGTAATTTTGCAAATTTGTGTGGAAGGTGTCTTGTGTATTGAAAGAATTTTGTTACTGCGCATTGTCTCGAGCTTTTGCCCGCATTTACATTTGATAAATTTCTTTATCATTATAAATTGTTTATACGAGGCGCGTCCAGAAAGGAAGTTCCGTTTGGTAATAAAATGAAATTGTACATAGATACAGAAAAAATTTTTATTGCACAAAATTCTGCAACTCTTAAACTACTTTTCCACATAACTGCCGAAATTTTATAGGCGTGCCACAAGTTTTTGCATGCGCCCTTCACAGAAGGTTGTCGCCTGTGTATTCAACCATATGGTAACAGCTCTTTATCATCGTTGAAGTGTTGATCACCAAGGATAGATTTTAGGTGTAAGAAGGGATGAAAGTCGCTAAAAGAAAGGTCTGAGCTGTATGGAGGATGATCAAACAGGTCCCTTTGAAATTTCCGTTAGGATTGTTTGGTCACGTTCGGTGTGTGAGGTCGGGCATTATAGCGGGAAAAAAACTTTTGACAGTAATCCTCTTCTTACACCTAAAATCTGTCTTTGGTGGACAACACTTAACGATGATGACGAGCTGAAAGAACATGTTACCACATGGTGGAATACACAGGCGGCAACATTCTATGAAAAAAGCACACAAAACCTTCTGCCATGCTATGACAATTGCCTACAAAATTTCGGAAGCTAAGTAGAAAAGTAGTTTAACAGTTGTATATTTTTGTACAATCAATATTTTTTTCTGTATCTGTACCCGTTCGTTTTATATAACCAAACGAAACTTACTTTCTGGACGCACCTCGTATTAATTTAATTTTGAAAGTATTGATTGATAGTTTATCGAAATTATTGAAAACATCTTAGTACTTCAATTGTGTCATTTCTTAAGATAAATAAATTAATATTGTTATTTGACATTGAATTGAACGTCTTGGCTCAGTCCTTCCTTCCTTATCTGGTCATTGGTGGTTTCTTTTCGGTCAGTTACAAAAGGAACTTGGTAATTATAACATTAAATAAGTTTCAGTTAGGCATACGAATTTGTATTACTGAATCCCTAGTCACTACATGATGCAACTACTTCCTCCTGTGAAGGCGACTCCCCCCCCCCCCTCCCCACCCCAGAGCAAGCCTTTACGACCCTCCTGACGTAGACGGTCAGCGGCTAGTCGACTGAATACGTGCCTTCGTCAGGTGCCTGCATCTCGCGAGCTTCGGGAACTGCCGGTATAAGCGGTCCGTGTCGCAGTCCATCAAGGAAGACTCGGTGAATCACGGCGCCCTCGTTATCGAGACCCCGGCCTAGCGGCTGTGAATGGCAGCGACTGCATGCAGGCCAGACCTCGCGTGCGCCTAGCCACGTAGCGCCGCTGCCGCATCGACCTGAGCTGACCGTGGCGCCGCGCCGCGGCGTAATGCGCTCGCCGGACGTGTGATTAGTCACCTGTCGTGTCGCGCTAATAGTGAGCGGACAGCGGCCAGCGGTCTGCGTACGACGCGTGGCCGCCGCCTCAATGGCTACTGTGTGCTGACTGAGCCCAGGCCAGTGACACCACATACACTACTCAAAACAATTAGGTGAGGCATCATAGACGACATGGTACGAGTACATACTATTAGGTGTTTTGGTTACAATTATGTGTGTGATACTGTACGATATTATCATTGTCAGCTGGTGCTTCAGGTGACTGGAGGTTTACTTCTTTGCCCCCCTCCAACCGCTCGTAGCGCCCATGTTTGGGCGCCCCCTCCCCCGCTCGGCGTCCAATTTGGCGCACCTCTGGAAGTGGCGCCGGAGAAAAGCGCTCCACTTTGCCCTCCCCCGCCCCCTTTAGATATATTTTCGTGAAAATATCTGCAGAATATCTTCAAATTCAAATGTTTGTTAAGCTTAAGAAACTTAACTGCGGGGTCAGTTCAAATGTTTGTAAAGCTTATTAGGCCAGTCGTCGTAGACAAAAGAATGGCCTTAGGTCCAAAAAAACTGCAGGAAGCTGAATTTTTGGTATGTTGTTAGGACATATTAGAGTAGTATAAAACCAAGTTTGCAGCTTCGAAATACTTTAGTTTTTAAGAGCCAAAAAACCCCGAAATTTTCGGACTTTTTTCTGGTTTTGGCTTATACCTCGTGAAGGGTGGTTTTTTTTGACGAAAAGCCACTCACACCTTTATTAATATAGATAAAATATTCTAGAATTTAAGCCCAACTGCAGCTCTGTAAGTCCAATAGTTCCCGAGATATTGGACTTCAAAAATTGACTTATTTCTCCAAAAAGTTCAAATTTTCAATTTTAGTCATCTTTCAACTAGAATATTGGCTCTAATGATCATCCCACGGGGAAAGTCATACAAAAAAATTATAGAGCAGTTATTTAGCTTCAAAATAAGTTCAGAACGAAGTCCATAGGCCCAATAGATTTCTAGTTATCGTTAAAAAACGAAAATAGTATGAGAGATAATGTAAAGATCCCTTAGTGATCCCTAGTGATACTCCCGCATCTGCAAAACTCTGCAGTCCGTTAGAGGCCTCTGCGTGTGCCATTGCACTTTGACCTGTCGGTTCGACTGTAGGGACGGTGCAGTGTGCCTCCGAAGTTGCGTTTTGTGATGTTATTTGTGTGGTGAAGCGTCAGATGGGGCGGCGATTGCTAATCAATCTTGCTAATGTATTGCGATTATTTGAGATGAAGTTACGAAGAACCCTTCTTCGTGAAGGTGGTATTAGTGTAGAAGATCATTTGCATGCTTTCTCGTATCTATTATGGTACAGAAATATGAGCATAAGTTAGATTCTGTTGTTACAAACTCATAATAATGATAATAGGGATGATAATGACGAACAACTCATTGCAAGCGGTAGTGCTACGGTAAGTGCGGGAAGAGGCGATGGAAGCAGTGGCAGTGAATACCAACAGTCTTTCGGGAAGAATTTTAAAGTTGCAACTATCATCAAGACTTTTGATGACAATTCACTAGAGAACGTGTACGATGATTATTACATAAGTTGTAGTTAAGATATCTGCATTACGTATGGCGTCTACAATTACATCTACAGTGCTATCTAGAGCATGGTTGCAGAGATTTGCAGAAGAACGACACCCACCAGCACATTGAGGTGTACGTAAGGATCCTGTAACCAAACGTTCATACAGATATGTTTGTTCGAGCCCATGTACTTCCCTTGTCAGTCGCAGGGAAAGCGTGATTTTGACGCCAATTCTGTTCGCATTTAAGGTGTCGTGACCTGATCCTAATTTCCAGAATGTTGGTTCCATTGCAAATTCACAAATGCCGAACCATTTTTAATTTGAACTCAAAATACTCCAACGTACTCTTCCTTCGCTCAACATTGTCGTCTCCGTCATTCCTGTACTGAATGCAGCTATTTTCTTTTTGCAGGTCTATGAAGTGACAAACGGTTTTACACCATTATGCTGCAGCATTCATGGTGGCCCCGAGTTCACAAAAGCCCTCCAATAATGCACCGTGAATTTGGCAAAACACTATAACAGGCACTTCGCTGTAGCGCACTGAGTCAGCTTGAATTTTTTCTCGTTCTGGAGGACCAGCATGTTTCTACTTCACAGAGAGCTACTTGATGTCTGGCGTGTAGTGGTACATTACATTCGCTGCTGTTGCCCTTGAACGTCGTAAAGCCAAGAGTGCTGTATTCTGCGGTGCTTGTGGCAGTTTGTCAGACCCTCAGGCACACAGCGACAAGTATCATAAACAACATCGTGCACATAGGAAATGGAGAACTCCTAAGTTTCGCAGCTACACATGCCGGTCGTTCAAACTGCTGCTTCGATAATTTCGACACTGTTGAGTTACAGCTGCTACCAGCCACCCGGAGTGTGAAGAATCACCGAGGTGCACAACGCCACCATGTAAAAATACGCACCACATGGAGGTTCCAGTGAATATCACGCGTTTTATGTCCGTTTGCCCGCAAACATCGCACTTCGCTGCTTAATCTGACGACAGTGTCATGTGCGCCTTATTTGTTTCGCAGTTCAGCTTCTTTCGCTAGAGTTCCACATGAAAACAAAAGACCCTTTGTAGTGCAAACTTCAAACGACAGGGGCAAAATTATAACATCATGATCATGATCATGATCATCATCATCATCATTAGAGACTGATTATGCCTTTCAGCGTTCAGTCTGGAGCATAGTACCGCTAATGAAATTCCTCCATGATCCCCTATTCAATGCTAACATTGATGCCTCGTCTGATTTTTTTTACTTGAAAATCATTCTTCGCCGAATCTAAGTACTTTCTTCTTGGTCTACCTCGACTCTTCTTACCCTCCGCTGCAGAGCTCAAGAGTCTCTTAGATAACCTTGCTTCTACCATGCGTGTAACATGACCCCACCATCTCAGCCTGTTCGTTAACTCCTTCATCTATGGATTTCATTCCCAGTTTTTGATTTCCTCATTATGAACAACCTCCTGCCATTGTTCCCATCTATTAGTACCTGCAATCATTCTAGGTACTTTCAAATCTGTAACCTCAACCTTATCAATAAGGTAATCTGTATCCACCCAGTTTTCCTAAATTGTATCAAAACGCCAATTATTTGGAACGTGTTGGGGCTGTAAAGTTTGGTCGTCACTCCCTGCTCTAAAACTCCCCATAACGGGGCAGTTATGTTGAGACAGGCGAATGTGCTGTCCAGAGAGATATTTGATACGTTTGTAATGCTGTAAAGCTACATAAATACTAAAGTGAATGGCAGCGGGTTCAACGAACTGCTTTTATAATATTTGCCTACAGTTCCATTTTCAAATAGCGCGCGGAAAAAGGGAACACTTTGTTTCGATCTGAATACTCTTGTTCCATTATAATGTTCATGTCTCCCTATGTAGGTGCTAGCTAACAAAGAGGAAGTTGGTGAAAGAAATTTCGCAAATACATCTTTCCATCCCAGCTCATGCATCATTTCCGTGACACTCTCTCCCCTATATCGCGATAATACAAAACGAGCTGCCTTTCGAGCTTGCTCTAAATCGTCTGTCAGTCCGACCTGGTGTGGATCTCCCAATGCGCAGCTATACTCCAAAATAGGTTCCCAACTGTAGTGTATGCAGTTTGCTTTAGTAGAACTGCTGCATCTTCTATTCTGCCAATGAAACGTAGCCTTTGGTTGTCTTTCCTACAATATTTTCTGTGTTCTTTCTAATTTAATTTGTTTCTTAAATGTTACTCCTAGGTATTTAGTTAAATCTATCACCTGTAGATTTGACTGATTTATCGTGTAAATGAAGTTTCACGGATTTCTTTTAGTTTCCATATGGATGACTTCAAACTTCTTGTTATTAAGGGTCAATTTTTGCACCATGCTGATATATAAATCATTTTGCAATTGCTTTTGATTTTCTGGTGCCTTTACATGTTCTGTCCTTTCTGACAGGAAATCACGAATCCAATGGCACAACTGTGGCGATATTTGGTAAGCAAGCAATTTGATTAGAAGACGCTGGTGAGGTACAGTGTCAAAAGCCTTCCGGAAATTTAGAAACACGGAATTCATTTGACATCCCTTGTCCCTTGTCGTTAGCACTCATTACATCATATGAGTAAAGAGCTAGCTGTGTTTCACAAGAACGACACTTTTTGACTATGGGTTAATAGGTCATTCTCTTCGACGCAGTTCATAATATTTCAGGGAAGTATATGTTCTAAAATCCTGCTGCAAACTGACGTCAATGATATAGGCCTGCAATTTTACTGATCTCTCCTATTGTTTTTCTTGTTGGAGTGATCCGTGCAACTTTCCAGTCATTCGGTACGGATGTTTCACTGAGCGAGCGGTTGTACATGGTCACTAGGTATGGGGCATACTCTGAAAGGAAACTAATTGGTATACCACTCAACCTATTTGGTTGTGCGCATGTGTGGTGGCTCTTCAAATTGGAATATGGCTGTGTTTGTTCGCAATATGTTAGTCATAGTAATCAGTTTGTTGTCGAGCGAGACATTCATTCAGTCATGCTACCCTTGAAGGTAAGAAACAGTTCAATCCGACGATACAGATGCAAAAATAGTGACAGAAACTCCAGAATTTTTGACTACAGGAGAAAAAGCATTCCATATCGTAAGCTTCTATTAATGTTTTCGATACATATATACGGTTGTTTCTAGGAAACAATGTAAACAGTGATTCACCAGCCACACAGCATACTTTCTCGTTAACTGTCTAGTTTTCTTATATACATGTGGCGTCTGTTCCGAAAGAGCAGACGTCACTTCTGATCCTGCAGTTATTATTGTTTCATATTCATAGATTATATGACATGAACTGTGAATGGGCAAAGCTGAAAATGTGTGTACCCAGCTGGGATTCGAACCCGGGTCTCATGCTTTCTAGGCAGTTGCGCTGACCCTTACACCACTGGGGACACAGTGATCGCTACGGTGGAGTAGCCGAGCGTTCTAAAGCGTCTCGCTGCGGAGCGCGCGGTTGCTCGCCGTGGAGGTTCGAGTCCTCCCTGGGGAATGGGTGTGTGTGTTTGTCCTTAGATTAGTTTACCCTTAGGTTAGTTTACCGAGGTTTAAGTAGTTTATAAGCTACGGACTGATGACCACGCAGTTTGGTCCGGTAGATTTACAAACATTTGGACATTTGTCACAGTGATCACCGCACCTGCAAGGACTACCTAAGTACGCCTCCCGTCAGACACAAATTCCCAGCTTCACCCTGCCCACAGCTCTCGTAGTTATGAAACTAATTCCCGTAAGAGTAAGGCCCTTATTCTTACGGGAATTAGTTTCATAACTACGAGTTGGGAGTACTGTGGGCAGGGCGAAGCGGGGTCATCAGTCCGATATAGGCCAGTCGTCAGGTATGTTTAGGTACAAAAAAAATTGCAGGAAGCTGAATGTTTGATATGTTGTTAGGACATATTAGAGTAGTATAAAACCAAGTTTGCAGTTTCTAAATCCTTTAGCTTAACTTTTAAGAGCCAAAAAACCCCGAAATTTTCGGACTTTTTTCTGGTTTTGGCTTATAATTCGTGAAGGGTGGTTTTTTGAACTTCAAAAATTGACTTATTTCTCCAAAAAGTTCAAATTTTCAATTTTAGTCATCTTTCGACTAGAATATTGGCTCTAATGATCATCCCACGGGGAAAGTCATACAAAAAAGTTATAGAGCAGTTATTTAGCTTCAAAATAAGTACGAACGAAGTCCATAGGCCCAATAGATTTCTAGTTATTGTTAAAAAACGAAAACTTGGAAAAATCGGAGTATTCAATAAATTGACCCAGACGAATTGCAGTCCTCTTATCCTATGTGTGTTAAAGAAAAAGGAAGAATTACTCATTGACGATGATTATTAACGTATTGTATATAAATAGGTATAATAATGTGTTAGTGCATACCAATATATTTGTGAAAGTAGGTATTGCTGTAAAAACAACGAAAGCCTCTCCGTTTGTGGGCATTGGTCAGCCATTAAGGGATTGGGACTTTCGTTCGTAGCGAGGCCTTTTCTTGTGCGAAGGCATCCCCGCCCCCTTACTCCGAGTGGTGACTTAGCGGGTCTTCTGTCCTCCCTACCAAACTTCTTGTCTCCGAGGCCTTCCCCACTACACCCAGTCTGCCCTTAGAAACGGCCGTATACGGATCCGTGAAGAACGTTTCAAACAAAAATCGTCTAAATTTCGATCGTGGTTTAAGTACTTTCGGTTTTACAATATGTCGGAGCTGCCTCCGTCGCATGTTTGTTTCGGGGTTGTCGGGAAGTGCTTGGAGAGGGAACAGTGACAGTGAAAAAACGCGGAATTTAGACGCTGATAAAAAACGTGGGCTTGAAAGAAACATGAGGTTTTTGTGCAGTTTAAACGAAGCGACCGAACATGACGCATGCAGGAAGAAGTACACTGTGGAAAGTAATGTGTATCTGTCCAGCGAGAAGGAGATGTTTGATTTGCTCAACCATCGTCTTCGTGGGGGGAAAGGCTGAAAAGTGCGTCGGATTCAAGGCGTCACATCATTGTAGATTGTTGTTTCCTTTGTGGTGAAAAATTCTCCAAGGACTAATTCGAGAAGCAGATAAAATTGCCCAAATATCTACAGGATGCACTCCATCAATGGGACACACTGGACGTGAAAGAATCGATTGTGGAAAAAGCTAGACAAGCTGGTGAATGGGGTCAACACATTCTTCACCGTTTTCATGTATAAGTGAACTTGTTTCTGATTACAAACCAGCAGTTGCAAGTGTTCAAGCTCATCTAAAAAAAAAAGATATGGAGAAAAAATTATTTTTGCTCAGGTTGGTCCGTATCACAGGCCAGTCTTGATGTTCACAGACATTGGACAAAACATTCTTCATGAAAAGTGGTACAAACAAAGACTTAGCGATCCTGCTGAAGAGCGGCTTAGATTTGTCAAAGCTGCAGCAGAGATTATCCTGCAAGACATTCGTTCCGAAACATTTGACACTACTTAATATCCCCCGTCAGATGCATTTTTAAAAGACGCAGAGGCATCCTTCTCTTGAACAGTGGAAAAAGAAGGGCATAGGATTTGCGTTACAGGATCCTTACGTACACCTCAATGTGCTGGTGGGTGTCGTTCTTCTGCAAATCTCTGCAACCATGCTCTAGATAGCACTGTAGATGTAATTGTAGACGCCATACGTAATGCAGATATCTTAACTACAACTTATGTAATAATCATCGTACACGTTCTCTAGTGAATTGTCATCAAAAGTCGTGATGATAGTTGCAACTTTAAAATTCTTCCCGAAAGACTGTTGGTATTCACTGCCACTGCTTCCATCGCCTCTTCCCGCACTTACCGTAGCACTACCGCTTGCAATGAGTTGTTCGTCATTATCATCCCTATTATCATTATTATGAGTTTGTAACAACAGAATCTAACTTATGCTCATATTTCTGTACCATAATAGATACGAGAAAGCATGCAAATGATCTTCTACACTAATACCACCTTCACGAAGAAGGGTTCTTCGTAACTTCATCTCAAATAATCGCAATACATTAGCAAGATTGATTAGCAATCGCCGCCCCATCTGACGCTTCACCACACAAATAACATCACAAAACGCAACTTCGGAGGCACACTGCACCGTCCCTACAGTCGAACCGACAGGTCAAAGTGCAATGGCACACGCAGAGGCCTCTAACGGACTGCAGAGTTTTGCAGATGCGGGAGTATCACTAGGGATCACTAAGGGATCTTTACATTATCTCTCATACTATTTTGGTGTATATGTGTTTGTTCGAGTCCAAGTACTTTACTTCTGAGTTGAAAAAAAGTGTGAGGTGGGACAACGCCTTCACCAAGGAAACCTAAATAGTATGGCAAGAATGTCAGATATCAACATTACAAGAAAAATCCTTATTTTACAACAGAAACGTCCAATCGCACCGCCCTCAAATTCAGTGGTAAGATGATTCAGTCAAAAACGGAGATCTAGCTTGGAAACAGGGAGACGATGTAATGAACTGATAAAGAAGAAAGCAAAATGGAGACAGTGTAGGGCCGAAGCTAAAGATATCCAGAATCTAGAAAAGTGAAAACGCCACGGTGTCGTGTCGTGGCGACATTTACATTCGCCGCATTGTCTCCATTGTATGTACCAAAGTCGCTGTTTATTTTTCTTCATGTTCATACTTTTTTTTATTCTCCTCCGTCATGCACATCTCTCGGCTCTCTCGGCTCTCTCGGCTGCCAGCCTCCCCAGTAGGGGGATATTCATCATAAACTACTATAAAAAAAAACAGCCATCAAATAAACGGATTGTGAACTATGTTTCAACAAGTCATAACGTGTGATATTTGTGTAGAAGAAATAACAGTTCCCTTGCTGTCTGCATTAGACTTTTGTGTGACGTGAGGGCCACTTTGGTGCACTTGAAATGAAGTTACTGTTTTCACCACAAATTGCAATTTATTAAGGCCTTAAGCGTTCTGACATGTCCTCGTTATCGAAGGCTATAACAAGACAATGGTACTTTGATAAAACATAACAAATGAGTAAAACAATCTTTACACTCACCATATCTGTTAAAAAATATTAAAAAGTCATACATAAAGGAAGTTTAAAATTCCCCCCAGAACATCCCTGAAGGATGATCAAGTGCAAATGTTCAAAGACTTGTTAAGCTTCAGGGACTTAACTGCGGGGTTATCAGTCTCTAAACTTACAAACTACTTATGAAGCACCTTATACTAAAGACGACACAAACATCCATGCCCGAGGGGGGATTTGAAACCCCGACCGTAGCGGTCGTGCAGACTACTACTACTGGCGCGCCGCAGACCGCTCGGCCACTGCGGCCGGCAGATCGAGTGCATAGTGAGGTTTGTTTAACAGTGAGTTACTAAGTGGAAAATGCGCCAGATGGCGATATTGTCTCTCTGCTACCCTCTCGCTCCCACTCGCACACTTACTCCTTCCGTGTTTTTTTTTTTTTTTTTTTTTTTTTTTTTTTTTTTTTTTTTTTTTTTTTTTTTTTTTTTTGTAATACATTTTTAAATATCTTAGTGCTGTACAAAGTTTTGTTTTCTGTTAAGTTATACAATTTTAAACAATACATTTTGTTTAAATCATTAAGTACTGTACAAAAATGTTTTCTCTTAGAGTATATAGTTCTAAATAAGTGCTAAACAAGATATTTTTCTGCCTCACAATAGTTAAATATCTTCAGGCCAGATGGTTTTAAGTGACACATTGCAGCCAAACAGCAAAATCATAGTATATTACGGTATTTGAACGTACTTAGACTCCTACTAATCTCGCTGTTGAACATATTTTGCTTGGACCATTAACAGTTTGTATTTCCCTTCTTTTAATTCAGTTCCGTACACGGTCGCCCTGTTTCCGTGTTCAGTTACTGATGACCTATCCACAGAGTCTTCTTACCACTAAATCAGAAGTGGGGCAGTGCGTTGGTTGTAGTTAACAGGCCTATCACCAGAAATAAAAACACTCTCAGTTCCACATAATCATTATTTGATGAAAGTGACAAATCCCTAATAAGACCGTATTTAATTGAGTAAATTACCAATAAAAACTATCTTTTCACATTTTCGTTTCCTTCTTAATGTTCTTCAAAAATAAAACACGAAGATCGCGAATTAATAATTTATTTAATGACGACAGGAGGACTGTGCTACCATCATCTCGTCATTTATATTTTATAAGCTGGTTATCTTATTTTTAAAAAGGGATAAAAAATAAGGGCAACATAGCACTTAGTCATCATATAAAAATACATAAATTAAAACATGATTGCTGTCATGTTTTAACTTACGTATTTTTATATGATGACTAAGTGCTATATTGCACTTATTATTTTATATCCATTTTTAAATAAGATGACCAATTTATAAAATATATATGACCAGATGATGGTAGCACAGTCCTCCGAAACCGGTCGGCATTAAATAAATTATTAATTCGCGATCTACATCTACATTCATACTCCGCAAGCCACCCGAATGGTGTGTGGCGGAGGGTACCTTGAGTACCACTATTGGTCCTCCCTCCTATTCCAGTCTCGTATTGTTCGTGGAAAGAAAGATTGTCGGTATGCCTCTGTGTGGGCTCACATCTCTCTGATTTTATCTTCATGAGCTCTACGCGAGATATACGTAGGAGCAAGCAATATACTGCTAGACTCCTCGGTATAGGTATGTTCTCGAAACTTCGACAAAAGCCCGTACCGAGCGACAGAGCGTCTCTCCTGCAGAGTCTTCCACTGGAGTTTATCGATCATCTCCGTAACGCTTTCACGATTACTAAATGATCCTGTAACGAAGCGCGCTGCTCAACGTTGGAACTTCGCTACTTACTCTATCAACCCCACCTGGTACGGATCCCACACAGGTGAGCAGTATTCAAGCTGTGGGCGAACAAGTGTACTGTAACCTACTTCCTTTGTTTTCGGACTACATTTCCTTAGGATTCTTCCAATGAATCTAAGTCTGGCATCTGCTTTACCGACGATTGATTTTATATGGTCGTTCCATTTAAAAAAAAAAAATGTTCAAATGTTTGTACAGTCTTTGGGATTTAACTACGGGGTCATCAGTCCCTATACTTACAAACTACTTATGAACTACTTACGAACTAGGACGGCACAAATATCCATGCCCGAGGGGGGATTCGAACCCCCGACCGTAGTGGCCGTGCAGACCGTGACTGGAGCGCCGTAGTCCCCTCGGTCACCGCGGCCGGCGTTCCATTTTAAATCACTCCTAATGCCTACTCCCAGATAATTTATGGAGTTAACTTCTTCCAGTTGTTGACCCGCTATAGTGTAGCTAAATGATACAGGATCTTTGTTTCTATGTATTCGCAGTACATTACACTTGTCTAAATTGAGATTCAATTGCCATTCCCTGCACCATGCGTCAATTCGATACAGATCCTCCTGCATTTCAATACAATTTTCCATTGTTCCCACCTCTCTATATACTACAGCGTCATCTGCGAAAAGCCTCAGTGAGCTACGGATGTTATCCGCAAGGTTATTTACATATATCGTGAACAGCAACGGACCCACGACATTCCCCTGTGCCACACCTGACATCACTCTTACTTCGGAAGACTTCTCTCCATTGAGAATGACATGCTGCTTTCTGTTATCTAGAAACATCTCAATCCTTTGCTGGCGTGGTTTTTTTTTTTTTTTTTTTTTTTTTTTTTTTTTTTTTTTTTTTTTTTTTTTTTTTTTTAAGAATATGAAACTGTCAGATCGCCTCCTAAACCTTCCTTAATGGTCACTCACACGTCTGCAAGACTGTAATGGACATTCACGGCAACATTAAATAAAATAAAAAGGAATTATAGAATTTATTCGAATTCCCTTCCACTGCCTCCTGTTTAATAGGGACATAAAGTCTGTTTTTAACGGAAAATCTTGGCCGTAGCCGCCCGCTCCCAGGAGAGTGTGACGTGACACGACGGCCCTAGTCCTGCTTAGCGTGCGCCTGTCTCCTGGAGGAGTTCATCTGCCCGAGGAGGCCGAAGAGAAAAAAAGACGGCGGTGGCGGCAGCTGCGGCGCGATACAAACACATCTTTCAAAGTGACAAAAATTGCCGGCCGCTTTTTCTTCCTGAAATATTATGAAGCCCGGCAGCAGGAGCTGGTACCGGTCTGTGCGGTACCAATCGTAAATCTCTTTATTTTTATTCCCTTCTTGTTTACCGCTGTCCATTCATCTGGATTAACTGAACGCCATTTGTCACTCAGACAATACGTATCCATTTCTTCTTGTTGCGGTCTTCATTCCGAAGACTGGTTTTATGCAGTCTCCCTGCTAATCTAAACAGTGCAGTCTATATCGATATGAACCTGTTTGTTGTGCATGAGCCTCTGACATTTCCCCACTGCTTCTCCTCATTACCAAAACGTCTGTTCATTGATACCTCAGAAGGCGTGCTCTCAACCAGTTCTATTATTAATAACGTTGCGCAATGTTTTTCTCCCTAACTGATTCACTACCTCCACGTAAGCTGGCCGCGGTGGCTGAGGGGACTAAGGCGCTCAAGTCACGGTCTGCACGGCCACTACGGTCGGGCGTTCGAATCCCCCCCTCGGGCATGGATATTTGTGCCGTCCTTAGGATTAGCTAGTTCATAAGTAGTTTGTAAGTTTAGGGACTGATGACCCCGTAGTTAAGTCCCATAAGCTATACAAACATTTGAACATTTGAACCTCCACGTAAGTTATCACACAAACCCACGTAATCTCCAGGGTTCTCCAAAAGACCTTTAGCATTTGAGTAGGAGGTGCGACAATAAAGCAATGGCATTTTTAGAGGATCTTTATGTAGTTCAAAGTAGGCTTGTGTAGTTCGCGAACGAACTAGTTCGGAAGAGCGCTCCCACAGGCGAACTACGCGAACTAGTTCGCAGATCCCTCGCCTCTTCGTCCGCTCCTTTTCCGAAGACTGACGGGGAACAGCGAGAGCGCGCAGAATCGCGTGATTCCACACTGACAGTTACCGTCATTTCCAGCAGAGATGCTGCTCGGTTGTAGTTTCATAGTTCACTTCCTTTTCTAAGGTATTCAGCAGTGTCTGTATGCAAAGTAGTTGAATACCATTGTATCACCCATTCGTGTAAATAACTGGTTTATTTGCTTAAGTATTTGATGTTTAATTGTCCAAAAATACGGGTAATAGCACACGCTTGGGCAACACTGATCATTATATAACAAAGCTGTCATAACAAAAGAAGGAGCTCTTTTAGTAGCGGTAGCAAAAGACAAAAAGAGCGGACGAACTAAAAAGAGGGACCTACTTCGCGGCCGAGCTGCGAACTAAAAGAAGAGCTACCGGCCGCGAACTAAAATATGCGCGATAGGTCGCGAACTAAAATAAGCGCGATATGTCGCGAACTAAAACATGCGTTACCGGTCGCGAACTATTATTGCAAACGTATCTCGCTTCTTAGTTCGTTGGATTCTTTTCCGAAGACCGACGTGCAATAGCGAGAGGGCGTGCAGCAGAATTAAAAATCACATGTTTGCCTTCTGCTGATGAGAGCCATTTCGAGGTGAGCGACTGCCTGCTAGATTACATAGTTCAGTGCTGCAAAATTTCTGTTTTGAAGTATTCTGCACTCAGCAATATCTGACTAAAACGGTTGCACAGTGGTAGAGTGCCAGACTACAAATCCAAGGTCGCGGGTTCGATCCCCGCCAGGTCCTAGGATTTTTATCTGTCACTTTCCACTTCTTTCACCTCTGGCAGTATTGCTCATGTGAAAAATACCGAGTAGCACCGTGGTTCGGAACCCACGTTAAACTGTAGGTCCCCCTATAACTGGCTGGGTAAGTCAGTTCGAAGGTCGGAGGAAGGCAACGGCATACCACCTCCAAACAGGGCCATGCCTAGTAAAGCACTGTGGTGTTCAAACCAATCTTCGGATTGTTTACTGCATTAAATTCCATAATGCCAAGATATGGAGATAACTCTAAACTTAAACGTGAGAAATTATCCACAAACTGTTTCTTTTGGTTTGCGTGACATATTAGCGGCTCACGCAGCAAGCGCATGAAGCAGCTAGGTGGGGGAACTTCTCCCTCCACCTGCATGCGCAGACCACGCCGCTCAGCCGTCACTGGGAGCGGACGAACTAAAACAGCGTCCGTCATCACTGACTAAAATTCTTCCTTATACATCACAACATTATCAATTCATAAAGTTCCTCGAAGTTTCGGCTACTATATCAAATGGCCTTACACACTCTGTGAGGAAAGCCCTTTGCAGTAGTGGCTGAAACGTCGGTCAGTTTTATGTTGACTGTATGGGTATATTGTTGTTGCTATGGTCTTCAGTCCGGAGACTGGTTTGATGCAGCTCTCCACCCTACTCTATCCTGAGCAAGCCTTTTCATCTCCTCATAAGAACGGCAACCCACATCCACTTGAATCTGCTTACTATACGCGTCTCTTGGTCTCCCTCTGCGATTTTTACCCCACACACTTCCCTCCAATGCTAAATTTACGATTCCACGATATCTAAGAATGTGTCCTACCAAGCGATCCCTTCTTTTAGTCAGGGTATGCCAAAAATTCCTTTTCTCACCAATTCTGTTCAGTACCTCTTCATTAGTTATGCGATCTACCCACCTAATCTTCAGCATTCTTCTGTAGCACCACATTTCAAAAGCCTCTATTCTCTTCCTGTCCGCACTGCTTATCGTCCATGTTTCACTCCCGTACAAGGCAACACTCCACACAAATGCCTTCAGAAAAGATTTCCTTACGGGTATATACCATGATGAAATTTACTGACATTCTTCATATAGTCATCAATATCAACACCGAAGGCTGAACAATGAACTGCTTAGAGAGAGACGTTTAGAAAAAATAGCTAAACGGAGTTCGATGAAACTGAAGAGCTAGAGAGGGAGGGAAGATACAATTTATTGTACAACAGAACAAATATTGCAACATGGGATCACCACAACCGGGAAGTGCCACAATGGGAATTATCAATAAAGTGGTGTACAAAGATCATTAGTGCGTCCTACAGACTTGGAATGATTATTTAAAAAGGAGCTACATGACAAAGATCACAAGCCAACATAGCTAGAACTTGAATCTTTTTGAACAATAATAAGAAAGGACCAGCAATGATCATGGATGAAGTAAAAAAAAAAAAAAAAAAAAAAAAAAAAAAGACGAGAAAAAAAACGAGAAAGTTGTTGCTACACATGCAATATCAAGAGAAACACCGGAATGCTTTAACCACGAGGAACGAGGACAAATATTGAAGTTATGTAACAGAATATACGACTGTAGAACATGGCCAGAGGTCTTCTGACTACAGTAATAATTCCAATACCAAAGAAACAAGGTACCCTGAAATGCAGTGAGCGTAGGACAATTAGCTTCATTTCACACAGAGCCGAAATTATGTTAAGAGTGATTCATGAAACACTGGAAAAGGCAATGGAGGAGAACCTGATTCAAGAACAATTTATCAGCAATTCAGACGCAAAAGTTGTAATCGGAATCTTGCGAATTTTGGGAGAAACTTCACTGAAATGGAGCGAAGCTATATATGCATTTTCTTAAACGGGCAAAAGGCCTTTGATAATGAGGCTTGGGATACGCTTGCATATATAGTGAGGGAAAAGCCAGTGGATTGGAACACCAGTAGACTTTTAAACTTATATTTAAGTCAAAAAGTGTTGGTGAAAGTAAGAGGAAAAAGCACCAATTGTATAGAGACAGGAAGAAGGAGCAAGACAAGACTGCTATTTGTCTCCTACCCTTTTCATTCAATACTTAGGAATTATTACCGACTTATGCCTCTAACAAAATATGAAACAGAATTACAGCTCGTAGTGGATTCCACTGAAGATAAAGGAACCATTAATGTAGTGAAATGAATACAAAGAAAAAATGTAAGGGTATCAAAATCTAATGCTGAATGGAGTAGTATTAGAATAAGTACAAAGCCTTAAATACCCCAGAAGCAGCACGGAAACGAACTAAGAACAACAACAAAATTAAAATGAGAATAGCATCGAAAGAAGGATTTATAGGAGAATTTTCTGCTCCAATATAGACGCAGATCTAAAGAATAATAAAATGTTTCTTATGGAGTGTTCTCCTGTATGATGTTGAACAATGGACATTGATAGATTGATGTAGTTGAGATGTGAACAAGGTGGAGGATGGAAAGAATAATTTGGTTGGAGAGAGTGAAAAATACCGTGCTGTCTGAGGCGCGATGTCACAGGTTGCGCGGCCCCTCCCGTCGGAGGATCGAGTTCTCCCTCGGTCATGGGTGTGCATGTCAGCGTTTGTAAGTCTATGGACTGATGACCATGGTAGTTTGGTCCAATAGGTCTACAAACATGAATCAGTAAAAAGCTCGTTCACGGAAGCTAAGATTACATTTCACGGATATGTGTAATTTTAGCTCAGTATATATTCATTGAAAGTCATAACAATATCGTATAAACGAATTTTCCATTTGATGTTTACCGTCGCGTCCACTGTTATCATCGTTACATTTTTAGCTTTCGTCCGTGGTTGTAGGAGTGGGAGGAAGCAACCACGAGCTCCTTAAGGAATAATCCTACAATTTTCTTGGAATTATCTGAGAAACCGCGGAAGACCAAATTTGGTATGGCCCTCAAGAGAATATTGAGCCCAGATTTCGAATATTCGAATGTTTGTAGAGGTTATGGGACTTAACTACGGGGTCATCAGTCCCTAAACTTACAAACTACTTATGAACTAGCTTATACTAAAGACGGCACAAACATCCATGCCCGAGGGGGGATTCGAACTCCCGACCGCAGCGGCCGTGCAGACCGTGACCGACACGCTGTAAAAAGCGTAAAATCTATAATCGATTTCACAGGGACTTGGAAAGTTACAGCAGTGAAGCTAATTAGATTTCTTTGTTAATAATTATTCTGGGTGGTAAGGCCGTGTTCTAAGAAACTTGCTGCTTCCTTACGTTTCGTCTGGTGCTGCGCCGGACTTCTTCGGAAGCTGTTCGTCTGCTGAGTCAGGCAGCAAGACAACAGACGAACAACCTCCGAAGAGATGCAGCATCGGAAGAAACGTAAGGCAGCAGTAAGTTTCTTGGAACACGGTCTTATAACACAGAAGATGTATTAACAAATAGGTCCACCGGTCGTGAAAGGTTTCACGTGCAGTACCATTCAGCAGTCGTTATGAATAGATTAACACTGATTGGTCAGCAAGGTAATGTAGTGTTATGTACACAGATGAATACTATAAAATAATTTAAATTTATGAAACTACCAAGGCGTGGGACTGGATGTGATTGAATATTAACTCTAAATATAAAGAATTTGCTTTGAGGAGGACTGGTCTTTGTTTAGGTGTGATGGAAATTTCATTTATTTTTAAAAATAACTAAATTTTTGTCACATTTGTATGATTGCCATTTAGGCATTTTACAATCATCTTATTATCATCAGCAGTACATCTGTTTTAATTTTAAGTAGCTATTTACAAATTGTACATTATTGTTTTGTAATATACATTTTCTAATAAATTCTGTCAAGTTTTTGTTGATAGGAGATAACTTGCAAACAAGCCCTGATCTAACCATACTATTCGCACTTCTTTACTATTTTTTCAACGTTTCATCCAGTTTGACGTATATTTTTCATTTTTTTTTAACTTCCATACTTCGATCTGTTCTCACGCGCATACGGAATTTCCTGCTTCTCTTTTCACAAGCCTAATTACACAGACACCTGAGTTTATGATTTGTTTAGCAGAAAAGTTATTTTGTGGTTCCAACCTTCTACAGCATTGCTCGTTTTATGGAGCCATTTGCAACAGCTCCAAGGGTAGATGTGGTTGTCTACATTTTCCAACCACCCATTTACAAAGCAGTCAAATAGCTCAGAAAGCCTGGAGACATTCTATGGCTGTGAATGTATCTTGGGCCAGCCACCCATAGAAACGTCGACGCCTCGCATATGGCAATTTGTTGGATTACTTCTTCGTTTCCTTTGTATTCATGAGTAAGTCCTACAATTTGCCCTTTTGTGTAGAGAGACATTTTCATGTGGAAATAACACCCATGAACTTCGGCTGCCGGTCGTTGCTGATTCGAAATTTACCGTCGTGTTTGCAATTTTCCATTCTATAATATTTTGCACCAAATTTCGGAAAAGACTGTTGTATCATTTCCTTTGTTTGGAAACAATGCAAAGGTAACTGCAGGAATGTTTGCATCATTATTTGTACCCCAAAAGTCGATAAAAATTATGTGTATTTGCAAAATCTGTGTGCTACAACACTAGAATGCACATCCACGTCCGCTAGAAACTATTATCGTTTCTCCGTTTCTCTGCTATATCTTTCATAGCTCGTAAATCTGTTTTCTACATCTACATAAATACTCTGCAAGTCAGATTGAAGTGCATGACAGAGGGTTCATCGAACCGCTTTAATGATGATTCTCTACAGTTCCATTCTCTAAAAGCTCGCGGGGAAAAAGGAACACCTAAACCTTTCTGTTTTCGTATTGATTTCTCTTATTTTATTATGATTATCATGTCTGCCTGTGTAGGTGGCTGCTAACAAAATATGTTCGCATTCGGAAGGAAAAGATGGTAAAAGAAATTTCGCAAATTGATCTGGCCGTTTTCTAGAGCACGTTCAGCTACTGTGTTTTCCTCACAGAAGCATCCCAACAGGTGCATCATTTCTGTGACACAGTCACCGCTATACCGCAGTAATGCAATAAGAGCTGTCCTTCTCTGAACTTGCTCCAAGTCATCTGTCAGTCCCACCTGGTGTAGATCCCACAATGCGCAGAAATACTTCAAAATAGGACGCACAACTGTAGTGTACGCAATTTCTTTAGTAGAGGTGTTGCATCTTCTAAGTGTTCCGTCAATGAAATATTGTGTTTGTTTCGCCTTCCCTGCTATATTTTCTAAGTGTTCTTTCGAATTTAAGTGGTTCGTAATTTTTATTCCTAGGTATTTAGTTGAAGTGACAGCCTGTAGATTAGACTGATTTATCGTGTAAATGAAGTTTATCGGATTACTTTTAATAGTCATATGGATGATTTGATTGATTTGATTTGATTTGATTTGATTCTTTCAGGGAAGCCAAAACAGTCTTGGTCTAACCCGCCACTGCCCGCACCGAAACTAAGTTTATTGTGCGGTATCGCTCCCTGTATGTCTAGTAAAGCCAACCAATGCCCTTGAGGCATTGGAGTTCTTTATTAGACACAATTTCTTCGGGTCTGGTTGTCCCAAATGTTCTGTGCCTTTTACTCTCCAATGCAATGCATTCGAATATCAGATGTGATGCAGTTTCATCACCGTCATCACAGAGCCTACATTTAGGGTCCTCTTCTGTTATTCCCATTGTATGTAGGTGTTTTTTGAAATTGCCATGGCCTGTCAGCAATCCAACCATGAGTCTAATCTCTCTCCTGTTCAGACCCAGGATTGCAGAGCTTCTTTTGAAACAAGGCTTTGGCATCATTACCTTGCCATGTTTTTGTTGATGGACTATGCTCCAATATTCTACGTGCTGTCTTCTGAGCCAGTTACGTAGCTCCAATTTAATCATTGCCTTGGTGATTGTCAGGACAGGTTCCGGTCCGAAAAATGGAGCCTCTGCCCCCATCCTGGCTTATCTGTCGGCATGTTCGTTGCCACTGATCCCTGAGTGGCCAGGGACCCACAATAGGTTTACTCTATTGCGTTCCCCTAGCTCCACCAGAACCCTGTGACATTCTGCAACAATTTTAGACCTTGTTGTAGGAGCTGCCAGTGATCTCAGGGCTGCCTGGCTGTCTGAATAGATATAGATGCTACGATCTTTGTAGCACCTACGCAAATTCTCCTCCGCACATGCCCTGATGGCAGTGATATCGGCCTGGAATACTGAGGCCAGTTTCCCTAGAGAGATGACGCCCTTCAGTCTTGGCTGCACCCCGTATACCCCGGCCCCAACGCCTTGGTCTGATTTTGACCCGTCAGTGAACCAGACAATATCCCCCGTACGGTGTCGAACTATTTTCTCCCACTGCTCCCTATTTCCAATTGTTATAGGGGTTGTTGAAGCAGTATGGGGTTATAATATAGTCGGTTGGCATTTCCCCAACCTTTCCTATATTTACCTCACTCACTATTTTAGTGTGTGACATATGGATGACTTCACACTTATTATTAAGGGTCAGTTGCCAATTTTTGCACTCTGCAGATATCTAAATTAATTTTTTCTCTTATCTGTGGATCACTCTCATTTCGTCATCGTGCATTCTGGTCGTATAAAGTTCGTTGCTTGCAGCACTGGCTGTTTAGTGATTATGTAGACAACTCAGCTCCTCTGAATATATTTTCGGAAATATAATTCTTCTTTCCAGCCCTCTTCTTTTTTCCTGGAGGAAAGCCTTCCTTACTTCCAAAAGAGCGTCATTCTGAGTTCCACATAATGCTAAAGTGAAAAAAAGCACAGTCGTATCTTTGATTTTAAACATTCTCAGCAGTGGTTTGCTTTCCTCCTTAAACCTCGCCACATCATAGTCCCGTCTTCCTTCGTTCTCTTCACTATGTAAGAATAAGTTTCATAGTGGTAACGTAAGTTACTGCGAATCGTCGTCGAAACTTCCATATCGCAGCTTGTTGTGACCGAAACACACAACTCAGACGATGTGAACCTCACCAATGCTGGGACACTGCTAGGACTGTTTGTTCAGACAGCCGGCAGCTGTGGTAGAGGAGGTCTCTCGGGCTCCAGTGCCACCGACTGCGTGGGGTTTACGGGCGTCAGGTTTGCGGGCACGGTGCCGCAGATAGCTCAGCTGTTACGAACAACCGCTACGGTAACGTAGAACTTCATAACAAGGCCTCCCACACTTTCTCAGTCAGTCACCACGAGAGCATGTGCTGTCACCGTTTCTCATATTCGTCGCCGATAGCTTTAATTTCGTGCATTTTCGGGCGCTATGTATGGCTGTTGGAAGAAAAGCGTTTCTGAAAAAGAGAAATTTGTTAACATTGGATATTAATTTAATTGTTAGGAAGGCATTTGTATGGAGTACTACTTTGTACGGTAGTGAAACATGGACGATAAATAGGAAGAGGAGAGAAGCTTGTGAAATCACGAAACTAATGAGGAAGCACTGAACATAATAGGGAGGAAAAGTAATTTCTGGTATACCTTGACTAAAAGGGCTCGATTGGCAGGACATATTCTTGCGAGCCATGGATGAAGGGCAACTGGCGGATTGTGTTTTTCTCGACTTCAAAAAGGCGTTCGACGCGGTGCCACACTGCAGACTGCTAACGAAGATAACGAGCATATTGAATGGGTTCACAGATTTGTGACTGACTGGAGGACTTCCTAAGTAATAGAACGCAGTACGTTGTTCTCGACGGTGAGTGTTCATCAGGGACGAGTGTATAGTCAGGCGTGCTCCAGGGGAATGTTATAGGTCCGCTATTACTTTCTATCTATATAAATGAACTGATGGACAGAGTAAGTTGTAATTTGCGGATGTTTGCTGATGATGCTGTAATGTATGGGGGGGTTTTGTCTTTAGCTGACTGTAATAGCATACAGGATGACTCAGACAAAATTTCTAGTTGATGCAAATAATGACCGCTAGCTCTCAAAATAGCAAAATGTAAGGTGATGCGCATGAGTAGGAAAAACAATCCCAAAATGTTCGAATACAGCATTAGTAGTGAGCTTCTTGATGCTGTCGCGTCGTTCAAATATCTAGGCGTAACATTGCAGAGAGATATGAAATGGAACGAACATGTAAGGACAGTTGTGAGTAAAGCGGACAGCCGACTTCGGTTTATTGGGAGAATTTTGGGAAGATGTACTTCATCTGTAAAGGAGACCGCGTATAAAACGTAGTGATCACAAAGAAGATAAGAGAAATTAGGGCTCGTACTTAGGAATATAGGCATTCTTTTTTTCCTCGTTCTATTTGGGAGTGGAATAGGAAAGGAAATGCCTAGTAGTGGTACAGTGTACCCTCAGCCACGCACCTTACGGTGGGCTGCGGACTATGTATGTAGATGTCAAGGAGTTTTGAATTTAGCGTTGGAGGGAAGTGTGTGGGGTAAAAATCGCACAGGGAGACTAAGAGACGAATACAGTAACCACTTCCAGATAGATGTGGGTTGCCGTTCGTATGAAGAGATAAAAACGCTTGCGCACGATAGAGTTGGGTGTAGAGCTGCATCAAACCAGTCTCTGGACTGAAGACCACAACTACTCTGCATTGTGTATCATGTAAAACAACAACAGGAGGGAAGCAATATCTTGTTAAGGATGGTTGAAAGTTTCTAATTTAAAGTGAGGTGAAAGTTTCTAAATCAAGCAAGTGGGACTGAACCTAAAAAGTGAAAGTTTCTCGTTTGAAGATTGCTATTTAAAAGCTGTAATTAAATCTGCCTGAATGAATCTGGTGAGAGACTATCACAAACTGAACTTATAAAAATCTAGCACAGAGCTGGAACACCATTATTTCTTTGCTTCCCGTTTGCCAACAATTATTAAACTCTTATAGCTCTGTAAACTATCTATAAAATCACCAGTCTTTCTAAACATATAAGCGCAACGTACTAAGTTAATTAGGCCCTGTAATAATATTTTTTTACACACAAAAAATGAAACAATGGGAGCTGCAACTCTGCGTCGGTCCACCTGTAATTTTATACTTATAAAACAATATGTGCTTTTGTGAGCATTACTTTTGTACATTAGAGTTCAGTGCCAAGAACTGATTACTTTACTGGCACGTGAACATTTACATTTAAAGAAAATCTCAAACTCAACACGTACTATGCAACAAAAATAGAAAAATGCCACAATCAGGAAAATGAGGGACTAGTTTGAGCTGAAATAAGAAAATTAATAATCATTACATTATTTATTTTTGCTAAAGAAACATACCTTTGTTGTTGACTCGTTAATAATGGTGATTACAATGGGTTTGTACAATACTGTTCCATACAAATATTCTCGTCCTCTTAATACAAAATTCCTCTTCCAATATCAAATGAAATTTCATCACCCTCTGGCGGGATACATTCATAGGTACATAATCCAATCAGTCAAACGCGGCACGTGAATCGTAGCCGATCAACCGAACCGTACAACACGGTGATTACCATACGACTGAACTCTAGCCTAGCTTCCACTCGCTTGTCTCAACTAGTCTACCGTCCACTGTTCGCCTCAGCGGTCAAAGATGTTGTTGTAGGGCATATGCTATATCGCAGTTACAAGGATATTATGGTGTGCAATGGTTACAAACATCAACTGAGATTATCGAAGCATATAATAGAGGAATTAGGCGTAAGGCTAATAAATGCCAGATTCACAAAAATATCACAGAAAAATCCATAAATAATGACATAGCTGCCTACTTTCATGGTCATGGCTATAGTACACACAGAAAAAATGAAGTGTATATTAATTGAATGTGCTTTAGTTCCGAATATAGTATAAGCAGAGGCCAAGTTCCTAGCGAATTGACAATCGTTTCCAATAATGCCAACGAAAATTATTACAGTTGCTCTCCTCCTCTAGCCTGCTGAACCGGACCTTCGCGGTCGAAAACTTCACGACACAGTTCTGAAATGCAATACTCTTTAAGATGGAGGAGGAACAAATAAAATTAAATTTTTACGTACTGCACGCAAATGAAAGCTGTAATTAAAATGGAATGAAATACTGTTACGTGAAAGTAAACTGCAAAGACGAAATAGTTAATTGAAATTCTGAAAAACAGAAATTGAAATTAAATGTATGTGTAGAAGAACCCAAGATGAAGTCACTCCTAAAGCATTACATATCCTACGTGGTGTCACTGCATTTAAACAATTAAACGTAAGTACCAGCGCAAATACAATTAAGTACTTTGGCCAAAAAATTAATGCTACTACCAAAAAAGAAGCAGTACACCACAGTATGTTGTTGTTATGGTCTTCAGTCCGGAGACTGGTTTGATGCAGCTCTCCACCCTACTCTATCCTGAGCAAGCCTTTTCATCTCCTCATAAGAACGACAACCCACATCTATTTGAATCTGCTTACTATACGCGTCTCTTGGCCTCCCTCTGCGATTTTTACCCCACACACTTCCCTCCAATGCTAAATTTACGATTCCTCGATGTCTAAGAATGTGTCCTACCAAGCGATCCCTTCTTTTAGTCAGGGTATGCCAAAAACTCCTTTTCTCGCCAATTCTGTTCAGTACCTCTTCATTAGTTATGTGATCTACCCACCTAATCTTCAGCATTCTTCTGTAGCACCACATTTCAAAAGCCTCTATTCTCTTCCTGTCTGCACTGCTTATCGTCCATGTTTCACTCCCGTACAAGGCAACACTCCACACAAATGCCTTCAGAAAAGACTTCCTTACACTTAAATTAATATTCGATGTTAGCAAATTTCTCTTTTTCAAAAATGCTTTTCTTCCCATTGCCATTCTGCATTTTATATCCTCTGTAGTGCGACCATCGCATGTTATTTTACTACCTAAGTAACAAAACTCATCTACCACCTTCATTGTTTCGTTACCTAATCTAATTCCTTCACCATCGCCTGATTTTCTAAGACCGCATTCCATTATTTTTGTTTTGCTCTTGTTAATGTTCATTTTATACGCTCTCTTCAACACACTGTCCATTCCATTCAACTGCTCTTCCAGGTCGTTCGCTGTCTCTGACAGAATTACAATGTCATCAGCAAAACGCAATGTTTTTATTTCTTCCCCCTGAACTTTAATCCCTATTCCAAAATTTTCCTTGCTTTCCTTGATCGCCTGCTCAATGTACAAATTGAATAACATCGGAGAAAGGCTACAACCCTGTCTTACTCCCTTCCCAACTGATGCTTCCCTTTCATGCCCTTCGAGTCTAATAACTGCGGTCTGGCTTTTGTACAAGTTGTAGGAGATGGTAATATTTGTTGATGATCGCGGAAGAAACAAACTTCTGGAGTTCAAATTGCCGATTAATTGAACATTATCCACCGCTACCGGTAGCTCAAAAATACAAATCTTGGCAAAGATTAATGAATCGTCAAATCTACGCGTTATCACAAATTGCATCTCAACAAATTGTCTTCCTTCCGTACCAAGATGGAGGTCGGCCTTTAGCTGAAATAAAATGGATCATATTATATTAAAACAATTTGCTGATATATGAGAAGAAAACCAAGAGGTTAGGTAATTCATAAACGCGAATGAAATTTACTTGAATAAATAATTTAAGCTATCTAAACACTACGACGCTTGCGGAAGTATAGAGGAAGGTAGCGTAAGATTACAAGGAGTCTAAGATGACGAATCATTAATGCGATTGTCGAGACAGTAGTAAATGTTAGCGATTAGCACTATGTGTGTGCTACAAAAGGTACTAAAGGCAACCGTCATCATTTAGCACTGACACGATATCTATCATTTATGTTTACCCACATGCTGGTTGTAATATTTCAGTGCACCGAAATATCATCTGGAACACGTGTGGTACATATTTCCAAGCAAGTTTCAGTTTTTTTCGTGAACTATAAACCATGCTGTCTCTTTAATGTATATATTAAACTCCAAAGAGAAATTAATGAAGTGTTGTTCTTAGTTTTAAATTATGAATGGCCGTTTCGGGTAATTTGGCGAATTTACTGGGCGGACAAGACGACGACCTTTCTCAAAGAATTCGTAAATCATTCTAATGGGTTTTTCATACTAACTTTTAATATTGAGCGTGTGTAACAACCATAAATGAAGGACCAACAGGCATAAATGGTCAATGGAATCGACTATCATTGTTTAGGAGGTACAGAATGCTGCAGTGGTGTATGAAACTACGAAGAGGAAGCAGAGCAGAAAGTTACCCTCACTGCACATCACGAACAGAAGCCAAACTGAAGAAAAATGAGTATAAAAGAAAAAAGCAGAAAAATGAATGACGAACAGGAGACCAAAGGGACAAGAAAAAAGAAAAAAATGTGATGAGGCACACCTTAATTCCTGGATATCAGTCAGCTACAATCAAGACGACGACGACGGTCATGATTCTTTAGAGAAGAACCTTGTGAAATCAGAAATGACTGTGGTAAATTAGGGACTTTGTATGGTTGTTCATGTCGTAAATGTGCCCATGCTGCTTGTACCGAACTCACTGCGGCAGATACGAAGCGCACAACAAATGTATGCCACTTCATGCTTAAAATAAAATTTTTATGTTTATCCAACTGTGTTTTTCTTGTTTAAATTACCAACCGACATTCGTCGTCTTACCCGCAACCGAGGGTAAGATGATGAGTTTGACATCATTCGAAAAAAGTCAAAGTAATCGCCGTAAATGTTACATTTAGAAAAACTACAAAAATGTGTAATTGGAAATAAAGCTCTAATGGTCTAAAATAAGGGGGATAAAAAATCTCTGAGGCTTACTATCATCATCTTACCCTCCTTTCCCCTACATATCCAGAATGTACCCTACATAAAAAAAATGTTTGTTATGGGACTTAACTACGGGGTCATCAGTCCCTAAACTTACAAACTACTTATCAACTACCTTATACTAAGGACGACACAAATATCCATGCCCAAGGGGGGATTCGAACCCCCGACCGTAGTGGCCGTGCAGACCGTGATTGTGGCGCCTCAGTCCCCTCGGCCACCGCGGCCGGCCCCTACATAAAAATGTAACATAGAACAAGAGAGCAAAAACGTCCTATCGTGACAACGACCTAAACAAGAGAGAGCAATCTTTCTGTCCATGCTCTTGGTGCCAGTTCAGTCTATTGACGGTTAAGTCACATTCACTTTTTATCGCAGTTCTTTATTTCTCTCAGCCTTCCTGTTAATTAAAATAGGTCTTTGTTACTGGCGTTGTGAAATTAATGAAACTAATATTTTCTTTGAATTTTTTGGCTGTAGTTTATCATAATTCAATACAATATGTTATTACATTTTATCACTCGTCATTTACATTGCTGCTCGTTGCCTGTAACATATAGTTCAAATCAAATGAAATGTTTGAAAAGCTTATGGGATTTAACTGCGTGGTCGTCAGTCCCTAAACTTACAAACTACATATGAGCTAACTTATACTACAAACAACACTAACATCCATGCCCGAGGGAGGATTCGAACTTCCGACGCGGGAGGCCACGCGATCCATAACCTGGCACTTCAGACCGCTCGGCTACTCCCGCGCAGCTATTATAGGACCATCGTGCATCGTGTGTAAGGAGCAGATACTTACAAGCCATTAGTACGTCCCGGCTCAGCTAAGCCTTGCCACGAAACGAGACGATGCTGGGAGCAGATTTCACTCATTTCGAACTCGGGCGCAACATTCATCTACATCTACATATACATAGATACTCTGCAAATCACATTTAAGTGCATGGCAGACGGTTCATTAACCACTTTCATAACTTTTCTCTACCGTTCCATTCTCTAATAGCGCTCGGGAAGAAAGAACACCTAAATCGTTCCGTTTTCGATCTGATTTCTCTTATTTTATTGGGATGGTCATGTCTCCCTAAGTAGGTGGGTGCTAGCAAAATATTTTCACATTCAGAACTAAAAGTCGGTGATTGAAACATCGCAAACAGATCACGCCGCAATGAATAACGTCTTTCTTTTAATGATTTCCACCCCAATTCATGCAACATTTCCGTGACGCTTTCCCCCCCGTGACGTGATAAAACAAAACAAGCTGCCCTTCTCTGAACCTTCTCAATATCTTCCGTCAGTCCCACCTGGTGAGGGTCCCACAAGGGGCAACAGTGCTCCAGGAGAGGACGCACAAGTGTGATGTAGGCAGTCTCTTTGGTGGAGCTGATGCATCTTCTAAGCGTTCTGCCAATGAAACGTAACCTTTGGTTAGCCTTCCCCACAATATTTTATATGTGTTCTCTCCAGTCAAAGTTGTTCGTAATTGTAACTCCTAGGTATTTGGTAGAATTTACGACCTTAAGGTTTGACTGATTTATCGCGTAATTGAAGTTCAGCGGTTTCTTTTAGTGGTCATGTGTATTACTTCACACTTTTCTTTATTTAGTGTCAATTGCCAATTCATAGATTCGTTTTGGGTAAGGACAGGGAAGGAAATTGACCGTGCCCCCTCGAAGAATGCATCCCGGCATTTGCCTGGAGTGATTTAGGAAAATCACAGAAAACCTAAATCTAGATGGCCGAAGGTGGAGTTAAGCCACCGTTTCTTCCGACTGCGAATCTAGTCTGTTACCACAGAGCTACCTCACTCGGTAAATAAGGCAAGCAACCGCGCGCTCTGCAGCAATGCGCCTTAGAAAGCTTGGCCACTCCACCGCGCCAACAGAACAATTAAGCTACGCAATCTTTGCTTCTTTCTACAGGTTTAATGTGTAATGTCAACGACATCCCTTCGCTTTCGTCGATGTGTTTGATTCACATAAGAATTCTTTGCAAGGACAATCGAATACACCAGTTTTGTGATTTCCGTTCGTAGCGTTACTCATGCGATTTTGAATGTGTTTACGAATAACCATGCCTAGAAAACTGTGAAGTTTTTCATAATACACAAGAGCGGTCAAATGGCCCAGGATTGTGCGGTCTGTTCGTTAGGAGAAGCCGGCCGCGGTGGCCGAGGGGACTGAGGCGCTCCAGTCACGGTCTGCACGGCCACTACGGTCGGGGGGTCGAATCCCCCCTCGGGCATGGATATTCGTGCCGTCCTTAGTATAAGGTAGTAAATAAGTAGTTTGTAAGTTTAGGGACTGATGACCCCGTAGTTAAGTCCCATAAGCTTAACAAACATTTGATTTTCGTTAGGAGAACTGAGTTTATTGACAAAGCGATCCAACAGGGACTCCAATGATTCACTGTGGCTCACTTTGATACGAAATGGAGATAAGTAAAAGAAAAAAATCTGCATTTGTGTGGCCACGTGTCACGCTTTATCATATGAAGAGAAAATCTCAGAGAAAATTTTTCGTAAGTAAAAAATCAATATAGTACACATTTTCTAACCAACTGTTGTTCGATCTAAGGAAAGATAATATAGATATCTGTTACTGCAGACCACAGAAGATATTTTATATACAAAATGTTCAAATGTTTGTTAAGCTTATGGGACTTAACTGAGGGGTCATCAGTCCTTAAACTTACATACTACTTATAAACTAACTTATACTAAAGACAGCAGAAACATCCATGCCCAAGGAAGTATTCGAACCCCCGACGGGAAACGGAATCGCGCATCGGAGCATAGCGCCTCAATGCGCTCGGCCACTCTGTCGCGGCGTTTTATGTTCAATAAAAGGATCGCGCCTGACATTACATTTTATTGTAGTTGCAGAGACAGGTAAAAAATATGTATCCATTTACATAAACAGTGTAGAGCATAAATTTGTTGTTTTATTACCAACTATCTCCCACCCAATTTCTCAACGAATGTCGCAACATAATACCTTATGTTTATGTACAGCTTTCACTAATAAGTCTGCTTTTCTTGTCGGCGCTAGTCACTTGTTTCCTTATGATAACCTGTTTGTTTGTAAATCTATCGGACTCAACTGCTTGGTCACTAGTCCGTTGTTGTTGTTGTTTACAGGGGACTAGACTGTCACTAGTCCGTAGCTTACAAACTCCTGAAACTAAGGTAAAGTAACCTAAGGCAAACACAAACACCCATGCCCGAGGGAGGACTCGAACCCCCGAAGGCGAACGGCCGCGTGCACCGCAGCACGGCGCCCCAGTGCGTATGGCTCATTCGCCGCGGTCGATGATGACCTAATAAGAAGGAAACTAGTTTGAAGTGAATAAAAAAATCAGTAGAACAAACACAGTTTATTTGTTTTAACCCGAAAAATTACATTTTTGTTTGCAGATAAAACAATCCAGTGATGATGCCTTAAAATGGAAAAGGGCGAAGTGCGTCTGGATGAAATAGAGTTAGTAGGAAAACGCTGATTTTATTTCCAAAAAGGAAGCATTTTCGTCCTGAGCACATCTAAGGCGAAGTACCCTTCTAAATCTAGATTCGTTAACCTCTTTGTGCAATTAATATTTATAATAGGTACCTCAGTTTTCGTGTTTGCGTATTTGTAACGATACACTAAATTTTTTATTTTTTTGTTTATATTTGATCAGCGATGCTTATCCTCCGGTTCCCTCTGACTGGCAATGCAACTAATTTAATTTCGTTCGTCATTTTTTTTTACTTCCGAACAAGCGAGAAAACGGAACCGTGATAGTAGTTTTACTCTCTCTCTCTCTCTCTCTCTCTCTCTCTCTCTCTCTCTCTCTCTCTGCCGGCCGCGGTGGCCGAGGGAACTGAGGCGCTCCAGTCACGTAGTTAAGTCCCATAAACTATACAAACATTTGAACATTTGAACATTTTCTCTCTCTCTCTCTCTCTCTCTCTCTCTCTCTCTCTCTCTTGTCTGTATCCGATGTGTCAATAAGTCTTTCATACCTGTATTCACTCATGTAAGTAACAATAATTCAAGCTGTTGCTGAAAATATATTATTCAAATTTAAAAGCATTCCCTCTCCTTGGTTTTCATTTAAATCAAACTCCTCCACGTCAAATATTTAATTTCTTAATGTTTTCAGCTCCTCGACGTCCGTAATAGTTTAATGTTCAGACGCCATTACAATCGCTTCGCATTGTCTGGAAAATTTCAACCACAATCATCCTGTACAATACTTTCCTTGATTTTAGAACCTGCAGTCATTTCTTTTGTAATTTCACGAAGTCCGATCACTTTTTTAATTATTCTATCATTACCAGTAACTTCATGTTCCACCCACGGTCACACAACAATGAAAAGCGAAGTGAACAGTCTCAACATTGATCTACGAAAAGTATCTCGAACGTTCACGTATTAAATAAGTAAAAGTTATCATTTCCAGCTTCTACAATACGAAGCGCAGCATCCAGCTAGATGCTTTCCATAAGTCTTATAACGTGCTGTTGCTTGTATGGTGCCCGACTTTAATATGCAACCCGCTGTTTATTTGCTTTATGTTCATTTTGTGTTGTAATTTAAGTAAATTATTTCAAATTCAAAAATTCGGTACCATCAATTCCTTGTCCAAAATATAATCGTGGAATCTACTTTAACAATTATGGCATCATACGAAGTAAGGGCGACGTTATATATTGATATAAGTATTCCAGTTTTTTGTTGTTGTTTTTTTTTTCGATATCCCCTCGTATGCACTAAAAAATCCCAAGCCGATGCTTATAAATCGGTCGTAATGCAGCTGGTCTTTGATTCGCTACGGGAGCACGCCAACCTCCAAGCCCGGAAACGGTGACCGCATTACTCTGTTTATACGGGGCATTAACGGAGCCTAGAGGGCCTATGTATAGCGAGAGAGTGGCCATGCGTGACGTCGCTGCTGATTGGTGGAGAGACCAGGACGCCCTATTTTTACCAGATTTGGCGGGTTCTGTATATGTGCTAAAGAGTGCGTGTCTGTTCTTTGGAGTGTCTTAAAAGCTTCTGACAGCGATTTCACTGCACACTTACAAATAGGTTGTATTACGGTAGGCGCTGTACCAGTTTTGCACGTCTTCTGTCGGTTCAATTTACGTCGTTGACGATAACTTTAGAACTTCGCGGCAATTTTTAAGGTTAAATATTGTTTTTAGGCGATTTTTTTCTGAGTGTTATTAACAGTGTGTATTAAATAATCATTGAAGACAGTCAAGAACAATGCCTCATTGTTCCTCTGTTGGCTGTAAAAACCAAATCGAATGTTGCTATATGATGCTTGTGTTCGCAAGGAATGAGGGAAAACGGAAACAGTAGGCGGTGAAAGTTAACCGAGAAAGCGGGAACCTTAAAGACAACGAACGGAAACAAAAGAATTATTCTTGTCTGTGTGAAGTAAATATATTTTGCTGCTCCCGTCCAATGCAAGAAAGACATTGATGAAAATCTGTAATAAAAGTACTGGCTGTGCAATTACCCGCTGGTGTAGTGGTTGCGTACTGAATCAAGTAAGCGGTAACTTTTTAAACAGTATTGCGTAGCTTTTTGTTGGTTCATGGTATTGGCGTTTGACATGTCGTGCTGCAAGGAATGTTTTAACATGGCTACGTCATCTCCCCCATTGGCTCTTTATTATTGGCCATTCACAATCCTATAATTGTTTACGTGATATGAAAAAGATAAGAGGCGGGACTGTTGACTCGTTGTAGATATTCAGTTATTATTTTGAGTCTGTTTCTGCTGTTTCAGTAGAGATAGTACCGGTATTTTTCCGATGTACTGTTTGTTAAGCTTAAGGGACTTAACTGCGGGGTCATCAGTCCCTGAACTTACAAATTACTTATGAACTAAATATCAACAAGTAATACAATTCCTTGAGACAACATTGTCTCATTATACCAAGGTTATTAAACATAAGGAGAGTCATTGAATTAAAATATATGTTGGAGAGCCCTGGCAAGTAGATACACATTTCACATGGAACATGAGGAAGAATTAAAGTATGTGAAGTAGAGGGCGATGTGCTTCAACACAGTCCGTGTAGTTGCTTTGGCTACAATGCTGTATTAGCTGAATGGTCGCCGGGCGCCGTGGCTCAGCGCGCCCGGTCAGAGGGCTCAACGCCCTCTGTAATAAAAAAGCTGAGCCAAGAACTCATCGAACAAAAACGAACATACACGATCAGCGTCCGCAATGAATAGAACCACCCATAGAGGAAAAAAAAAAAAAAAAAAAAAAAAAAAAAATTGGTCTAAAGTACCTCCCTCGTAAGTAGAAGGTCCCAGGTTCGAATCCCGGCCAAAGCATAAATTTTAATTCAATGCCTCTCCTCATGTTTAATATTTATGAACTACCTTATACTAAAAACGACACAAACATCTATGTCCGAGGGGAGATTCGAACCCCCGACCTTAGCGGCCGTGCAGACTGTGGCTGGCGCGCCGCAGACCGCTCGGCCACTGCGGACGGCTCTAATTTTCCGATTTGTAATACTGTGTTCCTAAAAGTATGTACAGACTAACGTTTCTTGGTATTTGCCAGTCTAGGAAACTGTTATAAGATTGACATAATCACACTTAAAATGCATAATGTTGGGGTGGAAAGCTCAAAAATGTTCAAATGTTTGTAAATCTATCGGACTCAACTCCGTGGTCTACTTAACCTAGAGTAAACAACAAAAACATCCATGCCTGAGGGACATTCAACCCCCAAAGGCGAAAAGCCGCGCGCACCTCAACGCGTCGCTCCAATACGCACGGCTAATCCGCAGGCAGGCGGCAGGTGGAAAGCGATAATAATGTTCTTATTTCAGCGATGAAAATGCAGACAGAAATTTCTGAAATAGCATCATTTTCTTTGAGATACATAACATGAAATAAGTCTGTTTCTAATTAATTAACTGCCAACTTTCGAAGTTACCAGAACATTGTAAAATATGGTATTAACATTCGACAGTCATAGAAACTGTTCCACGAGACTTAATTGCTTACAAGTGTATGGCTTACAGATGTATGGCATTTCTTTAACCAAGTACTGATTAGTAAGACAGAAGATGTATTTTGGCCTCATTGGTTAAACTGATGCCTTATTTCAGTCGTTAAGAGCTGCACTTCTGCCTGGGTCGCTATGTAAGTGCCTGGACTGGTAAAAACATGGCGGCCACCGGCCGGTTGGCCACTCTCTCCCTACACAGGCGATCTAACGCTGCCCGGCTAGCCACGCCACCCCCTGGTAGCGCAACCTACATCCTTTTGAATCTGCTTGCTATATTCATCCATCTGTCTTCCTCTACGATTTTTACCCCACACGCTTCCTTCTACTGCTGACAGTTCCTTGATGTCTCAGAATGTGTCCAACCAATCTATCCCTTCTCTTAGTCAGGCCAGAAACTCCTTTTCGCCCCGATTCGGTTAAGCACCTCCTCATTAGTTACGTGATCTACCCATCTAATTTTCATCATTCATCTGTAGCACCACATTTCAAAAGCTTCTATCATCTTTTTATCTGAACTCCTTAACGTCTACGTTTCACTCCCATACAAATGCTTTCAGAAAGGATTTCCTAACATTTAAATTAATATTTGATGTTAACAAGTTTCGCTTCTTTAGAAACGCTTTTCTTCCTATAGCCATTCTGCATTTTATATCTTCTATACTTCGGGCATCAGAAGTTATGTTGCTACCCAAATAACAAAATTCATCTACTACTTTTATTGTCTCGTTACCTAATCTAATTCCTCCAGCATCGCCTGATTTTCTGACATTGCATTCCATTACCTTCGATTTACTCTTGTTAATGTTCATCTTATATCTTCCTTTCAAGACATTGTCCATCCCATTCAATTGCTGTTCCAGATCTTTTGCACTCTCTGACAAAATTACTATATCATCAGCAAACCACAATGTTTTTATTTCTTCCCCCTGCACTTTAATGCCCTCTCCATATTTATCCTTCCATTCCTTCACTGCCTGCTCAATGTACAGGTTGAACAACATTGAGGAAAGGTTACAACCCTGTTTTAGTCCCTTCCCAACCTCTGTGTCCCTTTCTTGTCCTTCGACTCAAATAACCGCTGTCTGATTTTTGTATAGGTTGAATATAACTTCCCTATATTTTACCCCTGATACCGTCAGAATTTGGAAGAGTGTATTCCAGTCGACATTGTCAAAACCTTTCTCCAAATCTACAAACGCCAAAAACGTAGGTTTGCCCTTCCTTAGCCTATCTTCTAATGTAAGTCGTAATGTATTGCCTCCCGTGTTCCTACATTTCTCCTAAATCCAAACTGATCTTCCCCGAGGTCGGATTCCACAAGTTTTTTAAATTTATTTAATTAATAAGAGTGCCCGAAAAGCACTTAGGACGCAAGCTGAAAGCAAACATATATATATATATATATATATATATATATATATATATATATATATATGTGGTGGATAGCGACCCCCACTCGCAGACGTGTATTTATTTTAAAAGGCAAGGCGCTATCAACTACGCTACGGAAGACAGCTAAGTATCACCTCACAAATCTCTCTTGTTATTGAAGACGAAATTTAATTGCTAATGCGGTATTTCTGGACAATAGATTATAATTAATCATACTGAGAACGATGTGTTTTTTATAATTCTACAGTGCGCTGTTGCTGCAAAATGACAACGCCTGCATTATAACAAGAAAATCGTGAAATACAAGCAGCAAGATAGCGTACGCCAGGGAATGTTCCCACCCGATCTCGAATGGTCTGCTTCGTAGCAGTTCGGTAACTTCCGGTAGTTTTCGGTGGCCAAGCCCGTCGCTGCTTCCTTCCCCTAACGTCAAGTGTCTGCCGCGGCCGCAGCGCCTTCCCGCCGCCTTCTATAAATAGCGTCGCGGCACGGCGTGCGCCCCGCACAGTATTTATAGAAGGCGGTATCCGGGCGGCTCGGCACCTGCCCGCCGCGACACGCGGATGCTGGCTGCGCGCAGGCCGGCAGGCATAGCGCTCACTCAGCACACCCCACAGGGCACAGGCGGCGCCGGCCTACTACTACTGCTTGTGCCAGCCGCACCCGTGCAAGAGGCCGTAGGGTTGCCAGATCTCCGGGCGCCGCCCGGAGTGCCCAGGTTTGGAATGAATTCTCCTGGTCCATCGATGTTTCTTTCGTCCATAAACATCGATGTTTTGAACAGCGATGTATCGCCGATGCATATACGACAGAAGTCCAAAACTGTCGACATCGTTCAACAATTGATTGGCAACTCCATTATAACTTTATTAGTTGTTCATAGAGATGGGAAAACTGAAACATCTGACGGTTTCGAAACAAATGAAACCGTACCATCTGTGGTTTCGAAACACTGTTTCGAAACCATGAAACCGTGAAGCAATGTAAGTTTTGTCATGAAATCTTCGTTCTAGGAGGGCAATATTTTTCACTATGTGGACAAGAGTACATACAAGAACCTGTCAACTATAGAGTATATAGTTACTTCTTGGTCTGTACGAAACATGTTGATAAAGATTTTCTCCCGTGTTGTTGATGCTGCCAACATAGTCACACGAGGCCGCCGATATGGTAGGTTAAAGTTTACCCCGTTAGGAACTCACAAACTGCAATACAGTACGCATATTACAGTGATGGATCATAAATGCTACTTTCTGTACATACTAAATAAATTATAGGGAAAAAGGGCACACTAAATAATCACAAATAATGCTATGAGAGTACAAAAATAATAAAATAAGAGACTAGTTTACCACTTGTACGTCTTGACCGTTACACCACCGCCGCAATTCCTTTAACATGAGTGTCGAAAAATTATAACGACAGTAGGTAACTTCGTTTTCGCTCATAAGAAACTAACTCTTTAACACGAGATTAAATATGCGATCTTCCCTTGTTAGTATAAAAAATGTCATTTCAGGCTTCATGTTGTATCTTATTTTAAAGAATGTAGTTTCACTCGTGTGTTTTTAATATGGTACATAAAACTAGAATTTAACTGGTTATTTCATTGCAAATAGTGAACGTTGTTTTATCAGACATTATGTCATTTCGGAATACAGCAGTCTCTTCCTTCCAAACGAATCTTGATATCAGTAATCATAAGCTGCAGACTCACGAGTGTCAACTACTATTTGACACTCTCTAAATGGTTTATATACCAGTAAGTTCTATGTGTATCTGTGTAGCTTCAGTAAAATGAAACACCACATTTTGATACCATTAGTCTGTTCCGCCTTTCTGCATTAGTGGTTTGAAATACCGGTGTCGTGAAACCGACATGAAATCGTGAAACCGACACGAAACCGTGAAACCGACAGGAAGAAACGGTTTCAGTGTATCGACAATCGACCGCGAATGTTATCCGAAACAGAACGGAATGAAACCGCATGGTTTCGAAACCGTAAAAGATGCCGGTTTTGAAACACTGAAACTGTTGTGTGTATCCAAACAACCTGGTTTAGAAACCACGAAACCGTAGCCAACTCTAGTTGCTCAGCCAGCGTCAGCTCAAGTGTGGTGCTCCTGCTGTCGTCGCTCGTCGCTGTTTTCATGCTTTTGAAATAGTAGGTAAGTGAAACATGAAACAATCTGATGATTAATCCGATGTTTGTCCAGCACGGGCTGCTGGCATTGCTGAAATTTCACTCTCCGACATCAGTGGAATCGAATCTTTGACAGTGTTACCCAGTCAAACTGATATCGTACTGTCAAAACGTCAGTTAAAACATCAAACAAAAGTCGACGAAAAATCCGAGACAAAAGCCAACAAGCCAAGTATAACATAGATTTTCGTTTCAGCAAAGTACATGATTTGATAAACGTCATTCATGAATATTCATTTTAAAAATACATTATTAAGTAATAACTGAAAGATGCATAATGTTTAATTTTCTCGTCGCAATAGGTAGCGAAACCTTATTCCTAACTTCTTTTTCATTCTAAACTGCCATTTCGCTGTGTATTCGTAGCCTAGTGAAAGAACATAAATAAGGCAGATACTCTCTGGCAACACAGCTTCATTTCAGTGTGTTTTTCCTAATATTTCTTAAACGTATGGAAACATCGGAAAAACATCGATGTATCGTTTTTCAGGAGAGATGTTTTTTAACATCGATATTTTTCCGCAGGAACATCGATGTCTTAACATCGATGTTTTTATCAACGATGTTGCATCCCTATTTACGGGCCAATGACTCATCTCTGGGCTTGAATGTAACCTTCATCTTAACATTTTTTTATACGACGTTTTTTAAGTACTATGCTCATGTAGCGACGATCTACATCGAACTTAACGTAACTTAAACTAAGGACGAACACAACATCCATGCCCTAGGGGGGGGGGGATTCGAACCTCTGGCGGGAGCAGCCTCGCGCACCACAGTGCGCTCGGCCATTCCCGGCCAGCTCCTCTCTAGTAATTATGAATAACTTTATATAAATCTCAATTTCTTATTACAACAAAACGCTACTTTTCTATTCTTCCTCTGAAAACTTTTCACTGTTGCGTAGGTAGTAATCGGCTAGCTCATTGTTTCTTATCAGTTTACCGGCAATTTTTGGAATATTCGGATCGTGTGTGAACAGACAAGCTTACATTAACTCAGATTAGTGAGTAATAACAGTGAAATGAAGAGACGATATCGAAGTTCGTTCCGTGAAGAATGGTTGCAGGAAGAAAATTATAAAGAGTGGCTACAAAAAGTCGATACTGATGAGTGTATGTGTAAGTGCAGAATATGCAATATCTCATTTACTGTACGACGGAGTGAAAGCTGTGAATAAACATTTACAATCTGAAAGACACAAAGCGAATATTACCACACAGAAGAAGAATCAGTCGCTTCTTAAGTTATTGCCGAAACAATTTTCTGCAGAAAACGACAAAGTCACTGCAATGGAATTAACTTTGACTTACCATGGTGTGAAACACCACCATTATTACAATTCTCAATATTGTGGTAATAAGCTATATCCTTATGTTTGTTCACGTATAATCCTGGTTGGCGGGAGGGGGAGTTGGTCGCAGTTAGGGGGGGGTGGGGGGTGAGTCATTGGCCAAGGGGGAGGGGGGCAGGTCTGGTCTCCGGGCCTGCCTCGAGTTCAATCTGGCAACCCTAGCAGGCCGGGATTCACGTCAAGCTATTTACACCTTTGACACTAACTGCCAGATTAAAACAGTGTGTCTGACCGGGATTCGAACCCGGGACCTTTGCCTCCCTGACTACCCTGGCGCGCCCACAGACATATATAAATAGACGGGTAATGCCGTATACAGTATCATTCATGTCAGGTCTGGTCTCCGGGCCTGCCTCGAGTTCAATCTGGCAACCCTAGCAGGCCGGGATTCTCGTCAAGCTATTTACACCTTTGACAGTAACTGCCAGATTAAAACAGTGTGTCTGGCCGGGATTCGAACCCGGGACCTTTGCCTCCCTGACTACCCTGGCGCGCCCACAGACATATATAACTAGACGGGTAATGCCGTATACAGTATCATTGGTGTCAGTGAAGTCTCGCCACCATATTTCTATAATACGAATGTATGAGCAGTCGTGTGTGTAATTACAGTAAGTCGTAAAAATGCGAATGAAGTAACGTAACTTCGCTGTTTTGACATATGGGAAATTTTTTTATTGTATATGGCTGTAATATTTTCATCTGGAGTAAGCTTTGACACATACAGTAATGAGTTACATTCATTTGTTGCTATTATAAATGATACCAGTTATGCCGCGGTGGAGTAGCCGAGCGGTCTAAAGCGTCTCGCTGCGGACCGCGCGGTTGCTCGCCGTGAAAGTTCGAGTCCTCCCTGAGGCATGGGTGTGTGTTTGTGTGTTGTCCTTATGTAGTTTACCTAGGTTTAAGTAGTTTGTAAGCTACGGACTGATGACCACGCAGTTTGGTCCGATCGATTTACTAACATTTGAATTTTGTTAACCGTTTAATTCAACTTCACATTTTCTTTCACTTGTATGATCGTTTTAAAAGTCTTGTTCATAGTGGATAACAGGTATCCTTATTCTTTTGAGAGTTCTTACTAAATCTACAGTCTGCTTTGACACGTACACTAATGAGTCGCATTCCATGTTTATATTAATCACTTACAGTTTCGATCAACTACGGCTTCAAAAAATGTTCAAATGTTTGTAAAGCTTATGGGACTTAACTATGGAGTCATCAGTCCCTAAACTTAAAAACTACATATGAACTAGCTAATACTAAGGACGGCACAAATATCCATGCCCGAGGGGGGATTCGAACCATCGACCGTAGTGGCCGTGCAGACCGTGACTGCCGCGCCGCAGACACCTTGGCCACCGCGGTCGGCTCCGGCTTCTCTTTTAATAGTATGACCGTTATAAATGTGCTGTTTGTCGTGGATAACATACAGCTTTATTCTTCTGAGTGTTTTTCAGATAACTGCAGCCTGCTTTAACTGTACGTAACGGTAAATTATTGCACACCCTCCCAGCGACCTCGCGTGATTATGTTGGCAACATCATAAAACGGTAGAAAGTGTTTGCCAAGATGTTAATATGCTTAGAAATCCATACAGAGTGAATCGATTTGTTTCCTACAGACGATGAAGTAAATAAATAATGCTTTTCCTGCTTTATGGGAGTCAGATTCTTGTATGTACCCTCGTTTACTAGGTACAAGTAATTACTACCGTAAAACGGAGACTTCATCACAAAACATTTGCTAATGCCAACTTCACATGATTGCCAACAACATCGCCCGAGGTCGCCAGGATGGCAAGAAAAATTTAACCGTATGTAACACGTTCTTTTCATAACGCGATTCGACAATGTAGGCATATGTGTTAAATTCAACAATTGCGGTAGTGTTAGCTCAAATCGTACTCGTGTTCAAACCAACTGGTAAAGCTTACAAGTTCATATGGTGACCGAAGATAATATTAGTACCACAGTCTATCACAGACAGTCGCGAAACTCTCTAGGAAAAAAATTGCAGCTGAAGCGATACTAGCGCTCCAAGCGGCCAGTAGGGAATAAAATTGGAATGGCGCGGTGCAGACTGACAAGTTGCCGTTTTTAATGCAGTTACTTTCTTATTTCCTGGTCACTGAACGTTGCTGTGAACTTTCTAATACAAATACGAAAACATCATTAAAGTAGTATCTCTGCTTCTGTTAATGGCAGCCTATAATTCAACAAACTGTCAGTGCAGCCTGTTGTGCTGATGTACATGAAAGGAACTGATTATGATTGTGTTGGCGTTCTCGGAGCGTATTGTCATGTTGCATGAGTTTTGTTTTACCGAATTTCGGACATTGTAATGTTTTCAAAAGTACACACGATTTTTACGTTGTAGGGGACTAGATTCTACATCGTCGTTTAAACCATCTTTTCACGTCGATCTTGCTTCTGTGTCTTACGTGTACCTATCACAAATTTTTACCTACTTGGCTGGTATCAAACTGAATATCTTCAAGAATGTGACGTGCTAACATTAACAGCTTGTATATGAACATATTACTTATTTGTAGGTACGTATTCACTTTATCAAACTAGTAGGTAACCAACAAAATGTGTTAGTATACATGGTTATCATTTTTGTGAAGCTGATGTACGAACCTCAGCAGTCATTCATACATTACTTTTATTCAGTAGTAATATTATGAAGTAGTGGTCAAGTATTTGCGATTCTGATTAACGGCAGAAGTTTGGATGTGAATGAATTGTTAAATATTTACTTCTATGCCTAAAAGTATAACTAACCACAGTAAACGAACACCTGTCATTCATAACATTATTCTGTTACTTCTGAGCATCCTTTGCAAATGAGAGATTTCCGAATTATATTTTTGACAGTTTCTACATTTTAAACCGCCACAAAAGCTCGTAAGTACGAAGTTATTTTGAAAATGCTGCTTCAGTCCAAATGCAAATTCTTTACTCAATCGCTTCGTGGTGTGTTTTCACGACCCGGCCGCTTGGCAGCGCTGCAGTCGCGAAGTTGCAGGAAATCACTGGGAGTCTCGCAACTCTTATATTCGACTCTGATAGTACCGCCCGGGAACTTTTTGTCGTGAGGTGAGGCAAGATGGCGTCAGGCTTCAGTCACAGAGGCAAGGTTGCCACGCGGCACGTCCTCACAGCTTTCTTCCGCCAGTACCTCGCCCCCTACGTTACAATCTTAATACTTGCTCCCCTTCAAACCTTTCAGGACCAGCGCTCCTGAAAGGAAGAATATTGAATTCGAAATTTTGAAACATCTCGACCGTTTTAGGTCATTGAAATAAATTCAGTGGCAAAGTTGTTAATTTGAGCTGGAGTCGGATTTCCCACTTTGGGCCAGCAGTCTCTTAACCAATTAGGCTATGCAGGCACGCTTCCCTTCCAGCCCAAATTCTCAACTTGTAGCACATTAAGTCGGTAGTGACCCCTAACCATTAGGGTGCGTTTATGCTGCCACCTCGCTGCTCGCTGCTCGCCGACATGGCACGGCGATGAGAAATCAAACCCACAGAGCTGGTCGCGGTGGCCGAGGAGACTGCGGCGCGCCAGTCACGGTCTGCACGGCCACTATGGTCGGGAGTTGGATCCCCCCTCGGGCATGGATAATTGTGCCGTCAATAGTAGCTAGTTCATAAGTAGTTTGTAAGTTTAGGGACTGATGGCCCCATAGTTAAGTTCCATTAGCTATACAAACATACAAACAAACGCACAGAGTGTTACCGGCTCATTTAGCGTGCATTGTCGCAGCTCGCCCAGCTCGCGGCTCGCTACGATCCTCGCCAGGCGATGATATCAAACGGGTTTTTTTGTGTCGCGTTACGACCATCGCCGCCCGGCCTGAAACTTGCACTGTGATTGGTTGTTTCAAGGTCACTCTAGCAGAGCGGCGTTTGACTGTTGCGAGCATGGTACTCTCGTGCCCATTGTAGTGGGACGAAATATTATCCCCTGTTACTACCTTTACGTCAGCTCAGTTTCGCAGGTAAAATAACATGTTTATATATGTTGTTGTTAATAATGTTTAGTCTTAATAGGTTGTATTTCATTCTCAAAAGAAATATGTGTTGTTTTTATGTTTCATGTGCGGTGACAACGGAGCCACCTACGAAAATAGCATCTTCTCTGCTGAAGCCAAAGATGATGTACCTGGCCACCAATCGTCGCCGGTCGACAGCCACACGCTCAGAGAATATCCTGTTGGAGTATTCGGTTGCCAACCGTCAAAATCATATAAACAAGAAAAATTGAAAAATGTATTGTAATAAAAAGTCTGTTCATTTTTTATGTTAAAAACAGTTTCAGTCTTCATGTTGAATCCCTACAAGGAAGTTCTGATTGTATGTCGTGTATTACATGGACTTATAACTTAGGAAATAAAACAAACTTTTACTTCCAATACCAGTGTGTGAAAAATAATTATTGCACTGAATAAGAAGAGAAGAAATTTACATAATGAACTGAATTTATATTTTTGGAACTTAGAATTTCTCCGATTTTATACCAGTGTAGGGACTCAGCAATAATTTTATTAACTGGAAAACAGTGAGATGAACTTTTATGAATCGATATATTTTACGACTGATTCAGTGAGCAACATCTGTGATAGTAAAAGATTATCTTTAGGAAATCTTCAACATATATATATATATATATATATATATATATATATATATATATATATATATATATTCAACGTAGGTGTGTACCAGATTTTGAACTTTTACAGTATATTTTGGAGCAGTTTTATTTTTCTGTTATCTTACACAAGAACCTAGCAGCGATTATTTAAAAGACTTTTTCTTATGAATGAAGATTTTTATTAATTCGAGTGTAGTGGAATGGCCAGGGTCGAAGTCAGACTAAATCAAACTGAAGAAATTTACTCCTGAATACACAATTCCAGTATAATCTGAAGGAAGAACGGCTGTTCCACCACACCATCACGCACGATGTTGTTTGTTAGAGGTAGTTTCAGTAGAGGCAATAATGGGTGAAGATCTGAAGCAGATGATTGGTATGTCTGAAAAAGCGATCTGTATAGTTTTTGAGCTGTTGGTAGTACTTGCGAAAGTACCGTAAGTGAGGACGTTCAGCATTCAAAGGATGTACTCGATACCTGCTCTCCCTTCTCCTTTCCAATAACAACATTTTTGCTGCAAACAAATCACTATCAGTGTCGTCAGACAATGTGGAGAACATGTTTGACGCTTCACGTCAGTACAGTTGTTCACCCAGCTGTAATGTAACAGCAGCAGGAGAATACACACGGCGAGCAGCGAGGTGGCTGCAGCGTGAATGCAGCGAGCTGCAGGTGCCAGCAGCGAGCAGCCAGCTGCGAGGTGCCAGCATAAACGCACCCTTAGTTCAGGCTGCTCCAGCTCGCATGCTCGCCCAGGAGCTAGGCATCGCTCGCGAGCCACCTTTTCTCAACCGAGAGTTGTTGTAGCATGGGAGCACAAGGATGCGACGAGCGTATGGGCAAGTGAAGTAGCTGGGCTGTGACGTCACTAGATACCGTCAGCTACATTCCAATTACCGAGACGGGCACTGTTGTTCCTGAAATAGCTGCAATTGACCCTGTCAAATCAAATGTTTGTATAGCTTATGGGACTTAACTACGGGTTTATCAGTCCCTAAACTTACAAACTACTTATGAACTAATACTAAGGACGGTACAAATATCCATTCCCGAGGGAGGATTCGAACCCCTGACCGTAGTGGCCGTGCCGACCGTGACTGGAGCGCCTCAGTCCCCTCGGGCACTGCGGCCGGCTTGAGCCTGTCAGTTTTCTGCATGGACATGCAAGACACACGACACCAGGACAATCCTCAGCAATATTATTACGTCTTTCGTCTTATTATGTTTTGCGAGTTTGGAAAGTAGGAGGCGAGGTACTGGCAGAATTGAGGTTTGTATGGGGGAGCCGTGAGTCGTGTCGGGGTAGCTCAGTGGTAGAGCGCTTGCCCGCGAAAGGCAAAGGTCCCACGTTCGAGTCCCTGTCTCGGCACACAGTTTTAATCTGCCAGGAAGTTTCACGTCTTTCGTTATTATAATTAATGGAAAAGCACTGTGGTCCTGAATATCAATGACGATTTCATTACTGGAATTTAATAAGGGATGTTTATGGTGGCATTATTTTACATATTTGTAAGCGTACTGTAGTCAGGGCTTGCAGTATCGAACGCTAGCATCGATAGTCGCGCGGTCCGCCAGTCACTTGTTTTTGGAATGTTCCAGCATTGGTGCTATTACGAGCCCGCGCGCTCAGTTGGAGTTGGGTCTAGGCAGTGACACGATACATGTCCGAGGAAATGAGCAAAGTCGTCGTGAAAGAATCTTATCAATTGTGCTGTTTAGTAAAGTGGATCATTTCCGTACCCTATCGTGTGGAAGTACAAGTGAAATACATTATTTCGTTAAGTGTGTCGTTCCCGTATTGTTGCTGTGATGTTTCAACCTCGCCACGACGGCACCGGTCGTCGTCAGAATATGTGAAGTTGAGCTTATGTTAATTAATTAGTGCCACGGCTGGAACCTTCGTATCGCCGACCGCACATCAAGATTTTCGGACAGCCGCGCCGCAAAACAGTAGACAAGTATGGAATCGCATTATCTTTGTGGGAAGTGTTGACCGGCTGAACTCGATTATTAACAAACTGTGATTTTAATTACCTTAACGAGCACAGACTATCGTAGCGCCATCCGCACATCAAGAAAGATCGGGCAACCACGCCGCGAAATAATGAACTGCTAATCTGTGTGAAAGTGCAAACTGGACCACATGAGATTATTCTCATCGTTACGCATTCATGGACGTGTCTGTTTAATTTAAAGTCCATCGTCTTTCTTTATGCAAAGTGATTTATTGCTGTCTAATGATTACACATTTCAGTGTAGCCGTTATTAAATTGTTGAGCGGTGCAACTACGTGTTTGTGTGAATTATCTAATATATGCTGTGACTTTAATCGTGATTAGTGATATATGAGAGGAGTGATTAATCATCTCACGGTAAAGTTCTGCTGGCGGAATTAGGTGCACGGTCATTATAACAAACATTTACGCGTTATCCACTCCGCCGGTAGTATAGTTAGCATTAGCAAATATATTCAGTGCAATATTATAAGATTAGGGAGACCAAGAGACGCGTATAATAAGCAGATTCAAGTGGATGTGGGTTGTCGTTCTTATGAGGAGATGAAAAGGCTTGCTCAGGATAGAGTAGGGTGGAGAGCTGCATCAAACCAGTCTCTGGACTGAAGACCACAACAACAACATTATAAGATTATTTTACCGGGGCGGTTACATATTGAAATGCCTGTTTCAAGGAACCAACGTAAGGATTATCCCTTAATTAGTGTGTAAAGAAATTTTCCTGTAAATTTCTAATGAAGAAATCATTGATTTTAAAAGTTGTTGCTCGAAAAAGTGATCGCGTTAAAGTATTTATGTGCGGAGATTAAACCGAGAAATTAGATTGAAGAGATTACGGGCTGTAAACTCTTGCTATTTCTCACTAAATATATTACTCTCATCACGGTTATTGGCTAGAGATTTAAAGATCAGAATATACAAAACCATTATTCTTCCAGTTGTGCTGTAGGGTGTGACACTTGGTCTCTCACTTTGCAAAATGAAAAACCGTTTCGAGCATTTGAAAATAAAATTTTGGAGCAAAAAGGGATGACATTAGCGGGAGTGGCGAAAACTGCATAAAGAAGAGGTTCACGAAATTTATTCAAGCCCTAACATAATTAGTGTTATTAAATCACGTAGGCTGCGATGGAGGGTCATGAAACTGGGATGGATGAAGGCAGTGCAGCGCGCAGAGTACTGGTAGGGCACTTAGAGGGAAGACGTTCTGTGGGAGGGCAATAAGGCCGTTTTCAGGAGATTAGATATCGAAGGCGAGTGGAAGGAAATAGCGAAAGACAGGGACAGATAGCGGGAACATGTTGCTGCGGTAATGGACTTTCAAGTCCGGTATGACCAGTGAGTAAGTAAGTTGCTAGAATATCAAGAGAAGCCAGATTATGTGTGTTATGGTCTTCAGTCCGGAGACTGGTTTGATGCAGCTCTCCACCCTACTCTATCCTGAGCAAGCCTTTTCATCTCCTCATAAGAACGGCTACCCACATCTATTTGAATCTGCTTACTATACGCGTCTCTTGGTCTCCCTCTGCGATTTTTACCCCACACACTACCCTCCAATGCTAAATTTACGATTCCTCGATATCTAAGAATGTGTCCTACCAAGCGATCCCTTCTTTTATTCAAGGTATACCAAAAATTCCTTTTCTCACCAATTCTGTTAAGTACCTCTTCATTAGTTATGTGATCTACCCACCTAATCTTCAGCATTCTTCTGTAGCACCACATTTCAAAAGCCTCTGTTCTCTTCCTGTCCGCACTGCTTATCGTCCATGTTTCACTCCCGTACAAGGCAACACTCCACACAAATGCCTTCAGAAAAGACTTCCTTACACTTAAATTAATAATCGATGTTAGCAAATTTCTCTTTTTCAAAAATGCTTTTCTTCCCATTGCCATTCTGCATTTTATATCCTCTGTACTGCGACCATCGCATGTTATTTTACTACCCAAGTAACAAAACTCATCTACCACCTTCATTGTTTAGTTACCTAATCTAATTCCTTCAGCATCGCCTGATTTTCTAAGACCGCATTCCATTATTTTTGTTTTGCTCTAGTTAATGTTCATTTTATACGCTCTCTTCAACACACTGTCCATTCCATTCAACTGCTCTTCCAGGCCCTTTGCTGTCTCTGACAGAATTACGATGTCATCAGCAAAACGCAATGTTTTTATTTCTTCCCCCTGAACTTTAATCCCTATTCCAAATTTTTCCTTGCTCTCCTTCACCGTCTGCTCGATGTACAAAATGAATAACATCGGAGAAAGGCTACAACCCTGTCTTACGCCCTTCCCAACTGATGCTTCCCTTTCATGCTCTTCGAGTCTAATAACTGCGGTCTGGGTTTTGTACAAGTTGTAAATAACTCTCCTTTCCCTGTATTTTACCCCTGCTGACGTCTCAATTTGAAAGAGTGTATTCCAGTCAACATTGTCAAATGCTTTCTCCAAATCTACAAAAGCTAAAAATGTAGGTCTGCCTTTCCTTAATCTATCTTCTATGATAAGACGTAAAGTGAGTATTGCCTCCCGGGTTCCTACGTTCCTCCTGAATCCAAACTGATCTTCCCCGAGGTCAGCTTCTACCAGCTTTTCCATTCTCCTGTAGATAATTCGTGTTAAAATTATGCAACTATGACTTATCAAACTGATGGTTCTGTAATTTTAACACCTGTCTGCGCCTGATTTCTTTGGAATGGGGATTATAACATTTTTCTTAAAGTCTGAGGGTATTTCGCCTGTCTCATACATCCTGCACACCAGTTCAAATAGTTTTGTCCTGGCTGGCTCTCCCAGATACTTTAGTAGCTCTGAGGGTATGTCATCTACTCCTGGGTCCTTATTCCGACCTAGGTCTTTCAGGGCCAGATTATAACTGATTTATCACGCCGAACCGTATCCCAGTTATCACTATTTTAATCGTAAGTACGGTACTACGAATTTTACAGTGAATTTCATAACTAAGATTTCGGTCTTCGAGAAAATAAGGTTTTTTTTTTTCATTTAAGTTCAAAGAAATGTTACATTTGCGTTTAGGCATAATAGCTTACTCCTGACAAATTAACACGCCACTTAAATTGCCAATAAATATACCAAAAGTCACCAGTCTTAAAAGTTACAGAAGACGCTAAACAGGGTCAACAATATGTGGCGTAACGGCCGATCCAATATTTATCACAAGTAATGGCACAAAAAACTAAAGTTTCCAATGTAGAAAGACAGTGCAAGAAAATACGGACCCAATTTACTTCCTCATAGAAATTGTAGGGATGTGAGACACACATGTAAAAATGGAGTCTGCACTTTCTTTCTGTAACCACGCTGTAGATTGGATTTTTTTCGCGCAAAAATAGCTTTGCCTCACATTAGACATTATGAACCTCTGTCTCATTTAGCGAAGCGATAAGGTTCTTAGAAAGATGCAGGCAGTGGACTTTCGCGATCAGACGTTTTTGCCGTTGTCACAACTACCCACTGACGAGAACTAAACGAGCGCGTTTGTTGACTTCTGGCCGCCGAGTACTGGCGGACGTGACGTCAGCTTCCCCCACCACCGCAACTCCAGGGCTAGGGTGGTGAGCGCTCATGTGCGCTCCTGCTCGCGGAGCAGCCTGTTGTAAGAGCCTGCATTAGTTGCTCTTGCTCGCAGCCTATAATAGATTCCTGCAATGGATCGGCCATATTTGTACATTCGCACAGAAATTGTAATTATACCTATTAGTGGCATATATACATATATTGATATGGTGTCTGTTTTTGGAAAAATAATGAATAATCTACTCACCGTTTACTCACCCCTCCCACCGATAACTGTAACTGTGTATAAGTCAACGTGGGTTCCAAAAGTAACGATATGAGAAACCGATAAACCGAGCTTCCTCTCTAAGTCAAATGTTCAAATGTTTGTTAAGCTTAAGGGACTTAACTACGAGGTCATCAGTCCCTAAACTTACAAACTATTTATGAACTATCTTATACTAAAGACGGCACAAACATCCATGCCCGAGGGGGGATTCGAACTCCCGACGGGGAACTGATTCGCGCATCGTAGTTTAGCGCCTCAATGCGCTCGGCCGCTCCGCCGCGGCCCTCTCATAGTCTACGAGACAAGAAGGCAGTGAATACAGGCTCCCATGGAGATGCCGTGTTCCTTGACTTTCTGAAGGCTTTCAATACTTTTCCTATTGTCGCTTAATGAGCATAACGATCTTACTGCCTATCAGACTAATTGTGTGACTGGATTCAAGAGTTGAACAGAGTTTACGTTAAACAGTGCGCAGCAAGTCACTCTAATCGGAGAAAGCCGACATGAAAGTGGTTTCTGCGGTATTATAGCACCTTTACTTATATATGTAAATGACAACGTAGTTAACGCAAGAACTTAATTGTGCCTTTTCAAGTTGCAAAATCGCAACGCAGGGAAATTGTGATGAAATGCAGGAGGAAAAGCAGTGTATCAATGATCCTCGGTGCGGTGAGTAGCAATTGACTAGCAATATAAACGTACTGCGACTGCATAGATAAAAGATTATTACATGATTCTTCGATTGAAGAAACTTCACCGGAAGAATTCCGTAAAATAATCTGGGAATAGGCATAAGGAGAGATGTGAAGTGGAGCGACCACATAAAATTAATCGTGGTTTATTTTTCCCTTACCATAGGGTAAGGTGATACAATTTCGATCATTTCGGACAAATGTTATTGTACCTGGAAATATATTGAGAAAAGATGTAATTTTAATTATAGCACATGTTCTTGGATGTTTAACCAATATGTAACACAAATATTAGAAAATTACAAATGTCGGTATAGACACAAAAAAGTTACAGAATTGAAAAAAATCGATCGAAAATGTACCACACTAGGTACGATTGTGATCACTTCCTAGTAGAATTTTGACTAATGGCATCTGCCACATAAAAAGCACTTTTTCCGTCAGGCACCAACGCATACTTCGTTGTACCAAACATTGCATTTTGCGTAGAGAATCTAGTCACCCTTAAATAGAAAATTTATAAGAGCTCGTTAGACTAAGTAGCTTCAGTTACCTCCTAACGTGAAAACATTTATCTCTCCTTAGCACAAAGTGGTATATTCTTGGAAAAGACAGGAGGAGCTGTAGGAACCTTAAAAGCTGTACGTGTGTTGTGTGGATGTTGAACCTATCGTTAGATCAGACAACAAATTGTTCCTTGACACAGCAATTTGGTTTAATTATGGCCCTGATACTGATGTATATGCTATTAAGTGAGAAACAGTGCATGAAACTGATTATGTGCGCAACGGATATTTTTAACAAAACAACTGTGACATGTGGCTACATGAAACACACACTGACTATACTCAAAAATTTTGACTGCGAGAAAGATATTAAAAAAAAACACAAATCACTTTCTTAATGCTTGACTGTGAGAATTTTATGCAGATCAGTTTCTAATTATTGAAATTTAGTATCAATTTAGTATCATAGTCAATTAACTATCATTTACTATGGCACCAATAATGAAATCCGTTCAACAATATTATTCACATCAATACTGCACTTTAAATCCACTAATAATTAATTATCAAATGAAGGAAGTAGGTTAATTTTCTAACTACGTAAATGAAAGATGAAAGAGAGTTTAAGTTACTTATTATTAATAATCAGCATTACATTACCTACATAATACAACTTCTGACTTGCTGGCAAAGCAGCCTCTGCTCTACATCGGAGCCATACACACAACCCAACCGCTCTCTAAGCGAGCTGAACCACTAGTGCTACTCTCTCTCAGTGCGAGCTACAATGCTATGCAATACATGATCTTTGCCAAAGATGAAACTTCATAAAGGACACATATCGATACATACAGTAGAAGCGATATTATACATTTTCTTGCAAGCAAGTTACTCGATACAAAACAGGAGGCACAATATTGGACATTTTCTTACAAAATAATTCTTTATGGACACGTTTCATCACCCCCCTCCTACCTATTAAAATTTTGTAGGGTGGGTGATGCCAATGGCATTGCCTAGCCAGCAAAATTACTGAATTTCAAGTCCAAAAATCCATTAATGACATCCAAAATATAACATGAAAAATATGAAAACCTGATAAACATTTTTATACAAGATATTCAAGATCAAAACAACAGATGAAGTTCATAGAAAATTTAAAAAATGTTATTCATAAATACATGCCATTTTACAGGACAGTACCATCAAAAGTCATGCTTGGAGTGGTACAGGATGTGACAGGCATAAGCAAATGTCAAAATGTACAGCACATCAGCAATAAATGGAATACATGACAAATGTACATAATGATAAACATAAGTATATATAGAATTTCAGAGAACATAGTTTGACAAATGATATAGTGGAGAAAATGAGATAGCTAGAAGTAATAGACAAGTGAAAAAAAAAATACAATAATAAACATGAACATATACAAAGTTTTACAAAAGGTAGTTTAACTAATGTCATCATTCTTTAAAGAAAATGAGGTAATTACAAGTAATACACACAGTAGTGTAAGTTCCATGCGTCTAAATTTTGTACAAGAGATCAGTATTTTTTGGGAACATAAAATGAACATTTGTATCTTGTGCACAATGTAGTCTATGTAAATTTTTAGTGCACTTAGTATAAGATAAAGTGTCAATTTTGTATTCTGTGATGCATTTAAGATGCCATACTTTCATGGATGCTAGAACATACATGTAAAATTTTTGACTACATAGGTTTCTGATCATGTACAAAATAATGTCACTGCTTCGGCACAATAGGATTTCAATATTACGTTTGTCAATTGAATAGTTACAATGACAGTTCAGACTAAAGTGTATTGACTCATTATAGTTCTGAAAGCATATTTATCTATCAAGAGCACAATTTTATTTTGGTCACTCAATGTAAAAGAACCATGAAATATACCTAAACACTTGTAATGAACCTGTGGACAACGTTTGCAATGGGAGGCACTGAATAGTATAAGCACACGAATAGCACATTAGCTCCTAACATTCATTTTAGGTCTTCACACGAATAGCCAATTATTCCCTAACATTCATCTTAGGTCTGCACACGATTAGCCAATTATCCCCTAACATTCATCTTAGGTCTGCACACGAACACAAAACACTGTAAGATTACACCACACTGTAGGAGAGCTGGCTGGTTGCATTGAAGTTGAAGTCATGGGGAAAAGGTTCTGATGTATTCCTCCATGCAATTCGACAACCAGGTGTGCTCCAACCAACGGGGCTACTAGCAGACTGCATCAGCATAGCCAAAATTAGAGCAAAATTATGGTGGTTGGCCAAGGCTGCAATGGACAGTACTATGTGGCCAAACATCATCCAAAAAACATCTTCATTAAAAGGCCCAAAATCAGTGGTGTATAATAACACGTCCATTGTCTGTGTGCATTATGGAATCTCGTGTGCGAAATCGCCAGTTCCCATGCGTGTCCAAAGTACATGAAATAAAGCATTTTACACACAAATTAGTAACATAGTCATGATATTTCAGTTTACACTGAAAGAAAAGTCGTTAATTATTAAACCATATTTTTACATTACAAGTAGTGTCTTGAAGACGGATACATTTGAATAGTAATGAGTAATTTAATTCTTATACTAGAGTATCTACAAAATTAGTGTCATTTCATATAGGCATAAGGCTTTACATACTATGTACATATTACTTTACAAACACATAATCGTATGAAATACATTCAGGGTGCTTGTCATCAATTTGGCATAAGGTCATGTAAAGTAAATATTTTGTCATAATTAGAGCAATTAACGTGAAGCCACTTCAAATAACTTGACATTCCAATTACCACTAGTCAATTAAATTGACATACATCACTATGGTGGGGATTGCATTACCACCAAATTATAACAATTAAATTACATATGTTGCCATGGCCAGGCTTTTGTCTGAACTGAGTTACATATTTCATTGCCTTGAGGTATAACACATCAGGGTAGTTTCGTGAGAATATCAAAACAGGTTCAAGTCATCAGGTCATGTCTGTGTCTGTCTGAGTCAGCAGTAGGGTCAGACAAAACAATTAAGGCAAATTTTGGCACAGTAATAGATGTACATCACAGTAAATCATCCGATAACATAAACACAGACGTAACTATTTGTTAGGCATAGCTGCAGATTTTCATCAACAAGTTCATCAATAAAATTTTGAAGATAGCAATAAGCAAAAGCAAAGTATCTCTGTGCATTAACTAGACTTAACTAGGCGTAGTTTATGGCAAAACTGCAAGTTCGCAAGAGAGATGGCTGTGTGCAACGTATAAGCATAACCATACATTTTCATGAGCTTCATTATAAAATTCATTAGCATAGTGGTAGGGCTTAGGTATATAATTAGTGAGCATAGCGGTAAGCTTTGATTACAAGAGCAATAAGCATAGCTGCAAGCATAATTAGAGATATTCATTACACATAATTACAAATAATTACAGAGCATCAGAAGGATATGATTCTCACCAATCACACATGCCATTGAAGGCACAATGCATCAACATACAAAATGGTGCACATAAGCACAAAGAGAAAACACAAAAGCGCAGTGCGAGTAGGTACATAAGAAAAGAACAGAGCATAGCATCATTAGCAACAGAGCGATTCTCCTCATAATTGCTTCATAATCATTGTATACTCTCGTCCACATAATTACATTTATCAAACATCTTTGACTGTTACCAATACCTTCCTTACCATCATTTATCCATAAACAATAGTGCATTTTAAAGACCACCATGACATATTGTGTATTGTCTTACTCATCATCCTCCAGAATGTCCTTTTTCTTTTTTTTTACTGCTTAATTGGCTTACAAAATGCTTATGTCAACTCAAAATATTCTTCACTCGCTCCGAAGTTCGTAAGTTACGCAATTAGTAATACAGAAGAGAAATCTGATATTTTCTGAAACATAATAACTTAATTAGATTACTCAATCAAAAATTTCCATTAATTTTATTTGTCTCGCACAGCCACAGAGTTCGTTATATGCAAATTGCAAGATAATTATAGTTTCGTACGACAATATCCCAGAAAAAAAAAAACTTATCTCTTTTCATTCTCCACTCCGAGGAGTGGAGCGGGCTGTTTGAGATCCGGCCCATAAAGAGTCGCGGTTCTATTCAGCCAATATCAGACAAGCTGATAGTGGGGCAAAGGGGGATCCCAATTGGGAGGGGTTTACCAGCTCCGGCATACGCCTTACAACCAAGGAAAACCTCCCGAAAACCTTGGTCGGAGCCGGGGGATTGGGACCAATTTAATTTATCTCCGGGACTTGCCCCGGACAAAAATAGATTATCGAGAGAACACGAATGCACTCACGACAATCAAGGATCGGACGCCCGAGTTACTCTCGTAATCTCGTAGAGATCAGCTCGACCAACAGGAGACAAGCATCTCCCTACAGGAACCGCACCCGTGGGCACAGTATCCTGTGCGTCCGCGAATATATCCCAGCGTAGCACAGAGCATAAGTATTCAGAGTTAGAGAAAAGTAACAGTGAGAAAAAGATGTAGATAGAGCGCACTAAGGAAAAGCGGAAGAATAGTGACACTCAGCTCGAGAACGGGGCACCAATCGCCACTTGGTGTGTCCAAAACAGATTAATGGACTCTCTACCCCAATTTTATGCCTTGAAAATTTTAATATTGGAAATGTGGTGTATGCCTTTCGACTTGTGCGTCTTTAAAGTTTCTACCTCAACGACGTTGTCGTGGATGATACGTTTGATTCGATACGGACCATTGTACAGTAATAAGAATTTGTGAATCATAGATCTTCCCTTGTGGGATAAGTGGTGGGATCTAATTAATACCTTTTGTCCTACATAGAGTTGCTTAGCATAACAATTACGTTGAGAGCGTTTCCTTTTTTCAGCTGCTTTCTTAATGTTTTAAGCGCCAATTCAATGATCTCATGATGACGTAGTCTTCTGTGTTTAGGAAAAGGTATCAATTCCTTGATACGGTCGGGAGGTTGCTTGTTTTTCAGAACCAGAATTGGTGAAAGACCTGTAGAATCATTAGGAAGTTCATTGATAATATTTTGAAATGACAGAAGATATCTATCCCATGTGTTATGTCGTCGGTAGCAATACAGCCTACAAAGTTTCCCAAGCTCTTTCATCACTCGTTCACAAGGGTTAGAGGCAGCATGATAAAGTGATATGAACACAGGTTTGATGTTTCTGCGCCGCAACATCCGTGCCCAATCATGAGAACGGAATTGAGGTCCGTTATCGGAGATGACTTTATCTATAGGGCCAACATCTTTTAGGAAGTTTTTGACAAAGGCGTTAGTTACTGTCTTCGCCGTGGCACGGCGGAGCGGAGTAAAAGATACAAATTTTGATGTGAGCTCAATAGCAACGAAGACAAAAGAGAAACCATTGTTAGTTCTCGGAAGAGGTCCAAACAGATCAACGGCTGCTAACTGCTTTAAGTTTGAAGGTATAATCGGAAAAAGTGGAGCAGAATGCGATATGGTCGGCGGCTTTGCTTTCTGACACAATTTGCATCGAGATAACACATTGCGTATACGTTTCTCCATGTTGATGAAGTAACAAGAGTCGCGTAATTTCGCGAAGCACTTCTTGGCACCATAGTGTCCGTAACTAAGATGAATATACCAAATCAATTTGTTCACGGATTCCTCCGGAACACACACTAACCAAAATTGACTGTCAGGGGCTTTACGTTTGAAGAGAATGTTATTATGGATGATGTAAAATTGTCTGATGGAAACATTATATTTATCGTGCCATTTTATTTTAATATCTCGCCAGATTGGATCTTTATCTTGTTCTTTAGCAATGTCAGAAAATGTGGCAGATATGTAATTTTCGAAAGCAATTTGCTGTATATAGAGGATAGTAAAGTTATTTTCTAAGTATGCCTCTTCCGTCGCCTTGATGAGCCCAACAGGCGAACGAGATAGCGAGTCTGCAACGACGTTTTGTTCACCAGGAATGTAAATTACAGAGAAATCGAATTCTTGAAGGAACAGAGCCCATCGTCTAAGTCTATCGTGGTTAAGTTTTGCCGACATGAGGAATTGAAGTGCACGGTGATCCGTGTAAACTTTAGTGTGTCTGCCAAACAAGAAATAACGGAATTTTTCGAATGCCCAAACTACTGCCAAAGCTTCAAGCTCAGTGACGGAATAGTTCTGCTCTGACTTGGATAGTATGCGACTAGCAAATGCAATGGTTCTCTGTGTGGCAATGCCATTTTCTTCATCCTCTTGAAACACGTGAACACCAAGTCCGAATTTTGAACTATCGGTAGAAATGCAAAAGTTCTTAGACAAATCTGGGTGGTGTAGAATAGGTGCGTGAAGGAGTGCATCTTTTAAGCAAAGAAATTCTCTTTGGGCAGCTTCATCCCAGAACCAAACAGTATTCTTTCCAGTTAATTCATATAATCTGGGAGTAGTTAGGTCTTTCAAATTTATAAAACGCCGATAGAAATTAATTAAACCCAAGAAAGCACTTAATTGGCGTTTAGTGGTGGGAACAGGCATTTTCATTATCGCCTCTAACTTTTCGGGGTCGGGCTGGATCCCATCTTTAGAAATAATGTGCCCTAAAAATTTAATCTGAGAACGACCAAACTGTGACTTCTCTAAGTTGACAGTAATCCCGGATTGAGCAAACACCTCAAGTAAAGATTCCAAAGTACTGTTATGTTTTTCCCAGGAAGATTCTGCAATTAAAATATCATCAACGTAAATTGTGATTTGTTGTTTTAAGTGCTCAGGAAGTGTGGTATTCATCGCACGGATGAAAGCAGATGAGGAGATGTTCAGTCCGAAAGGCAGTTTACGGAACTGATAACAGTTTCCGAAGCAGAGAAACGCGGTGTACTTCCTACAGTTGGGGTGCAGTTTCACTTGCCAAAAACTAGACCTAAGATCTAATGAGGATAAAACTTTGACACCATAGAATTTTTGTAACAATTCTTCCAGGGTTTGTGGTCGGTCGGTTTCAGGTAAAATGATAGTGTTAATTTGTCTGGAATCAAGCACTAATCGAATTGACTTATCTCTTTTTTCAACAATATGTAGGGGACTGTTATATGAGCTAACTGCAGGTTCAATTACACCTTGATTGAGCATGGACTGAATTTCAGCCTTAACTCTTTCCCTGTATACTATGGGAATGGGATATGGAGGTACAAAAAATTTATTATGTTCTTTGATCTTAAATTCATAGAGAAAATTTTTTATGGTACCAGGACTGTTCGCGAATACACGGGAATAACGCCGCAAGATAAGGAACAATTCTTCCTTATCACGTTCTGAGGCATCTTCAACTTCTACTAATTTGTTCTTAATGATATCAGAAATCAAGTCAATTTGTTCAGTCTCGAAAAGTTTATCTGTTATATCATCATCAGGTTTGACATCCTGCGTCACATTAGAAGTAGATAAAAATTTTAAACAACTGGCACCTTCTTCATATCTGGTAATCCAGTCTTCGAATTTAATTTGAATGGCATTTTCCTGAACAAAAGCAGTGGCACAAGCCGTATTGAAATCTAAAATAACCTTGTACTTGGATAGGAAGTCCACACCTAATATTATCTGTGTAGTTAAACGGGGGACAATCAATAGGTTGGCAGAAAAGAGATGACCTTGACATAAAAATTCTACGTATGTTTGCTGTCGAATTTCGACAGGTTTGCTAGAAATGACGCCACGAATTTTAGTACAATGCAAAGGCAGAATGGGACCATTAAGCAAGTTCTGATATTTCTTGAAAGTCACTTCACTAATTACTGACACAGGGCTACCAGAATCTAAGACAGCAGAAAGATTGATTTTGCCAATTTTGACAGATACAATTGGGTGAATTGGAATATCGAGACAGTCTACCTTCTCTTCTAATAGTGCCTCTTTTATGTCATCTAACTGTACAAATTTTACGTCTTGTTCGGTGGAAGGTTCATAAGAAATTTCTCTGTTAAGACAAGTGTTACCAAGATTAATGAGGCTTTCACAAGATAAATGCTTTTCAAATCTTGATTGTTCATCAACTTCGCATTCACTATCGTCGTTATTAGAAAACATGTAATTGTCTATCCAATCAGCGACAGAGGTGTGCTGCAAATCTAATTGTTCGAAATCATTTTTTGCTGTTCCAAGGTTACTGTTAGTTGTATTATTGTGTGGCAGTACCGTATCCTGCATTTCAAAGTACATGACCGGTCTGTCATATGCAATTGTTGGTTGATACTGTAAGAATTTTATTTCGTATATAGTGTCTTCCTCAGAGTCTGAAGACGAAGCTTCTGTCTCCCACTCTGAATTGTCGTCATTATATTGCTGATCGACAATTATCTCGTTTAACCGTTGGGCAGTATAATGTTTATTCGATGCTTCTTTATTTGTTTCTTTAAATCTGATAGTACAATTTTTATTACTGTCATTGCTTTCAGGAGTAACGGCTTTAGGTTTTGACACAAGTTGTGTCGGTTTTGCCTTATCACTTACTGAGGTGCTACCAGCATCAGTATTGTGCACTTCCGCACAAACTACTATTCTGTTTTGTTCGGGAGGTTGTTCATCGTAACCTTCCTCTCTGTGAGGACGTTCACAATGAACAAGTTTCAGCGTATAGTTAGGATCACACAAATCCTGTACGGCCGAATTATTTGCCGTCGAGTCCGCTAGCCATACCTGACGCGGCCCTTTTTTTGACGAATTGTAGCGTGGATTAGCAGGTCTGATTTCAATGTTTTGCTCTTGTCTTTCTGGGGTACGCGATCTGCTTTGGCCCTGATTTGTGTTTTCGTATCGTGGAAGGCGATCACGAGAATTATCGCGTGTGCCCTCCCGACTACGCTTCTCAGTGTTATTGTTGTTATTTTCAGTCTCGCGATCACTATCAGTATTGCGTCTTTCACGCCAATTAGTATCATTTGAGGTATTGCTGTTATGATAGTAATTATTGTGGCGTCCTCCGCGACCAAAGCCACCACCTCGGTAACGGCCACGAAAACTTCCACGGTTATTCTCACGATCTTGACAATCACTGTTCTCATTGTCGCGACTTTGTTTGTAAGATTCATTAGTGAAAGAATTATTTTTTGGTTTATCGTCGTGTTCTGAATAACGTTTAGTACGCGGCGGGCTTTGATGCGACCAGCGATTATATCTGTTTGTTTCAAAATATCGACTGCGCGAGGAATTTTTCTCGTCTTCTTCCTCTAAGTCTTGTAAGAGGTTTCTAAAGGCTTCAATATCATTCTTGCATCGTGCCGCAATGGCAATTTGACGCAAGTGTAGAGGCAATTTGTTCAAACAAATTCTAATTAATTCGGCAGGGCAGTAAGGTGCCGATAAAAATCGATTTTTGTATACCAAATGTTGGAAATATTCCACCGGGCTCGAGAAATTTGATCGCTCAAAAGTTTTGAACGTCGCAATACTGTTTTTAACGCGGTCTTGTGCCGCTTCCGACCAGTATGCGGATAGAAATGAGCGTCGGAACTGATTCTCGCTATAGCACTCTTGTGCAATAGCTCTCATTCTGGTGGCTGGCTCGCCTTCCAGATAACCACATATAAATTCTAATCTGTGCTCAAGTGGCCAATTCGGGGGAAGACAATAATCGAATTGCTGCAACCACTCTTTAGGGTGCAAGTCATTCGGAGAGTTTTTGAATGTCTTGAATTTACGTACAGTCAGGAAATGCTTGTAGTCAAACGCTTCCTTTCGCCCGTGCGGCGTAAGTGAGCGTAAACTACGCATCGCGCCTTCATTGTTGTTACTATGAGGTACACTTCGTTCACGTACCAAGCGACCTACTTGAGTCGAATCATCATTGTCATTTTCGTTCAAATTTTCTTCTACGTCTTCGTATGCATTTCCACAAGTATGGTCAAATTTCCTCTCTATTCGCGCCACGCGATCATCTAATTTCCTGACCTCAGCCTTGTATTGCTGATTAATGGTCATTTGACCTTGTTTGAAACGGTCAAGGGCGAGATATTCATTAGTTTCATTAAACGGGGTAGGATGCGTTACATCAGAACTTTTGTCACTGTTATCACTGATTTGGGTAATTTTAACAGTAATATCCTCAACCTGTTTATTAATTTTATTGATCTGTTCCGTCGTGACTGACTGGAAGTTCTGCAACTTTTCATCAAATAGATTACTCTGTTGCTTCAATTGAGCGAGTTCAGTAGTTTCCATATTTTCCACTCGTGACGCAAAGCTTTCCATATTTTCCACTCGTGACGCAAGGCTTTCCACTACCGGGTTAATCTCGTCGCGAATATCTTGTCTTATTTGCTGAGATTCACGTTTGAAAGTATTGAGCAGTTGTTCCCTGAACCGATTGTTGTCCTCATTTATTTTATTAAAACTACTTTGAATACTCACAAACCTCGAATCGCACGTCTGTTCTATTTTCTCAAGTTTTTTACCTTGTTTCTCAAGTTTTTCATTTAATTTCTGAGATTGTTCCTCCAGTTTTTCATTTAATTTCTGAGATTGTTGAGATTGTAATTGACTATTCTCATTTAATTTAGAGAGCTGTGACAATAAAATTTGCACGAAATCATTTGGTAATACGTTTTCCATAGCCGTCGCACAAGTATTTTTTGTAGCAGAGCTAGGCGGAACCGATGCATTATTTTCCGCAACCACGTTACAAGAATTGGAATTCTGTATTGTCGAAACCTGTACTGTATCATTATCCATATTGTCTATTCCTGAACTAATCTGTTCCGCATTTTCGGACACGGTATTTACTGTCGTATTTGTATCAGTGCAGTGAGAAGACTCTTGTAAAAATTCAGCTTCTCTCCTTGCATCATTCGAGGTCTCATTTTCGGAAGCAGATTTAACATCAGCGCGGACTCTCCTATTCTTCGACATTGTTAACAGAATTTTGCAGTAAAGTGACTAATAATATTTATTTTCACCTACTGCATATTTTTTGAAAATCACACACAGTAATTATGAGAGAACAATAGGCTGAATCGGGCTAGTGCAACATACAATCACAATCGAGATTACGCGAACCGTTAATTATCACACGAGTTCCGCGATACTAGAACTTTCATCACAACAAACATCAGACAATATAAAAGAGAGACTTGTTCAGTAGTAATGCAATTATTTGTATATTCAATTAATCTACTATAAACAATGCTACACACTATCAAGAATGGTAAGTAACAAACTACAGAAACAATTACTATGCTACTGTTGCTATAACAAAGGATGGTGCTACAAAAATTAAATTAAGAGCCAAAAGATAAGTTGGTTAGTGGAAAAGACAAACTAACTTAAATAAGGCTACGTATCTAACTACGTCACGATCCTGTTTGTGAACTATCCTGGCAGAAAGGGCGCCAGATAAAAGCTGTACGTGTGTTGTGTGGATGTTGAACCTATCGTTAGATCAGACAACAAATTGTTCCTTGACACAGCAATTTGGTTTAATTATGGCCCTGATACTGATGTATATGCTATTAAGTGAGAAACAGTGCATGAAACTGATTATGTGCGCAACGGATACTTTTAACAAAACAACTGTGACATGTGGCTACATGAAACACACACTGACTATACTCAAAAATTTTGACTGCGAGAAAGATATTAAAAAAAAAAAAAACACAAATCACTTTCTTAATGCTTGACTGTGAGAATTTTATGCAGATCAGTTTCTAATTATTGAAATTTAGTATCAATTTAGTATCATAGTCAATTAACTATCATTTACTATGGCACCAATAATGAAATCCGTTCAACAATATTATTCACATCAATACTGCACTTTAAATCCACTAATAATTAATTATCAAATGAAGGAAGTAGGTTAATTTTCTAACTACGTAAATGAAAGATGAAAGAGAGTTTAAGTTACTTATTATTAATAATCAGCATTACATTACCTACATAATACAACTTCTGACTTGCTGGCAAAGCAGCCTCTGCTCTACATCGGAGCCATACACACAACCCAACCGCTCTCTAAGCGAGCTGAACCACTAGTGCTACTCTCTCTCAGTGCGAGCTACAATGCTATGCAATACATGATCTTTGCCAAAGATGAAACTTCATAAAGGACACATATCGATACATACAGTAGAAGCGATATTATACATTTTCTTGCAAGCAAGTTACTCGATACAAAACAGGAGGCACAATATTGGACATTTTCTTACAAAATAATTCTTTATGGACACGTTTCAACCTGCTACGCTACAATGCCACACAACGAGACACTACGAGACTGACAAATGGCGCGAAAATTTATGTTGATCAGAATTGTACCTATATCGAATTTTACCACCTTACCCTATGTGCCTGAAAGAGGAAAAGCAGGATGTGAGTCTGTTACACTAAATACCCTCCGCCGCACACCGTGAGATGGCTTGCGGAGTATGAATGTACATGTACAAGTAGGTGTGTAATCTGGCGATGGCTGAAACGAATAGTCAATATAGCAACAGCACAACAAACCACAGCTCCGTTCAGCACAGGAGGTGCTAGACATGTCTGCCAGTGGACAAACTGTAGGTAGACGGTTCCATGCACACCGGAGGAGGCGCGGCGCATGGCTGTATCAAAGACCGTCTGACTCGCATGAACGTCGTGAGATGATCCTGTTCTAAAGGAGTTACTTGTGAAAACTCGTTGAAGATTTGTCTACAAGTTTTGAAGATTAGCGAGTTGAAACAGACAGACATTATGATTGTGGATAACACTTAATATTACGATGTCTTCATACTTAACCGCTGTAACTACAGGAATGGAAAATGGAGGAGCTGCGAAATTCTGTTGAGAATTTTTAGCGGCACGCATTGACAAAGCATACTTAATATATGTTACATTTATTAAATTATGTCAATATTAGCTCATTGAAACTCAATGCAAATGAGATCAAGTTTAGAAAATAGTTTGGTAGGGGAGACCGGTGCACGCTACCCATAAGGGCAGAATGGCCCAGTCGAATTAGTTCATACAGTAGACGATAGATCGTCCTAGGAATCTAACGGAAAGCAGGCAACACTGTCCCTCTCCTTACACAGGGCCAATATCGCAGGCGATGAAGTTTTGGACAAGCTGTAGTCCTTAATTGTTTTTGTGCGTGTTCAGTAAAATTCTACTCGTCGGTTAATGTGTGTTATTTAACTTTTGCTTGCTTTATGTGCAACGGGGTAAGTAGTATAATAAAAGGTAGTAGTTTAAGGATTATTTCTATATGTCATACGGACTTAATTGCTTCAGTGAGTTTTCTAAAGAACAGAATTTAATGTAAAGATGGCGATGGGGCAGCTTGGTCCAGAGAAGACGGGGCACGATGGCCAGTCGAGACAATCTGTCAAGTGCTAAGGGAGCTGTGCTTCTTTAAACTCGATGAAAGGTTTGTTACTTTAATGGTAGCAATGTTTATAATTCTTCGACTTTATTAAATTATTAATTTAATTGTCAAAGTTAAACATATTTCAATACGTTTCAGAGGTCAAAAGATCGTCATATCCACAAGATAAAAAGCGTTGGATAAACGCCAACCAGTAAATATTATTTCAATCTTAAACAATAATCTGAGAAGTCAGAATCTCGTTCATTTCATTGTTTTCAAAATATGAGTTATGGCTCTGCTTTAAACATTTGTTTTATTTGTAGTATCATAAAAATGATCCGAAATTATAAAACAATGAAAGGGGAATGATTTCTGAAGATACGATGCTAGGAGCAGTTTTAAAAAAGAAGGACTGTTGGCGAAGACTTTGGGATTCCAAGAAAATCGCACTGCAGCTACTGTGTTACGTACAGACAGACCTCATGTCAGTTTGCACAGGTAGATGAAACTCAGGAAACAGAAATTAAATTTCAACCCTTCCCATTGGACCAAAGCATTGGAAAGAAATACTGGAGGAAAATTATATCACAGGTTAGAAAAGCCCTTTTCAAAAAGGACGTGCGAGGAATAGTAGAATGAAATTAACCAAATCAACTGCAGGAGGCATAAAACGAAAAACCAAAGTCAAGAGGGTGAAAATGATGACGACGAGGAAACATTCAACTGGAGAACAACGAATTCAGTGTACAAACTGTAAGCGTTGGGCTCATCAGAGATGCGTGAAATATGAAATCCGTGGACAATTTTATGAGTGTTAAAACTGTGCTCATCGTTTGGAGCTGGACATTGATTAAAGTTGATTGGTTTGTATTAAGACACTATAAATTCTAATAATTTTAATCTCTCCTATTGTCATAGTCATCAATGTTAAGTATTTAACTCAATATTCACCTTGATATTATGTACATTAACGTATATTGCTTGGTAACAGTTACTTTCATTTTTATTTCCTAGTTATACTTACCAAAAGACTACATGGGTCAACGTGCCCCAACCTCTGGGTCAACTTACCCCGCGTTAGGGGCAGATTGGCCCACTTGACATGTATCCAGTAATTGATATTTTCTAATACTTTAACTAATATTTTAAAGCTTAGCAACTGCCATTCAGATTCAGTAAAGACCTACCTAAAATTCAACAATAATTTCATAATTTTAACTGTGTCAAATAAATTGATATTAAGAAAACTCAAAAAATGTGGCCCCTACCAAAGGAATGGCATGAATCTACCAGAGTAGGTGAACACTGAAATCAGCGTAACTTTAAGGAAAAATGACCGCCAACCATTTAATTACTGCGTAGCCGCTCCTTTGTACAGGCTTCGACAGTGTTAGGAAACTAATGAAAGCAAAGTATACAATCTGATGACATTTGTTCGGACACCTATCACTTAACATGAATATTGCATGTGTTAAACCTTTGCCATTATGTTTGAAATCTGCTGGAGAAAATTTCAACTTGATATTTGAAGGACACCACATTCTAACTCAAGAGCCGCAATCAGAGAAGGTACTGGTGTTAGACGCAAGGGTCCGGACTGAAGTCCAAGATGGAATTCTTCGCAGACGTGATCCATTGTGTTCTCGTCTGGACTTTGAGTAGGCCAGTAAATTCCGGAAATGTTATTGCCACACATACGACTGTATGCACCGTCATTTTGATGATTTCCGGCAGGCTTTTGAAACTGTACCTCACAAGCGGATTCTAATCAAATTGCATACTTATGGAATATCACCACAGTTCTGTGACTGGATTCGAAGTTTAACGACAGTAAGGACATAATGTTTAGTAATAGACGGAAAGTCATCGAGTAGATATCTGGCGTTCCCCGGGGTAGTGTGTAACGTGTCATCAGCTGCAAAAGAAAGGGACATTTCAATAACTCACAACTTAGTTTTACATCTACATAATTACACTACAAATCACATTTAAGTGCGCTGCAGGGGATTCTTAGAACCGTTTTTATGATATTTCTCTACTTTCCATTCTCTAATAGCGCGCGCGAAAAAGGAAGATACAATTCTAACCGTTTACGAACTGATTTATCTTACTTTATTATGATTATCATGTAGGCGAGTGCAAGCAAAAATAAAAGAAACATTTGGCGATAAGAAAAACAGCTCTATGAATATCAAGGACACTGATGGAAAACCAGTTCTCAGCAAAGAAGGGAAAGCTGAAAGGTGGAAAGAGTATATAGAGGGGCTCTACAAAGGAAACGAACTTCGAGACACTATTGTAGGAAGGGAAGAGGATGTAGATGATGATGAAATAGGAGATACTATACTGAGAGATGAATTTGACAGAGCACTGAAAGATCTAAGTCGAAACAAGGCCCCTGGAATAGATGATATCCCGTCAGAGCTACTGAAGTCTCTGGGAGAACCAGCCATGACAAAATTGTTTCACATTGTGTGTAAGATGTATGAGACAGGTGAAGTACCCTCAGACTTTAAGAAAAATGTTATAATCCCCATTCCAAAGAAAGCGGGTGCAGACAGGTGTGAAAACTACAGAACTATCAGTTTAATAAGTCATGGTTGCAAAATATTAACACGAATTATATACAGAAGGATGTAAAAGCTGGTAGAAGCCGACCTCGGGGAAGATCAGTTTGGGTTCAGGAGAAATGTAGGAACACGGGAGGCAATACTCACTTTACGCCTTATCCTAGAAGATAGATTAAGAAAAGGCAAACCAACATTTCTAGCTTTTGTACATTTGGAGAAGGCTTTTGAAAATGTTGATTGGAATAAACTCTTTCAAGTTCTGAAGCAAGCAGGAGTAAAATATAGGGAGCGTAAGGTTATTTACAACTTGTACAAATACCAGACAGCGGTTGTCAGAGTTGAAGGGCATGAAAGGGATGCAGTGGTTGGAAAGGGAGTAAGACAGGGTTGTAGCCTTTCCCCAATGTTGTTCAATTTGTACATTGAGCAAGTTATAAAGGAAAGCAAGGAGAAATTTGGAGAAGGAATTAAAGTTCAGGGTGAAGAATTAAAAACATTGCGTTTTGCCGATAATTCTGTCAGATACGGCAAAGGACCTGGAAGAGCAATTGAACGGAATGGACAGTGTGCTGAAAGGTGCATATAAGATGAACATTAACAAGAGTAAAACTAGGGTAATGGAGTGCAGTGTAAGAAAATCAGGTGATGCTGAAGGAATTAGATTAGGTAACGAAACAATAAAGGAGGTAGATGAGTTTTGTTACTTGGGCAGTAAAATAACATATGATGGTCGCAGTACAGATGATATAAAATGCAGAATGGCAATGGGTAGAAAGGCGTTTTTGAAAAACAGATATTTGTTAACATCGAATATTGATTTAAGCCTAAGGAAGTCCTTTCTGAAGGCATTTGTATGGAGTGTTGCCTTGTATGGGAGTGAAACATGGACGATAAGCAGTGTGGACAGAAAGAGGATAGAGGCTTTTGAAATGTGGTGCTACAGAAGAATGCTGAAGATTAGGTGGGTGGATCGCGTAACTAATGAGGAGGTACTGAACCGAATTGAGGAGAAAAGAAATTTCTGGCATACCTTGACTAAAAGAAGGGTCAGATTGGTAGGACACATTCTTAGACACTAAGGAATTGTGAATTTAGCGTTGGAGGGAAGTGTGTGGGGTAAAAATCGCAGAGGGAGACCAAGAGACGCGTATAGTAAGCAGATGCAAGTGGATGTGGGTTGTCGTTCTTATGAGGAGATGAAAAGGCTTGCTCAGAATAGAGTAGGGTGGAGAGCTGCATCAAACCAGTCTCTGGACTGAAGACCACAACAACAAAATATTATGATTATCATGTAGGCGAGTGCAAGCAAAATTCGTAGAAGAAAGATCGTGAAAGATATCCGAAAAAAAATCGCTGCAATGAAAAACGTCTCTCTTTTAATGATTTCCAAACCAACTTGTGCATCATTTTCCTGACGTACTCTCTCCTCTATATCGCGATAATACAAAACGGACTGCCCCTTCTCTGAACTTTCTCTAGATCTTCCATGAGTCCTAACCTAGCGTGGATCCCATAGTGCGCAACAAGCAGTTTCTTTAGTACAACTGTTGCATTTTGTAAGTGCTCTGCCCATGAAACGAAGCTTTGGTTCGCCTTCCCTATGATATTTTCTATGTGTTCTCGCCAGTTAAAGTTGTTCGTAACTGTAATTCAGATCTATAGGACTTAACTACAATGGTTATCAGTCCCTAGACTTCCACAACAGTGTAGACTAACCCAAAAACAAGATACACACCTATACCCGAAGGAGGACTCGAACCTCCGCAGCTCCATCAGAAAGACGCCTGAGAGCCCTCGGCCATTCCAACAATCGTGTAATTCCTGAGTATTTAAAAGAATTGACGACATGTAGGACTGACTGATTTATCGTGTAAATGAAGTTTAACAGATGTCTATTAGTATGGATGACTTCACACATTTAATTATTTAGGGTCAACTGCCAATTTTTGCGCCATGCAGATATCTTTCGTTTTGCAGCTGCTTTTTATCTTCGGGCGACTTTACGAAACGATAAAAGCCAACATTATCCGCGACCAGTTTAAGAGAGCTGCTCAGTCGTTATAAAGATAAGGAACAGTAGGTACCCTATAACACTTGCCTGGGAAGGCCATATAACTGTTTTACTCGGTGATTTTCAGTCTGCTACTACGTACTGTGTCATTTCTGACAGGAAACCCGCGAATCCAGTCGCAGAACTATGGCAATATTCCATAAGTATGCAATTTGATTAGAATCCGCTTGTGAGGTATAGTGTCAAACGCCTTCCGGAAATCATCAAAATGACGGTGCATCCAGTCCTTTGTGTGAGGCAATAACGTTCCCGGAATTGACAGGCCTGCTCAAAGTCCAGACGAGAACACAACGGATCGCGCCTGCGAAGTATTCCATCTTCGACTTCACTCCAGTCTCCAGCGTCTAACACCATTACCTTGTCTGATCGCAACGCTTGAGTTAGAATGTGGTACATTCAAATATCAAGTTTAAATTGTCTCCAGCAGATTTCCAGAGTTCTTAATGGCCATGGTTCAACACACACAATATTAATGTTCAGTCGCAGGTGTCCGAACAAATGTCATCAGCTTGTATACCTTGCGTTCATTAGTTTCCTAATAACGTCGAGGTCTGTACAAAGACTCGGCTACGCAATGATTAAATAATTGACGGTCTTTTTTTCTTCAAAGATACGCTGATTTCAGTTTTTCCACTGGTAAATTCATGCCATTCCATTGGTACCTACAGGAAGGACCATATTATTTTGTAAATTTGACTCCATTTGCATCGACTTTCATTCAGCTAATATTGACATCAATTAATCATTAATCAATATAAAACATATTAAAAGTAAGTGTGCTTTGTCAATGGGTGCCGCTAAAAAATTTGAAACAGAATTTTGCAGCTCTTCCATTTTCCATTTCTGGAGTTACAGCGGTGAAGTATGAAGACATCGTAATTTTCAGTATTATCCAAAATCCCATAGTCTGTCTGTTTCAACTCGCTAAACCAAAAAGCAAAAGATCCGTTACTTTGAACTGTCTAATAGTAGCATTGCATGTGAACATCCTTTGTTCTCTACGAAATTACTAACGCAATCTTTCTGTATGGTCTTGAACAAGTACAGTAATCTGCTATTACAGTGTTCTTTAACAGTGTCCCTGTGACTAAAGAATATATGTGAAAGTGGATGTGAATATGCAAGTTAAAGTATTGTGTTTCGCGGCTATTCCGAACCTTGCCGTGTTTTTAATCATACATTGTGGAACTCCCGTTTTATTGCAGTTGCTGTTTCCATTTATGTGTGTTCCAAATTTGTGTAGCTATCACCGTGAATGCGTATGTCGAGTTCTGCAACTATTGAGAGTATTTGTGGACGTTTCATCACTATCGTACCTTCGCCGTAAGGTGGCGATCTTCACATTGTGAAATCTGAGAGTGGTCAGTTTGAATTAGTAGGACTACCTGGCAGAGAGGTCAACAGTTACGTTTTTGCCCCTGCTCTGCAGTTATATTTAAAACGGCACGATGGTGACAGAAAAATTCTCTACTGGCCGAATTTTATATGAGGTGTGCGGGGAATATTAATCAGTAACACCGCATAATTAATTACGGCTGGACCGCTGTGTTACAGTATGTGCGGCTGAATAAATAAAATTGCATTCTGCCACACTCATTTCATCGCAGTTTGTTATGAAGCGGCCACAGTGAGTAAAAACATTTACGCATTTTGAAGGGTAGCGACATTTCAGTCTGTATCGTCACTGACTTCGATCAGCGATATTAGTTGCTATCGGTTAAAACCAATGATCTCTTTACCATTCAGATGTTGAACTACAGATGTATGAGCGTGCCTGCAAAGATGTTCATATTGCTTTTATTGCCGAATTACAACATTGCTTTTATTACGAGGGAAAAAAAAGAAAAGAAAATACGTTTCAATTCCACACGTATGTGTTTGTTGTGCGACTTGACAGCACAGTGGTAGAACGCCGTACTATGAATCCGAACGCCACGGGTTCCATCCCCGCCAAGTCCTAGGATTTTTATCTGTCATTTTCCATTTTTTCCTCCTCTTCCAATGTATCTGATGTGAAAAATGTCGAGTAGCACCGTGGTTCGGAATCCACGTTAAACTGTTGGTCCCCCTATAACTCGCTGGGAAGTCAGTTAGAAAGTCGGAGGAATGCAACGACATACCGCCTCCAAAGATGACCATGAATTTAGGGTTACCATACGTCCTCTTTTTCCCGGACACGTCCTCTTTTTGAGTCAAGAAAATGTGTCCGGCCAGATTTTATAAAATTCTACAAAATTTCCTATTTTTTGGGTTCCGAGAAAGAAAATTTATTTTTTTGTTATTTGCGACAACGGGTTCGTTCGCACTGCAGCTCCAAACCGTTCGCGCATGGGTCTGACAGTTTCAAACGATTCGGAACTTCTCTGCGAAGGAAACCGGTTGTCTATCCTGTATTCAACCTGTATTCTTCTGCATTCTGTTCTTTCGTGTTGCGATTGATACACTTTGTGCTTTAGGTTAAGGTTGTACTGTATGTTTGAGATCGTAGGTAGCCTTTTGCTTCAAAATAAATTCCGAACTTAAATACAAATACAAAATTCCGAAAAGAAAGTCAATGTTAAATTATGTGCTCTTGGAGAAATACAAAGCATTCAAGAGAGCAAGTAACGAACATCAAGCAGAATTTTTGATTTGCCCTGCTGGAAAAACAAAAAGCTCTTGAGAGAGATTTCGGCGTCCTCCAAATATAGTTGGTTCAAAAGTGAAAAAGACACGAATGAGACAATTGAGTGTATTGATGATGAATAAACTGTCAAGGTTCATAATATGTTGTTTTGCAGTAACCACATAATGTTCCTGTTTTAGTTTGTGGTAGTTTTGCGTGGTTCATTTATAAAGTTGTAAATAACATTATGTTAACAATAAAGTGTCCTCATTTTTTATACGAACTGGCTTCTTTCGTAATGATTACCGTATGGTAACCCTACATAAATTTCAAAAGAAGACGTAAAAAAGCAATTCTTATATCGTGTACCAACTGGTGGAAATTGGTTGCCTAATTACAACATGGTGGACAACGCAAAATTGTATGCAAAACATATGAAAGTGCAGGCAACCTACGGTTCTACGTTCAGAGTCAGACATCCAGGTTACACAGATATCACTGGTTAAATCGACTCGATGAACCCTCTGCCAAGTACTCACTGTGATTTTTAGAGTATTTACGTAGATGTAGATGAGTTGTTTATCTATACAGACAGTTGTTGAAGAGAAGAGATATAGAACCTTTATATGAAGATTGAGACTGTAAAGACTTTTTCGTATGAAATATTTATTTTAGGCATGATGATTTATAATGGCAAAAGTAATAATACTGTTTAAATGGTAACGGGTAATCTTTTCCGTGTTTGCTTTGTAATTCGTGAAGTAACAATAATAACGAGAATGAAGTATGCAGTTTTGTTCTCTTTTCATTGTTATCAGTCACTATGATTCTAATTCCAACATTTGGTTAATTTTTTCGAATAATTAATTTCTCAGTGTAATTAGTGAGCTACTACATTTTAAGAGTTGTTACAATCATGGTAGGGTAGATACAAGTTTTGACTTTTCTGAAATAATTCATGATTATATACGATACCTCAAATCATGAGGTGTGGCTGCTGTCAACAGTGACTGAATTTTAATAATTTTTATGTTCAATATCACGAGTAGGAAGGACAGTTTATTTTTGAATTTATTTGATTATTCATTTGGACTGCTCATTTATTCACGGAATTTCATTCTGAAACACTAATATTAATTACACCAACTGATTACAACACAGCAATTTGTTTGTTAGTGAAATGGTTGCCAACATCGGATCGAAGTACGTAGGAAGCAGGTTGTTAGCCTTACTTGCCCAGGGTACCATTAGGCTTTACCCCTACTAACCGCTGGATTTGGTAGTCTGAGTACAAAGATGGCCACGACACCGAATATGTACGAGATGCCTAACCTTATTCCAAAGTAACAGGTATCCCAATTGTCAGGATCACTTTCTTGGTTGCTCATACGTTGCCCTTGGTTCATGTACTAGGACATGACTGCGTTAACGCACACCATGAATCAGATTGAAACAGATTGAGTACCAAACAGGAGGAATAAAATTGGAACGAGTGGACAGTTTCAAGTACTTAGGATGTATTTTTTCACAGGATTAAACATAGTGTAAGAACTGGAATCAAGGTGTAGTAAAGCTAATGTATTGAGTTCTCCGCTACGACCTTCTGCAAGAAGGAAGTCAGTACCAAGACCAACTTTGTTGTATGAGAGTGAAAGTTGGGTAGATAGAAGTCACCTTATTAACAAGGATGAAGTTACAGATATGAAAGTAGCAAGGATAACTGCAGGAACTAATAGATGGGAAAAATGGAATGAGGGTGTCCATTATAATAAAATCAAAGAAAAACTGGTAATGAAGCAGTTAGAACGAACAGCCTGTGGTGGGCTCATGTTAAAGGCATGGGAGAAGTAAGGTACCTAAGAGACTCATGGGTTCAGAAGTAGAGGGTAAGAGGAGTCGAGACAGACCAAGGAGACACTACCTGTATTCGGCCAAGAATGATTTGAAGTAACAGACTGAACATCAGACGAGGCATCAATGTTAGCACTGCATAGGTGACCATGGCGGAATTTTATTATGGGGACTATGCTCCAAACTGAACGCTGAAAGGCATAATCGCTCTCTAGTGACGATGATGATGATGCACAATTGTCTGTCCTGCCAGCCAAGCACACATTCATATTTGCTCTCATATTCAAACTTAACATTTATTTGTACTGTGTTTAATTAACGAATTTCAAGATTGTTAAGCAATTCCACTTTGTACTCTATCCCTACATGCTATTTTGTAGTTAACACTCACTATCAAGCATTGTATATCACGACACCCATGCACACTATTATATTTGATACCACATTCGCATAAAATGTTTGTTTGTTCTCTGTTTAACTAATGACATACCTGAATGTTATATCGTGCAATTTCACCTTTTAATAACAAAAGTACTTGTCATTCACTCGGACAGTCATTCTGACTTATGACACATATACAGAGTCATATATCTCTTTATCAGTCATTGAAATTCATAACAATATTTAGCATCTTACAAATTTAAACAAAATAACTGTCATTCCACATTGCCGTATCGGTTTGTGTGATTCGTATCCAGACTGTTCACTTACAGCGTGCTTATTCACACACACGCGCGCGCGCGCGCGTGTGTAGACACAGAGATTCGGATTAAAATCAGGATATATTTATCTTATCTCATTCATTTTGTTTAAATATGTACGTTTCCATGAAGGACATAATACTTAAAGATGTAACTATACCAAATCTTCTTTATTTTTCTAGTTTATTACAACAGCAGTACAAATTTTGCAACGATGTCATTTCTGAACATAGTCACATCATACGTGTCAGTGCACTTGGTCTGTCGTTACAAAAGCTTTCCAAAACAATAACAACTCTTTTCGGTTGAGCAGCAAACATCCCTTCAGTTCTTCATCGTAGGAATGAATAAATGTAAATCGGAACTGCAAATAGAAACTCCATATCTGCGGAATAAATTTGAATGTGTAGCCATCGTCTACAGCAAGCATCAAATTATTCATTTTGAAAATAAAAAACGCCGTTTTCTTGCCGCAGTGTTATTTTCATTTCTACCAGATGAGTTTCGCCTTTTTTTACTTTCAGTTATCGTCAGCAGTTTACTTTGTCGTTCGTATCTGTGGTCTCTTCCACCTGGACACAACCTTAAAGTCAAGCAGTTGTTACACGTGTATAATTTTCGCGTTGTTTTTTTTTTTTTTTTTTTTTTTTTTTTTTTTTTTTTTTTTTTTTTACATTGTGAACGTCTTCTTCGCCTGTGTTTCAGATTCGTAACACAGTTGAAGCACACATTCACAACCTAAAAAATTTACGAAAATTACATATTAAGTGAAACAACTGGGTAATCTCAAAGCTGTCACCATTTCGAACAGCAGATACCAAACCATTAAGACGATAAAGTATTCCACTGACTATGGCTTCATATTCTGCAGATTTTCAACCATGTTGATGGCTATACGAGGTCTGTTCGAAAAATTCCGGAATCTAGTCCACAAAACTTGTCTACAATTACCTTTTACTCGCTGTGCACGCTCTCCTTGGCAAGTTCTGCTCCACAATTACTGCACCGCTGTCACTCCCGTTTCCACTTCAGAAAGTAATTCCTTTGTCTCTCGCAGGATCGCGCAAATCATCGTCTGCGAATTTTCTTTAATCTCGTCTATCGCTTTCAACCGCGTTTTCAACTTTGGAAATAAAAAAAAGCCATTAGAGAGGATGAGGCAGTCACTTCTTTACAAACTGCGAGGCGGTGGTCTTTCTTCTGGTCTCGACTTATGAGCAGAGGGACAAGCTTGGCTACAAATCGATACATTCAAAGACGCTATATCAGGATTTCATGACATGATCCAACTGAAATGTTAAATTATTCTGCAATCTCCGTAACACTCTGTCTTGGAGCAGCAAGCACAATTTCGTTGACATTCGGGGCTTGAGCGTCGTCGGGAAACGCCGAAGGGCTTCATAAAGGACATATTTATCTTGCGTCCGGCCATTTTTAAGCGCGTGAACCATACCGAGTACGGCTTAAGCTCTCGTCACCGTAGGCTCCCGGCAGCATTAGGTGTGCCTCTGTGAAGGTTTTCTTCGTTTTGCCTAAGCGTTGCTTCTCTAACTCTACCATCTCGAAATTCGCGACGCAAGCTCTACTCTTTACAGCACTGAACAATAACTACCGGACACGCAACAATGAAACTTACGGCAGTTAGAGATTCAACACAGTCGTGTGCAGAAACGCTGATCGAATTTCGCTACAACACTCCATTGGTGCGCAATTACGAATTTTCCAGAATTTTTTGAACAGACCTCGATTGTAGAAACGTTGTCATACAAAAAACAGAGACCAGATTCATAATAAACTCCGGATTTAGTTCGGAACTGCAGGGGTAAAGTCGATGTAAAGCAAATCACTGAAGCGCTTTCAGACACAAGGTAGTAGTCGATGTGACATTAATATGGAGAGGTACGTTTAAGATACAAAATACATACAGTAATTCATTACAAAACAAGAAAATAAATTTATTTTCAAAAATTTTGTACCCACACAATTGTTTGTTTTGGACTTTCACTACAAATTTTTTATGATCTGCCCCATCTGTACAGTCAGATCGCAGGATTTATAAAATCAACTAGCTGACAGATATGATAACTTCACATGTCAAAACAAGAATACCGACACCTTGATAACAAGTCTTTCTTACCGCTATTGTAAGTGTACTGGATGTTTGCCGACTGCTTTTGCCACTCATTGTACAAACATGGAACTAAGACACGTTGCGCACGTCACCATAGTCCAACCACGATTGTTTGATGCAGGACCGAACTCCCTAGCATTTCAGTAAGAATCACGCAATGATCGAACCTACGAGTAACAAATCTAGCTGCTCGCCTCTGAACTGCTTCTGTGTCTTCCTTTAAACTGACTTACAGCGGGACCCAAATACTTGAGCAATACTCAAGACGTGGTCGTACAAGCTTTTTATACGTGGTCTCCTTTACAGATGAAGTACATCTTCCCAAAATTCTCCCAATAAACCGAAGTCGGCTGCCTGCCTTACTCACAAAAGTCCTTAAATGTTCGTTCGATTTCATATCGCTCTGCAATGTTACGCCTAGATATTTGAACGACGCGACTGCAGCAAGGAGATCACTACTAATGCTGTATTCGAAATTATGGGATTGTTTTTCCTACTCATGCGCCTCACCTTATATTTTTCTATTTTGAGAGCTAGCCGCCCGTCTCTGGACTGTCTCTGTGTTCTCCTTAAAAGCCATCTGGTGGGAATCCCAAACACTTGAGCAATACTCATGAATGGGTGGTGTGGTGTCGCACAAGTCCAAAGTGCGCGCCACCTACTTTCGCCGCGCGCCGCCATGCATGCACTGCGCGGCGTTCTTACGTCAGCCACGAGCGCCCTCTGCTACAACTCCGCTCGTGGCCACCACTGAACGACATCGTTCACTTGGGACTAAGATAGGAACCAGCTAACACTTCGGAATCCGATAGGCACCAGTGAAGTCTTGGCTATCGGATAGGCACTAGGCAGGCCTCTAGCTCAACTATGTATCAGCATTCTGCAATACTGATCTATGTAAAAGTATTGTATAAATTCTGTGCAATATATATCTCGTTCTAATTTACTCTAGTGTTTCTAGTTTCTGCTGTCCTACTGGCTGCTCCCCTCCGTACCTGCACAAGCGTGCTACCTTTATTCCTGTGTCGGTCTTCCTACTCGGCCACCGACACCTACGACGGAAACGAGACACAAAAGCGGCGACGAGGCTGGGACACAAAAGGTAGCACATGCTTTTTATATGCTGTCTCCTTTAGAGACGAATCTCATCTTCCCAATTTCTCTCAATACTCGTGAACCGACCATCCGCCTTCCCCGCGACTGTCTTTATATGCTCGTTCCATGTTCCATTTCATATCGCTGTGCAGCGATACGCCAAGGTATTTAACTGACGCGACTCTGTCAAGCAGCACACTACTAATGCTGTATTCGAGTATTACGCGATTATTTTTCTGCTCATCTGCTTCATCTTACATTTTTCAACATATAGAGTGAGCTGTCATTCCTCACATCACCTAGAAATATGGTCCAAGTCATCCTGCATCCTACTGCAGTCATTCAATAACGAAACCTTACTGTACTCCACAGCAGCATCAGAAAACAGCCGCAGATTACAACTCATTCTGTCCCTCAAATCATTTATATAGATAGAAAATAATAATGGTCTTATCACACTTCCCTGAGGTACTCCTGACAATACCCTAGTCTCTGATTAACACTCGCCATCGAGGACAACGTACTGGGTTCTATTACTCACAATATACCATTTTATAAATTTAGCTGCTATATTTTTCATTAATAACAAGTGTGTACAAGTATTGTGCCATCATCTGGCGTCAGAAACGTATGTAACAGACGTCTATAGCATGCCAAACAGTTACCTGCAGCAGATACTGTATCATTAAAATTAAAAAAAAAATTCTTTACCTTTTATGACTTCATGCATTATTACACTTGAACTCTTTACAATACTCCGAACATGTGGAAGGTATGTTTCACTGTATTTTAGTTGGATAACTTGTAAATAGCGTCTTTGATGTAAAGAAATTCTATTCTCTGTAATTTGTGATATGCTTCCAGCGAATGACCAATATTTTGTAGACAATGGTGATCTGAAGATGATGACTTGTTCTTCGAAACCGCTAGACAGAAAATAAAGGACTGCAAAAGAGCTATCTTGGCTACATTCCTCTTTCGGCGTTGTTTTACATTGAACTTTCTTCCGTACTGTCTACATGTTGAAGGAAGTGGCCTGATCTTCTGCAGCAACATAATTCGCTTCATTTCAGTGTTTTTTTTTTTTTTTTTTTTTTTTTTTTTTTTTTTTTTTTTTTTTTTTTTTTTTTTTTTTTTTTAAATATCTGGTGATGTAATTTTTATCTTGTTTCGTTGACTTTCTGTGACCGGTTGAAACGGCACCATGACTTTGTAGATACATTATATTTTGTTTGAAGTAATGTGTGTGCATTCGCTCCTTCAGTAAATTCATTAATGTTCCTAGGCAAATAAATCAATTGCAGTATGCGCATTCTCATAGTTCATTTTACAGTTGCCAAAAGCTTCAATCTGTTGGGAACTTGCAAATTGCAGCACTCAAAATGAGAAAAGCTATCCGAAACAAGTCAGATGAAAGCCTCACTACAAGAAATGTCGCGAGAAAGGGGAATAATTACACGTCCCTGAAACTAATCATATGTTTTTACCTGTCCGTCTGTCCTATTTTGATAAACAAGAACGTACTGTATCATTTTACTGAACCCTCGTTTCTAAATTACCTCATGCAAAACTTCTACTTTTGATCTCCACTCATTACCATTCACGCTTTCATCACGTTTAGGAGAATAATTTCGAAAGCTGGTAGGCATAAATGACAGCGAAAGCCCTGTGGGGTCCTAGGGTTCTCTTCTCATACAGGATGGGTTCAGACACCCACAGTCCTCCAGCTATGTGAACATTACGTTCAGCAATGTGAGCTCGTAATTAAAATCTTCAAAATTAAAAGAATAATTACATAGTTTAAGCAGAAATGTTGGCCGGAAACCCACAAACAACCAGCTGTAATTACAGTGCGGTTCTGAAAAGCCGATGCGTGGGTGTTTTTATTAGCGCAGAGTAAACGTTTCGTAATAGCGGTCAAAACACGTAGTTTCGTCTAGTAATAGTGGTACAGTTTGCTGTTGGGGTGTGTGAATTTGCTTTGTCATCAGTGGAAAAACGCATTCTACAGCAAAGTTCCATTTTGGAACTGTATAATTCATAACTGGACGTGAAATTAAATAACGGTGTTCTGAAATGCTATCATTGTGAATTTACAAACTCTGCAAAAGAATTAATATATATCTGGAAATACGCCGTCTGCACAGAATATTAATTGATACGCAATTAATATAGCCTTTCTTATTTACATAAGAAATAGAAAATATTATTGCAACTAAGATGTCCCAACAATGATTAAAGTGCATATCATCGGTTTTTCAAACATCCATTATAGAGTGGGTCACAGTAATACACCTACACCTATTACCAATAATATAAAAGCTGGGTTTCGGTTTCCGTAGTATGAGAGATACAACACGGTACATTGTTTGAAGATTCACCGACAGATGTAAAAGTAGCTTTAGGTGTCTCCCCAGTAAAGTGTTCTAGGACCGTTGTTGTTCATGTTGCACGTTAACGACCTTATAGACAGCATTAATAGTAACTTCAATCTTTATGCAGATGAGGCATTTTTTTTAATTATTTATGAATCTGGACAGCTATGGACCGCATACAACTTAAAACTAATGGTGTTTCTTTCTCTTCCTTTCTGCCGGCCGCGGTGGCCGAGGGGACTGAGGCGCTCCAGTCACGGTCTGCACGGCCACTACGGTCAGGGGTTCGAATCCCCCCTCGGGCATGGATATTTGTGCCGTCCTTAGTATTAGCTAGTTTGTAAGTTTAGGGAATGATGACCCCGTAGTTAAGTCCCATAAGCTATACCAAGATTTGAACATTTTTTCTTCCTTTCTTCCCAGTACTTCTTCATTTCCTCTCCAACTGCTTATCTGTCCACACTCTTCTTTGGTCGAGGTTTAGGCTTATCTTCTTCATGGGTTGTTTTTTATATCAGTAGCCTGAAGCGATTCCTGTCACATATTATTTCTTCTGTAACACGCATTTTGTTTCCATCTTTCTTCACTGCTTCTATCCATCCTACAGTTCTCCTCAGTGTAGTAACGTAATTAAAATTGTTCTTTGTAATCCATGCGTCTTCTATTCTTTTTAAATGCCCATCAAATTTTAACCGTCTTTTCCTCATTGTAGGCGTGATTTTTTTCTGTATTTTTGAATAAATCTTCATTTGTCCTTTCCATCCATATATTTTCTTTGTTTTTGTAGTTTTCTTAGTTCGCCTGTCTTATTCAATGTGAGGCGCTCTGATCCATATGTTGCATGTGTCCTAATAACTGAAATACAATCTCTAAACTTCGCGTGGATGGATATAGATTTCTTATTGTAGTTTTAATTTGTATGCAAATTCTCATTTTTTTGCCCTTAATTATTTGTCGTGTTATCCAGTTCGTTGGCTTGGATCAATTTCCCGACGTAATTAAATTTATCAACTCTTTTAATTGTCTCATGCTTTGTTTTCATATTCTTTCTCCATTATGTTGGAGTGCTATATACTCGGCTTTTTCATACGATATTTTAGACCGGTTTTAAGCAGTCTCGTGTCATAGATCAAGCATAGCAGTTGCAACTATCTGGTTTTCAGTTATCAATGCTGTATCACCCGCAAAGGCTTAACATTTTACTTCAAATTTACTCTTTCCTTGTACCATGTTTATACCAATTATATCTCTTTTTCTAGTATGTTTTACCATATTTTATCTATTTTATCTGGAATCAAGTTAAAGATAATTGGGGACGGTTCGTCTCCTTTTCGAAAACCTGTACTAATTTTGAATGGTTCAGAGATTTCGCCTTGAAACTTAATCCTTGATATTGTATCCATGATAAGTCTTCTGGTATTTTCATCTATCCCTGATTCGTAAAGTATCTGAAATAGTAATTGTTATCAAATGTAAGCCTTCTTGTCGTCTACGGAAGTAACTACTTTGTTTTTATTTTGTATAGCTCTCACTCTCAAAATTGTTTTTAAATTAAAAAATTGTTCTGCACATACTCTTTCCTAAATCCTGCTTGATACACTCCTATATTAGATCTTTCTTGTTTCTCTATTCTATTTAGAAGGGCTTTCGACAATATTTTGTGTGTTACTGGTAACAAGGGGATACCCCAGTAGTTGTTGTGCCAATTTTATCTAATTTTTTGTGGAGAGAATGGATCAGTGCTTATTTCCAGTCACTGGGTATGATTCCATTGGTCCAACTGTCTTTAATTACTATGTAAATTTTCTGCCATATGGATAAGCCCCTTAGTTTCCACATTTCTGCTACTGTTCCATCTTCCCCTGGTGCCTTGTTATTCTTCAGCGACTTAATCTTTCCTGTTTCTTCTACTGTAGAAATCCAGTGGTGGATTTTCATGTTGTGGTTTCTGAAAATGTAATCTGTAAGAAAGCTCTTCACAGTTCAGTAGTTTTTCAAAGTATTTAGCTAGGAGTTTTCTTTATTGCTTAACATCAAGTTCACATTTTTATCTTTAAAAAGTGTTTGGAATCCTATCAATACGTATTTGAAACCTTAGTGTTGTTCTACTTAAAATCTGAATCCAGTCCTTCTAATCTGTCTTTATGATATTTTCTTTTACGTAGCTAAAACTCATCAAGACCAAAGAGTCCAAGTGCAGCTTTCTTTAGACAGATCTTGATAAGATTTAAGTGATACCAGAGATTGGCAATTTGCTTTAGATAGTCACCAACAGGGTTGCATATAGCAACAAGGTCACCATAGCTTTTCCCTTTACTGGAATTATTCCGAGTGATGCGGATCATTTAATTTTTTATTTCAATTCTTCAAAAGTGAAATGGAATTAAGCAATTGATCTACACTCTACACGTTGATAACCCAGAAAAATTATCTAAGAACAGTTAATGTCATAACTTAATATCGATTCTGAGTATGAAATGCGTAGCACATAGGCGAATTCCGTAAACCATTCGGCACACTTCCGTCGCACTGCCGAAACACTTCATCCCATACGAGAAGCAGTTTCCCGGTTGTATGCATTACGTTCTCTCATCCCAAAAATCCACTATTTTCATATATTTGATGGCACATTTGATGGTACCGTTCGGGGGAACTCCCACTCTCGCCCGAGAAAATCGACACCTCACCACTTGTCATTAGACAGATACGCGTCCTCCTTGGCTTTGGGACAAAAGTTGATCTTACCATTCGGGGTGACAGTACGTCGCCGTTTATTAAGGCATGGCTTACGTGCGTGTCATCTACCGCCTAATCTGTAGACACATGCCACAAGGCAATGGACCAACGGCAAGAATGGCATCAATTAGGTCTCTCTCTCTCTCTCTCTCTCTCTCTCTCTCTCTTCTCTCTCTCTCTCTCTCTCTCTCTCTCTCTCTCTCTCTCTCTCTCTCTTTGTTACTTTTTATTTTATTTTATTTATTTATTTAAAAAATAATTCTGGGTATTAGGCTGCGTCACTTTTTAAACCACTGGATGCTGCTAAATTTTTGCCCCTACATAAGCACAGTTTTCGATTTCTGGTTTTCTTTTTCCTTTATTTTTATGCTGACAATACACTAGCAGGCTGATGGTTATCTGATAGCCACGCCATATATTTAAAATGGGGCGGCAGTAGCGAATCACTGTTGTTGTTGTTGTTGTGGTCTTCAGTACAGAGACTGGTTTGATGCAGCTCTCCACCCTACTCTATCCTGAGCAAGCCTTTTCATCTCCTCATAAGAACGACAACCCACATCCACTTGAATCTGCTTACTATACGCGTCTCTTGGTCTCCCTCTGCGATTTTTACCCCACACACTTCCCTCCAACGCTAAATTCACAATTCCTTGATGTCTAAGAATGTGTCCTACCAACCTATCCCTTCTTTTAGTCAAGGTATGCCAGAAATTTCTTTTCTCCGCAATTCGGTTCAGTACCTCCTCATTAGTTACGCGATCCACCCACCTAATCTTCAGCATTCTTCTGTAGCACCACATTTCAAAAGCCTCTATCCTCTTTCTGTCCACACTGCTTATCGTCCATGTTTCACTCCCATACAAGGCAACACTCCATACAAATGCCTTCAGAAAGGACTTCCTTAGGCTTAAATCAATATTCGATGTTAACAAATTTCTCTTTTTCAAAAACGCCTTTCTACCTATTGCCATTCTGCATTTTATATCATCTGTACTGCGACCATCATTTGTTATTTTACTGCCCAAGTAACAAAACTCATCTACCTCCTTTATTGTTTCGTTACCTAATCTAATTCCTTCAGCATCACCTGATTTTCTTACACTGCACTCCATTACCCTAGTTTTACTCTTGTTAATGTTCATCTTATATGCACCTTTCAGCACACTGTCCATTCCGTTCAATTGCTCTTCCAGGTCCTTTGCTGTATCTGACAGAATTACTATGTCGTCGGCAAAACGCAATGTTTTTAATTCTTCACCCTGAACGAATCACTATGGAAAGCAAAATCTTGTATCTGTAGTATGAAGTGCGCGCCACGTACTTACGCTGCGCGCCGCCATGCACGCACGGCGCGGCGTTCTTGACGACGTCAGCCACTAGCGCCCTCTGCTGCAGCTCCGCTCGTGGCCACGACTGCTGCATCGACCACTTGGGAATCAGATAGGCACCAGTTAAGACTTGGCTTTCGGATAGGCACTAGGAATCATCAGTAGGCAGGCCTGTATCTAAACTATGTATCAGCATTCTGCAGTCAAAAACTATGTAAAAGTTATGTATTACCAAGACTCCACGAAATATATATCTTGTTCTAATTTAGCCTAGTGTTCTAGTTTCTGCTGTCCCACTGGCTGGTCACCTCCGTACCTGCACAAGCGTGCATCCTACCTCCTGTGTCGGTCTCTCTTTAGTCGGCCACCGACACCTACGACAACCGGCGGAAACGAGACACAAAAGTATCTGATTGGAAGGCAACAGCCAATCAGCAGCACTCGACTGACGATCTGAAGCAGGCACGTTTAGAGGCTTCACAAGATTTTGTCGTAACGTTGGATTCAACACCCAATTTCATGAAACGTATTGTCTTTGAGAATGAAAGCTTGTATCTCTGAAACGAAACGGGAGAGCATGGAATGGCGTTCTCCACCTTGTCGGGAAAAGGTCAAAGCCGCAAAACCAAGCATCAACACGATGCTCATCACCTTTTCCGGGAGTCAAGGCATTTTCCAAGAGGATTTTCTGCCTGAGGCAACAACATAGCATTTTGCATTTCATTGTTGACTGTGACACGTAGGTTTGTTCCCACTGGGATATTAGTAATTCTATATCCTTTTTTCAGAACTTATTTATAAAAAAAGTGTTAAAGCTTGATATAGTGATTTTTCTTGTACTGTCTTTGAATGTAGTAATGAACATTTTTCTAACTAACCAATTTTTGTGAGCTAGAAAAAGAAGTTTAATGGTTTTTACAGAAATAATCAATCTGTGTATGTTGCAAAATAAGTGAAATGTTTTAAACTTTTAAAGATATATATTGATATTTCAATTGAAAAGAAACCTTCAGTGTTTGTGTTTCAGTCATTCATTAACAAAATCGTATTATTGTATCAATAATCCAGTCAGGTTTTATTAATAATATAGGATGAACAAAAAGGTGGAAAACGTTTTTGGTTGCGCTCCCATTGCACCTTGCGGAGTCAGTTGTTGGAATTTTATGGCTTGGCAGCAACGAAATTAAGATCAGTGACATAAGTCAGTCACAGCTCAATCTCGTTTCATGTGACAATTTAAATTTCATTTGAAGAACATAAATATTCTTTGTCTTTGACTGCACAAAAAAATCACGTCGTTAAAATTGGTAACGACAACTATGTTAAAAAAGAAAACATTGATCCATTACAAACTTTAGAGCGGCTTATTTAAATTTAATACAATTACACACTTTCGTTTTATAACATTTATTAATTAGACACTTTAAACTTGTTACAATAGTATATCAATTCTGACATTATCAGAGGAGGAGAGGGCGGTCATATTCAAGTTCTTAAAACTTTTTAGAACTTAAAATCTTATGGAGTGGTGATTAGTTTCGACATTTCAGTTTCGAACTTGTAACAAGAAAAAGAGAGAACCACCCCAAGATGTGATAGATGCTTTCCAAAAGAATTACAGTGTAGCTAACACAACTTGTATAAAAATGGAGGTGCAACATAGCCTATTAAATGAAATGGTAACACATAACCCTAGGATGGCAAATACAATAAAAGTAAGGACAAAGGAGGAAAACGATTGTAACAAATAGGCAACTAAAATTACGACAGGCCAGTCATTCCATAATAATTAAAGTTCTTCTGCGTTCTAGATCTTTTTAAGAAAATTTTCAATAACTTTTTTTAAAAGTTTTAACAATCTTACAATAGTATTTGTCAGTGATTAGGAATTATTTTTATTAATCTATTTCAGTCCAATAACGACCTCAAAGGAGGATTTTTTTGTCAAGTTTTCGGCTGTTGTTTTGGGTTTCGATCCTGACGCTCAGGACGTGCGTAAGCCGTGCTTTCGTTTATTTCAAGCGTCAACCTCGCTTCGCAATATCTCGGCATGTAATTGACATATTGCGATACAGTCAACGCCATTGTTTACGTGATTTGTCATCCTGTAGATTGATGATGAAATAATATAGGGTGTCCATTTAAAAACACATACGTTTGTGTTAAGAACACATATGCTTTCATTTTAAAATGTTTCACAATATTTACGTTCATGAGGCCCTGCCTTACATTGATACCGGTGAAAGTCGTTTTACAATAGCCGTTGTTGTTCCAGAGATATTTAGGGTGCTCAAGATAGATTGGACACCCTGTGTATAGATAAACTGCTGCGCATTAGTCTATACAAAGTTTAGTAATTTCTTCACCGACTGGAATAATAGGTTTTTTTGTTTTGTTCGCGTTAATGCAAAGGTGGTTTAGAAAAAAGTTATGGAAACCCTAAGAAGCAGCTGAAATATCTAATACATTAGTATAAAAGTAAATATACGAAAAATTTAAAAAGCGCTGCAACACCTCACGTAAATCTAGAAGAAATGTGCAATGTGAAACAAAAGGATATGTCCTAAATCTAATATTGTAATTACTCGTATTTGTATGGCTCAGTGACCTGGTGCAATATTCGATTGGATGCCACTTAGGCGCCTAAATCCCTCCAACCTGCCCCAGTTATCCAACTAGGAATACGGGAAGTACAGTTTAGAGTAGAATTCGAACCACTTGTTGTTTCTGACGACTCATCCCCTCGTTGAGATGTGAAGACTAGGTTAAAACTCCAAGCTAAAAAAATTCCTAATCCCAGCGAATTTAGATCCTCTTACCTTTCGCTCTCCAACTGAGGATTTTGCCGCTAGCCGACACTACAAGTTAAAGCATAACTCTAATTACATATTTTTGAAAACATTTTTGTTTGACTTTGTGGGATTCTCAAACAGCACTTTTATTTAAATTTATACTAGCAAACCCGACAACGTTTCGCAGTCGCTAATGTGTATGGGATATATGCCCTAATCTCCTCTCTTCTTGCCGGCCGCGGTGGCCGAGGGGACTGAGGCGCTCCAGTCACGGTCTGCACGGCCACTACGGTCGGGGGTTCGAATCCCCCCTCGGGCATGGATATTTGTGCCGTCCTTAGTATAAGGTAGTTGATAAGTAGTTTGTAAGTTTAGGGACTGATGACCCCGTAGTTAAGTCACATAAGCTAAACAAACATTTGAACATTTGAATCCTCCCTCCTTTACTTCTCCATCGCCTCCTCCCATCTTCCTTTGTCCATCTCCTCCCCCCTCCTATCATCCCCCCTTTTTAAATCCATTTCATTCCCCCATTCTCTATCTTCTCCTCACCCTCTCTCTTATCTTATTTATTATTATTGCAATCGGGACCCGGATTGGGAATAGAAGTGAAAAGGGATGGGTAAATCAATTGGAAACGGCTTATTAGAGAGAACTTTCGAGCTGCTCTATCTGTGAAGTTAGTAGCTGTAATGCCCGTACTCTTAATGGTTTTATTGCACGAACATACATATCAACGGAGGACTGATAACAATTTGCGGCATTTCGGTATGTGATTGTCCTCTTATCGGTGAATCATCAATAGGTAGGTATAAAAATTCATACAGTTGACCTACCTGTTAGTTACTTTACCTGTAAGTGAATAATGAACTTTTATTAGGAATCTAATTGAAACACAATTAACAACATTGCTACATACCGGTAAAATTATACATTCCGCGACACAGGCAACAGCTGTTGGATCGTGGGAATGAAGCCGACCAATCGTGGCAAATTTTACTCGGCGGATTCTCAAAACTGAGGAAGATGATGTTTTTCATGTATAAGAGTGAAATGGACTTCCCTTATGGAAACAGTCTTACAAATGCCATTCACTTATAACCACGAGAACAATCAATAGTGTTTCCATGAACGAAAAACTTATTACTGGTAAGAAATCGGCAAATCTCATTGGATATTGTATACTATCACCCGATTGGCTAACAGCGACGTAACGCAATTTCCCGAAATGAATGGCTGTTGCCAACATAGCCCACTAGGTCTGTATAGCGGATTTAAAATTAAACCCTAAATATCAGTTAATCCCTGGCTTCAAGCAATGCCATTCCTTTCTTCTAACCTCCTTGGTGTATTTGTTTGCTCCGTTACAGCGTATTTGCTCGCTAGGCGAGTAGCGACTGAATAAGCTGATCGTTGGAGAGTCTAGGAAATGATCCGAGCTGGAAGCGTGCATTCAGTTATTCTCGAATTCTAATATTATCCGATAGATTTTCCAAAAATTTTCTTTCATAAAACCTTGTCCTGAGAATTACGAACAGAACAAGGAAAAGATCAGCCAAATTGGTGAAGCCATTCTCAAGTGATGCGCTTTCATACATGCGGCAGTTCATTTTTATTAATATAGATAGATGTGTCATACATAAAATATTTAAAAAATAGGTATCTAAAAACTTTCCTATGTCCGTCTCCTGCTTCTAAGCTACCTCCCCTCCAATTTTGAGCGAAATCGGTTCAGACGTTTTTTAGTTATAAATAGTGTAACTAACACAACTTTCTTTTAACAGTCTAGAGTACAATGGATTATTTATTTGGTCAACTAGTTTCGGTCTTTATTTTGGACCATCTTCAGGACTGTAGCTCTGAAATGTATCATAGTTACATTTAGAGGAGTTTCAAATCTTAACATCCGAAGTACCTGACAAGGTATCCCATCACATATTTTTAGTAACAGTTTTGTTTTGCTTTGTGGGCTTATCAAACAGCACTCTTATTTAAATTTATATAAAAGAAACAGTCTAGAGTGCAATTCCTCTAAATGTAACTATGATACATTTCAGAGCTACAGTCCTGAAGATGGTACAAAATAAGGACCGAAACTAGTTGACTAAATAAATAATGCATTGCACTCTAGACTGGTTTTATATTTAAATAGCTCTAATTGTTGGATACTTGCCCAACCTGAATAAAAACATTTCATTGGCAATAGAAATAATATTGAGGTTATTAATCGAGATAAAAACTATCCTGTCTTTTAAGTTGGACCGAATCACACATACCGTACAAAATTTCATCAAGATCAGTTGAATAAATTCGGGGTTAATCACGTATATGTGTCAAGTGGAGTAGTACTGTCATCCCTCCGCCCAGCTTTCATCTATATATGTTCGCCTATTTACTCTTCTTCGCATTGCAAAATGTAATTCGCCGTACCCATCCTAGAGGAGCAAGCTATACTGCGGCTATCCACGTAATAAAAATGCAAATGGAGGAAGAGGAGCGTTTTATCGTTTTTGCGTGAGAAGAAGTCAGCAACGAGTATCGCACGTAACTGGCTGCCAGGAATTTTTCAGCGCCGTCTGCATTCTAACCCGGTCATCCTCGTTCCCGTCTGACACGAAGAAAAATTAACTGACATTTACATGACGCAAGCAGTGAGTAAATGCCAACTTAAGTGCGGTAGAGTGGTGGAGCTGGTGCTGACGACTTCCTAGGTCGTGCGTCACGACTCCGGAAGCCTGGAGCTTGCGGCATGTCTTCAGATCCGCAGCTAATAAAACAACGTACATAAAACTATGCTTCTTTCCTTCTCGTATGTGCCAACTATGGAATACGTCCAATTTCATGATTTATTGTTCCTGTTTTTTCTTCTGCTAAGCAGTCATCTCTTGGCTATATTTTTGCTGTCTTTTGAAGACTACAATTTATTTTATTTACCTATTCATTTATTTATTTTCCACTGTCTTACTTTCCATATACAATATTTCATCTCTACACACTTCTCTGCTGATTTTTTCTGCAGCTTTTATAATATAAATGTACACTACTGACCATTAAAATTGCTACACCAAGACGAAATGCGAATGATAAACGGGTATTCATTTGACAAATATATTATACTATGACTGACATGTGATTACATTTTCACGCAATTTAGGAGCATAGATCCTGAGAAATCAGAAACCAGAACAATAACCGCTGGCCGTAATAATGGCCTAGATACGTCTGGGCATTGAGTCAAACATTGAGCTTGGACGGCATGTAGGCATGTACAGGTACAGATGTCCATGCAGCTTCAATATGGCTCCACAGTTCATCAGGATTAGAGACTGGCGTATTCTGACGAGCCAGTTGCTCGGCCACCATTGACGAGACGTTTTGAATTGGTGAGAGATCTAAAGTATGCGCTGGCCAGGGCAGCAGTCGAACATTTTCCGTATCCAGAAAGGCCCCAACAGGACCTGCAACATGCGGTCGTGCATTATCCTCCTGAAATGTAGGGTTTAGCAGGAATCGAATGAAGGGTAGAGCCGCGGATCATAACACATCCGAAATGTAACGGCCACTGTTCAAAGTGCCGTCGATCCCAACAAGACGTGACCGAGAGGTGTAACCAATGGCACCCCATTCCATCACGCCGGGTGAAACGCCAGTAGGGCGATGACGAATATAGGCTTCCAACGTGCGTTCAACGTGATGTCGTCAAATACGCATGCTATCATGATAATGAAAACAGAACCTGGATTCATCCGAAAAAATGACTTTTGCCATTCGTGCACCCAGGTTCGTCGTTGCGTACACCATCGCAGGCACTCCTGTCTGTGACGCATTGTCAAGGGTAACCGCAGCCATGGTCTCCGAGGTGATAGTCTATGCTGCTGCAAACGTCGTCGAACTGTTTGTGCATATGGTTGTTGTCTTGCAAACGTCCCCATCTGTTGACTCAGGGATCGAGACGTCGCTGCACGATCTGTTACAGCCATGCGGATAAGATGCCTGTCATCTCGACTGTTAGTGATACGAGGTCGTTGGTATCCAGCACGGCGTTCCGTATTGCCCTCCTGAACACACCGATTCCATGGTCTGCTAACAGTCATTGGTTCACGACCAACGCGAGCAGCAATGTTGCGATACGATAAACCGCAGTCGCGATAGACTACAATCCGATCTTTATCAAAGTCGGAAACGTGATGGTACGCATTTGTCCTCCTTACACAGGACATCACAACAACGTTTCACCAGGTAACGCCGGTCAACTGCTGTTTGTGCATGAGAAATCGGTTGGAAACTTTCCTCATGACAGCACGTTGTAGGTGTCACCACTGGCGCCAACCTTGTGTGACTGCTCTGAAAAAAATGTTTAAATGTGTGTGAAGCTTATGGGACTTAACTACGGGGTCATCAGTCCCTAAACTTACAAACTACTTATGAACGACCTTATACTAAAGACGGCACAAATATCCATGACTGAGGGGGGATTCGAATCCCCGACCGTGGTGGCCGTGCAGATCGTGACTGAAGCGCCTCAGTCTCCTCGGCCACCGCGGCCGGCTGCTCTGAAAAGCTTATCATTTGGATATCACAGCATCTCCTTCCTGTCGTTTAAATTTCGCGTCTGTAGCATGTCATCTTCGTGGTGTAGCAATTTTAATGGCCAGGATTGTATATCGGAGACCCGTATTGCTTGCGTTCTAAATTCAACCAGCTATGTTTACAAAGTAAGGAAACTCAAAATTTTTCAATATAATTGAAATTTATCAATATGCAAATTCTTAGTTCCTACCTGACCCTGCAAATTTATCGTTTTTATATAAAGCTGCCGGCCTCTGTAGCTGAGAGGCAGCGTTGCTGGGTGTTGTGGATTTTTGATCATCATCACTTACATCTCCATCATCGCCAGGCATGTAGCCGGAGTGGCGTCACTAAAAGGACTTGCAGCAGGGGTCTGAATCCCAATAGGGATATCCCGGCCGCTAAAAGCCATGCCATCATTACATTTCACTATCTGAAAGCTATGAGAAAAGGAGTAAGAAACAGCGAAGGGGAAACATGAGAAAATAAAAGGCACAAATGAGGGATATTATTGTTTTATTACACAATTTCAGTATAAAATATTTGTGATAAAGATTCTTTCATCTTTCAGTGTCCTTAGTCGCTATATTCACAAATATAGAATGTCAAGCTATTGTAAGTTCGAATTCTACTTGCTGCACCATATAACTGACCATGCGTAAAAACTCTTTTTCTTAATAATATTCCAACTTTTTTCAAATATTTGTCCCTGATATTTATATCATTAGCCATGATGATAAATGATTAATATTGAGAATGGAACTTCAATTTTCGTGTTTACTTCGTTACTGCGATATTTGGATTTCCTCGTAGTTCCACCCAATAGACACTTCTCGCGCTAGACCAGTACCTCTCGCGGCGGATGGTCGTCTAACAATCCCGTTACTTATGAAACTTCTATTTACTGTAACCACACTTTGCGTATACACAAGAGGTTTGTTTTGTGTACATGAATTACAAAGCTCCTTTCGAATTATTTTTCATTGGCCTCCTTGTACGTATAATTAATATTAAAAATTGGAACTTCATTTTTCTTTATCGCGAATTTATATAGATATATATCTCTAAACTCTTTGTTTCTTAGTGGCTCCAATGTCTACTTTATTTCTTGCGTCACAAAACCCCTCATATTTTTGGTTCATCTGTTGTCTCGCGTTACACAAAAAATACTTCTCTTCACATCCTTTGTAGGATTTTATAAATTTCATCATAACTAAGAAATTTACAACTGTCATTGTATCCTTAATATTTGCCCTAATATTTACCCCTAATGCTTTGCCGTTCTCGTATTTCTAATTTCGCTGAGTTATAGTTTAATGCAAGAAATTCGTTGGCATACAAGTATTCTTCTTTCACAACAGTACTGTAATGTGAATTTTTTTTGTCTTTATACGAGAATTGTTTTTAAATTGTTGTACAATTATCGGTTCCCATACTCATTGTCAAGGGGGGGGGGGGGGAGAGGGGGGAACATGATGCCCTCCTCCTGCCCCACAGGGAAAGGAAAAATGATTTACAAGTCGATATTTTAGTACATGAAAATGTTTAGCACGTGGACAGAATTAGAAATTATTACAGTTATTTAAAATCGATATTAGTCATCCGAAATATTAGATATTCTCCAAACTAGTATACATCCAGTTTTAATGTTTATAAAAAAAATTGTCTCCAGTAAACTTTCTCAAATCTGTCTTATCGGTAATTGCTCGTATTTTTTTCTATCTGACATCATATTTTCAGTAAATTGCTGCAGAGCGTGCGGTAGCTCGCCGTCGGAGGCTATAGTCCTCCCTGGGGCATGAGGGTGTGTGTGTTGTCTGTAGGTTAGTTTACCTGAGTGTAAGTAGTTAGTAATGATGACCACGCAGTTTGGTCCGATAGACTTACAAACATTTGAACATTTTTGTTGCCATACACCTGTGTTTATTTCGAAAGTCTGAGATGTACCGAAAATTTGACTATGGACTGTACAACATGACCCGCATATACTAAAAATTATTACAAATCGCTCGTGAGGATCAGTTACGTGACCACCCGTATAACCGAGCACGTTAAACCTCTGGCTTCAGCACTAAGAGAACCCTCTCTGCTGATTAACGACGAAATCCGGTGTGCTAGTTGGTCTGGATGTGGTTGTCAGGCGATCTTCCACATACGACTAGATGAACACTGAGGTTTCCGCCACAGTTACACGATTGGCAGAGGCTTAGATCACGTTCTTACACTTACCCATAAGATAACCTTGGACGCAGGACTAAATACAACCTGTCACAATAAATTTCAGTGAATAGTCCTGTAATATTAACGAAGATAAACTATGAACTACAGTTATCTTAATATTCTTCGAAATAGTCACCTTCCATATCTACGCACCGCTGAATTCTGCGATACATGTCGTGGACTTACACTAAGTCTTCGTTTGGGTTGGTGTTCAAAAGTCTCGTCACGTTCCGTTGGATGTCTGGAATATCGTCAAATCTTTTTCCTTTCAGAGAGTTTGTGTCGAGGGAATAGAATAAATCTCTAGGACTGAGATCTGGCATGGAGAATGTTCCAAGTTGCACGACAACACTCGCTCACACTCAGGCAATAACGTCAAACAACAGTTCCCGTCAAAAACCAGGATGCTACAACTTGAATTTACGCTTTAGTTAATAATATCTGAGACACCAAAATGATATATGCCCCTACCATAGCACAACAAAAGGCGAATATGTCGCGACCAAAGATGTAACAGAAGAGAACTGGGTTCTAGACTTATATGGCAGCTTCAAGAACACTAAAATCATAAAATCTTGATATACTGGTGCATATGTAAAGCAACTCCATTATAATGCCGTGTCGTACAACAGTACACGGGGCATAACCTCATCCAACATGGAATTCCTTATGTCGTGCAGTATGAAACTATACGCCACCGACGAAGTTTACGATGCATACCCAAGTCGGGCTTGCATGCTACTGTGGTCCCCCCCCCCCCCTCACCCAAACTGCGCCAGTAAATTATGGTTAACTCGTGAGGGTCTTTTATTCCTTTCACTAAGGTAGGATATATGCTGTGAGTCGAACGTTTTCAGCTTGGTTCCCAATTTTTACTCCGCAATCCACAGCTTGTTCTTTATTCACATGAAGTGATAAGTGCCATCGAGAAGGGATCTCAAATCGATTCCATGTTTCTGGATTTCCGGAAGGCTTTTGACACTGTACCCCACAAGCGGTTTCTAATTAAATTGCGTGCTTATGGAATATCTCCCCAATTGTGCGATTGAAGTCACGATTTCCTATCAGAAAGGACACAGTTCGTTGTAATTGACGGTAAGTCATCGAGTAAAACAGAAGTGATATCTGGCGTTCCCCAGGAAAGCGTTATAGGTCCTCTACTCTTCCTTTGTGTTTATATACAATTTAGGAGACAATCTGAATAGCTCCCTTAGACTGTTCGCGGATGATGCTGTTGTTTATCGCTTAGTGAAGTCAACAGAGGATCAAAATCAACTGCAAAGCGATTTAGACAAAATTTCTATATGGTGCAAAAATTGTCAATTAAAACTAAATAAAGAAAAGTGTGAAGTAATACACATGACCACTAAAAGAAATCCGCTGGACTTCAATTACGGGATAAATCAGTCAAACCTTAAGGTCGTAAATTCTACCAATTATCTAGGAGTTACAATTACGAATAACTTAGACTGGAGAGAACACACAGAAAATATTGTGGCGAAGGCGAACCAAATATTACGTTTCATTGGCATAACGCTTCGAAGATGCACCAGTTCCGCCAAAGAGTCTGCCTACATCACAATTGTGCGTCCTCTCCTGGAGTACTGTTGCCCATTGTGGGACCCTCAACAGGTGGAAATGTTGCACGAATTGGGGTGGAAATCATGGAAAGAATGACGTTATTCATTGGGGCGTGATCTGTTTGCGAAGTTTCAATCACCGACTTTTACTTCTGAAGGTGAAAATATTTTGCTAGCACCCACCTACTTCGGGGGACATGACCATCCCAATAAAATAAGAGAAATCAGATCGAAAACGGAACGATTTAGGTGTTCTTTCTTCCCACGCGCTATTATAGAATGGAACGGCAGAGAAAAGTTATGAAAGTGGTTAATGAACCCTCTTCCAGGCACTTAAATGTGATTTGCAGGGTATCTATGTAGATGTCGATGGGCTATGAATTGACAGGTCCTAAAAATTTCTTCACTAACATTAAATAATCGCAGTAGTTACAATTTTTACAGTACTGACTTAGAAGTCATAAACTACGAAAGGATAAGCAACTGAAAGGTCGTAGTCACATTCTGTTGAATTGGAAGAAAGCCAATTTTACGGTCTACTATCAAGTGTTAAAATCGTGGGGAAACGTAAACAATTAAACAAAACGCAAAGAAAAGCCCGTTCATTACAAAGAAATAAAAATAACAGTTGACAGTTTATTTTCGTTAAAAGAATTGCAACCACCTGCCTTTTTGGATGTTTTTTATTATTTAATCCAGAACTAGTTTTCGAGCCACTACAGGCTCATCTTCAGTGAATACTTTACAGAACCATTTATCTTCCGCTAAGTGTAGGTTTATGCTGTCATGGTAGTTCTGTTAACATAACTGGACTTTAGTAAGCGAGAACAGAATAAACCGGAAATAAACGTATTGTAATTTCATGTACGTACTGTGTTTTTATTGCAAGTGTAAGTGTAACCAAGTTATGCATTGGGCACTTACATTTTTACACATGAGAACATTTTTGCTACATTTAGCGTTACACATTTACAAAATATAAACACTGAATGTGTTGGAAAGAGGATGGCTGTGGTAGATCTTGCACTTCACTAATTAATGTCCTTTGCTTTGAGATATTGTGTATGTCTAAAGAGTATGTAACAGATTGAAATTATGTTTTAGACATAACACTGAATTTTGCTAGTATCTAGTTACATTAATTATGAAACAAGTGAGATACATTAACAAATGTAAAATAAATATGAAAGGGTGAAGTATTTATAGAGTGGTTGGATAATAACTAATATGGCTATGCCAATGTAAACAGATGAAACAATAACAGCACTTTTATTATTTTGCTGATCGACATTACTATTACTGCATGGATATGGGCAGAACTGTTTTACTGTCTAGGTGCTAGAATCTCTTGAAAGTTTTGAAAGAAAAAGTTATGTGTTGACTCTGTTTGTTCAGTCAGGATTTTGTGGGGTAATTTTAGTTTATGAATGAAAATCTCCAATTGCTCAAGGAGATCCATGTGTATCCCTTTATCAGCAATATGTAGTATTGACATATGGTCATTAATATCAGAAATGGGGTATTCGTAATGAGCTATGTGTGATGCAAAGCTGGATTTGCTGAAATGTTTTAGTCTAAGAGCATCCATATGTTCCTTGTAACAGGTTGAAAAAGATCTTCCTGTTTGTCCAACAAAGAAGCAAGAGCAGGAGCATGTCAATTTATATATGCCTGATTTTTGGTGAAATTCACTAGTGGGTTTGTTGATATGGACAATTTTATTTTGTAATTTATTATCTGTGTAGAAGTAGATTTTTATGTTATATGGCCTAAAAAGGTTTGCAAGTTTATAAGACATTTTGCCGAGGTATGAAAGACTAGTAAGTTTGGGACTTTCCTTCATAGGCTTTAATGTTGATGATGAGTAATTTAGTTTACTTTTTGGGTTTTGGACTAGGGTGTCTATGAGGGTGGGACTGTATCCATTGTTATGGGCTATATGTTTGAGTATTTCAATTTCTCTATATGCAGTTGCTTCATTAATGGGGATCCGGAGCATTCGATTTGAAATGTCCTGAAGAAGGCAGTCTGATGTTGGTTGGGATGGCATGAAGAATTATTAATTGAAACATCTGTGGCAGTGGCTTTTGTGTATATTTGGAAGGAATGTTTGTTGTTTTGACAAGAGATAGTCATATCAAGGAAATGAATTCCTTCAGTTATTTGTTGTCCAGCTATGAGTTTAATGTTTGGGTGAATAATAGAAAACATCCAAAAAGGCAGTTGGTTGCAATTCTTTTAAGGAAAATAAATCGTCAATTTGCGCAACTGCTGCAGTTCGTGTCCGACATGGATATTTTGAAAAAAATAACAGTTTTAATCAAAGAATACACAGGACAGGGGTTGGGAGGGTACATGAGGCCTGCCAACCATCCCTTCCTTCCTCGAAATAAGGAAGCTATATTATATTTATGATTTAATGTCAACAATAAATAAGGTTAATCTTGGAAAAGCAAAAGGTACTTCAGCGCAAATTATCCTCTGCATATAAGCAGTAAAATTGATACAAATTATCATGGAGTGTCTACAGGTGTTCGAAATGTAATATATGCTGAGATTTTTTCCAAATATGTAGCATGCCCAGAACAGTGGTAATCAGACAGTACTCAAGCAATTCAACTGCGAGAGTCAAGAAAAATAAGTGTCTGCTACTGGAATATTTTAATCAGTGCAGCTGATTTAATATCTCACTTAAATTACTCAATATCTGTTAGTCATCAATGTCAATGAAACTGGTAACATACATTACATAACAATCACTACAATGTCTCATTTGTATTTACGTAATTTTCAAATCTGAATATATTTAAAACAACACAACCGAATGCAAATACTTTGTTTCTTACAAAACTGAATTTGCCTGTAACTATTAGCCTCAATTATTAACCTAACAATGTGATGTTTCATCAACACAACAGAACCCTCTTTTTTGAATTTCACTTTGGCTATCTGTGAAATACCTTTTATTTTCATTAATTACGCAAACTGATCACATAAAAAATTATACTTTTACTATTCTTTTCATGTTACGAGACTTTCTTTGCCAGACGGCATTTACACATAACACAATAATTTGATCTAATTCAAAAATTAATCTTCAAAGTAATGAAAGGACAGGGGAACTGGCAAGTGACTTCAGGTTAAATCAAAACTTTTTATCCGATGCCAAATACGTATTCTCAACTAACGATATAATTGTCTCCACCACAAGGCAAGTTTTCGGTCATCGAAAATAATCAGTTTCTGCTTAAGCTACCAGACTAACTGGCACACTGTCTTTGTTGTACACACACGCTTCTCTCACCGAGACTACCTACAGACTGCCTGCACTAGATTTGTAGCGATTCGTGGATGAGTCGTTCATTTGAACGAGTACAAATAAAAAAACGTAAGAATCTAATCGTGCGGCAGACGAATCGTCGTTCAAAAGAATCGTCTGTCTTGTGACGATTCCAAGCTTGAACGATTCATGATTCGTGGGCAACTACCGAATCGTGCCGAATATTTACAAAAGTCAGAGAGAAGTGATGGAGAGGGACGCGTGTGAACAAAGTAGTCTTTCTGTAGTTCGCGAACGAACTAGTTCGGAAGAGTGCTCCCACAGGCGAATTACGCGAACTAGTTCGCAGATCCCTCGCCTCTTAGTTCGTCCGCTCCTTTTCCGATGACTGACGTGAAACAGCGAGAGGACGTGAGAGCGCGCAGAATCGCGTGATTTCCTTCTGCCAGTTACCGTCATTTCAAGCTGAGTGCATTTTTATTATCGAAAATAGACCTATTTATCATATTTTGTAGGTAAGGTTCCTTCAATGACCTATTAAATATATAAATAAACCCATTTAAAAATGAAGTACTCTGTATGCAGAGTAGTTTAATACCACTGTATCACCCGTTCGTGTAAATAACTGGTTTATTTGCTTAAGTATTTGATGTCTAATTGCCCAAAAATACGGGTAATAGCAAACGCTTGGGCAACACTGATCATTATATAAAAAGGCTGTAATAACAAAAGAAAGAGCTCTTTTAGTAGCGGTAGCAAAAGCCAAAAAGAGCGGACATACTAAAAAGAGAGACCTACTTCGCGGCCGAGCTGCGAACTAATACGAGAGCTATCGGTCTCGAACTAAAATATGCGCGATCGGTCGCAAACTAAAATATCCGCGATCGGTCGCGAACTAAAATATGTGCAATCGGTCGCGAACTAATACATGTGCAATCGGTCGCGAACTAAAACATGCGTTACCTGTCGCGAACTATTATGTCAAAAGAATCTCGCTTCTTAGTTCGTTGGATTCTTTTCCGAAGGCCGGCGGGCAATAGCGAGAGGGCACGCAGCATAATTAAAACGTGTTTGCCTTCTGCTGATGAGAGTCATTTCGAGGTGAGCGTCTGCATGCTAGATTACATAGTTCATTGCTACAAAATTTCTGTTTTGACGTATTCTGCACTCTGAAATATCTGACTAATAAATTCCATAATGCCAAGATATAGAGATAACTCTAAACTTAAACGCGAGAAATTATCCACAAACTGTCTTTTGGTTTGCGTAGTATCGTTAGCGGCTCACGCAGCAAGCGCATGAAGCAGCTAGGTGGGGGAACTTCTCCCTCCACCTGCATGCGCAGACCACGCCGCTAAGCCGTCACTTGGAGCGGATGAACTAAAAGATCGAACTAGTTCGCGGCTCTGTAGCGAACTAAAGTGAGCGCTCCCGATCGCGAACTATTATGCGCAAGTCTAGAACAAAAGAGGCGCAGAACGAAAAGCTTGAGCCGTTAATTACTATTATTCATAAATTACAGACAACAGAAGTAAACGTAGCGAAATACACAGCTGCCAATACACACGAGTCAAATAAAAAAAATCTGTGTGACGAAAAAATAAGTACCTCGTATTTGTTCTAGATGCAGTGCAACACACACGTGCGTCCTTTTTACAGTGTGCATGTAATTTATTTAAACAAGCAATACTTGCACATTTATATTTAGCTATCCTGGAAAAGGATACAACTATTTGGATTATATTTCGTATTTAGAGAGGTTCTTCTTTGTGAGTTCATTTACATAGCTGTATCTCGAATAAAATTTAGTATTCAGACATTGATTTATTTAAGGATCTAGGGATCTTCACTGTAGCTTCACAATATATATATTCACTCACGAAATTTGTTATTAACAATCCGACCCAATTCAAAAGTAATAGCAGTGTGCATAGCTACAACACTAGGAGAATGGGGGATATTCGCTATTCAAGGTTGAATCTAACTTTGGCACAAAAAGGTGTGAATTAAACGGCCACAAAAGTCTTCGGTCACTTACCAAGTAGTAGTAAAAGTCTGACACATAGCCAACTGGTATTTAAAAAGAAATTAAAGGAATTTCTGAATGGCAACTCCTTCTACACTTTAGATGAATTTCTAGATAACTCTTACAAAGTTAAAATAAAAATAAAAAATAAAAAAATAAATCAGAAATAAAGAAATGAAAATTTAAAAAATCCTTAAAATATTGGTATGTATAGACACCGGTAACTTCCAAAAATGCTTGTAATCGAAGTATCTTTGCCTGAAACAATATAGATATCGAACGCGCAACTCTAAATCGATCACGCGACTATTCACGCACGTTTTATTCATAAGTCATGGGAACAAGGAGGTTAGTTCTAAACTCCTTACATGGGGACGTATTTTATTGGTTTCTTTGTGTGGCGATGGTTTTTTTATGATTTAAAAGACTTCAAAGTCAAAGCTACGCAAAGGAAAAAGGAAAACTGTCACACCAATTTAGAGACTACTTCTCGAAGTATTTTCCTGATGATATTCTGCAGCGATATTATGCTATGAAGGTCGTATGTATAACTGTCATTTATTTATTCAAATAAAATTATTGATCTTTTGCCGTCGCTCATCTCAGAAATATGTACTGCATGGATACCTAACGCGTATTCCACAATACATTACAATGTACACCATCAGAAATTTCTACGAAAATGTAACGTAGATACGTACGACCACAGCACCAAATTTCATCAGTGACGGTTGTAGCAATGACATTTACAGTGAAATTCGTTAAAACATTGAGCTATTTCCTATACATGTGTCGCATTTATGCTGGAAAAATATTCATGTCAACGCAGCTTTACGTTACCACTCGTCAAAATAATTAGTATGGAAATAGTCATATTTTTTCATCTCGCGCATCAATGCCCGCGTAATCGATTTAGAGTTGCACGTTAAATATATATCGTTTCAGGCCGGGATAGTTCGATTGCAAGCATTCTTGGAAATTACCTAGACACCATTTACTAAACTAACACGTTCCATATCATTACGAAATGTCGTATATATGATCTATGGAACAAGTATTAATCTAATCTAATCTGATTTTGATTTTAAAGTTTATCTATACAGACGTGTTTCCTGAAACATTTTACGTAAAAAGTATTTTAATAACGATTTGATATATGTTAATTACCATACATTTAATTAAATGATATTTAAACGGTTGAAGTATACGAACAGAACGAAGAAATATTATAGGGTTACAGTACGATTCGAACTAATTCACCTACATTACACTTGTTAGACAATCTGAAACTTTCGCAAATGAACTACGTCAATAAGCGAAATAATTGGTATCATGATAGGTATTTATATGTGCTTGAAAAACTGCAAAGTCTTTTTTCTCGAGAATTTTATAGGTGGATCAAATGGCTTTGGCTGATTGCAGTGCAGTACTATTTGAGGTACCATAAATACAAAAATCCGATACCCATGTGGTCTCCTTTTTTACATTCTGTAAGAATTGTGGCATCGCAGGCCAGAAAGAATCGTAAACGAACCGTAGTTATCGAATCACAAGGTTAGATTCTAACTTCCATGACATTTACGGATATGTACTGCAATCTATTAGGATGTAGAACTTTTTGGCATTCCGTAAGAATCGTGCCACTGTAGACTAGAAGGATTCATACAGGAATCGTAGGAATCGATTCACAATTTGGGATTGAATCGCAGGAATCGATTCCTGAAAAAGAATCGTGTTTCCCAGCTCTAGCCTGCGCGCTGCTACTAGCAGCGCAACAATCACAGCAGAGATGATGTATACTCATTGCTTTATGCCACAAATTACCGACTTGTTCATATTAAGAAACTGAAGACGGAATGTTACATGGATTAACAAAATTAAATTAGAAAGGCAACATGCGAAATTACAGCTTAAATTCCAATAAAAATATGCCCAAGACAGAATATCAAAATTCAATAATAATGTGCTCATGGCGGAATATATGTACTCCTTTTATCGCAACCACTGCAACCAGTAACGTTTCACAGCTGACGCAGCACGTACAACTTGTTTGGCAACCACAACCATCACGACATTCGGCCTATCAAACTCGTTCAAATGGCTGAAAGAAGCACTAGTGTGTCTCCGTGACATTGCGCCTGTTTCCACTACACACTTTATAACACAATGAACCTTAAACCCCTTTTTTACGATAGAGTCTCAACTGGCTACTAGAGACGAGTGGGTCTACTCCAACCCCCTGGTTGCTATTCCCGCGCTGCTTCTCGCCTATCTCGAGTACCGGTAGTCTTTTTTCGTTTAGACATTAGCTCCAAAACTGTAGTTGTCTCCTGTGACGCTTCGCATCTGAATAATGAAGTGAGGTTATGAGGCCACTTTTTACGAAGCCAGATACGAAACCAGTATCTGAGAATGCAGTGAGACGTTGGTGTGCTCTCATCTATATTAATAAAAATGAATTGCCACATGTGTGAAAGCGTATCACTTGAGAATGGCTTCATAGATTTGGCTGATCTTTTCTTTGTTCTGTTAGTAATTCTGAGGATAAGGTTCGTATGAAAGAAATTTTTTGGAAAGTCACTGGAAAATATCAGAATTTGCTTTTTTAAATATATGACAGGTAAACTTTAAAAAAGAAAGCACGTGTGTGTTGCACTGTATCTAGAACAAATACGAGATACGTATTTCTTCATCACACAATTAGAAGTTTTTATTTGAATCGTTTCTGTTGTCTGTAATTTAATGAAAGTACGCTTCCAGCTCGGATCATTTTCCACATTCTCCAACAATCAGCTCTTTCATTCGCTACTCCCCTAGCGACCAAGTACGCTGTAACGGAGCTAACAAATACGCTAAGTAAATTAGAATAAAGGGAGATAGCGTTATGAATACAAGGTTAAAACAGACAGATCTAACATGAAACGTTCTTTAGAAGTCCCTCCATTGTGTTATCGCTGGTGATCATCCCTTTGGAGCGTTGCAAAGATAGAATTGATGTCAGTTCGTGGTATTTTTGAGCGTTACAAACAAATTGAGTACAGATCGTGGTTTTATTTTTATTTTTTTTTTTTTTTTTTAACAATGCCTCCATTGACGCGTCGCAATATCGGTCGGCGTACGCGCAACGCAATCTTACTACCTGATCGTAGAGTCAATGACACCCACGAAGATCGTACAAAGCTCTTTGAGGTAAATCGAGAAATAAATTCTCAAGCGCGATCCGTAATCTCGAAACTATTCATTTACACATTAAAAAATACTCTTTCCAGAGGGTGAAACATCAGTCTTAGAATAGGTTGATCAATAATTCAGAATAATTATAGGAAATTTAAAAAATTGAACACTAACCAACAGTAACTCTGGAAAATGGGTACAGTCGAGTTCGACTCGTTCAGTTGCAGCTTACGCACAAAGTAATTTGAATCGTCGACAAAACAGACGGCCACGTGTGACTACAATAGATGGCGTTCAGATAAGACCCAGCGGTCGATTACGCAGCGGATGCATCAGTTGATTTCGGAACAATGAACAATGATTGTCGGCGGCGGTGGCCGAGGGGACTGAGGCGCTCCAGTCACGGTCTGCACGGCCACTACGGTCGGGGGTTCGAATCCCCCCTCGGGCATGGATATTTGTGCCGTCCTTAGTGTTAGCTAGTTAATAAGTAGTTTGTAAGTTTAGGGACTGATGACTGCGTAGTTAAGTCCCATAAGCTATACAAACATTTGAACATTTGGTAAAGCTAGGTTTGTGGAACAGGAGGGGCGCTGGACTAACTAACTTACGAATATCTCGAAACTATTCATTTATACATTAAAAATACTCTTTCCAGAGGGTAAAACATCAATCCCAGGATAGGCGATAAATAATTCAGAATAATTTTGGGAAATTTAAAAAATTGAAGACTTACCAACAGTACAAACAACTCTCCACTAAAGGAAATGACATAAGATCATCCAAGATTCCTTCAAAGGCTTTACAAATTACCTAAAAAAAATTAGAATTTTGTAAGCTTTACAGGTGACACCAAAACAAACTTATATTTCTGGGACCTTATTACAAGAAAACAAGTAATTTTATTATAAACTTAGCAATTACGTCGCCGCATTTCAGCACCTTTAAACGAGTCATCAGAAAATTTATCAAATACAAGTAGCATAACATTAGCTTACAGCCCTTTAAGAGTTAACTTAATCAGTAACAGCACAGAGAAACGTGCAAAGGCTCTTGGACGGGTATTAATCTCATCAGACTTATTTGCAATCAAGCCTTTAGGCTTTGCCATGAATTCCACAAAGCAATAGCCTTCATAATTGGCAACGCAGAAAACTTTCAGGAATCACTCATCAAATAGCTGTTGTTGACAAGCGAATGGCTTCGTGCCCCTTCGGCGCTATTGAACACGTAACGGACCACTTAACTTGCAGTACACTCATATATCAATCATCCACGCTACTGCATAAGCGTCAATTCCACATAACGTCCATAAATTAACAGTTCAAACACAGCAATGCTTCCTGGAACAAATGAAATCTACTTATAGCTTTACTGCACAAAATATGAGCCCCTACCACTGCGCTTCCAAATCAAAATGTCTCAGCAGAATGCTCCTTTGATGAACAATGCATAAAAACTAACATTATCCGCGGAGTTCAAGCCTCTCCTTCTCCTAACACAGAAGAACACAAACAGTCCTCAGTTTGTGAACCACCGCAACACCAATACCGTAATTACAACGAGTTTAACCACTACTTGAAAATCACAGTTCAACGGTACAACCTCCTCGCGATGAAGCAGGAAACGTACTAGTTTAAATCTCTGTACCCCATATAACATGAACATTCGGAAATCTTTTTTTCTGCGCGCATTTGTCTTTAAGGACTCAAGCAGAAACTTTTCATGTGGAGCGGGGGGGAGGGGAGGGGGCGAGCTGCATCATGTAATTTGTGGTCTTCAGTCCGGAGACTGGTTTGATGCAGCTCTCCACACTACCCTATCCTGAGCAAGCCTCAACTCCACATAAGAACGACAACCTACATCTGTCTGAATCTGCTTACTGTATCCATCTCTTGGTCTTCCTCTGCGATTTTTACCCCACACACTTCCCTCCAACGCAAATTCACAATTCCTTGATACCTAAGAATGTGTCCTATCAATCGATCCCTTCTTTTAGTCAAGGTATGCCAAAAATTCCTTTTCTCCCCATTTCCGTTCAGTACCTCCTCATTAGTTACACGATACACCCACCTAATCTTCAGCATTCTTCTGTAGCACCACATTTCAAAAGCCTCTATACTCTTTCTATCCACACGGTATATCGTCCAACTTTCACTCCCGTACAAGGCGACACTCCACACAAATGCCTCCAGAAAGGACTTCCTTAGGCTTAAATCAATATTCGATGTTAACAAATTTCCTTAATCTATCTTCTAGGATAAGCCGTAAAGTGAGTATTGCCTCCCGTGTTCCTACATTTCCCCTGAACCCAAACTGGTCTTCCCCGAGGTCGACTTCTACCAGCTTTTCCATCCTTCTGTAAATAATTCGTGTTAACACTTTGCAACCATGACTTAATAAACTGATGGTTCTGTAGTTTCCACACCTGTCTGCGCCTGCTTTCTTTGGAATGGAGATTATAACATTTTTCTTAAAGTCTGAGGGTACTTCGCCTGACTCATACATCTTACACACCAGGTGAAACAGGTTTGTCATGGCTGGTTCTCCCAGAGACTTCAGTAGCTCTGAGGGAATATCATCTACTCCAGGGGCCTTGTTTCGACCTAGGTCCTTGAGTGCTCTGTCAAATTCACCTCTCAGTATAAAATTTCCTATTTCATCCTCATCTACTTCTCTCCTTCCTACAATATTGACTCTAAGTTCATTTCCTTCGTAGATCCTCTCTATATACTCTTTCCACCTTTCAGCTTTCCCTTCTTTGCTGAGAATTGGCTTTCCATCTGCGTTCTTGATATTCATATTTCTTTTTATAGAGCTGTTTGTCTTATCTCCAAATATCTCTTTTATTTTCCTGTAGGCAGTATCTATTTTCCCCTATTTATACATTCTTCTACATCCTTGCATTTGCCTTCTAGCCACTCCTGCTTAGCCATTTTGCACTTCCTGTTAATCTCATCTCTTAGTCGTCTGTACTCCATGTTTCCTGTTTCATTTACTGCATTTTTATATTTTTTTTCCTTTCATCGATTAAATTTAGTATATCCTGTGATATCCAAGGATATTTTGTAGGTCTTGACTTCCTACCTATTTTGTCCTCTGCTGCGTTCACTATTTCATCTCTCAATGCTGCCCATTCCTCCTCTACTGTTTTATTTTCCACCCTTTCTGTCAATTGTTGCCTAAAGCTCCCTCTGAAAGTCTCAAGAACTTCAGATTCCTTCAGTTTATTCAGGTACCATCTCCTTATTTTCCTACCTTTCTACAGGTTTTTCAGTTTGAGCCTACAATTCATGACCAATAAGCTATGGTCTGAGTTTATATCTGCCCCTGGGTATGTCTTACAGTTTAAAGCGCCATAAAGCGCTTATAATTTTCTATTCTACATGAGATCCACTGTATATTCCAGTTCGTTAGTGAATTTTGCCCAGTTGGCTTTGGTAAATTTCCAGTGTGGCAGTGGTACTGATATGTTGGCAGGCATTTCTAGGCCGACTTTGACGAGTGCTGGTCAGTGCTGTCTTCGCATGAAGTTGTCTAGAACCTTTCTGCTGCACTTCAGAAATCGTACAGATGGATCCTTTGAGAGAAAACATATATCTGGGCTATAGCCCTTGTTCCATCTTGCAGAGTGGAAGGAGCCCTTTTCTTTCGCATCGTCCAACAGGAAGAGGTCTTCAGCATCGGCCCACTCTGACACATCTTGGCCTTCTTTTTCGGTATAATCGTATCCCCAGTTAGTGCTCTTGCTGTTAAAATCCCCTAGGAATACAGCTAGGTGTCAGATTTTCTGTATGGTCATCCAAATCCAAGGCTGTGATGGAGGCTTATAGATGTTTGTTATTTTAGTACCTGCAATCATCATTTTTGAAACAAACCACATATTGTAACAGCTTCTCTATGTTGTTCTTTTACATATGTTGCAGTTCCATAACTTCTGTGAAATGTTGAATCGAGAAGACTATATTGCGGCGTGATCTGTTTGCGAAGTTTCGATCACCGACTTCTACTTCTGAATGTGAAAATATTTTGCTAGCACCCACTTACTTAGGGAGACATGACCATCCCAATGAAATAAGAGAAATCAGATCTAAAACAGAACGATTTAGGTGTTCTTTCTTCCTGCGCGCTATTAGAGAATGGAACGGCAGAGAAAAGTTATGAAAGTGGTTAATGAACCCTCTGCCAAGCACTTGAATGTGATTTGGAAAGTATCTATGTAGATGTAGATATAACTCGACCATACACTAAAAGTGTTACAACTCAGTATTGAAGGAGTAAGCCGATCAAAAAGTGAATATTTAGCAAAATATAAATGTAATTAATATTTAATCACGAAATCAGTAGTAAACATTTACGGACAGCCAGCATTTCGTTCATCAGTGCTACATCTTTAACTGTGTAGAAAAATAAGACAAGTTTAGAAAGATTTAGCGAAAAACTCGTAGCTGAGTAATTCATTATAATAACTTTTCTCGACAAGTATATGTAGTATTGTTGTCCAAAGTGTTATTAAACATCGCTGAAAGACTTCATAATCAGTCGACGTCCAATGGCCTTTTATGAACAGTAAAGGCACCACGTGTCGCCAAGACAGCAGTTCAACAAAATTTCTCACAAAGGAATTTGGTTACGTGAGCGTGGAGTACGGAGCGCCTCCATCAAGTCGTTTCTCTGGCGGAGCGCTGCTCCAAAGGAAAAGGCAGCGCCTCCTCCTAAGTGGCTTTTACCAGGCGATAAAAGAAGCGTGTGCGAGGAATACAACATGCCGTCGGTAGTACAAAGGGATGCCGTTGATGCAAGCTATCCCTCTACTTACCAGAGCCGGTGAGTTAAAATTATCTTACAAGGAGAGGACAACTATTCGTCATCGCCGAATTAGTCCAAATTAATACATAAATGTTTGTTAAGCTGATGGGACTTAACTACGGGGTCATCAGTCCCTAAACTTACAAACTACTTATCATCTACCTTATACTAAGGACGGCACAAATATCCATGCCCAAGGGGGGATTCGAACCCCCGACCGTAGTGGCCGCGCAGACCGTGACTGGAGCGCCTCAGTCTCCTCGGCCACCGCGGTCGGCAAGTCCAAATTTATGGTACATGTAGAGCGTGGTGAGATATGAAAGTGTACCAAGTGGATGAAAGTGTACCAAGTGGGAACTCCAAATGGCTAAGCGTTCAGGAAATAAATTGATTTTTGATACGGACTTATCACCATATGCACCTTTTCAACTGTCTCTGAAAGAGTTTGGTTAGAAAGCGGTGTTTGGCTCAGCTTAAAAGATCAGATTTTCATTGAAAGGTTCGCCGGTTCGATTCCGCCTGGCGGCAAACATTTATTTGTTTTCAGAATGACAATCAAGTTTGTTTTTCTATGGTGACATTAAAAAAAAAACAAACACGTAACTGCAAAAGGGCAGCGGGAACAAAGGTAGGTGTACGCATTGCCAAGGAGCAGAAAAAACTTTGCCGCCGGGTGGAAAAACGAATCCGATATTTTAGCGCTGAGCCAAACCAAACACCGCTTTGCATTTGGTGATAGATCTTTTTCAAAATTCCTTTTATTTCCTAAACGCTTAGCCATCTGGAGTTCCCACTTGATGCACTTTCATATCTCACTATGCCCTACATGTATCAAAAATTTGGACGAATACGGCGAAGACGAGTAGGCGTCCTCTCCTTGTTAAACCAAAAGGGACAAGAATTGGGCGTAAGATCAGGACCCGAACGAGGAAACTTTTCGGCACAAGTAATATTCAGTTTGGAACCGTTATTAGAGTGTTTCAATCTAGCTCAATCGTTACTTTTTCGACTTTGCAAAGATAGCAGGGAAGGTATTGAAGACTTTTTTTATTGACAGTGTTCAGGGTGAGAGAATTAACTGTTAATGAGCTGTCTGCACAATTTGTGGACATAAACAATTCATCTTACAGCTTGAAACGTGTCCATAGAAAATTATTTTTATAAGAAAATGTCTAATATTGTGCCTCCTGTTTTGTATCGAGTAACTTGCTTGCAAGAAAATGTATAATATCGCTTCTACTGTATGTATCGATATGTGTAAAGTTTCATCTCTGGCAAAGATCATGTATTGCATAGCATTGTAGCTCGCACTGAGAGAGAGAGTAGCACTAGTGGTTCAGCTCGCTTAGAGAGCGGTTGGGTTGTGTGTATGGCTCCGATGTAGAGCAGAGGCTGCTTTGCCAGCAAGTCAGAAGTTGTATTATGTAGGTAATGTAATGCTGTTTATCAATAATAAGTAACTTAACCCTGTTTCATATTTCATTTACGTAGTTAGAAAATTAACCCACTTCCTTCATTTGATAATTACTTGATTTAGTGGAGTGTTGATTTGAATAACATTATTGAACATATTTCATTATTGGTGCGATAGTAAGATAATAGTTGATTTGGATTTCAATAATAACTGATCGACATCAACTCTCACAGTCAAGCATTAAGAAAGTGATTTGTGGTTTTTCTTATATCTTTCTCGCAGTCAAAATTTTGAGTATAGTCAGTGTCTGTTTCAAAAGGTTACATGTCACAGTTGTTTACTTAAAAGATCCGTTGCGCACAAAATCAATTTAATGCACTGTTTCTTGTACATTAATATCAGGGCCATAATTAAACCAAATAGCTGAGTTAATGAACAATTTATTGTCTGATTTAACGAAAGGTTCTACATTCCAAAACACGCGTACAGTTTTTATCTGGCGCCCTTTCTGCCAGGATAGTTCACAAACAGGATCGTGACGTAGTTAGATACGTAGTCTTATTTCAGTTAGTTTGTCTTTTCCACTAACCAACTTACCTTTTGGCTCTTAATTTAATTTTTGTAGCACCATCCTCTGTTGTAGCAACAGTAGCATAGTAATTGTTTCTGTAGTCTGTTACTTACCATTCTTGAGATTGTGTAGTATTGTTTATAGTAGATGAATTGAATATACAAATAATTGCATTACTACTGAACAAGCCTCTCTTTTATATTGCCTGATGTTTGTTGTGATGAAAGTTCTAGTACCGCGGAACTCGTGTGATAATTAACGGTTTGCGTAATCTCGATTGTGATTGTATGTTGCACTAGCCCGATTCAACCTATTGTTCTCTCATAATTACTGTGTGTAATTTTCAAAAAAATTAGCAGTAGGTGAAAATAAATATTATTGGTCACTTTACTGCAAAATTCTGTTAACAATGTCGAAGAATAGGAGAGTCCGCGCTGATGCTAAAACTACTTCCGAAAATGAGACCTTGAATGAAGCAAGGAGAGAAACTGAATTTTTACAAGAGTCTTCTCACTGCACTGATACAAATACGACAGTAAATACCGTGTCTGAAAACGCGGAACAGATTAGTTCGGGAACAGACAATATGGATAATGACAAGGTACAGGATTTGACAATACAGAATTCCGATTCTTGTAATGTGGTTGCGGAAAATAATGCATCGGTTCCGCCTAGCTCTGCTACAAAAAATACTTGTGCGACGGCTATGGAAAACGTATTACCAAATGATTTCATGCAAATTTTATTGTCACAGCTCTCTAAATTAAATGAGAATAGTCAATTACTATCTCAGGAATCTCAGAAATTAAATGAAAAACTTGAGGAACAATCTCAGAAATTAAATGAAAAACTTGAGAATAGTCAATTACAATCTCAGAAATTAAATGAAAAACTTGAGAATAGTCAATTACAATTTCAGAAATTAAATGAAAAACTTGAGGAACAATCTCAGAAATTAAATGAAAAACTTGAGAAAATTGAACAAACGTGCGATTCGAGGTTTGTGAGTATTCAAAGTAGTTTTAATAAGATAAACGAGGACAACAATCGGTTCAGGGAACAACTGCTCAATACTTTCAAACGTGAATCTCAGCAAATAAGACAAGATATTCGCGACGAGATCAACCCGGTAGTGGAAAGCCTTGCGTCACGAGTCGAAAATATGGAAACTACTGAACTCGCTCAATTGAAGCAACAGAGTAATCTAGTTGTTGAAAAGTTGCAGAACTTCCAGTCAGTCACGACGGAACAGATCAATAAAATAAATAAACAGTTTGAGGATATTACTGTTAAGATTACCCAAATTAGTGATAACACTGACAAAAGTTCGGATGTAACGCATCCTACCCCGTTTAATGAAACTAATGAATATCTCGCCCTTGACCGTTTCAAACAAGATCAAATGACCATTAATCAGCAATACAAGGCTGAGGTCAGAAAATTAGATGATCGCGTGGCGCGAATAGAGAGGAAATTTGACCACACTTGTGGAAATCCATACGAAGATGTGGAAGAAAATTTGAACGAAAATGACAATGATGATTCGAGCCAAGTAGGTCGCTTGGTACGTGAACGAAGTGTACCTCATAGTAACAACAATGAAGACGCAGTGCGTAGTTTACGCTCACTTACGCCGCACGGGCGAAAGGAAGCGTTTGACTACAAGCATTTCCTGACTGTACGTAAATTCAAGACATTTAAAAACTCTCCGAATGACTTGCACCCTAAAGAGTGGTTGCAGCAATTCGATTATTGTCTTCCCCCGAATTGGCCACTTGAGCACAGATTAGAATTTATATGTGGTTATCTGGAAGGCGAGCCAGCCACCAGAATGAGAGCTATTGCACAAGAGTGCTATAGCGAGAATCACTTCCGACGCTCATTTCTATCCGCATACTGGTCGGAAGCGGCACAAGACCGCGTTAAAAACAGTATTGCGACTTTCAAAACTTTTGAGCGATCAAATTTCTCGAGCCCTGTGGAATATTTCCAAAACTTAGTATACAAAAATCAATTTTTATCGGCACCTTACTGCCCTGCGGAATTAATCAGAATTTGTTTGAACAAATTGCCTCTACACTTGCGTCAAATTGCCATTGCGGCACGATGCAAGAATGATATTGAAGCCTTTAGAAATCTCTTACAAGACTTAGAAGAAGAAGACGAGGAAAATTCCTCGCGCAGTCGATATTTTGAAACAAACAGATATGATCGCCGGTCGCAACAAAGCCCGCCGCGTACTAAACGTTATTCAGAGCACGACGATAAACCAAAAAATAACTCTTTCACTAATGAATCTTACAAACAAAGTCGCGACAATGAGAACGGTGAGTTTCATGATCGTGACATTAACCGTGGAAGTTTTCGTGGCCACAACCGAGGTGGTGGTTTTGGCCGCGGAGGACGCTACAATAATTACTATCATAACAGCAATACTTCGAATGATACTAATTGGCGTGATAGACGCAATACTGATAGTGATCGCGAGACTGAAAATCACAACAATAACGCTGAGAAGCGTAGTCGGGAGGGCACACGCGATAATTCTCGTGATCGCCTTCCACGACACGAAAACACAAATCGGGCCCAAAGCAGATCGCATACCCCAGAAAGACAAGAGCAAAGCATTGAAATTCAGTAATTTTGCTGGGGTAGAGAGTCCATTAATCTGTTTTGGACACACCAAGTGGCGATTGGTGCCCCGTTCTCGAGCTGAGTGTCACTATTCTTCCGCTTTTCCTTAGTGCGCTCTATCTACCTCTTTTTCTCACTGTTACTTTTCTCTAACTCTGAATACTTATGCTCTGTGCTACGCTGGGATATTGTCATACGAAACTTTGATTATCTTGCAATTTGCATATAACGAACTCTGTGGCTGTGCAAGACAAATAAAATTAATGGAAATTTTTGATTGTGTAATCTAATCAAGTTCCTATGTTTCAGAAAATATCAGATTTTTTCTTCTGTGTTACTAATTGCATAACTTACGAAGTTCTGAGCAAGTGAAGAAGATTTTTGAGTTGACATGAGCATTTGGTAAGCCAAGAACATTATGGAGGATGATGAGTAAGGCAATACACAATATGTCATGGTGGTCTTTAAAATGCATTATTGTTTATGGATAAATGATGGTAAGGAAGGTATTGGTAACAGTCAAAGATGTTTGATAAATGTAATTATGTGGACGAGATTATACAATGATTATGAAGCAATTATGAGGAGAATCGCTATGTTGCTAATGATGACGAGATTATACAATGATTATGAAGCAATTATGAGGAGAATCGCTATGTTGCTAATGATGACGAGATTATACAATGATTATGAAGCAATTATGAGGAGAATCGCTATGTTGCTAATGATGCTATGTTCTGTTCTTTTCTTATGTGCTTACTCGCACTGCCCTTTTGTGTTTTCTCTTTGTGCTTATGTGCACCATTTTGTATATTGATGCATTGTGCCTTCAATGGCATGTGTGATTGGTGAGATTCATATCCTTCTGATGATCTGTAATTATTTGTAATTATGTGTAATGAATATTTCTAATTATGCTTGCAGCTATGCGTATTGCTCTTGTAATCAAAGCTTACCGCTATGCTCACTAATTATATACCTAAGCCCTACCACTATGCTAATTAATTTTATAATGAAGCTCAATGACAATGTATGGTTATGCTTATACGTTCCACACAGCCATCTATCTTGCAAACTTGCAGCTATGCCATAAACTGCGCCTAGTTAAGTCTAGAAAGATAATGCACAGAAATATTTTGCTTTTGCTTACTACTATCTTCCAAATTTTATTGATGATCTTGCTGATGAAAATCTGCAGCTATGCCTAACGAATATTACGTCTGTGTTTATGTTATTGGATGATTTACTGTGATGTACATCTAGTACTGTGCCAAAATTTGCACTAATTGTTTTGTTTGACCCTACTGTTGACCCAGACAGACACAGACATGACCTGTTGACTTGAACCTCTTTTGATATTCTCACGAAACTACCCTGATGTGTTATACCTTAAGGCAATGAAATATGTAGCTCAGTTGAGACAAAAGCCTGGCCATGGCAACTTATGTAATTTAAGTGTTATAATTTGTGGTAATGTAATCACCATCATAGTGATATATATTAATTTAAAGAGATATGAACTAATGGTAATTGGAATGTCAATTTAAGTTATATCATGCCAAATTGATGACAAGCACCCTCAATGTATTTCATACGATTATGTGTTTGTAAAGCAATATGTACATAGTATGTAAAGCCTTGTGCTTATATGAAATGACACTAATGTTGTAGATACTCTAAAATAAGAATTAAATTACTCATTAGTATTCAAATGTATCCGTCTTCAAGACACTACTTGTAATGTAAAAATATGGTTTAATACCATGACCCCATTTGTACCACTTGAATTTGTGGGAAAATATTTCTGTAGATATGTTCTAATCAATGACTTTTCTTTCAGTCTAAACTGAAATATCATGACTATGTTACTAATTTGTGTGTAAAATGCTTTATTTCATGTACTTTGGACACGCATGGGAAGTGGCGATTTCGCACACGAGATTCCAGAATGCACACAGAACAATGGACGAGTTACTATGCACCACTGATTTTGGGCCTTTTAATGAAGATGTTTGTTGGATGATGTTTGGCCACACAGTACTGTCCATTGCAGCCTTGGCCACCCACCACCAGTTTGCTCTAATTTTGGCTATGCTGATGCAGTCTGCTAATAGCTCTGTTGGTTGGAGCACACTTGGTTGTCGAATTGCATGGAGGAATACATCAGAACCTTTTCCCCATGACTTCCACTTCAATGCAACCAGCCAGCCCGCCTACAGTATGGTGTAATCTTACAGTGTTTTGTGTTCGTGTGCAGACCTAAAATGAATGTTAGGAGCTAATGTGCTATTCGTGTGCATATACTATTCAGTGCCTCCCATTGCAAACGTTGTCCACAGGTTCATTACCAGTGTTTAGGTATATTTCATGGTTCTTTCACGGTCAGTGACCAAAATAAAATTGTGCTCTTGATAGATACATATACTTAGTCTGAAATGTCATTGTGCCTATTCGATTGACAAACGTTATATTGAAATCCTATTGTGCTGAAGCAGTAACATTATTTTGTACATGATCAGAAGCCTATGTAGTCAAAAATTTTACATGTATGTTCTAGCATCCATGAAAGTATAGCATTTTAAATGCATCACAGAATACAAAACTGACACTTTATCTTATACTAAGTGCACTAAAAATTTACATAGACTACATTGTGCACAAGATACAAATGTTCATTTTATGTTCCCAAAATACTGATCTCTTGTACAAAATGTAAACCCATGGAACTTACACTACTGTGTGTATTACTTGTAATTACCACATTTTCTTTAACGAATGATGACATTAGTTAAAATATCTTTTGTAAAACTTTGTATATGTTCATGTTTATTATTGTATATTTTTTTTCCATTTGTGTATTACTTCTAGCTATCTCATTTTCTCCACTATATCATTTGTCAAACTATGTTTTCTGAAATTCTATATATATATACTTATGTTTACCATTATGTATAATTGTCATATATTCCACTTATTGCTGATGTTCTGTAAATTTTGACATTTGCTTATGCCTGTCACACCCTGTACCTCTCCATGCGTGACTTTTGATGGTACTGTTCTGTAAAATGGCATGTATTTATGACTGTCACATTTTTTTTTTAAATTTTCTATGTACTCCATCTGTTGTTTTGATCTTGTTAAATTTTGGATGTCATTAATGGATTTTTGGACTTGAAATTCAGTAATTTTGCTGGCTAGGCAATGCCATTGGCATCACCCACCCTACAAAATTTTAATAGGTAGGAGGGGGGTGATGAAACGTGTCCATAGAAAATTATTTTTATAAGAAAATGTCTAATATTGTGCCTCCTGTTTTGTATCGAGTAACTTGCTTGCAAGAAAATGTATAATATCGCTTCTACTGTATGTATCGATATGTGTAAAGTTTCATCTCTGGCAAAGATCATGTATTGCATAGCATTGTAGCTCGCACTGAGAGAGAGAGTAGCACTAGTGGTTCAGCTCGCTTAGAGAGCGGTTGGGTTGTGTGTATGGCTCCGATGTAGAGCAGAGGCTGCTTTGCCAGCAAGTCAGAAGTTGTATTATGTAGGTAATGTAATGCTGTTTATCAATAATAAGTAACTTAACCCTGTTTCATATTTCATTTACGTAGTTAGAAAATTAACCCACTTCCTTCATTTGATAATTACTTGATTTAGTGGAGTGTTGATTTGAATAACATTATTGAACATATTTCATTATTGGTGCGATAGTAAGATAATAGTTGATTTGGATTTCAATAATAACTGATCGACATCAACTCTCACAGTCAAGCATTAAGAAAGTGATTTGTGGTTTTTCTTATATCTTTCTCGCAGTCAAAATTTTGAGTATAGTCAGTGTCTGTTTCAAAAGGTTACATGTCACAGTTGTTTACTTAAAAGATCCGTTGCGCACAAAATCAATTTAATGCACTGTTTCTTGTACATTAATATCAGGGCCATAATTAAACCAAATAGCTGAGTTAATGAACAATTTATTGTCTGATTTAACGAAAGGTTCTACATTCCAAAACACGCGTACAGTTTTTAAGCTATGTGAGAGTTTCACACAGAGCAGTGAGGCTTATTAATGAGAACGGGATACTAGCTTAATACCAAGCTAAAAAGGGTCGTGTGGGATGAGGTGGATATAGAAAAAGTTGAAAATATCAATTTCAGTTTATTCTGTAGTATATTATTTTGCATATTTGGAAGTAGCTCCCCTAGAATGTTATTCAAAAAAATCTATTAAAAACAAGTAAGCCTTGGATGACCAAATAAAATATAATCTTAAATAAGAGGAAAAGAAAATTTGATAAAAAGTCAGAATAAGTAACGATTCGGCATTACTTCCATACTATGAGGGGTGGTCAAATGGAAAGGTACGAAACGACACAGTGGGTGTAATTGAAGTCTTTATTTAAAAGTAATCACGAGAGGCCTGAGCACAACTATCTCACTGTTTAAAGAGCCGAACGATTCCCTGTTCCCAGAATTCCTGCGGCTGTGAGAAGAGGTACTCTACTGCGTCCTTCGTCGTCTGAGTTGAAGCGCTACGCTTTTAGATGTTGGTTTCTGTTTCTTCTTTTTTATTATTATTTATTTTTAATTTTTATTTTATTTTCTTTTTTTTTCTTTCTTTTTTTATTTTCTTTTTTTTTTATTTAGTGGACCAAACAAGTGGAAGTTGAACTTGGTCAGTAGACTGTGCTTGACCCTGGAAGGTGTGGAAGTTCGGTATCATGGAGAAGAATCAATCATTCCGTGAGCAGCCCAGGCCGTATGCTCTTGATGGACTCGCGTAGGCTATGGATTGTCTCACAGTATACGTAACTGTTAATTAATTTATTTATTTATTTTGTGCTCGAGGAATTCCAAGAATGTCGGATCTTACCTGCTGAGTTCACAGACTTGAATTTATTAGGCGGAGGTTACTACGCATGCAGATAACAAGATGAATACTGCATGCGACGTCGTTAGAGAAGAGACAGCAACTCAGCTGATGTTGATGTTCAGTTACTGTGACACCAAACCTATTCCTACGTCTGAGACATCATGTTGACAGTACAGCTTTACTATATTCACCAGACAGGAGATTTTCCAGTCATTTTATGTACTGACACTTTTTTCACATTAACGTACAACTGGTTTGTATGACAAAATGTGTAATTTCGGTTAATGATTTTTCTTTCAGAGAAATCGGATAATTGTTGCTGTTCTAACACATAAAAGTGTGATACGAGAGATAGATCTAGACTATGAAATAAATCATACAGTGAAATGGCAAATACCCCATACGAACAGCGATTGCATCCTAAAAGTGACGTACTGGCAGACGTCAAACGATGGAGCTTTGGCCGCTGCTGAGACAGACAGTCTCCATACTTACCCCACACTTAGCTTGCATTTATCGCGAATCTTTAATTCAGCGCAAAGTTCCTAGTGATTGGAAACTGACCCACACACACAATTACAGGCCAATATCGTTGACATCAGTTTCATGTAGAATTTTAGAGCATATTCTCAGTTCGAATACAGTAAATTTCCTTGAAACGGAAAAGCTTCTTTCCATGAATCAGCACGGGTTTAGGAAACATCGTTCATGTGAAACTCAGCTTGCCCTTTTCTCACATGACATCTTGCGAGCCATGGACGAAGGGCAACAGGCAGATTGTGTTTTTCTCGACTTCAAAAAGGCGTTCGACGCGGTGCCACACTGCAGACTGCTAACGAAGATACGAGCTTATGGAATAGGTTCACAGATTTGTGACTGGCTGGAAGACTTCCTAAGTAATAGAACGCAGCAAGTTGTTCTCGGTGGCGAGTGTTCATCAGAGACGAGTGTATCGTCAGGCGTGCCCCAGGGGAGTGTGATAGGACCGCTATTATTTTCTATCTATATAAATGATCTGATGGACAGAGTAAGTTGTAATATGCGGCTGTTTGCTGATGATGCAGTGGTGTATGGGGGGATGTCGTATGTAACTGACTGTAATAGCATACAGGATGACTTAGACAATTTTTCTAGTTGGTGCGAAGATTGGCAGCTAGCTCTCAATGTGTAAAATTGTTAGGTGATGCGCATGAGTAGAAAAAACAAACCCAGCATTAGCAGTGAGCTTCTTGATGCTGTCGCGTCGTTCAAATATCTAGGCGTAACATTGCAGAGCGATATGAAATGGAACGAGCATGTAAGGACAGTTGTGAGTAGGGCGGACAGCCCACTTCGGTTTATTGGGAGAATTTTGGAAAGATGTACTTCACCTATAAAGGAGACCGCGTATAAGACGCTTGTACGACCACGTCTTGAGTATTGCTCAAGTGTTTGGGACACGCATCAGATCAGTTTAATTGAAGACATACAGGCGGTTCAGAGACGAGCAGCTAGATTTGTTACCGGTAGGTTCGACCAATGCGCGAGTGTCACGGAAATGCTCCGGCAACTCAATTGGGGATCGCTGGAAGAAAGACGACGTTCTTTACGTGAATTTCTGTTGAATAAATTTAGAGGGCCGGAATTTGAAGCTGAGTGTAGTACGATCTTGCTGCCGCCTACTTACATTTCGCGTAAAGATCACAAAGACAAGAGAAATTAGGGCTGTTACGGAGGCATATAGGCATTCTTTTCTTCCTCGTCCAATTTGGGAGTGGAATAGGAGAGGAAATGCCTAGTAGTGGTACAGTGTACCCTCCGCCATGCACCTTACGCTGAATTGCGGAGTATGCATGTAGATGTAGATGTAAAAACAATTTCTGTCTGCAGATCATAGTTCAGGGACATCCATGCGCCACATGGTGGCTTGCAGACTGTATATGTAAGTATCCCGCAGCCAGTTTGTTGGTAGGCGCTTTATAACTATGTAATTTCACTCTGATATTTATTTGTAAATGGGTTGCCAATTAGCGCTAAATTTGACGGATGTTACGCATACTCAGCGGGTTAAGATTGCTATTTAGCGGTCAACGGATTATTTTAAGGGATTTGTGTATTTTTGTCTGCAACAATGTTATTCTGTGTAATTCCTTTTTTCTATTATACTTATTATCATTCATGTACTTTCTGTTTAATTCAATTTTTCTATTATACTTATCATCATGCATGTACTTATTGCATACGCATGAAGCTTAATAATCGATTTCGATATAGTGATTTCCCTGCCTCAACACAACAGCCAATCCTTCCCAGTCTTAGTCCTTTACCTTTATTATTGCATCACCGAAGTTCTTTTGACGCGTCGGAACAATCCTAAGTATTAAAAATTTAATCTTTTGCACTGGACCGAAGATTAGCTGCCGCCTCGGTAGTGTGTATAGTGCTAAAGTGTTATTCTTTATGGTGCATTTGATCGCAGTGTAAACAGTGATTATATTTTCTTTTTCACTAATTGCGTCATAAAAATATCAAAACCAAAGAACAAAAAATACACCCAAAAGTTTAGAAAAGAGTGGCTTACCAACAATGAATTGAAAGACTGGCTTGTTGAGATCCCCGCCGATCCTTCTAGAGCGCGATGTCGATTTTGCCAGTGTAATTTAAATTCGCGTTTGTCGGATTTATTGAATCATTCAAAAAGCGAAAAGCATATAAAAGCTGAAGCACCCTTTGCTTGAAAGGAGCAGTTGAAACTAGATCACATTTTGTTAGACATTCCAATGGCTTCTGTTTCAGAAGCCGCAGTAAGTTTATTTGTGGCTAACCATTGCGCAATAAGAGTTGTGGATCACTTCTGCAGCCTATCAAAAAGGTGTTTTATAGGTGCAAGGCATGTCTCTCAGATGCATTTGCATAGAAGCAAGTGTAGTGGTGTGATTAAGAACATTCTTCACCCACATTTAGACGAATCCACGGACATCAGTGCCAGCAAATTGTTCTCTGCGTGTGTAGTATACTTTTCTGAGTCCCAAGGTCGCAATCTTTTCACATTCTTGGGAATGATAAAGCCACCATACCGCAGGAGAAGGAGGAAAATGAAATATTGTGGCTTCAACTACATTAATGTCGTGAGTGGAACCCAAACTTAGTACGTTTCCCTTTAGAAATAGTAGTAGTATTTGTAATAATAGTAGTAGAAGCAGTAGTAGTATACAGCTGCGAAGAAAACAATTTCTTTGGAACTTATCAGTGCATTGAGATTTCAGTTTCAGAAGGGTAAATAACAATAGTAAGCATTTAGCGGATTTTAGCAGAATTTTAACTCTAGTTTAACGGAATAAATTTTTCGGAGTTGGCAACGCTGTTTGCTATTATTTCTGGTCAGTAATCTTTCATTCTTTGTTTTTATATGTTAATAGACGTGTGAACGTAATGAAAAGATACGTATCAGGCATTAAAAGAAACGGTACTCGTCACAAACCTATCATTGCTCGTTACTCTGGTTACCAGTGCCACACGAAATACGGCCGCTACACTGTTTCTGAAATCGTGAAAAAATTTAAGTGTTACTGTTAACATTACATCAACATTTAAATTTGCCACTTAGTTACCGTATGACTGATTTTTTAAGCCAATTATACAATGAAGAAAGGATCAGTACAGTCCATTTGCCTCGTGATTAAAGTACAAGTATCATACAAATTGCTAAAAATTAGTGAGACCCACCCGAGACCGCCATTTTGGGTACTGTTCCCGCACTTAAAGTCGTGGAATGTCAGAATCAATTGGAATATTTCGTGACGGATGTCAGTGTGACCGATCACAGCAGTAGCACTACACTTTCAAGCAGTGGAACTGATGTACTCTATTATGTGACATTAACAATTAAGATAATACAGTCATGAATGAAACTGTGTAGATGATAACTTTTGAGTACTTTTTACAAACGTTTTATAGTAGACATGATCAAAAACAAATAACCATTACACTGAAACCTTTATAGGTAGAAAGTATAACAAAACTTATGTTTGTTCTAAAAGCTGACATCAGATCACCAGGATTAACCTGTAAACACGGGCCAAGAAGTATAATCCAAACTGTTGGAAAACAAAAATAACCATCTAAAATCGTAGAGCTACGCAATATCGACTTAAAGTTCGTCACGGATGTCTATAAATTACTCATCTCATAATAAATGGTACCATATAATGTATCCATTCTCTGTATTGGTTTTCGTTACAGGGTAAATATCGATATGGTTGATGCGGAACAAAATATTTTCATGAGTTAATTCGTAACGATATGGTAGATGCAAGTAACGAAAGGTATCTATACTAATACTAAATCTGTAAATGTAGGCCTGTCGCTGTTCTCTTAAATCTTCAAAACTACTGGACGAATCTTCGTGCGGTTTTCACAGGAAACACGATGAAAGTTTGGGTCAACATATAGGCATAATTTTATCAAAATCGGATCACGAAACAAAAAGATATCGTAATTTTAAGTGTTTTCAGTAACCGTCGTGTCTGTTTATTCAAGTATTAAAAACCTTTTATCTCCGAAACTACGTCCCAAATTTGCATGCGGTTTTCACAGGTAAATTGAGAACAGTTTGGAGAGTAACATAGGCTTAGTTTCGTCAAAATCGTATCAGAGGAAGGAATTTGAAATTTTTGTATACACTATGCTTATAAATATGGTGTAGTACAGCAAATCTCCAAGAGTACTGTACGAACTTTCATGGGGTTTCATACGTCAACTGAGAGTACCTTGGGGCAACATGTAAGCTTTATTTCATCAAAATCGGATCAGGAGAAGAAAAGATATAGTAATTTGTAGTTTCTGGTGTATGCTATGCTTGAATTGCAGTGTAGTATAGCAAAGATCCGACAGATGCGCTGTTACTTTCGTAGTATACCAAATAACCAAGGAGGTATTCTAACCTCCTTGCAAATAACTAATAGATGGCGATGCTGCGTTTTTATTCACATAGATAGTGTAATACAGTGAAACAATGGCTACGATTTTTCCTTACGGCAGCGGTGTAGTGTAATGATGTTGACAACGACCGTTGAATCCTTTTTGAAAAATCAGTCACGTACAATGAGGGGAATAATTCTTTGTGTTGATAATTAAATAATGAATATTATTCATATCAGTAAATTAATTATTCCCCTATAGTGAATATTTCATTGCCAACGTAAAAGTACTAAATCGCTGCCATTGCAAGTAAAATTTTTACCCAGGTACGACAATTCCTTGCAATGCCATGAAAAGGAAAAAAGTGATTCTTTGCATGGGTCATTTGAATTTCAAAAATAACGACGTTCCTTCGCTACTATCGATGTTTTCATTTACTAAGAATTCTTTGCAAGGAGCCGGCCGCGGTGGCCGAGGTGACTGAGGCGCTACAGTCACGGTCAGCACGGCCACTACGGTCGGGGGTTCGAATCCCCCCTCGGGCATGGATATTTGTGCCGTCCTAGTTCGTAAGTACTTCATAAGTAGTTTGTAAGTTTAGGGACTGATGACCCCGTAGTTAAGTCCCATAAGCTTAACAAACATTTGAACATTTTCTTTGCAAGGAATACCGAATTTATGTTGTTACATTTCTGATTTCGGTTCGTACTTATTACATCTTGATTCCATTCTGTTTACGAATACCTCGAAAACGCCATAGTACTGGAAAGTACAAAGAGAAGCGACGTTAGTTACTTAGTACACCAAATAACTAATTAGGGCGTTGATAAGTTTTTCTCCGTTCTCATAACTGCGGTGTAATACACTACAAGAAGGGGTAAATTTTACTTACGGCGGCGGCGTTATGTGCTGATGTTGGCAACGGCCGTTGAACGCTTTTTCAAAAATCAGTCACGTAGACTAAGGGGAATAATTCTTTATGTTCACGATGAAATAAATAATTTATGCTATTCTTTCCAGTAAATTAATCCTCATGCTACAGCGAATATTTCGTTGCCAACTGTATCAAAGTAAACTGCTGCCACTGCAAGTAAAATTTAGCCTAGGTAGGACACAACATTTGTTCCCCTAGCTGTATTCCTTATGCTTTGCAATTTCATGGAAAGAAAAGAAGTGCATCTTTCGACGGGTACAACCCAAGGAGGTTAGAATACTATAACCACTAAATTGTGCCTAGAGTAGAAATATCTCTGTATCTGTGCATCTTCTCAACATTAAGCTCTAATTACCACGTGATATTGAGACAAATCCATTCTTTCCACACATTTATTTGCTCTTACGATTGATTTGTAACGCATTGGCTGCAAATAAGCCCCCACCTTCTTTTCACAGAGCAACCACATAACATGAAATAATATCTAAATAAATGTGTCGCAGAAGCTACAAGAAATTTGAGAAAGCCTCGCTAAAAGGGCCATTTACACATAGTCATCCGTCTTAACGGAACAAAGATGAAGTCAGCGATTAGTAGATTTTCCACAATATCGCGTGACACTTCCACCTTATGTTGAGGACACAAAATCTGTTCAATGCATCTGAATGCTCACTCCAGAGGTATTTCTGCTCTGTGCCTGCCACTAGAGATAATATACACACTTGAGCGACAAACTCATAAGAAACGTCTCTGCTTTCATAATCGTTCAGTACAATATTGTGATTAAAATTTGTAATTACTTACTACTGGTGCGGACTACATTAATATAGAGAAAAACGTCTTCTTTTGTAGAGACAATTGTACTTAGAGTTCTGAATGTGTAGTTCTATTACAGAAGGTCGTTTTCAACTTCGTGCTTTACGAAGTAATCACTGCAGGACGTGGAAACATGTATTAGTTGAAAGAGTGGCACATACTGCTAACACAGTCAAGACAATTCACTGGAAATACTATATTTATTGGAAAGTTCTATACAGACGATGAGCTGACGCCATTCCTTCAACGATTACCCAGACATACTTTATCGCACATTGAAACCGCCAAGACGTATTATTTAGACAGACATGAAATGCTCTGTTGATTGAATTACCAGACTTACAGCATTCGTCGAGTTTCCGATAATAGGGATCACTGCATACATAATAACTACATTGTCCCCAGTGCAACACTGCAACATACTAATACTTCAGAATACACTTACTGTCAGAGATAAACAGTTTAGTACTACATCATAGAACCAAACATAGCGCTGTTTTTGATATTATTATTTCTCATCTCAACAACATGAGTGTTGTGAGAAGTTTACGCCTAACAATTACACACCGCAGTCTTAACTTTATGAACACAACCTAATATCGAATTTACATCGTTCCAGAGTACGGACATGAATTAATTTCAGTTTTTGTATGAAAAACTTAATGGACATTCATCGGTTTCGACAATGACTTCTACTTAAATTTGACTCTTTGGCTACGAGAACTGAGTTTACTGACAGAGAGATTAAACAAGGATTCTGTTTTTGCTGACCTAGGTCTGGAACCCTAAAAACTATGATATACACAGGTCCCTTTTTAACAACCGTTGCGAAGCACGGGCATATCAGCTAGTTCACGAGTAAGTTCGTATCGATACGGTACATGCGAGTAACGAAATGTATTCATGAGGAACGATTTAGTATTTCGTATCAGCCAAACTAGTCGTTACTCAGTAACGGGTACATACGGATTGCTACAGCTCTATATTATTAATTCTGACACGTTTCAAGGCATTTAAGTCCAGTAATAGCCGTTAAATATAATTTTTGATTGCTTGCATGAGAATATACTCAAATTAATAATAACAAGTTTTAATAAAGGGCTACTTGGTAAAATATTATACAAGAAGAGTTTATATTTGCTTACATATGAAATATTATGTTACCAAAAGTATGGGTTTTGTTTTCAATAGATGAAGTATACGTCTTGTGTACTGTTGAATGTTATCGATATTGTTCAGATAGTTTCTGTTTACATACAAAAATTTAAATAATATTCTGTTTCATAAAATTGTTAGTAGAAGTTAAGATGTTTATTCAGATGATAAAATTGTCCATTACACTTAGAATTTACATGTATGATAATTTTTTGTCAGTTATCAATTTAATTCTGAATTTAGAAGGTTATGGTTGATTTTAAGGATTTTGATAGTGAATTTATGCCCATTGTATAATTTATATTCTTAAAAATGAAAGGCCAAGATCGCGAATTAATAATTTATTGAATAACTACCAGTTTCGGTGAACTCTGTCGCTATCATCTGGTCAAAAATATTTTACAAGCTGGTCATCATATTTAAAAAAAAAAAAGGTTATAAAATAGTAAGTGCAACACAGCACTTAGTCACCATATAAAATTGTAAGCTGCCATGTTTAACTTGCGTAATTTTATATGGTGACTAAGTGCTATGTTGCACTTATTATTTTATATCCATTTTTTAAATAAGATGACCACCCAGTAAAATATATATTTGACCAGATGATGATGACACAGTTCACCGAAGCCGGTCTTCATTCAATAATTTAAAAATTCGCGACCTTGGCATTTCATTTTGAAGAATATAAAACTATCAGATCGCCTCCTAAACCGGCTATGTCAAGTAATTTAACATTGTATAATTGCTGCAGGAGTTTCGAAATTTCATTTTTAAACCTTTTTTTGAACCCACAAAACTATTTGTTTTCAGCATTTAACTGTTAACAGGTATTTCAAATGTTGTGTGTAATACTTTAATTTTCTTGAGATATTAACACTCAGTTGTCACAGTAGCTGAATAGATATAATGAAAGAAGTCTTTTTGGATTTTTACAGTGTTCTAGAACTGTAATTGTTTTTTAGAATATACAAATACACTATATATAAACTTCTCCGTCCTCTCTCTCTCTCTCTCTCTCTCTCTCTCTCTCTCTCTCTCTCTCTACCTCCGTCTCGTCCTGCCTTCCTTTATCCACCTTATCTTCTACCTTCTCCCTCTCCATGTCCCAACCTGTCGACCACTTTCTTATCTCTCTCAGTCAATCTCTTCCTCTCCCGACCCATCTCGTACCCCCCTCCCCCTTTTCTCTGTCCATCTCCTGCCTCCTCTCTCTCTTTCACTATTCATCTCCTTTTCTCACCTATAACTTCGTCACCTTACTCTCTGTCCTTCAACCTCTCATCCTTCTCTAGCCCCCTCTATGCTCAGCTCTACCTTCTCTACCAGTCTCCGGCCAACAATCTATGAAAAATTACATACCCCCAGGGGGCTCACGATTCTTTCGTGAGTACGTGCGTCACGAGCACGGGGCCCCGGGCTAACGCAGTCTTCCTTCCTTCTTTACTTCCCGGACTGCATTTCCTTTCCCCTCCCGACCGGGGGACTGATAACCTCAGTAGTTTAGTCCCCTATCCCAACCAAACAACCCAACCCAACCCAAAAATTACATACGACTTTAAAGACTTTGGTAAACATAGTTTCCTATTCGAAACTCAGCGAACTGGTATAAGTTTCAGAATGAAAATAACAGTTACATTAGCAAAATGTTTTACAATTTATTTGGTAATAGAGTGACTGGTTTCAGTCTACTCTGAGGCCATCAGCAGACCGAACGTCTAACCGTTGATGCCGAGACGTGCTTACGGAATATCGCCACAATTGTGGGATTGGATTCGTTATTTCCTGTCAGAAAGGATACAGTACGTTGCAACTGACGGAAAGTCATAGAGTAGAACTGAAGTGATATCTGGCGTACCGCAGGGAAGTGTTATAGGGCCCTTACTGTTACCTATTTTTATAAACGATTTAGGAGTCAATTTAAGTACCTCCGTTAGACTGTTCGCGGATGATGCTCTCACTTATCGTTTAGTAAAGTCACCAGAAGATTAAAAGCAACTGCAAAATGATTTATATAAGATATCTGCAAGGTGCAATAAATAGCAATTGACCCTTAATAATGAGAAGTGTGAAGTCATCCATTCGACTACTAAAAAAAGCCCATTAAACTGCATTTACACGATAAAATCATTCAAAACTACAGGTTGTCATTCTTACTAAACACCTAGGAGTAACAAACAACTTAAATTGGAAAGAACACATAGAAAATATTGTAGGGAAAGCGAACAAAATATCGTTGGCAGAACACTTAGAGATGCAACAGCTCTACTAAAGAAACTGCCTACACCACACTTGTGCGTCCTATTTTCGAGTATTGTTGCGCACTGTGGGATTCCCACGAGGTGGGATTGACAGACGATCTATAGAAAGTACAGTGAAGGGCAGCTCGTATTACCGCGATATAGGGGAGAGGGTGTCACGGAAATGATGCACGAGCTGGCGTGGAAGTCATTAAAAGAAAGGCTACTCGTTGTGACGAGATCTATTTGCGAAATTTCTTTCACTAACTTTCTCTTCCGAATGCGAGCAGATTTTCTTAACACCCACCGACATTGGAAGACATGATAATCAAAATAAAATAAGAGAAAATGTTCCTTTTTTCCGCGAGCTGTTAGAGAATGGAACTGTAGAGAAATATCATAAAAGCGGTTCGATGAACCTCTCCCATGCACTTCATTGTGACTTGCAGAGTATCTATGTAGATGTAGATGAGCGTGCGGCGACTTTCGTGGAATTCCGCTCAAACAGTGTCGATGCCTGTTCTAAGGTGTCCTCCATCCTGCACCATGATGGCTTCCGGGGTATAAAAACCTTCTCCGTAAAAATGTGTACGTAGGCCAACTTTTATGGTGATCAAGTGTACTGTAAGGTAGCCTTGGCTTACGCGCCGCGCAGTAGGCTACGAAAAATAACCTACGTGTTAATTCAGATACAAGCTGTCCCCTATCCAGAAATTAACCAGATTCAGCGTGAAGGAGTGGCAAACATAGCACCAACTCACATACACACACACACACATATGCACACGCACACACATCTAACGTATATTCATGGGGCGCGGGGGAACGGGGGTGTCTGCCCCCGGACGCCGAGCGGGATGGGGGGGGGGGGAAGGGGGCTCCAAGATAGGGACACAGAGAGTGGGTGGCCAGTGTGGGCAATAAGGGACGCAGAGTGGGGAGCGGCACCGCTATCAGGTTTTTGTCCCGCTTGCTAAATGTCTTAGATCCGGTATTGCAAATATAACTTATCGATGATAAACACTAGCTACTATAATATTATTACTGTACAGCTTTATGGATACAACTGTTAGTTTTAAATCATAACACAATCTCGCACAAGTATATCTCTTACATATATAAAAATTGAGGCATTTGTGTCTATATTTCAATCTGCAACAAAAACTACACATTGAAAACGAGTAGTGTTTGTATGTGGTAGTAGTTATCAGTCTCCCATTGTGAGCTGTTGTGGTTGAGGGTTGATGACGATAACGGGGTGGAAGAAATGGGGGTTGAAAGTCATTGATTTCTACGTTCATGAATCAATATTTCTCTTTGTAGCAAAAACTACACAACGCAGATGTATGGTCTGTCCGTGTAGATGTAATCCAAAAGCTCCCCTTGTACACCATAAGAGTTCCAAGTCGATAGCTATGATGATGGTTGAAAGTCGGCAACTTATACGCTCCTGGTCATTAAAGTAGCTACACCAAGAAGAAATGCAGATGATAAACAGGTATTCATTGGACAAATATATTATACTAGAACTGACATTTGATTACATTTTCACGCAATTTGGGTGCATAGATCCTGAGAAATCAGTACCCAGAACAACCACCTCTGTCCGTAATAACGCCCGTGATACACCTGGGCATTGAGTCAAACAGAGCTTGGATGGCGTTTACAGGTTCAAAAGCCCATGTAGCTTCAATACGATACCACAGTTCATCAAGCGTAGTGACTGGCGTATTGTGACGAGCAAGTTGCTCGGCCACCATTGACCGGACGTTTTCAGTTGGAGAGAGATCTGGAGAATGTGCTGGCCAGGGCAGCAGTCGATTATTTTCCGTATCCAGAAAGGCCCGTACAGGACCTGTAACGTTCAGTCGTGCATTATCCTGCTGAAATGTAGGGTTTCGCAGAGATCCAATGGAGGGTAGAGCCACGGGCCGTAACACTTATGAAATGTAACGGCCACTATTCAAAGTGCCGTCGATGCGAACAAGAGATGATCGAGACGTGTAACCAATGGCACCCCATTCCATCACGCCGGCTGATAAGGCAGTATGGCATTGACGAAAACATGTTTCCAATGCGCGTTCACCAAACACGGATGCGACCATCATGATGCTGTAAACAGAACCTGGATTCATCCGAAAAAATGACGTTTTGCTATTCGTGCACCCAGGTTCGCCGTTGCGAACACCATCGTAGGCGCTCCTGTCTGTGATGCACCGTCAAGGGTAACTGCAGCCATGGTCTCTGAGCTGATAGCCCATGCTACTGCACACGTCGTCGAACTGTCCGTGCAGATGGTTGTTGTCTTGCAAAGGTCCCCATCTGTTGACTCAGGAATCGAGACGTGGCTGCACGATCCGATACAACCATGCGAGTAAGATGACTGTCATCTCCACTGTTAGTGATACGAGGCCGTTGGGATCTAGCACGGCGTTCCGGTTCCATATTTTGCTAATAGTCATTGTATCGCCACCAACGCGAGGAGCAATGTCGCGATCCGATAAACCGCAATCGCTATAGGCTACAATCCGACAGTTCAAAAAAAAAAAAAAAAAAAAAAAAAAAAAAAAAAAAAAAAAAAAAAAAAAAAAATGTTCTAAATGTTTGTAAATCTATCGGACCAAACTGCGTGGCCATCAGTCCGCAGCTTACAAACTACTTAAACTAAGGTAAACTAACCAAAGGGCAACACACACAGCCATGCCCCAGGGAGGACTCGAACCTCAGCCGGCAAGTAACCGCGCGCTCCGCAGCGAGGCGCCTTAGACCGCTCGGCTACTCTACCGCGGCTATTATCAAAGACGGAAACGTGATGGTACAACAACGTTTCACCAGGCAACGCCGGTCAGCTGCTGTTTATATATGAGAAATCAAAAATGTTCAAATGTTTGTATAGCTTATGGGACTTAACTACGGGGTCATCAGTCCCTAAACTTACAAACTACTTACAAACACTAAGGACGTCACAAATATCCATGCCCGAGGGGTGATTCGAACCCCCGACCGCAGTGGCCGTGCGGACCGTGACTGAAGCGCTTCAGTCCCCTCGGCCACCGCGGCCGGCTATGAGAAATCGGTTGGAAACTTTCCTCACGTCACACGTTGCAGGTGTTTGTAAATGTGAATGCTCTGAAAAGCTAATCATTTACATATCACAGTATTTTCTTCCTGTCGGTTAAATTTCGCATCTGTAGCACGTCCGTGATGTAGCAATTTTAATGTCCAGGAGTGTAGAAAAAAAATCACCTGAACTGGTTATTACTTAAACAGCCAGCAACGTAAAAAAAAAAAAAAAAAAAAAAAAAAAAAAAAAAAAAAAAAAAAAACAACTAATGTTACACAGGTATGTATTCCGGGCTACTGAGATGCCTTGTAAACAAACAACATGGCAAACGCGTATGGCATGAAAACTTGTTTTATCCGTTGCATAGTTGCTTCTATAAACAAATATCTACACATTGGTGGTATAAGATTTAACTTTTATACACTCTCCAAAGATACAAATGATAAAATTAAGAGTAAGCTTTAAAAAAAATTAAAAATAAGTCATAGCCAAGGAGGTTAAAACAAATGGAGATGGTGCACATACGTCATTTGAAGCCTGACCGCTATCTTGGTGAGTTGTGGAATGCTATTTCTCCGTGAAAACTAAGCGTTAAGTCGATCCTCGTACTATTAATGCATTGGATTGAGAGTCAGTGGAATGTATGGACTTAAAAGAATATACGTTCTTGAATAAATGCTAATAGATACTAATAAATTAATTTTTACGATAATTTTCTTTCTTTTAACACGTTGTACATCATGAGGAAGAAATTGGTCATGTAAACTTTGATGTCACTAAAATACAGTTCATAACTTGAAGTCAAACACATCCCATGTAGCGTACCTGATTTACTCCCAAAACAATATTTTTTTTATATTTTATTAAAGTTCCACTTTTTTAAATTTAAAACAATAGTTTAAAATAATAAAATAATGTGACTCGTCTTAGTATATCTCAAATTGCACATTAGTGAGGTTAGTAGAAAAATTTAGCTTGCAGCTCTAATTTTTTGGGACAGTGTCGCCGCTTTGCAGGATGTAATAGCTATTGTGTTCGCAGTTCTGCTCGAAAGATCGATCATTTCTTTTATTCAAAGTGATGTCAGATTTTAAATCCAATGTATGGAAAGTAATAATTTGGTATCACAATCAGTCAGGGTCATTTCTGTGAGACTCAAGAGGTTTGTTCCGCAAATGTTTTATCTGAGCTTCTTGAGATTCAATAAATAATACATACAGCTTGCAACTAGTTAAATAATGAAAGTAGTTTTTTTAATTGAAACAAGAGTTAATTACAGAAGCACGCCACAAACTTTGCCAACACTTATAGTAATTGACCAGTAGTTAGTTTACATTGTTCAACAGATAATTACACGAAAATAGGGTTAATAAACCCAATTCCCATTTATAACAAATCAATGTGTCTGTAGACAGTCACACTTGTACTTCTGTTTGTAATCATATTCATTCAAGTAAAGAGTTTCACAGATTTGATTTCCCATCATAGCTGAAAAAAATGCACTTACACCCTACACTTGCAAAGAAAAAAAAAAGGACTCAAAGAAATATTACATTCATACTGTGAGTTTCAATTTTTACCGTGTGTACTGTGTAACCTACTGTTGCGTTTCGGCTCTAAGACAAAATACAGTACGAATCATTATTTCATGTGTAATGAAACAGAATTATCTATCAAATTTTCATGGAATGTTTTGTTCAAGAAAAATTACAGGGCAACATTGGTATTATTCTGAGAGACGAAGACAGTTTTACAGGTGAGGAATCGTCCCCTTGATAGTGATTTTTTATAAACATCAGTTCCACAATTAATATCAGATTTTTATTAAAAAAACTTCCATAGGTTTAAGTAATTTTGTGCTTAAGAATGGTAACTAGGGCCGCTGGATCTCAGTAGCGAATAGAAATGCAGAAAAAAAAGTTGGAAAGTTGTTTATAAATGTAACAATCATCTCACAATTGATTGATTTGCTACCAACAAACTTTGGATTTCGTAGTTTTCTCAGGTAGCACCCAAGATCAAATGGTGCTATTATAAGCCGTATAAAGCCACTCGAGACCACATGTATGTATAAAAATCAAAAAGACTTGCTCATTTGTTTCGGCTGCAGACAGTGTGTAATGTTTAAATTTTGATGCTGAACTGTTGAAATTATGCATTACGCTTATTCTTCTGATAGGTATTCAAACGACCACAAGGCCAAGGACTATCCAAACACTTTCCCCCTTATCTCTGCAATCTATAGAACCTGAGATAAGAGGTCCCTGAAAAACAGATTTTTCAAATGCGGCGTTTTCGAACGGACGGTGTGATAAAATATATGCAATATGTTTGATACAATTTTGAAAGACTGTGTATTCCATATGAACGAAGAGAGAATTTTTGGGGTTAATTTTACTTTACCTTAAAAATGTACCTTGCTGTTAGCAAGGACGTAGCCAACCCTCCTATCATCTAAACGATAAAATACTACTCAAACTTATGCTAAGGACAACACACACACCCATACTCGATGGTGGACTCGAACCTCCAAAGGGACTAAATGAAATAAAACACGACCTAGCTATTGTGTAGTGGAACTGAATGATATTGTTATCAGACATACGCCGAAAAAGGGATAAGCACTATCGACAGTCAACAAAGCCATCTATAGATTTTAATTATCGATACATCGATAACAGCATCGGCTATCGCCCAGTCCTCCTTTAGCCGTTGTCCACTGTTGGCCTTGCTCCATTACTGCTATGTTAAGCACTACAGTGGAATTCTGCCGCTGCCGTTTATTTCTTTTGAGCTGTTAAGATAAGTTTCCATAACAAGAAAAAAGAGAAAGACCGACTTTCATTTGTCTAATAGCGTTATGGTAAGTTAAAAACGTACTACTATAATAGCTTATTTATCTATTTACAGCAGTGAAGTCGTTATTTGGAGTGGCCGTATTTCAGTTTACCATAAGGCACATCACTCAGTATGTGTAATACTTTTTAAAGTTAGTTTATCTAGAGGATGGATACGTTGCATGCCAACAAGAGTAAAAGAACCAATAATCTTGGAAATAAAATTATAGACTTACGCTTCCTAAATCAATATGCAGGGTATTTATACTGATGCAGATTTTGCGAAACACAAAGCTAAAGTCGAGTCTGACAGACAGCGACTCGGAGACGTGCAACCGTGTCGTTGCCAGTGTTCAAATACAAAGAAACACTTCTCATTCTGATAATCTGACTTCGTTTGGAATAACAACTGAAGGTTCTGTTGGCGTATAGTGAAACGATTCTTAAGAAATGTTTTTCTCAATTTTGTATATAAAATATTGCAGTATTTATAAGAAGGTCTTACAAACGCTAACTATGTGCATAAAAAATGAAAAATATGTTATCCTAAGTTTGTCTTTAGAATCAATGGAAGACTTGTAAATTTCTCTTTAACCATTCGGACCACCCCCGCCCCCCTTTTGACTATATCCTGGCTACGTCGCTGCTGTTAGTTATAAGTTACCGGCACGTGCACTTCCCTGTAGCTAACTCCCTCGTCCCAGAATTTGCCTCTCTGCTCTATTTTACATGCCAGCGTGCACTGAACTGAGAGCGCGATAACCAGCGACAAAAGCCGTTTCGTTTCATTCTTTTAACGGTTGAGTTTCAGATACAATTGTGAAACGTGATTTTCATCGAGAGTAACGCCTCAACTATGGATCGGCCAGAGGCGTCAGTATCTCCTATTGTGCAACTGGCTGCAAGATCATTTCATGTCACTATACTTTACTGTTCTTCTTTTCTTCCCTTTTTTTCATTTACTTGGTTTACGTACCTCTGTTGCACCTTCAGATAAACAGCAACCCCATACAGCTATAGCAAAAAGTGCAGGAATTTCAAACATACTTACAGGCTGGAGGGCAGGTCTGATCATCATGCGGATGTATGCCTAGTACAGGGTACGTAAATATTTCTAAAATGTACGTGAAAAGCTGATTCTAGACGTAATTGTACAAATCACACGAAAGTTGTAAGTAAAATACATAATAAACATCTTGAATGTCATACGTGTAAGTTGCAATTGATTCTAATTTTCCGTCTTCAACTATTGGTTGAATCCTTTGAAACAGTCTGTAGTTATGAAAAGAAATGTCCATTTCAAATTTCCTACTCAATATATATGCAAAAATTCCCTTCTTTGCATGCGTGAAGGCATCTATTGTCAGTTGTCTCCGTGTGAATAATGTGCACTATCATGATGAACAAGATATTATCTGTGGTTTCCTTAATACTGTTGGAAATAATCTTTTATTTTTTCCTGATTTAGCACTGGCTATATTGTAACCATATGTGATTGTAGCTACATTAGCTCTTCTACTGCCAAATGTTTGTAACTCTAAAGCCTGCCGGCCGCAGTGGCCGAGCTGTCTGCAGCGCGCCAGTCGCGGTCCGCACGGACACTATGGTCGGGGGTTCGAATCTCCCTTCGGGCATAAATATTTGTGCCGTCCTTAGTATTAGCTAGTTCATAAGTAGTTTGTAAGTTTAGGGACTGATGACCCCATAGTTAAGTCCCATAAGCTCTACAAACGTTTGAATTCTAAACCCTTCCTCACACGGACATGACTTATTGTCCTACGACGCACACATCAGACGTGCTGTCGGTCTAGATCGTGGACGCTCTGAAACGACCTGATACATCCCAACTACATCCCTTGCAGGTTGACGTGTAGATCAGGCCTGACGGGTAAATCAATGACTTCACAAAACTGGTTCAAATGTTTGTTAAGCTTAAGGGACTCAACTACGGGGTCATCAGTCCCTAAACTTACCAACTACTTATCAGCTACCTTATACTAAAGACGACACAATCATCCATGCCCGAGGGGGGATTCGAACCCCCGACCATAGCAGCCGTGTAGACTGTGACTGGCGCGCCGCAGACCGCTCGGCTACTGCGGCCGGCCCCAAAATTGGATGCGCGTAAAATTGTACGAACACTCTGTTAACGATCGTCGCAGAAAAACCCTAAATACTGTAGCTTTCTTATCTTACAGGTAGAGCTGTACATTTGCTCGCATGTGGCAAACAATACTTTGCCAGAAATTGTAATTCTGTAAAGTAACCCAAGTACGGTACATATATCTGAAAGTTGTTGTTAATAAGAACAAAATGTATGACAAACTACTGTTGGCAAAAATATCATACTAAAACTATCAACAGTGAAATACATCATTTTCACCTTTGTGTCTTTTTCAAACACGCGGGGCAACGTCTCGACTCGATAATTTTTGTTGCGATAGTTTTTCCTTTAGTATTGCATAAACACTGTACCTTTTGACTGCATCTTATTACGTGACCACACGCTAGCCATATTCTCTTTGCTCTGAGAAACTTCCAACACTGCAGTGAATTGCGACAGACTGTAAACGCCGCGCCTTGGGGAAAACCGAGAGATGTAGGGTATTGTAATAAAATTTGTTGATTCGTTGCCTAGCACGAAAAACCCAACAAATTCTCTCGTGGACAGAGAGTCAAATAATGCATATTATAATTGTATCAGATAAGATCTATATATCATAATGAAACCAAATCGTGAAAAATATGTGGAAAAATGTAGATAAAAACCTTCCTCCAAGCCACAAACCTTCCTTGCGCTTATCCGTCTTCTTAAAGGAAGAAGGAAGGTTTATTAGTGTCTAACGCCCCGTCGACAGCGTGGTCATTAGAGGCGGAGCTTACGTTCGTATTGTTTGGCTAAGGAAGTCGGCCGTGCCTATTGAAAGGAACCATCCAGGCATTTGCCTCGAGTGATTTGGGAAATCATGGAAAACCTATTTCTGGATTGCCGGAGGTGGATTTGAACCAACTTCCTTCCGAATGCGATTCAGTGTGATACCACTGCACCACCTCGCTCGGTGACAATTAATATCTGACATTATATCAAATTAACAAGAAAAATACAAAAACGTTTACAAAATAAAAAAAAGGGGAAAAAACGTCTTTGAACGTGGGTAGACTTGAAAGCTTAGAAACCTGTGACGCTACAACTACACTATTCCTCCAATGTATTTGGTAGCCTGATTCGTGTACACCGTACAATATATGGACCTAAAACCTAGTATTTATGTATGACATAGTATTAAACATGCTCCTTTGATAGATCGCCGTTGTGCCTAAATAGGAACGGTGTTTTTTCACGGTATACGAATTATAAAACTGACATTAAATACGATAACCTTTAAAGCTATCGCTATGTAGTTTCCTGTAACTTTATTGTAAGGAATCATAACTAACATGACCTTTTCACGCTTTAAAAAGCTCATATTCGTACATCGTACGCTACAGTAAAAGAAGGCACGAATACAAACTTTGCCGTATGGTGACTCAAAACCTCTGCTTTTCACGTGAAACGGAGCTAGATCTTTTTGGTCACGTTACACTCCACGAGGCAAAAAACGTAACATGCCAGATCCTTCGTTTCGCGCTTTGCATGATGGGAGTAACGTGGAGTTCCACGTTCTGACGTCACCAGTTCTTCCACGTGCGTTTTCACTCCCGTGAGAAGACGACGTAAGAGGCCAAACTGCTAACGTAATCGGTCCCTGGACTTACAACCTACTTAAACTAACTAAACCAACTTATGCTAAGCACAAAACACACACACGCCCGAAGGAGGACTTGAACCTTCGACGGGGAGCGGTCGCACAGTCCGGAGCTTGGCGCCTTAGACCACGCGGCCATTTTCGCGCGGTACCAAATCTTTGTACTGTGACCATCTGTCTTACCTACGGTAATCGTCGAACACTCAGCAGGCAAGAGAACTGTTTCATATTTTCTCGGGAATTAAATGAGAACATTGCTGATTTTATACTAGTAAACGGCTATCCCGAGACATTAAGTAATTGATGTAATTACTGACAGATTTTTGAAGTATTTAATCCTGTCATATTCTACTCATTAAGAGAGACACTATTACGTGAAGTTATTTTCTTACGTAAACTCAACTTTTAGTCTGCATGACAATAAAAAATGTTTTATGCCAAAAACTATGTATTTCTCTTGAAGCTTATGGCACTCAAATATTTGTTTCCACTACTCGATAATGGTAACACTTGGTGACATCAAACGAACTGCACAAATAATTTAAAGCCTTTACGAATCCTTTACTGGTTGACATTATCCACAAAGTAATGAAAGGAAAAAAATAATAACAACAATTAACCAAATCGCTGCTATGTAATATTATTTATTGTCACATACAGTCCCATTTCGGCTTAAACTGCCATTATCAATTGAGATACATGTCTAGATTGTCTACAAAGGACATCTAAGGTGTGTGTATATCAACTGTCAAAATTAGGTATTTTTACAGTTGCACCACGATGTCGTTGTTGTGGTCTTCAGTACGCAGACTGGTTTTACGCAGCTCTCCGCGCTATCCTGTCCTATGCAAGTCTGAAATTACGTTCGGCAACCTACATCCTTTTGAATCTGCTTACTGTATTCGTCCCTCGGTCTCCCTCTACGATTTTTACCCCACACACTTCCTTCTAATGCTAAGCTGAAAATTCCTTGATGTCTCAGAATGTGTCCCACCAATCTATCAAAATCAAATCAAATGTTTGTATAGCTTATGGGACTTAACTACGGGGACATCAGTCCCTAAACCTACAAACTACTTATGTACTAGCTTACACTAAGGACGGCACAAATATCCATGCCCGAGGGGGGATTCGAACCTCTGACCGTAGTGGCCGTGCAGACCGTGACTGCAGCGCCGCAGTACACTCGGCCACCGCGGCCGACTAACGTCACATACCAGCGATTTGGTTAATTGTCACTTCTCACCTTTATTATGATGTGGCCCTATATAAAATTAAATGGAGAAATGTTTAACTCTCACTAAATTTACGCTATTTATGTGGTCAAACTCGCCATGGCATTTTTAGTTTATTAATTGTAACTACTAATTCTATTCGCAACACACATTGCAGAGAGTCTCTACATTTATTACTGAACACACCTCCAAAATTATATCATGGTATGACACATCATTCAGAAGATACGACGTCTCAAAACTGTATTTTGACAAATATGAAGCGCAAATTACTATTTATTCATGTAGTGGTCGACAATGAGAGCACTTGGTGACTTCTAAGCTTTAATCACAAATTCCAAACCATTTCTAATTTTTTTATAGGTTACATGCTTAAAGTTAAATAATTTGCACTTTGGCTCATTTGTAAGCGGTTCTAGGCATGGCAAACCGATTCTTTGTGGCAGTCGTTTCCAGTTTTTTCTTGATGGTACCCATAATCTTCGTGTAAAAATTTTCACGACCCAGTATAACCACTACAGCTACTATAAAGCAATAATAGCAGTGCGAGTCTTTCGACGTAACCTGTGGTGCAGTGGTAAGCGTCGCAGAATACTGTGATGGTGCTCCTCGTTTCAAATCCCGCCAATGGTGGAGAAATTATTTCTTTGTATTTACTAAAGTAGAATGTTCTACGTAGAGGCGGACTTAGAGAGGAAGGTTGGAAGGGGGGCGGACTGCCACGGGCTTCTCAGCTTAGGGGGGACCCCAAATACCTCGAAAGAATTTTTTTAGCGTCCTTAGCCTCTAGTTCTGGGGCCTCTCTAAAGCTATTTTTTTTTTTTTTTTTTAGTCTGTCCCGTACCTCTCGTCCTTGGGGGGGGGGGGGGGACCATTTTGTTTTGCCACCGTCGCCTGATTCTACGTGTTTCTTATGGTTGATGTTCATTCTCAGAAAATTCTTCAATGTATAAACAGGAAGCAGTCTGTTCACAGTGCGCGTTTTTGTTGACGATAAACCTGTCGTAAGTGGGAAGTGTTGTGCCCCATTCACGCCCTAAACTTTGAATTCTGACCCACCTGCAGTTCTCAACGTGACAACAGTAATTATATGTAACATGACAATTTTGGCTGAATGCTTTGCTGCGTTTAGAAATGGCAATGGGAATATTGTTAAAGAAAAGAAAATTACATTTTGTGAAATAAGAAATTTATTAGCGGGCGCCTCGGTTGCACAGTGGTAGAGTGCCACATTACAAATCCTAAGGTCGCGGGTTCGATCCCCGCAAGGTTGTAGGACTTTTATCTGTCACTTTCCACTTCTTTCCCCTCTGGCAGTATTGCTCATGTGAAAAATACCGAGTAGCACCGGAACCCACGTTAAACTGTAGGTCCCCCTATAACTGGCTGGGTAAGTCAGTTCCAAGGTCGGAGGACGGCGACGGCATACCACCTCCAAACAGGACCATGCCTAGTAAAGCACTGTGGTGTTCAAACCAATCATCGGATTGTTGACTGCTTTACTTTTTTTTACCTTATTTTACTTATTTTTAAATGGTCAATTCAATAAGACTTGTAGTATTGCGTAGTATTGGAACGGAATTCTGTATAAACCGTTTTCATGCAAAGTGTTTTTCTACATAAAAAAGCAAAAAACCCACTCTCGCTTAAGTAAGTAGTTGTGAATCCGATTAATTGCTTCAAAGCCGTATTTGCAAGTACACGATTCTTTCCTTTATTGTACTCCAAAAAAGGAATCAAGTTCTAGTGTTTGAGTAAAAATTTCCTAAAAGAATCATATGGTCGTTCGTTCGGACTATTGCAGGGATGCCGAAAGTTCTTAACATAAACGCTTGTTCTCCACAAACCAATTTTTTTAACAATTAATGATGACTTCAATATCACAATAATTATAAATTATTTTTACACTGCTTTAGAACTTTATTACCTCACTATAAGCTTATTTCGGCCTTAGACCATCATCAGTTGTTATTACTTATAATATTGTTGTCGTTTATTTGCTGCCCAATTGATTTTAAAAGCAGATGTTATGCTTATCTATTGCTACTTATCTGTATATGTGCAGCAGCACTGGTTATAGTAATCGATTGTGTATCAGTTTTTGTAGTGGCAGCACATATACAGATAAGCAGCAATAGATAAGCATAACATCTGCTTTTAAAATCAATTGGACTGCAAATAAACAACAATAAGTAATAACACCTGATGATGGCCTAAGGCCAAAATTAGCTTATAGTGATGTAATAAAGTTCTAAATCAGTGTAAAAATAATTTATAATTATTGTGATATTGAACATGTCGCTCAAAGACATACTCTACACTGCGGGCCCCAGAGAACGGAAATTAATGATGACTTGTTGGAAAGGAACTTTACAAGGATCAGTTTTAAGTAATAGCCTTGCATTTTTTTTAAAAATCAACTTTTAGTTTATACAATGTAAAATTTTCAGTTCATAAATACCTTACTGTTAAAACCTGTAACCATTATCATATTAAATAAAGATTCGATAGAACTTCGTCGTTACTATATTGAGTGAAAAATAACATAAGGGGAATAATTGGACTTCCGACGTACACTTTTCCAGTCGATATTTCACTTTGATATTTCAAAATCGTCTAGCAAGTCACCTGAAGAGATCGCGAAGCGCACAGGTTGGGAACCTCTGCGTTATGACATCGGGGGTTTGACTAAATCTGTACCTGATTCGGTCCTGTGCCTCCAACCACGTAACTTACTCCATTGCCTTTGCTTCGTCTAATGTTAAAAAGCAGGGATCGGACTTTGAGACGTGGCAACTCGAGCGCACCGACAATTTCTCGAGCTGCCAGTACTCCAGCAGTTCTCGAGAAACGGCTCTGCGAGCTAGTCGACTGTGGAGAGCCTATGTATAGGGAGCAAGCTCCGACCACGCCGTAGCGGAGAAGCGAGGCAACTGTCCCCGAATTGAAGCAGTTGATCGCCGCTATTTGCAGGGATGAATCGTAGAGCTGGGTTTGTGATTTGATGTATGTGGGACGCAACTAGAGCAAAACGAAGCACAAAATAAGCGCATGTTTCTTTAAAAAAAAATTACGTATTGGAGTCGGCTTAAAAAGTATTCTTAAATGAATGAAATTTCCTAATTTCCGAAATACGTCTGCATAGAGACACGAAATTTAAGAATGTAAGGCTCTTTTCTGACAAGGTGGAGCGAATTGCGTCGAGTTATTTGCATAAGATGATTGCATCAAAATTGTGTAGTAGCAGAGAGTGCGATTACTATTTAATTCACGTAATTTTCTGTCAGGTCCTGTTTACTTTTTGCCGACTACTCTGTACGTTTTGCACGCTTATTTTGTACAACACAATTTTTTCTACATTACTTTCCACATTGCATAGAATTTTTCTTTCAATTTGCTCGAATTTGGATATGAATAATTGTAAGAATCAATAACTGTAAAAAAGGTATTTCATTCGCACATTACTTTTTAACAGAGATAGTACCTCTCAAAGTGATTGAGTATGCAACATTCCATCAAGTATTTGACCATATACTCGGTACAATAACCACATGTTAGGTGTCTAAAAGCAATTATTCGACGTACCTCTGCATCATGTATATATGATTAAAAATCTAAATAACTCTTATACACCTAGTTCTTCATTCACCTCAACATAGTACATTAATCTTGTTAGCAGCCGCGGCGGAGCGGCCGAGCGCATTGAGGCGCTATGCTACGATGCACGAGGCCGTTCCCCGTCGGGGATTTGATCCCTCCTCGGGCATGGATGTTTGTGACGTATTTAGTATAAGGTACTTCATGTGTAAGTTTAGGGACTGATGATCCCGCAGTTAAGTCCCTTAGGCCTAAAAAACATGTTTTCTTGTTAATATTTTTAGTAATTTATATGCAAATAAAACATAAGTACTTATATACAAGCAACAAAGTACTTTTCTCAGTTTTAGAGAATCATTTGTAAGAGGAAACCTAAACAAAAACAAACGCTCATGATTTATTATTTCTTCGTGTAAATACTATACGATATACAAGTAATGACTGATATGTGATATGTAACATTGTTTTCGTCTTCGTCTTTGCTTCCATTCTTACTGTTACAATTAAAAGTACACACGAAAGAACCATGTTTACGCACTGTTTCCCTGCAAATGGCGGCTTCTGTCACGTTCAGTGTGGGGACGCGACACTAGCGCCAGCGAGCGCTCTAGTTTTTATTTAGTAACTCTATGATAGGGAGAGAGTGGAGATGCGTGATGTCGCTGAGAGTCCAAGACGCCATGTTTTTACCAAAACTGGCGGGCTTTGTATGTGTGTGAATATCTACTGTGTGCGCTTCTGTACTGAGGAGTGCCTTAAGTGCTTCTGACAGACATTTCTTCTGTTGGTTCCAATTACGTAAATTAACTTACATCAGCAAACATGCTGTTGGTCGGTCTGTGACTTCACTGCAATTATTAATATTAAATGTTGATTTGAAGTGATTTATTGAGTGTAACTAATAAATCTTAAGGACAGTCAAGAGAAATGCCTGATTGATCCGCTGTTAACTGTAAAAACCTAAATGACGACCTTTTATGATGCTTGTATTCCCAAAGAATGAAGAAATACGGAAACAGTGGGCTGCAAAATTTAACCGAGAAGACGAGAACCGTAAATGCGATTTATTATTTAAAAAAAAAAAGAATTAAATCCATTTTTGTGTGAGGTAAGCATTTTCTGCTGCCCCTTCCCCCATGCAAGAAAGGCCTCTATAAAAGTTAATAATTACTGTAAGTGTAATTCTCTCTTGGCTTAGGGGTGAGTACGGAGTGGGTAATCTGCAGGTCGTGAGTTCGAATTCGGAAGCGGCAAAAAGTATATTTTGGTAAATATTTTTATTAGTTCATGAATTTGGGTTTTGACACGTCATGCTACACAACATTTTAACATGGTTACGACATCCTCAGTCAACCATGTCCGGTTGCCTATTAATAATAATTTCGTGTGTCTCATTGGCCTGGTGGAAGTCTTTCAATTGGGCGCCACTTCGGCGACTTGCGTGTCCCTAGCCTACCCCAGTTATCCAACCGGGGAAAGGAGACCTATAGCTTAACATGGAATCCGAACCAAGTGTCGTTTCTGGCGACTCCTCACATCGTTCAGAGGTGAAGGATGGGTTTAAACGCAGAATGAAAAAATATGAGATCTGACTGGGTTTTGAACCCGCGACCGTTTGGTTTCCAGTCGAGCGCTTTACCCCAAAATCACCGGGCCGACTTTTTGTCTATTAATAATCCTATACCCGATTACGAAAGAAGATATAAAATGCAGAATGGCTATGGGAAGAAAAGCGTTTCTGCCAAAGCGAAACTTGTTGACATCCAATATTAGTTTAATTTTTAGGAAGTCTTTTCTGAAGGCATTTGTCTGGAGTGTAGCATTCTATGGAAGTGAAACATGGACGATAAGGAGTTCAGACAAAAAGATGATAGAAGCTTTTGAAATGTGGTGCTACAGACGAATGATGAAAATTAGATGGGTAGATCACGTAACTAATGAGGAGGTGCTCAACAGAATTGGGGAGAGAAGGAGTTTCTGGCATATCTTGACTAAGAGAAGGGATAGGTTGGTGGGACACATTCTGAAACATCAAGGAATCGTCAACTTAGCATTAGAAGGAAGTGTGTGGAGTAAAAATCGTGGAGACCGAGGGACGAATACAGTAAGCAGATTCAAAGGGATGTAGGTTGCCGAAAGTATTCTCAGATTACTTGCACAGGTTAGCGTGGAGAGGTGCATCAAACCAGCCTGCGGGCTGAAGACCACAACAACAATAACAACCTGGTTACGGTATGTAACAGGAAAAAAAGGGGTGGCGGGACTATTGACTCGTTGTGGATATTCAGTTACCTACTTTGAATTCCACTCCCATGAACCACAGACATTGCCGAGGTGGGGTGGCTTGCGTGCCTCAACGATACAAATAGCCGTACCGTAGGTGCAACCACAGCGGACAAAGGTGTGGTTCCTGAAGAGGGGCAGCAGCCTTTTCAGTAGTTACAGGGGCAACAGTCTGGATGATTGACTAAGCTGGCCTTGTAACATCAGCTAATGTGGCTTTTCCACACAGCTACTGCGAACGGCTGAAAGCAAGGGGAAACTACAGCCGTTACCTTTCCCGAGGACATGCAGCTCTACTGTATGAACATATGATGATGGCATCCTCTCGGGTAAAATATTCCCCCATTCGGATCTCCGGGCGGGGACTACTCAGGAGGATGTGATCATCAGGAAAGACAATACTGGCATTCTACGGGTCGGAGGGTGGAATGTTAGATCCCTTAATCGAGTAGGAAAATTAGAAAATTTAAAAAGGGAAATGGATAGGTTGAAGTTAGATATAGTGGGCATTAGTGAAGTTCGGTGGCAGGATGAACAGGATTTCTGGTCAGGTGAGTACAGGATTATAAATACAAAAATCAATTGGGGGTATCACAGGAGTAGGATTGATAATGAATAAGAAAATAGGAATGCAGGTAAACTACTATGACCAGCACAGTGATCGCATTATCATTGTCAAGATAGATACGAAGCCAACACCAACAACAGCAGTACAGGTTTATATGCCAACTAGCTCTGCCGATGATGAGGAAATCGAAGCAATATATGAGGAGCTAAAGGAAATTATTCAGACAATTAAGGGAGAGGAAACTTAATTGTTATGGGAGACTGGAATTCGGTAGTAGGACAAGGAAGGGAAGGGAAGATTGTAGGTGAATATGGTCTGGGCAAAAGGAATGAAAGAGGAAGCCGCCTGGTAGAATTTTGCACAGAACATAATTTAGTTATAACAAACACCTGGTTCAAGAATCACAAAAGAAGGTTGTATACGTGGACGAGACCCGGAGATACCGGAAGATACCAGATAGATTTTATAATGGTCAGACATAGATTTCGGAACCATGTTCTACTGTGTAAGACATACCCAGGAGCAGATATAGCCTCTGACCATAACTTGTTGGTTATGAACTGTAGGCTGAAACTAAAGAAACTACAAAAAGGTAGGAAAATAAGGAGATGGGACCTGGATAAATTGAAGGAACCTGAGGTTCTTAAGAATTTCAGAGGGAGCTTTAGGCAACAATTGACAGAAACAGGGGAAAATAAAACAATAGAGGAGGAATGGGTAAAATTGAGAGATGAAATAGTGAAGGTAGCAGAGGACAAAATAGGTAGGAAGGCAAGACCTACAAAAAATCCTTGGATATCACAGGAGATACTAAATTTAATTGCTGAAAGGAGAAAATATAAAAATGCAGTAAATGAAACAGGCAAAAAGGGATACAGACGACTAAGAAATGAGATTGACAGGAAGTGCAAAATGGCTAAGCAGGAGTGGCTAAAAGGCAAATGCAAGGATGTAGAAGAATGTATAAATAGGGGAAAAATATATACAGCCAACAGGAAAATAAAAGAGACATTTGGAAATAAGAAAAACAACTCTATGAATATCAAGGACACTGATGGAAAAACAGTTCTCAGCAAAGAAGGGAAAGCTGAAAGGTGGAAAGAGTATATAGAAGGGCTCTACAAAGGAAATGAACTTCGAGACAATATTGTAGGAAGGGAAGAGGATGTAGATGAAGATGAAATAGGAGACACTGTACTGAGAGAAGAATTTGACAGAGCCCTGAAAGACCTGAGTCGAATCAAGGCCCCTGGAGTAGATGACATACCCTCAGAGCTACTAAAATCTCTGGGGGAACCAGCCATGACAAAACTATTTGAACTGGTGTGTAGGATGTATGAGACAGGCGAAGTACCCTCAGACTTTAAGAAAACTGTAATAATCCCCATTCCAAAGAAAGCAGGTGCAGACAAGTGTGAAAACTACAGAACCATCAGTTTAATAAGTCATGGTTGCAAAATATTAATACAAGTTATATACAGAAGGATGGAAAAACTGGTAGAAGCCGACCTCGGGGAAGATCAGTTTGGGTTCAGGAGAAATGTAGGAACACGGGAGGCAATACTCACTTTACGGCTTATCCTAGAAGATAGATTAAGAAAAGGCAAACCTACATTTCTAGCTTTTGTAGATTTGAAGAAGGCTTTTGACAATGTTGATTGGAATAAACTCTTTCAAGTTCTGAAGCAAGCAGGAGTAAAATATAGAGAACGTAAGGTTATTTACAACTTGTACAAAAACCAGACAGCGGTTGTCAGAGTTGAAGGGCATGAAAGGGATGCAGTGGTTGGAAAGGGAGTAAGACAGGGTTGTAGTTTTTCTCCATTGTTATTCAATTTGTACATTGAGCAAGCTATAAAGGAAAGCAAGGAGAAATTTGGAGAAGGAATTAAAGTTCAGGGTGAAGAATTAAAAACATTGCGTTTTGCCGACGACATAGTAATTCTGTCAGATACAGCAAAGGATCTGGAAGAGCAATTGAACGGAATGGACAGTGTGCTGAAAGGTGCATATAAGATGAACATTAACAAGAGTAAAACTAGGGTAATGGAGTGCAGTGTAAGAAAATCAGGTGATGCTGAAGGAATTAGATTAGGTAACGAAACAATAAAGGAGGTAGATGAGTTTTGTTACTTGGGCAGTAAAATAACATATGATGGTCGCAGTACAGATGATATAAAATGCAGAATGGCAATGGGTAGAAAGGCGTTTTTGAAAAACAGATATTTGTTAACATCGAATATTGATTTAAGCCTAAGGAAGTCCTTTCTGAAGGCATTTGTATGGAGTGTTGCCTTGTATGGGAGTGAGACATGGACGATAAACAGTGCGGACAGGAAGAGGATTGAGGCTTATGAAATATGGTGCTACAGAAGAATGCTGAAGATTAGGTGGGTGGATCGCGTAACTAATGAGGAGCTACTGAACAGAATTGGGGAGAAAAGAAATTTCTTGCATATCTTATCTAAAAGAAGGGATAGATTGGTAGGACACATTCTTAGACATCAAGGAATTGTGAATTTAGCGTTGGAGGGAAGTGTGTGGGGTAAAAATCGAAGAGGAAGACCAAGAGATGGATACAGTAAGCAGATTCAGACAGATGTAGGTTGTCGTTCTTATGTGGAGATGAAGAGGCTTGCTCAGGATAGGGTATTGTGGAAAGCTGCATCAAACCAGTCTCCGGACTGAAGACCACAACAACAACTTTGAATTAGTTTCTGCTGTTTCAGTACAGAAAGTAGTGATATTTTTCCGAATTTGTGCGGTAATGGGTTCCTAAAAGTATGTGCAGAATGAAATTTTAGTACTTCCCAGTGTAGGAAAATGTCGCGAGATCAATAGGAACTTATAGGGGCGAAAGAATTAACTTCGGCGATAGATAATCAGACAGAAAAATCTGAAATAGCACAATTTTTTTGAGGAACATTACATGAAACATCCCAGGGGTCTGTTTTAGGACCGTTGCTGTTTCTTATTTATATAAATGATATGCCTTCCAGTATAAGAGGTGACTAAAATATTTTTCTTTGCTGATGATACTAGCTTGCTAGTGAAGGATGTTGCTCGTAATATTGACACAGTATCAAATAATGCAGGACAAGAGATAAGTTCATGGCCTGCAGAAAACAAGTTGATGTTAAATCACAGTAAAACTCAGTTTTTACAATTTCTAACACATAATTTGATGAAAGCTGACATTTTGATTACACATAATGGGCATATGATAAGTGAGACTGAACAGTTCAAATTTCTAGGTATTCAGATAAACAGTAAGTTGTCGTGGTAAGCCCATGTTCAGGATCTTGTTCCAAAACTATATTCTGCTATATTTACTATTAGAACAATATCTGAAATAAGTGATGTTTCACTCACTTATGACGTACGGCATTATTTTTTGGGGTAACTCGCCTGATGCAAAAAGGATATTTCTTGCTCAAAAACTGGCGGTTCGAGCAGTATGTGGTGTGAGTTCACGAACGTCATGTCCACCCCTTTTCAGTAGTCTGGGAATTTTGACACTGGCGTCACAATACGTTTTTTCTTTAACGCCGTTTGTTGTTATTCCCACGAGTTATTCCCACGAGTTAGTAGCTTTCACTCGGTGAATACTAGACAGAAGTCGAATCTACATTTGCATCACACCACCTTAACACTTGTGCAGAAAGGGGTACAGATTCTGCGACATCCATTTTCAATAAGCTGCCACAAGAACTCAATAATCTTAACACTAATCCACACGCTTTCAAATCTAAATTGAAGAGTTACCTCATGGCTCACTCGTTTTATTCTGTCGAGGAACTCCTAGAAAAGTTAAACAATTAAGCTAATTCATTTTTTTTCTTTATTGATACTTTTTACTTTGTCTTAAGATTGTCATGTGCACAGGGCTACTTAAAAATTTTCTACTACCATTCTTGTGTAAAAACTCATGTATTGACTTGTTCCATGACCATGGAGTCTCACTCCTCAATTGGGTCCTATGGAACAGCAAACCATATTATTATTATTATTATTATTATTATTATTATTATTATTATTCATCACCTGTCAAATGCCGATGTTACTTGAACATCGTAAACTTTTGCTATTAACATTCGGCAGACATAGACACCGGTTCACGAGACTTTCATTTGCTCACAAATTTATGAGTCCTATATCAGCGGTACGCCACCTGCGGCCCGCGGGCCACTTGTGGCCCGCCGAGCTTTTTTCAGTGGCCGGGCGAGCTAGTCGCCCAGTATTCAAAATTCCGAAAGAAAAATCTCTAATAACTGACTGATAAAAATGGGCGTACAGCGAAATCGACGAAGCCGCTGCCTGAACTTACGCAGCACGTTCTGCACAACGCACGCCGTTTGTTGTGAAGCGCCGGCCGCAGTGGCCGAGCGGTCTGCGGCACGCCAGTCCAGTCTGCACGGCCGCTACGGTCGGGGGTTCGAATCCCCCCCTCGGGCATGGATGTTTGCATCGTCTTCAGTATAAGGTAGTTCCTGAGTAGTTTGTAAGTTTAGGGACTGATGACCTCGCAGTTAAGTCCCTTAATCTGGACAAACAACATTGTTGTGAAACACTTGGGTGTTTGCGCGCCCGTGCTGCCTCGGTGCTTCCCCCCTCCCTGTGGCCGTGGCAGCTCGGTCAGCGCTCGCAATCGTGTCCTTTTCGGTGCGCTGAAGTGTCCGTTCTGAATCCTGTCAAGTGTGACACTGTTAATCTGTCTTGCGAGCGTTCAGCATGAGCAAAACGGATTTAGGTATAAGAGTGCTCTTTTTTATGCTTACTGTGAAGATTCGTATTTGTTGCCGGCCGCGGTGGCCGAGGGGACTGAGGCGCTTCAGTCACGGTCTGCACGGTCACTACGGTCGGGGGTTCGAATCCCCCCTCGGGCATGGATATATTTGCGCCGTCCTTAGTCTTAACTAGTTCATAAGTAGTTTGTAAGCTTAGGGACTGATGACCCCGTAGTTAAGTCCCATAAGTTCTACAAACATTTGCACATTTTTATCGTATTTGTTTGTAAAGTGTGATGAGAAAGCACTGTGCATAATTTGCAACTCAACCGTAAATATCAAAGCACCGCCAGTGCGCTGTCAGCAGGAAAATAAACACTCCATAACATAGGAGAGGCAAGGTAAAAATAAATTAATCGGTACTACGCGTGATCCCCAATGCAAACAGAGGGGTGTTGTAAGTCAGTGGTATTGCATATCCGATTTGAAAGCAGAGCTTTTTTTCTTTAAACTACGTTTCATGAAAAGTATGTTCAGCCATTTAAATTTCAGCAGCCAAGTTATTTAAGATTATTTACCGCCAGCGTTCTCTCTTAATATATGCTACTTAATGAATAACAGTTACATCAAGTTAGTTACTACCAGGTTGTAGAGTTCTAAATAAAAGTCACCTGTCAACATCCATAGCAGAAGATTTAAACGTTAAATCGCCGCGGCGGAATAGCAGTGCGCACTGAGGCGCCGTGCTGCGGTGCGCGCGGCTGTTCGCCGTCGGAGGTTACTTTAACGTAGTTTAAGTAGTTTGTAAGCTAGGGACTTATGACCAAGCAGATTTACAAACATTTGATAAGTTGACTTTAAAAGTTAAATTAAAATATAGCAAAAAAAAAAAAAAAAAAAAAAAAAAAAAAAAAAAAAAAAATTAAAAAGTAAATAAATAAAACCTCTCAAGCAGAGACTTTTAATTGTTCAAATGTTCAAATGTTTGTAAATCTTATGGGACTTGACTATGGGGTCATCAGTCCCTAAACTTACAAACTACTTATGCACTACTTACGAACTAGGACGGCACAAATACCCCTGCCCGAGGGGGGGATTCGACCCCCGACCCCCGACCGTAGTGGCCGTGCAGACCGTGACTGAAGCGCCTCAGTCCCCTCGGCCACCGCGGCCGGCTCTTTTATTTGTTTTTGAAACATAAGCAGATCAGTATAAAAAGCTGTATGAAATTACCTAAGCAAGATTTTTACAAATATTCAATACTTGATTGTATCTTCCACAGTAGCTATGTATATATGTTCGTTTTATGTTGCATTTGCTATATTATGATTTGGTTATTGTTACTCATTTCATTGTAAGCTTCAATAATGTATAACAATCACAGGGCATTGATGCATTCTGAATAGGCCGGCCGCGGTGGCCGAGGGGGCTGAGGCGCTCCAGTCACGGCCTGCGAGGCCACTACGGTCGGGGGTTCGAATCCCCCCTCGGGCATGGATATTTGTTCCGTCCTTAGTCTTATTTAGTTCATAAGTAGTTTCTAAGTTTAGGGACTGATGACCCCGTAGTTAAGTCCCATATGCTCTACAAACATTTTGAACATTCTGACTAGTGAGTAGTGATAAAATTAGGTCCAATTTGCAAATATGATAACCTTAAAAAGGCAATTATTAGAAGAAGAAAGAAAGTAAAAGTCAGAGGAATACCGATTAACGTCAACTTCCGTTAAATTGTCCTTAAAGTGACGCTAACGTTTAACGAAGTACCTTACGAACAACGATATTTAACAAATACGTAACTGCTTGGAATTTGCTGTCAAAAGATTGCAGCAGAGTTTCAGATTGCCATTCAAACGTTTGAAGTCTTTACATATCTTTCTTTGAAATTAATTATGATTTGTCTAAAGAACAAGTACACAAATTCTAAAAAACTAATAAAATTTTAAGTAACAATACGTTCAGCTATATTTAAAAAAGAACGTACTCTTCTATTAACAATCATACAAAGATTTTGATGATACAAGATATGGATGTAGTTATTTCGCAGTGTTATTTTGTTCTGTGATAATGTTGTGGCCCACTTGAAATAAAACGTTCGAGAATTTGCCCGAGGAAAAAGGTTTAGTATGGTTGGCCTATATAAACATAGACGAATGGCGTATGTTTTCACCACTTACTGAATATTAAGCTAGAAGATGTGCTTTGGTCTACTACGTCGAACTCATGCCTTATTTTAAACGTTAAGTGGCTGCATTTCTCCTTCTGTCGCTATCTAAATGCACGTCCCGTGCGCAATCTAGTAAAAACATGACAGGCCGATTGGCCCTCTCTCTCTATATATATACGCTCTCTAGTTGACTGGGGCTTCACGCCACGCGCTGCGGTTATTTGAACCTACTGCTGACGCTGACAGGCAACGCTCGCAGCTTGCTGTGATTGTCACTCAAACAGGGATTCATGAAAACAAAAGTCATGGAGCTGGTAGCACTTCACAGACGATGGGGATAACGTCTGTGGCAACATATATCTTAAAACGTTCCGTAATGTAGCATACAACAGGCAAAATAAGGCATTTACAATTAAACATATCCAGCAATCAACATAGACGTCCACGGATACAGAAGCGCGTTCTTAGATTACTGCAAGTATGTCAAAATACGCAGGTATGTACTGATATGCATGTTATCCAAACTACATTAAAAGTAAATTCGGGAAAAAAGGTTGGATAGTGCCGTAAAAAGTCCGCCAATATCGGAAAACATTTTTTTTACTTTGATAACATACAACATACATCCGAACTTTTGAACAGTATGAGGATAGAACAAGCAACAGTCACTATTGTGGAATTATATTTTCACTCTGCAACATTGCACTGGTATGAAACTTACTTCCTGGCAGATTAAAACTATGTGATGAACCAGGATTCGCCCCTGGGACCTTTGCCTTTAGTTGGCAAGCGCTCGACCAACTGAGCTATCCCGGCACTCTTCGCAGCCCGTCCTCCCAGCTTTGCTTCCGCCATTACCTCGTCTCGTACTTTCCAAATTTTACAGAGGCTCTCCTGCGATCCTTGCAGGATTAGCACTCTTGGAACAAAGGATATGGTGGAAACATGGCTTAGCCACACCCTAGGTTGTGGTGTTCGGAAATGGTAGATTAAAGTTGGTGGTGACCTGTTTGTGGCTATTAGAAGTAGTTTGTGAATCTGAAATAGGTAATTATTGTGAATCGTTATATGTAGATGTTACACTCAGCAACCGAAATAAATTATTTATCAGCGCCTTTACTGCAGGTTCCATCAATCTGCGGGTTTAGATATTTTAGGAACTAAAACTGGAATCACTGGAGGATAGGAGGCGTTCTTTTCGATAAAAACTATTGATGAAATTTAGAGGGCCGCAATTTGAAGCAGATTGCAGAACAGTTGCGCTACCGTGAAATTGCATTTCGCATAAAAAAACACAAAGAAAAGAGAAATTACAGCTTCTGCAGAGGCATGCAGACATTCGTTTTTCCCCCTCGTTTGGGAGTTGAAAAGGAAATGACTAGTAGTGGTACAAGCTCTCCGTCATGCACCATCTTGTGTGAGGTCATCAACAAAAGTACAAAAATACATCCTTTAAATTCAGTTACACCTTAAATCAAAAATTCAAATGTTTGTTAAGCTTATGGGACTTAACTACGGGGTCATCAGTCCCTAAACTTACAAACTACTTATGAACTACTTACGAACTAGGACGGCACAAATATCCATGCCCGAGGGGGGATTCGAACCCCCGACCGTAGTGGCCGTGCTGACCGTGACTGGAGCGCCTCAGTCACCTTTTTTTTTTTTTTTTTTTTTTTTTTTTTTTTTTTTTTTTTTTTTTTGCTCTATCTGTAGCTCTGTTCGTTGCGGACGTTGATCAAGTTTGTTCGTTTTTGTTCGATTTGTTCTTGGCTCAGCTTTTTTATTACAGAGGGCGTTCAGCCCTCTGACCGGGCGCGCTGAGCCACGGCGCCCGGCATCACCTCGGCCACCGCGGCCGGCCACCTTAAATCGCGCAAAGACGATCAGGTCAACTAAATACTTCGGAATTAGGATTATGAACAACTTTAACTCTTAACATTACGTAGACAATATTGTGTATAAGGCAAACTGAAGCATTTTGTTGGCAGTACATTTAGAATATGGTGTAATTCCAATAAAGAGACATCTCTCATCTGTCCTTCATTTGAATATTGCTGCGAAGTATGGAAAAGGACTGTCGGAGGATTACGAAACAGTCTAAAAAAGGGCAGTTTTTTTATCGATACTTGTATTTTATTGACATCACTACGGAGAAAGAATTATCGTTGTAATAAAATAAGAAATATGAGGTCGAAATAAAAGTTGTAGATAGTCTTACTTCCTACGTGTTACTCGAGAGTGAAGAGACAGTCTGCAAGTGGTTGTTGATCCCACTGCCAGGAACATAAATGTGAATTGCGGAGTAGTTGGTTGGTTGGTTCGTAATTTGAAAGGATCAAACCGTTAAGATCATCCATCGGTACATCCCGATGCAGATGCAGACGATACGTAATTTTATTGTGATCCTTGCAGGAGCACCAAGTTCCATATTACTCTTCACAGAGTGAAGTAAACGGCGAGAACTAGATACAATACTAGCAGCCATTATAAGTGATGACTTTCAACCTCTCTCAATCGTAGAGGACACTGGTTTTCACCGGCCGCGGTGGCCGAGCGGTCTGCGGCGCGCCAGTCACATTCTGCACGGCTACTACCGTCGGGGTTTCGAATGCCCCCTCGGGCATGGATATTTGTGCCGTCCTTAGTATTACTTGGTTCATAAGTAGTTTGTAAGTTTAGGGACTGATGACCCCGTATTCCCATAAGCTCTACAAACATTTGAACACTGGTTTTCGGCAGTTTGTTTCGTTATTCTGATGCTCACAGCTGACGAATGGTGGTTTCTGAACGAAAGTTTAAGAGCGCTAGAGCCATTTGAATTGGTAACAAGTGAAGTCTCGTGTGAAAACTATATCTTTATTTCCAGTAATCAGACAGACACTCCTAAGTATAGAGAAATGCAGCACAAGAGGTACAACAACATCTGTACAAGTCAGTAAGGTTGCTCGCCGTCGGAGGTTAGAGTCCTCCCTCTGTCATGTGTGTGTGTGTGTGTGTGTGTGTGTGTGTGTGTGTGTGTGTGTGTCCTTAGATTAATTTATCTTAGTTTAAGTAGTTTGTAAACGTAGGTTCTAATAACCAAAGAAGTTAAGTTCCATAGATTTTCAAATATTTGAATATTTTTGAACAAGTCACTAATTGTTAGACTAGTAGAAACTAGTGCAGTTGCTACTGTGGTCCACCCCGAGATTCAAAACGTTATCATTTACCAATTCTGTTCACTCAAAAGTACAAGCGCAATTCTAGAGTACACGGACGTGGTAGTGCGTTCTTAATCTATTCGTTTGCCCACAGACGACACTAGCCACGAGTACAATTTTGTACAGAACGTCAGTAGCTCCCCATGGGCTTCTTTCGATAAAGTTTCCAATAAAACGCTAAAGACGAGCGATCGTGATTGGGTAAATCTGGAAGTTCAGAATGTGATCTGCAATGCACGGTGAACCCTTTACAGTTCTAGGGGAAAAAGGGAGCAGGCATCCAGGTATAGCTGTCGTGGCAAAAAAGATCTCGCAGTACCTGCAACTTCAGTTCCCAGTGAGAAGATATAAATTCAAAACAGGACTAATTATAAACAAACTAAGATGAAGTGCAGTCAGTAGTGAATAAAATATACAGGGTGTTATAAAAAAAGTACGACCAAACTTTCAGGAAACATTCCTCACACACAAAGGAAGAAAATATGTTATGTGGTATTGTGTCCGTAAACGCTTAATTTCCAAGTAGAGCTCATTTTAGTATTTCTCTTTAAATGTAAATTGAAACAATTCATGCACACAATTGTCAAAATACCTAACTGTTTCATTAGTATGTACTGTACTTCCTCGATTCACCGCCAGTTGGCCAAATTGAAGGAAGGTAATGTTGACTTCCGTGCTTGTGTTGACATGCGACGGATGAGGCTTAATTCCAACGTGATCAAATTGTAAATTTTTACACAATGAACATGTGTGGGCTGACGAAAATCCGCATGCAATTGTGGAATCACATCATCAACACTTGAACGTTTGGGCAGGAATTGTTAGTGATGTCTTGATTGGGTCTCATGTTCTGCCACTTACACTCACTGGAGCACGTTATCATGATTTCATACGGGATACTCTACCTGTGCTGCTAGAACATGTGCCTTTACAAGTACGACACAACATGTGGTTCATGGACGATGGAGCTCCTGCACATTTCAGGCGACGTGTTCGTACGCTTCTCAACAACAGATTCGGTGACCGATGGATTGATAGAGGTGGACCAATTCCATAGCCTCCACGCTCTCCTGACCTCAATCCTCTTGACTTTCATTTATGGGGCCATTTGAAAGCTCTTGTCTACGCAACCCCGGTACCAAATGTAGAGACTCTTCGTGCTCTTCTTGTGAACGGCTCTGATACAATACGCCATTCTCCAGGTCTGCATCAGCGCATCAGGGATTCCATGCGACGGAGTGTGGATGCATGTATCCTCGCGAACGGAGGACATTTTGAACATTTCCTGTAACAAAGTGTTTTGAAGTCACGCTGGTACGTTCTATTGCTGTGTGTTTCCATTCCATGATTAATGTGAGTTGAAGAGAAGTAATAGAATGAGCTCTAACATGGAAATTAAGCGTTTCCAGACACATGTCCACATAACATATTTTCTTTCTGTGTGTGTAAGGAATGTTTCCTGAAAGCTTGGCCGTACCTTTTTGTAACACCCTATATAAGTAAACGTAAGTAGGGAGTTTTTGAGAGTAATATGTTTTAGCATTTTGCTCTCGTTTACGTGTAAATACACGCGGAATGTGAAGTTTTAAATGAAGACATATGATTTTTGTCTTCTGTGAAACAATTTATATAACTACTACATTTTCGCTCAGCCTACAGACAGCGCAGCTTCTCGAGAGAATCTGAGAATTTGCCTTACCGTCGCGCGATTCTCGACTGCTCTCATAGCCCATCCCTATTAACAAGAAATAACTGGTTCCCACCTTAATTAATCTCTTCGTTAGGTTTTCATTTGCAGATTTCATAAGTTTGATTCAAGGTTTGTGATCCAGCAGTATGAGGTTTAAGAATCTCTCTGTTTTCTAACAACAGCTTTCACAATATAACCAGACTTTGAACTATTTTATTTCTGGCACTCGTTTTAGTGTTCAATGTATCATCACGAGTATAATAACTGACAAGGGAGTGCAGTTACCTGTATTAGATATTTGTGTGGAAACATTGACACTTTTTTAAGGTTTTCCTCAGTGAACATGACATATTTAAAAATCTTACCAGTATTTGTTAATTATTATTCCATTGCAGTACTGCATCATCAGTGCAACATGATTAGTGTTATCAAAAAATTGTTTTAACAAAATTGTGTGAAATAAACCACAATGTGCTGCCAGTTTTTAATTCTACATGATTTAACGTGTACACCTCCTCCAACGGTGACAATAGTTTGTCAGATAATGTTTGATAATGATAATTTTCGGTTATGCTGCTATCTTTAAGCGGTCGTATCGAAGATGCTGTTTTAGTCTTCTTTTTGATGGAGATGAAATGGTCGTTTTTGGTTTTCTGGACACCTCAGCCTACTGTGATGTTACACGGCATTTTATTGTATTTGTTACTATGTACGAAGCACCAAAATTAATATTTATAGATATGCTGTAAATTTATTTTTCAGAACCAGAGATGTGCCTTTTTTGTTTGTTTCATGACAGTGCGGCTACCGCTAGCGGCAGCCTAGGATGTCAGTCTTGTGCGGAGTGCTGGTATCTACAGACGTATCTTCCAAGAGACGGCGGCTGGAAGAAGATGCCGGAAGCTTTCGTTAGATGCTATGTCTGTTGTTAATAAAACAAAATAAAACTGTCTGATATAAAATGTAGTAAGTTCAGGTCACTTACTGGCATGCTTGTTGCCGCTTGTACCACTAATACATCACAGTAGAGTACTATCAAGTTTCACATTACGTGTCAAGAAGGTGTACATAGCGTTGTGAAATTAAAGTGGAACTTCTGAAAGAAATTCGAAAGATCGTGTGGTTAATACTGTTTGGATACTTCTATGAAAGTATTTGCAAACCACATGTATAAAAGATTTCGAATGGACAATTCAAAATTAATTACGAAGACAACTGCAGGATTTCGAATTCTTGCTCTAGATCAACATAACAATGATTACTGGTATCTGGAAAGTATATGGACGTGATAGCGTATATTTACTGAAAGCGATTAGCTTTTTGATTATGAAACTTAAATACAAAATGTGTATTTACGTATTTTCAGGTACAACTACGTTAAATTCTAAATTGAGGCGTTACCACTGGGTAAATAGTTGCGGTCTTAATCTAGCCTATACATTGTTATTTGTATCAAGTATTTCATTTTTTGTTCAAAATGTAGAGACAATTTTCTAGCATTTCCTTGACGACGTACTTATATTACTGGGAAATGTTAAATGAGGTACAGGTAATTAGCCTGAATTATAAGGAAACAACGTACAGGCGTGAAGAAATGCCGCGCGGGAGTAGCCGAGCGGTCTGGAGCGCCATGTTACGGGTAGAGCGGCTTCCCTCATCGGAAGTTCGAATCCTCCTTCGGGCATGGATGTGTGTTGTTGTCCTGATGTTGGTTCAACTTAGTTTAAGTAGATTGTAAGACTAGGGACTGTTGACCAATGTAGTTTGGTCCCATAGAATTACAAACATTTGAATTTTTGAACATGAAGAAATAAAAACAGACAAAAAGAGATGATAGTATTAGGAGATCACAATATTTAACACACTGCCTTCTTGTTTGACTTTGACATTCTCACTTTTCCTACACTAAAACAACTTACTTCCTACGGTATGCGTATCCAAATTTATCAAACGGTTTAAATGTTCAAATGTCTGTAAATCTATCGGACCAAACTGCGTGGTCATCAGTCCGTAATTTACAAACTACTTAAACCTAGGTAAACTAACCTACGGACAAACACACACACCCATGCCCCAGGGACGACTCGAACCTCCACGGCGAGCAACCGCGCGCTCCGCAGCGAAATGCTTTAGACCGCTCGGCTACTCCACCGCGGCCAAACGGTTTAACTGAAATTTTTAACAGTCATGCATTTTAACTAGCGCTCTTTCTTTCCTGGAGCTATAGAGTATTGATAAGTCTCCCATTTTGTTGCAGTAGATCTGGTAATTTTGAGCAAGAAATAGCTTTATCATTTTTTACCAGGTCATAATTATTTTATATCAGTAAATTGTGGACAGTTACTTACTGTAGCGGCGAACGCCAACACTTTATTGAAGGTAAATTCCTCTTGTGAACTTCTTTTCATTACTGCAGTCTTGTGTCTCCTCCAAATGGTGGTATATTTTACGTTGTTTAACAAAGTGTTCCATGTTTCATATATGACAGTGCTTCATTCGTTGAATAATTCCAGTGAGGAGAGGGAAAAATTGTTACCTTAAGCTTTCGATTTTGTCTCAACAAAGTTCACTCTGGGTCAGAAATTTGCTCCAAGGAGGCAACTAAGAGTAAGCTTCACTTTTCACGTTATCATATAGGGAGTGGTGATGTAAGTATGAACTGCTACCTCGAAAAGTGGACATAGACCTTGTCTTCAGGCGAAGAACACTTAATGACAATGTATTTTCCAGCCTCTTTATGAGGGGGTGTTCTGCTGTCGTGTACTTAGCTTCTGTAGATGTAAGTTCTTATTGTTCAATAGCGAAAGACAAAAGTATTGTTGCGAGTTTCATGTTATTTAAAAATTAAGATAGGCTGACCTACACCTTCACATCTGGCGTGTTCAGTTTTACCCTGCTGTATGTTATGAAGTTTTCAGACAAAGCGGTGTACGCGATCTTGTAGGCCTATGTTACTCCAATTATTTGAACCAATGGTCTCAATTCCCCAAAAAACTGTTTACAAATGTTTTCTTAGACGAAAAAAATACGTTACGAAAAAGATACATCAGCAAAAGCTCGTTCCATTTCCCGTGCACTCGCACTCTATCATTCTGTGTTTGGTAGGAAAAGCTAAACAACAAAAACAAATTTGTTTACAGAAAGTGTTATCGTAGATACATCGTGGACAAATTATTTTGACCTTGCAGCGTTAACTCCAAAGGCATGCGTATTTTAGCTGAGTTTCGGATTCAGTATAATGAGAATACACCCGAGAAAACTCCAGGGAACAATCCACAATGCCTTCTCTCTTATTATCTCATCTAACATTATCATTGGTATTTAAGTTCCCATATTGGAACAGTAATTAAATTTTCTCCCAATAGTGTTTTTATTCTTATTTTTCCTTAAATATGTCCACAACGTTTCTGGTGGCACTTTTGCCTTAATTTTATCAGTTATATACAGTGACATTCTTTGACCTTCGTCAAATTCAGTTAAGACAACGTATCCTTTTCGCTGTCACATAAGGTCTAATGATGGCTATAAAGCTGAAGTTGGGCAAACGTAAGCTAGGCATGATTCTACGATATACTTGTCAAACATCTTTTTTCCTCATTTAATTTACATCGTGCATAAAATGGTCTTTCTTATTTTACGAACATATATATACTTTTCTTTTTATCTATATTTTACTGGAAATGTGACACTCGTATGTAATGTTTGGCCTTTTCCACTTGTTGTCCACGGCTGCACCTGAAAATTGATACTTACCTTAGCCGTTCATTTCATCTTTATTGTTATTTTATGCTGTTTCTCGAGACAGTATCTACAAGTATCCTCCAGACCTTTATGATAAGTAATACTGCGACAGTAAAGGCGGATTTTTAAGCCCTGTGTTCGTTGTTTACAAAATTGTAAACGTACTTAGGATAATTTGTATTTCCTTAAATTACTTCGAGGTCTTCAGGCAACTTGCAAGTGTTATTCGTGAGATCATAGAAGCAGCATCCATTTTCGACGGAGCAAATAATCTGATCTCAACGATGAATTTTGCAAAAGTGTTGCAAGTACAGAAAATTTAGTTGCAGTTTAAGAATGGGAGTGAAAAGAATTAAAGTCTAAATGTATTTAATACAACATAATGGGTTGACTCATTTATACTAAATGCCATTTCACTTGTATTTTCCTAACAGGCTTCTTAATTATGCTCTGATAACATTTCTTAAGAAATTTTGTAAACAAGAAATGTTTAGAACTAAATTAAAAATGTCAACAGTCTTCAAAGACCTGACGTTTCACTTTGGTATTGCATCATCAATCACACAGAATTCAGCTTTACACTGTTTATATATGTCTTGTAATTTACAATATAACCGATAGCGCACATTAATATGAATATATAAGTTATGCTGAACTGTACTCTCAGTTATGGAAGCAGTTCACGATTCAGTACTAAAAAAATCAATTATATTTATACTGTAACTACGACGCACAAAACTAATTGCTCAACATTATCTCCATTAAGCTCTCTATGCCATCGCTCCAGGAAAAAAAAATACGAATAGTATTCTTCATCAAACAATATTTATCGACATAACGCCGTTTCTCAATGTTAAGGGGACACAATAAAAAGTCAAGTGTAATCAAATCTGAGGCAACGCATAACGGGGAACTAGTTCCAAGCCAAAAAAGAATCACAAAAGAAGGTTGTATACTTGGAAGAGACCAGGAGACACCGGAAGGTATCAGATAGATTTTATAATGGTAAAACATAGATTCCGGAACCAGGTTATAAACTGCAAGACATACCCAGGGGCAGATATAGACTCTGACCATAACTTGTTAGTCATGAACTGTAGGCTGAAACTGAAAAAACTGCAGAGAGGTAGGAAAATAAGGAGATGGGACCTAGATAAATTGAAGGAACGTGAAGTTCTGGTGAATTTCAGAGGGAGATTTAGGCAACAATTGACAGAAACAGGGGGAAATAAATCAGTAGAAGAGGAATGGGTAGCATTGAGAGATGAAATAGTGAAGGCAGCAGAGGACAAAATAGGTAGAAAGGCAAGACCTACAAAAAATCCTTGGCTAACACAGGAAATACTAAATTTAATTGATGAAAGGAGAAAATATAAAAATGCAGTAAATGAAACAGGCAAAATGGAGTACAGACGACTAAAAAATGAGATTGACAGGAAATGCAAAATGGCTAAGCAGGAGTGGCTAGAAGCCAAATGCAAATCTGTAGAAGAATGTATAAGAAGGGGGAAAATAGATACCGCCTACGGAAAAATAAAATGAATAATTTCACCAAAAAATTTCAAGCAATTTCATGTAAAGATACCTTCAATTAAACTGACACATTCCTCATCATTATGAAATGTTGGATTTAGGATTCATGAAACAAGTATTAATCTAATATTACTATATTTCTGCTGATCAGACAGTCAAAATTCGACACCAGACAGGGAGTTTCACTTCAGTACTTCTTTATTTTTCACTCTTCCTGGAACACAGTATTAACATTTACAATCAAATGGAGCCGCAAAATTGTGTAATTGTAAATACACGTGGATTAGGAAATGACGCCATGAACATTTATTTAGATGCAGGAAAAAGTAGCCTTTGCTTTAAATGAAGCACACGTCATTCAGTCCATTTTCTTTGTTTCGTACAAGAGCTCTTAGGGACTTCACCCAAGCTTAAAGCACAACTTTTAACCTTTCTTAAACTACTTCTAGCTTGCATGTTTAACAACAAATGTTTTATACATGGAAGTTAGATTATTTAAAGGAGTGGGGTATTATTGGTGGTGTTACCAACATACAGGTATAGACCGCAACCGTAAGAACACTTGATTGGGACATCATTTTGACGATCAATGTGTAAGGCAAGCGTCAGGTTAGTTCCTAGGAAAATGACATGGCCGGTATCTTTCTGCTCCGTCTATAATAATCTGTAAGTCAAAAGTACGCTTAACCATAAATGTACTTCCTTCGTAACAAATGTTCATTTGTGTCCAGCAGGAATCGCAAAATATTTGCACACTATAGTGCAGTAACAACCACCATTAATTATTACAGACAATATGGATTTAGTATGGTGCTGCAAAAAAACAGGGATGTATTCATACAGGTTTTGAAGAGTTTTGTGAAACTTCCCAGAAGCGTTAAAAAAAGAAATAAATAAGAACACAAAAAACCTCAGAGTTTTTTTTCATATTATAAGAGAACGATAAGGACTGAAAAAACTAATGAAAATTGGCATTCAGTCCCAAAACGATCGAATGATTACTTTGATATTTTGATGGATACATCCTCCAAGGCAGAATTTATGAATTACGTTTCCACCTGCTTAACAGATTTATGACGCAGATTCGTAAACTTACATACCGTAGTTCCGAAAGTCCTGTCACCACTTTTTTAAGTAATGATGCATATGGAAGAACGTGTTTTGTAAGTGCATGGGCGCATGAAAGTACACATACCTGCATCGGGATTTTGCGGTACGATTCCTCGAAGAAGCTCCAAAAAAGCGAAGGATACTGCGATGACAGGTGAATGATCAATGTTGTTCTCGGCGGAAATCATGTGGTTTTTTTCTGACATTTTTCCCATCAAAGGCAAGCTCAAGGCTCCACAGTACAGGGAGATCATTCTCCAAGTATCCTTCAACCGTTTCAACAGTTTTCAGGAAATAATCTAAGTTTACAGATGACTATACCACAGTCCATCGTCCACGTGTCGTCGATGATATCCTCCAGCATGTCGGTATTGTGCGACTGGATTCTACAACAACAATCAAGGGCATGGCAGAGGGTTCATCGAACCGCTTTTATGATATTTCTCTACCGTTCCATTCTATCACAGCGTGTGAGAAAAGGGAACATCTAAATCTTTCCGTTTTCGATCTGATTTCCATTATTTTATTGTGATGATCCAGTCATCATATGCGGGTGGGTGCTAACAAAATACGTTTGCATTCGGAAGAGAAAGTTGGTGAAAGAAATTTTGCAAATCTCGCCACAACGGCTAACGCCTTTCTTTTAATGATGTCCACCCCAACTTGTGCATCATATCTGTGACATACTCTCCACTGTATCAAGACAATGCAAAACGAGCTGCCCTTTTCTGAAATTTTATATCCTCCGTCAGTCCCACTTGGTGAGTATCCCACACTGGGCAGCAATACTCGAATATAGGAGGCACAAGCGTGATGTAGGCAGTTGCATTAGTAGAACTGTTGCATCTTCTAACAGTTCTGTCAATGTAACGTAGCCTCCCCCTACAATATTTTGTGTGTATTCTTTCCAGTTAAGGTTGTTCGTATTTGTTATCCCTAGGTATTTAGTTGAATTTACGGACTGCAGATTGAACTGATTTATCGTATAAATAACGTGTAACTGATTTATTTTAGTGCTCATATGGATGACTTTACACTCATCATTATTTGGGGTCAGCTGCCAATTTTTTCAACGTGCATATTTTAAATCATTCGGCATACATCTTCTGGTGACTTTACTAACCAACAAGTGACATCATCCGCGAAGAGTGTGACAAGAGCTGCTCACATTCTCCTACATCGTTTATAAAGATGATGAGGTACAGTGGGGGGCCTATAACACTTTCCTGGGGGAACGCCAGATACCTCATCTGTTTCCGTCAGTTACAGCGTCCTTTCTGGCAGGAAAGCACGAATCCTATCGCACTACTGTGATAATATTACATAAGCACGCAATTTTATTAGAATGTACAGTGTCAAAAGAATTCCAGAAATCTACACAAATATTGTCGAGAGCACGCACCTTATGTGAGTAAATAACTAGTTGTATTTCACAAGGATAGTTTTGAAACGATGTTGACTGTTGACTGATATGTCGTTCTCTTCGAGGTAGTTCATAATGTTTTGAGGAAAGTTCTAAAACCCTGCTGCAAACCGATGTCAGTGATATAGACCTATAATGTTTGCAAACACTCCTATTTCCTATCTTGAATACTGGACTGACCTGTGCAACTTTCCAGTCTTTGATACGGATCTTTCGCTGAGCGAGCGATTTTATATGACAGCTAGGTATGGAGGCATTGCATCAGAATACTCTGAAGGGAACCTAATTGGTGCACAATCGGGACCGGGAGATTCATACTTTTGTTAAATGATTCAAGTTGCTTTAATACATCTTGGGTATCTACTTTTAAATTAAGCATGCTAGCAGCTCTTGATCGAAATAAAAAATATTTAAATATTTGCTTCGTCTTTTTTTTTAAGAAATTTTAGTTTTAGCGGCACTGTCATCAGTATCGTCAACATTACTATCGCGTAGTGAAGGTATCGATTGAGTTTTGCCGCTGGTATAGTTCACATACGACCAGAATACCTCAGGATTTTCTACCAAATTCCGTAGCAGGGTTTCTTTGAGGTAACTATTATAAGCTTCTCCCATTGAAATCGAACCGAATTTTGAATTTATGTAAAAGGTTGCCAGTCTTGGGGATTTTGCGTTTGTTTAAATTTGACACAGTTTTTTCTTTGCTTTTGCAAGAGTGATCTCACCTGTTTTGTGTACCGCGGCTGGTAAGCTCCTCTTTTGTGAATTTGTTTGGTGTAAATCTCTCAAAAGTTGTCGATATTATTTCTTTGAATTACATCAGTAATCACTAACACATTATTCTTTCGAAAGACTCGAGATTCTCAAATGGGAAAGCGTAATTCAAATTTTTATCTGCTTTTTCAAAAATATATATACTATTTGTTTAGTTCTGGTGGATTTGGAAAATAGGATTTCAGTGTTACTGCAACAACTGTGTGTTCACTAATCCCTTTGCCTCTTTTAATACTCTTTATTAGCTCCGGATGATTTGTTGCCGAGAGGTCAAGTATGGGTTCACGAACTGCATGCTCGAGATAATTTTCGGAGAATGCGTTCAGTATTATTTCGGAAGATGTTTTATCCTCTTCTCCGGTTTTGAACATACATTTTTGCCAACATATAGAGGGTACGTCAAAGGCGCCACCAATTAAAATTGTATGCTTTGGGATCGTTAGTTGAATTTGAGCCATGCTTTCTTTGAACATTTCTGAAATATACATAATTGTATTAGGTTTGTCCAAAGCACTGTAATATATTTATTCACGAGATATCTTTTGGCGTAAGTGCCGTCGTCAGGTGCCTGGTATTTAGAGGCTTTACCTGCCTTATCTATTTATGAGGTGTTCTTTTATATTACAATTTATATTGACAGATAACCGAGTAAAATTCATAAATGGTGATATAAAAGAACACCTCATGAAATGTCAGTTAAAGCCTCTAAATACCAGACACCTAAAGACGGCACTTACGGAGAAAGATATCTCGTGAATAAATAAATGCTATATTACAGTGTTTTGGAGAAACATAACACAATTATGTCAATCCACGACATCTGTGGGCCTAAGATACAACAAATTTCTGCAATTGAATCGACTGCGTTAGGGGATCGACAAAAATAACCAGTTGCTAATCAATTCCAGATGTCAGGTATAATCTCAATCCAAAACCATTAAAGGAGCTATATACTTCAATTTCGCCTGCATATTCTCTCAGTACGATTTTAATTTATCAGACTTCGGATAAATTGGGAACAGCGAGAACGCCCTAACCAACCACAAAATCTACGGAAGGTAATCAAGATGGCCACTGAAGAATGGCATAAAACAGACCAGTAGTGGTTAAATGAACTCTGTAAGTCAGCGTGCCTGTTAAGGTGTAGGGTTGCATTCACTCAAGAAGTCTTACGACTATTTACTAAATGAGGTTGCTTGCCCCAAGAAAAGTCATTTTAGGTTGTGTCTGAAAGCAACAGATAGGTCTCGTTTATCAACAACAGGAAAATGTATTATTTTATAAATACCAGTTCACCATAATACGGCCGTGACGGAGTGGCCGAGCGCATTGAAGCTCTAAGCTCCGATGCGCGAGGCCGTTCCCCGTCGGGGGTTCGAATACCCCCTCGGGCATAGACGTTTGTGTTGTCTTTCATATAAGGTAGTTCATAAGCAGTTTGTAATTTTAGGGACTGATGACTCCACAGTTAAGTCCCATAAGCTTAACAAACACTTTGAACCATAATACAGAATGCCGCAGAACTTTTCCGATGTATGATCTGAGCCGCAATGTCTAGTGGGCAACCCATGAGGTCGTTGTCCTTTGACGGTGCAGTAAATCTGTATCCTTAATTACGTGAATGATTTATTATTCCAAAGACTGCAGAAACTCGACACTCTTGGCTTCAAAAAGATGGAGTTCCTGCCACTACTCTCTCCGTGTTCGAGGATTCTTTGAAGAAGCGTTACCCCACGGGAGAAGGCGAAAACGACCAGTGCACCCACCACCGGCGGCAGAGGTCTCCGAGGGATCCAGACTCTCATCTTGAGACAATATCCTCTGGAGTATAATTAAGCAGCGGAACATAGGTATCAGACAACTGACGGCCTAAAACAGGCTGTTATAGAGGTTAATTAAGGAATTTACACTGCATGCGCTTCGAAAAATTTATCAAAGGACCTAGGCCTTATCATTGGAACTGCGAGAACGATGGTGACCATGCCGATGTTCTGGATCAGTAAACAAGAATGTGAAGTATCAACGTTTACCACACTTCTGATCCGACATGTTTGAAATAAAAACACATCACGAGGAGTGGGGGACTACAGGACTTTCGGACGACACTGTAGTGTTGTGCCTGCTGAAACATAACCTCGTGGGCACAAGATATACGAGGAGTGATTTTTAACTAAGTTCCGTTTTGTTGTAGACACTAGTAGTTTGCGCGCATATCGCAACGAACGCGTGCGTTATATACCGGCCTGCCTTGGGAACAACTGAGCACAGATTCAGCTCTGTAGCTAGCCTGTACGGTTCTGTTCTGTGCTTTAAAAATTTTTGAGACTATCAACCCGCCCGCCCCATGGGAGGTTCACTCTGTGATAAGGTTTCTGTCAGCAAGGAACCTGTCTGCTGCAGAAATTCATTGGCAGATTTCTGAAGTGTACGGTGATACTATCATCAGTGAAAGCAAAGTGCGTAAGTGGGTACGAGAATTCAAAGATGGCCGTGATGAAGACCGCTCCGGTCGCCCTTCTTCGATTACAGACTCTTTGGTGACTTCAGTTGAAGCGAGGTTTCGTGATAACAGGCGCTTCACAATGACAGCTCTCTCAATTATCCAGACGTGAAATTGTTTATGAACACCTTGGTTATCGGAGTAGGCGGCAAGTTTTTATGAAGAGGGTATTTTAAAATTAAATTTGTTTATGGCGATCGTCGCCAGCGATATTTTTCAGGAAATGCATTGTACACTTTGCTGTCATGTAAAATTTAATTTATTGTGCTACCGGTTTCGGCAGTCATCTTCCAGGCATTTAAAATTACATGAGCAGTTTTATACATTTTCTGAATAAGTTGACAGTGTCGTCATATCTATAAAACCAATTAAAATACAAGTTAAAAGTGATAGTGATAACGACAACAAAACGTTCCTTCATTTAACGTAAATCAATTTTAAAATTGGTTGAGAGGTATGATAAGTGAACAAACTTGGCAACTATGTCCAAAAATAAAGTATGTACTTACTGAAAATAAATTTCCTTTTTTGAAATAACCTTACGTTGTGTACATATGTTCAAACGAACTTTACAAAAAAATTACGCCTCGTATACTGGAACCTTGTCTATGCGGCTTTCCGTGACTCGTATTCTCGGATAATCTGTATTAAGCTCCACGTATTTCATAGTCCACAGGTAAACAGCTTAAAAATGCTCCTACTGAAGCACAAAAAAGACTAATATTTTCCTGTTTGAAAAATCCGGGCTGGAAAGTACGAAACCAGCTGCCTCAGGCCTTATGCCGCCTTCCTCACCAAAACTTTTCAGCACGTGAACATGCTAAATTAAATCACTTTGGCGAATGTCACCTCGTACTGGACCCTTAATTCACAGGATCTCCCTCTTCTCACTGCCACTGTCTTCATCCCTTTCTCACTTTCTCCTTCTCTGCCACTCTTTGTCGCATAGTCACTCTCTCTCATTGTCACTTTCCTTGGCCTCTCTCTCTCTCTCTCTCTCTCTCTCTCTCTCTCTCTCTCTCTCTCTCTCTCTCTCTCTCTCTCAGACACACACACACACACACACACACACACACACGTCTCCTCTCTCTTCAACGGCCACTTTTTGCAGTTCTCTTTAAATGCAAAAAAGTGCGTGTATGTACGCATACCAATAATTTGCTCGAGGACTAAGGCAGATTGTTCCCCATTTTCCTGCCGAACCAGAGCCTCTGAAATGGGAATTTTTTTTTTTTTTTTTTTTTTGTTCAAATGTTTGTAGAGCTTATGGGACTTAACTACGGGGTCATCAGTCCCTAAGCTTACAAACTACTTATGAACTAGCTAAGACTAAGGACAGCACAAATATCCATGCCCGAGGGGGGATTCGAACCCCCAACCGCAGTGGCCGTGCAGACCGTGACTGGAGCGCCTCAGTCCCCTCGGCCACCGCGGCCGGTTTTGTTTTGTTTTTGATGCTCCAACAGAAATAATTTTCATACAGCATGGTGTGCACTGCAGCTTATGTAAGAGAAACTCAGTGAATCACTACATATCTGACGATTTTTAATACGATTCGACATATTTAAGTACATTTTACGACAAATAGCTATAAAAAAACTTATTTATCGAGGTGTTATTGGACTGCACTATGTCCAAAATCAATTTTTGCTGCAGAACAGAAATTCAGTGACAAGTATTTCCTAACGGCTACCAAGTCCGGTTGGACATAAGCAGGCCTATTAAGCGGGTTCGTCCGCCAAAATTAAACAGTACCTTGAGAACACAGAAAGATTATTGGGTTCTCAAATTTGAAGAGAATTTTGGTACCACCATTGAGTTTCTGACGCTATGTTTTTGATAAAATCTACCACAAGCAAAGAATACCCCTGTAATCTCTTTAAAATGTCAAGCAAAAGTTATGTAATTTGATTATGCACAGTTACTGTGACGTATAACGAAAATAAAGTAAGTCCTTTTTTCGACAGAATATCAATCTGTACGATGTGCAGAAATCAATTTTTTTTAGCCTAGTATGATTCTTAGAGTCGGAATGCCGTCTTACAAAACAATGGTACTCAATCGGTGTTGTTTTTTGTGTTTCTTGATGACGGATGAAGATTTTTGAAAACCGGGATATGGTTCTGAACAAATTTCTGTAGAACGCAATTATACAATGTCTATTATGCTTAGATATTTGAGATAAACTGTGAAAAAGCGGGGGGAGGGGGGGGGGAGATGCGAAACTTTGAATCTCTGTAAACGGATAAAAGATACCGAAAAAGATTAAAAGGTAGTTAGTTATCTTAAGAAAATATTGTAACAGTTTCGTCGATTTGCAATAAATATGAAGTACAGCGGCCATCCGCACAATTTGTAGTTTTGGTTCTGAAGAATCATAGTTTTTCTTCTCAGGAATTACCATGAACAAATTTTGCTTTTACAGCCGTATATGGTGATCTAATGATGTTCAAAAACCAACGGGGCTGGAAGAAGTGTGTAATGTTTAAACTTTGACCCTGTGCTGTAGGAGAGCTACATTATGCCCAATTATGAAATCTGAATCTGGCCAACCGCTTTACAAGCATCCTGATACAGTGTCAGTTTCTCTTGAAGTACGTCTGACTTCTGTATAATTGGCTTTCTACAGTGTGGTAAATAGGGTGGCAAAGAGCTCTCTGTAGTGAACAGCATCACTTCACCAGAGAAAATGTCTCTTTCCCAGCTGAGTTCAAATGTTCAAATGTTTGTTAAGCTTATGGGACTTAACTACGGGGTCATCAGTCCCTAAACTTACAAACTACTTATGAACTACTTACGAACTAGGACGGCACAAATATCCATGCCCGAGGGGGGATTCGAACCCCCGACCGTAGTGGCCGTGCTGACCGTGACTGGAGCGCCTCAGTCACCTCGGCCACCGCGGCCGGCCCAGCTGAGTTCTACATCATTTCAACATCTGCAAAGCCCGATTATGTTATTTATAGAAGTCCACCGCAGTGAAAGTATTAACGAGCTGTACTGTATACTGTACAGCCCTCGTTTGTTGCGAGTGTAAAATGACATCAAAGGCGAAAGTTACAAGTAACCTGGGCTATAATTTTTGAGGCCACTAAACCAATTCCAAAACTGTTTAAGGAAACTCGAGACGATTTTGACACGTCATTGTCTCAGACAAAGATGCCACTGACGGAAATAAAATTCATAAATGATTCGCGCGCACGCGTGTTTATTTTAGCGATTTTCAATAATCCGAATGACCCGAATTCCAACAGATGGGAGCCCACCGGTACTGATGCTACTCTGAAGTAAGAGTTATATATAGTGATGGATTAACTCTGTGTTGCCTTTCGTCATGGAACAGCAAAAGTACTTAAAATGGAAATCTGTAGCACAAATACATGTTGCTTTTAACGGATTCCACCCCGCACTACGCCATGACACGATGAAACGCAAGAACAAAACTACATTGAATGCCGATATTTATATAAGTCAATTTCATGTGTTTATCCAAATCCGCATTACTAGCGGCATTGAAACCTTGTCCTAGAATCTTTCACCACTTTTTAATGGTGGCTGTCAATCACAATATATTCTTCTTGGCTTTCCGAGAAAAATCTAAACCTGCAAGTTTTTCCTACCTCTCTCATATAAATCGCCTTAGTTCAACTGTGAATAAAAGAAAATAGCGCAGGCGTAACATTACCACTGTGCCTATTCTTCATCGCTTGTGGGTTCCAGATTTAGAGTATGAACAAGAAAGTAATTTTCCACAGACAATAAGCATCATCACTACAGTGGAATGTTTGACAAACACATTCCCTTTAATTTGTTTATAGTTTAAGTCTTGTTGTAACATGAAAATTTCAAAGTCAGCCAAAAAGAGATATTGTAAACTGAAGCATTAAGAAGGGATTAAATATCAATTACTGTGTGTGAAGCTAACTTTAAAACCAAGGAAGTTAGAATAAAGGGAGATGGCATTATCTATGCGAGCGCATACGTCAGTTGAAGCCTGTCTGCCATCTTTGTCAGTTTTGAAATGCTATTTCTCCGTTTAAGCTATGCGTTACGTCGACCCTCTTACTGTTAATGCATTGAACTGTCCTTGCAAAGTACGTACTTTCAAACAATATACTTTCTTGAATAAATAGTAATAAATAATAATATATTTGAAAACTTAATTTTTAACGGCTAATTCGCACTCTTTTAAAATGTTGTGCATCACGACAAAATCGTCAGACGTTTTATTCCTGTTTTAAAGTGATATAAAACATTAGCTTCTCCAAAATTTAGCAACATGGAGGAGGCAGGCATCACTTTTTCAGCGTAAGGACGTCTCCCTGTATTCTAACCTCCTTGGTTAAAACTAATTCAGTCTCCCTCAGTGGCGGCGCGTCCTGTGTGTTCACACTAATTCAGTGAACCCCCAGAAAAAGCTCGTCGTGTAAAAAGCAAATAAAATAATAAATGTTTTTATACTATCATTCTTCGTTCTGTTCTTTCATCAGATAACTTTATATGCACATTCAAAGCATTTTTGTTACATGAGAAACGTCCGTCACGGAGACAGCACGTATATGAATCATAGCGTGGCAGCCTTCGACCATAGATGCATATAGACCGGACAAACAGCAGAGTGGCAATACACATAGCGAGGTTCAAACGTAGGACCACGTGATTGCTGGCAAACATTAGTCGGATGTAATAAACAACTCACAGTTATCAAGAAATGCCATCATTTTAAATTTTTAATACTTTCACTTGAAATTTAATGTCACTTTCCTTCACGAAAAGCTCTGTGTAATCCTAGACAAAGCTGTACACTACCACGTGACTGATGGCAAAATAATGGTATAGCCGCAAAGATGTTCGTGCCATGAAAACGATGCCATGCCCAGTCTACCAGTATCTATGGTCGAAGGTGGCAGCCCAATAGAGGCGACTGTGGCCACAGCGTTACAACGCGCATGCGCGGATGAAGTTCAAATTCTCTTCTGAAACCCCTGGAGGCAGCATGTGGGCGCTCTCGCGGCATGGAGGTGCGAGGGAAAACTGCTTTTAACATTTGCGTTGGAGCTGGTAGACACACCAGCTCCTGGCTACTCGAGACCTGACGGTTACACACGAAGCGAAGACAACGGAGCTTTTGCTCACTTCGCCTTGCGCATACGCAAATCCTCATCAAAGCAACATCGCCCTTCGTATTTTGTTTTTGGCGCAAGTAAGATTTATTAACAACACGTCATATCAACTATGAATTAAAAACGCATCAACTGTAAAAGCCTTCAGAAGATCAGATCATGAATAATTATGTCAGTACTCTCCTCCTAGATAAAAAGCTGTGTGGTTAGCGGCATCGCGCTACGGTGTCATAGGTATGGGTTCGAACCTGAGTACAAGAATTTTTTTAAGCCCAATCTATTTTTAAGAGACGGGAAAAAAAAATTTTGTATTGTTACTTCCCACATATCTTTTGACGTTTTTTGCGAATGAGTCACGATTTTGAGGGTAAATATTGCGCCAAATTGTCTTTTTGGACGCCGAGCGGGGCGCTGAAACATCGCCACTATCAAGTTTCGGTCCCAGTTCGGAAATATAGTAGATGCGGCACAGAAAGAAGTGAACCCCCAGTCATCTAAATCACCAGCCGCCACTGGTCTCACTCATAAAATGTATTTACAATAGCCGGCCGCGGTGGCCGAGGGGATTGAGGCGCTTCTGTCACGGTCTGCACGGCCACTACGGTCGGGTTTTAGAATCCCCCCTCGGGCATGGATATTTGTGCCGTCCTTATAATAAGCTAGTTGATAAGTAATTTGTAAGTTTAGGGACTGTTAACCCCGCAGTTAAGTCCCATAAACTTAACATACATTTGAACATTTGTATTTACAATAAACCGGTATCCTTCGTAAGAACCATAAAGCGCATCAGTCAAAATAAATTCTGCTCACCACGCCCTTCATGCGACGATCAGTAATAACTGAAAAAGTCGCTCTGCGCACCGTTACAAACAACATGGTTTTCATGGTGCATGCCCATTGGACAGACTGATCCTAATTAGCCTAGTGCCACATTCGTCTCACTGATATTAACACACGAAGAATAACTTCTGAGCAGCGACTGCACTTCACCCGCTCAGTCTCTAATGACATCGCTGTCGATGTGATGTTAAATGCTAATCTTCCTTCCTTCGTCACGACTACACAGGCTAGGTTATCTTCGCTGCTTCTACTTGTACTGCCCTCATCGCGTAACAAGATTTTTTATATAAACTTTTCTGGCGTTATTCGACCCTCATTTACAAGGCTCTCTGTCTCTCGCAATGTCACCGTTTTATTTCGTGCCGCAATATCGATTTTTATTTCGCTCCAAACAAGTTCGATAGCGTTGACATTGCAGTGGTACATATCTTTTACATACTTCTGTAATTTTTTTGTTTTACTATAATTCGATTAAAATTACTCGCTAGTTGATAATTCACGCACTGGTGCTGCTTTCCTCCATTCAGAGCGCTGGACATCGCGCCAGAACCGTTCGCCGTTGCCGAACTGCCACAACTGGACAGTTCAGTGACATTTCCTTACCTGGCTCTATTTCTAGATTTATTCCAGAATTATAGCTCATTTTACTGCACGTTTAAATCACTTAATGGTAACCACACAAAATACAAGATATGATCAACGGTGCTAACAAAATACATACTCAAAATGTTCAAATGTTTGTAAATCTGTCGGACGAAACTGCGTGGTCATCAGTCCGTAGCTTACAAACTACTTAAACTAAGGTAAACAAACATAAGGACAACACACACACGCGCGCACACACACACACACACACACGCCCTAGGGAGGACTCGAACCTCTAACGGCGAGCAACCGCGCGCTGCGTAGCGAAGCACCTTAGACCGCTCGGCTCGGCTACTCCACTGCGGTAAAGAAAAAGAAAACTTTAAGCGAAGACGATCTCTCCCACGGCTACAATTCAGTACTGTCACTAGATGTGACTGTCACTTAGTCGTTTATAAGATTAGTTGGATAGCGCAATGGCAGAATAATCTTCACATACGAAAGGTCATTGGTTGGAATCCCGTCCTGAGATTTTTTTTAAATTTCTAAATCAAAATTAATTTTGTTATTATTATTAATTTAACAGATTTTTTTTAAAGTTCTAATACCTTTTTGCATCTGTTTCACAATAATATTGACTTTTTTTAATCGCTCATCCTATGATTCTTTTTTGTATTGGAATTTGCTGCTTGTTAACAACCTGTAATTAAGTGCGAAGCCGGACGGCAGCTCTTGTAACTGCTAGTCAGTGTGATGGTATTTTCAGATAGGCTAACCAATGAGAGCGACAAATTACAGACTGCTGTATCTGACATTTTTCCGAGAGTCTGCTCATAGACGTGAGCTTTAATCGGCCTGAACGAAGCACGATTTTAGTTCTGCTGGAGATGGATGACCGGCATTTTGTCGGATACGTAGTACATCAAGTGCGGTTAGGTTACAACACGGGACTAAATTGAGGACTACAAAACACGTGTTCTGCTGCAGCTTGGTCACTGATCATTTAAAACATGCTGTAGACAGATATTTTCGCAATGCCGCCATTAACATTCGTTCACATGTTTTTAGCGTTTCCCGCAGGAAATAAATTTAAACAAAAATGCAACATGCAAATCCAACTGGCATTGTATAGGCAGTTATAATTTCTTTGTTTTGGTAAAATCATTTGGGTATCCTCTTGCATTTTTCGTAGTTCAAATGTTTGTAAAGCTTATGGGACTTAAATGCGGGGTCATCAGTCGCTAAACTTATGAACTACTTACGCACTAACTTATACTAAAGACGACACAAACATCCATCCATGCCCGAGGGAGGATTGGAACCTCCGACGCGGTAGGCCGCGCCATCCGCAATGTGGCGCTCCAGACCGCTCGGCTACTCCCGCGAGGCTTTCGCAGTTCATCTAAGATTTATGTACATACTACCCAGAAAGTTGTCATCAAAGACTCCTCCATATCTCAATTGTTTTCTTAACCCTGTGAGGCACGGCGTCCATTTTAGTGTACGGCTGTTACTGGTCGTAATTCTGTGCAAAGCTTTAGTTTTTCAGCTCGTAAACATATGGAGTCCACTAAAGGGGAACTTTGCGATAGATGCTGCACTGTGTCGTCGCCTGGGTTGATAAACGTCATTTTTTCACGGGAACGCATTAGCGTGTAAAGACGGCGAGCGTCAAGTAACAGCGAGCAGCAAATCATGAATACAGGCACTGTTCTTTACTATTTAAAACCATATTTCAACTTTCCCCCCTCACTTTTTTATAATTCGTTCATCATAGTGTTAATTTACACTTTGAATCGAATGATGAATTGTTCAGAGTCTATTTGAATATTGGGATACGCTACATATCGATCCGACTTTATTTCTTTCCATCTGGAGCCACAAACCACACAGATGATAAGTATTTCATAGAACTGGACTCATTTCTCGCCTCTGTCCATCGACTATAACACCCTATATTTCAAGAATGGAAAGAGTTATCTTTATGCTCTCAACCTTGAATAAAATTTTGATATCTTACCAACATTTCATCCGCAGCTTTGTGTGTGCTAAAATCAACCACACGCAAAGTCTACGCAATGCGTTTTCGCGACTGCGAACACACTAAAATTTTGCTTAGTAGTTTGCTTAATTAGATGTAGCACAGTAACTATAAGGTATAACGAATAAAAGTCAGGCCATAACCGAGCGAATATATCGTACTATAAGCAGCAATTTTTTTTCCTTCTAATAGTTTCCTCAAAACCGAATGATAAGTATTGTAAGCGTTCGGAACTTTATGCCTGTCAGTGTATAATAAGTAGCAGCGGGATACGCATAACATTGGCCGACGTTGCCAAGCTGGCCATACTTCCCCTATACAGAGCCGACTGCTGATCTGGCAACACTGTAGCGCCACGTGACAAACGTCAACTAGCAAGTAATTTTAATCGGACTATAATTCCATAAGTTTAGATTTTTGCATTTTCTGTTCAAAGCCAATATTATAATCTTTAAACGACGTGACTATTTCGTTTTTCTTTACAGCAGTCGTCGAGCGTTAACATCGTACGGTTCCTTCTCCATTACAAAACACTACCGCAACTGACATTTGGTAGCGAACAAGTAAAGGAATAGTCCTTAAATACGTCGGCGTAGCACCGTTCATAGAACCAGTAAGAGCAATGAGACACTCTCCGTTAACACAAATTTTTGTTGCGCGCGTCATTCTCCACGTGACGTACTGTTAATGGCGTACGATGATGCAGTGTTTTGTCAATCGATATTACATTCACCGATCTCACTGCTAACTTTTGAAGCAGATAAGAGTGATGTCCATCCTATATCCGTTAATGTTTTCCTACCTGAGAACTTTTTCCGCCAGTTTGCCCATTTTTTACCCACATCAATATCCTCAGCAAGTGTAAATATTTCGAAGTAAGAATTCTAGAGAAACTTTCCAGAAATTAGACATAGCGAAATGAAAATGGACGAGTAATGTTACTCCATCAGACTTTATCTGAGGCCACATGTAAGAAATCTCGCCACGATGTGAGAAAGGGAGACTCACTTCTTTACACGGTAGTCAACCTTCACGTCTGTCGCTGACACTTGGACTCTGAACATCGGGGCTGTCTGCTAACGGCAATAGCCGCACTGGACCAATTCCACTGATCCAAAATAACAGCCAGCATCAACTACGGGTGCTTCACAAGGGAATCGGCAGCAGGAAATTTTGTTACATTGGCTGAAGAAAGCAGTTTTTTTTTCCTTTTTCTTTTTTTTTTCCCCCTCTACATTATAGAGTACATGTGATCTCACTGCCATACCGTGTCGACTGCCGACAATGGTCAGGATAAATCAAATCATTTCGTTTTCTTTGGTCGAATAGGGCGTTTCCACCAGCCAAACGATGGATTGTGAAAACTTATCAGACGCTGTAAGTTGTTGTTGTTGTTGTTGTTGTTGTTGAGCCCATCTGGTAATATCTGGAATTGGCGTCGGTTCCACATAAGCTACGTTCTCCCTCCTGCTCAGCCAATGTGAAGATGTAGGTGTACGTACCCTTTCCATGGCACAATTTGACACCGCCAAACAGAAGTGCAAGATGAGATTGGACCGCCCCTTAGTACTCTGAATGTGTGAGAGTGAAAACATTGTTAGAACTATGGCCCCAAGGTATATGGGAAATGATTTCGGCGAAATGTTCTTAATCCCAAGTAGATCTATGTTCAGTATTATCACAGGAAAAGTGTGCAAATGATTAAAACTGGGAAGTATTTGCGATTGAGTACCATGTCCAGATTTACTACTTGTTATGTTTTCCAAAGCATGTCACAGCTACGTTCTAAGGAAAATGAATAGGACACATACTATTGTTACTGCAGCAGCAGGTTTATTGCACAACCTATCAATGTAAGTCAAAGCAATACGATACTAGGATAAGAAGTACCGGTATCACAATTATCCTCCAATGATTGAAAAACTCTGAGGACTGTATTACAGCTACTTTTTCAAGATTTTGCCATGGGTCACTCCTGCAAAGATTTAAAAATTGTTACATTACTTTCCAGAGAAATGCAAAGCACTTTATGACCTCTACCACAGTCAGTCTCTACCTTTGTTGACTTTTTGGTCATTATTTTCACAGCTGGCGAGACTCTTACTGAATCAGTGCTATTAGTCATGCAGCTGTGTTCTGCACAGTATGTCATGAGTTGTATGAAAATAATGCTGAGGTACCTGCCACTGTACTTACTGTGAAAAAATTTCAACCTTTTCCTTTCTGGATGTGCTTCTCTGCCATGGTATTCTTTTAACACACCCATGTTCATATCTACACGACCTAGTGTGTCACATAACCCAGCCTTGACGTTCTTACTTGGATCCTATTTGGATTTTGTTTCCCATGCTGTTACCATTTTAAAGCATGATCACATCATTTACATCTGGAAACATTGACATATAAATGTGTCATGTCTCACACGTACCTCGTTTCTCAGGTTACTAATAGATTGTGGATGGCACTCTACCCATATTCAGGCACTGATAGTCAAAGATATAGTTCCATATGATTCATGCAGCATATAAAAATACCTAGCTGCTGCCAATGTGCTGCTTCCCCTCTGTTGGTAACCGCATAAAATGAACAAGAAATGTTCTGTGCATTGTGCTACCGTAATGTTCAATTTCTTAACTATTTGTACTCAATTAAAAGGACTTTATATTTGCGAGTCTCTGTGAGCCCAATGCTGCTTTCATATGCTACTCTTTGTATTGAGTTGAGTGCTTGTGCGTTGCGTATTCTGGATGTGAAGAATTTCTATGATAACTATGTTTTCAATCTCCTGGAAGTAAATGTAATTGATTGCAGTTCAGAAGGAGCCAATGCAGATTTGTGTGGCCAAATGCATGGTTTAATAAAAAATTGTGTTTGTGTCCTAAGTTTAGTACTTCATGATAAAAATTTTAAGAGAGAGAAATTTGGTTTCACTGTTTCAAATGAGGCACCAAAGTCAATTATTGCATTCACAACTAAAAAGATGTGATTTTCTAAAAATTATGTTAGAAATAGTCATTCAGCTGGCCAAACCATGGTAACTAGAAAGGAACGAAAATTATGGTTTAACTTCCCATCGACATTGTGGTCATTAGAGACAGCAGGGCCACTAAGGAGAACCAGTAGTTGACATCTGAGGACATAGACGAGCCAGTTAACACTAAAATTGTGACCTTGTAAGACACTTTGTGGTACAAGCTGCCATCTTCTTCTTCTGGAAAATTTTGTAACACAATGACATACCCAAAGCACAGAGGTCTATGGGCATTTACTCCTGACTTAAAATGTGTTTGAACTTTATTTCATGTTATGTAGTCCTTTGTCATATGTGACATGTCACAAATATTGTCACCAAAATACTGCCCTGCTGTGATACCTACCACAGGTTGTAAATCAGCCCAAAGCAGATTGTGGCTTCAAAAAATGTCACCAGCACTATGCGCACACTATAAGGTGAAGGTGGAGATGCTGCATTCAATAGGGCTTTCAAGACTCTTCAATTTTAAAGGGTCTATAACATTACACTACAAAGCTGAAATGCTTGCACAAATCTTTCAGATGGAATGAGACCATTTGACTCCTATATGACAGGCAAAAACCTCAAATATGCCATCTCATTTATGGCACAGAAGTTTACAAGGAATTCAGTTTATTACGTCGCACATGTGAGAAATGGAAGGCTGTAATGGTACAGCAGGCAGAGTTCTGTACTCCATGTTGAAATCTAAACTGCTAGCACCTCTCCTGGAGTAAAAGGGGTGAATCCACTACCCTACCCTACCCTACACACTAAACTTTATCTTCTGTCAGACCATAAGTTCACCACGGAACATTGCACATTTTGACTGTTAACAATATAATGAGGCTAGATCACAAGTCACAGCTAAACCTATCACCAAGCCACACACACACACACACACACACACACACACACACACACACACACACACACACAACAGGAAATTTACTGGCACAATTCACTTTATTGCCCAACATTCTTCAGTAATGGCATTATTAGTGTTTACATATGATCAGTATTAGGCATTTCTGTGAATATGACAATACTATCTCATGTTTGTAGCTTGATGGTGTGGAAGGCTATTCATTCACGTTCTGTTTGCTTTTTTCATGTTTCATTTGGAAAGTGGTGTAACATTTCATTTGTCACATACAAACTTCAGATGACCCATGGTACTGCTGTGTAGTGAGACTTAAAACAAGCTGGTGTCCACAACAAAATAGACTGGAAACGTCTAAGTTTTTGTTGTGGGTAGCATGAGAAAACTTAAAATTGCCGTTAAAAATAGTTATAGCTGGTGTTGTGTACAATTAGCGTTGGATCTAAAGGGAGCGAACTGGGGTGTCTGACCTGAGCACAACTCACAGAGGAGCAAAATGGTTGTCAGGACAAAATGAGGAAGCCAAGTGTGTAGGTTGTGGGGGCACCAAAAGTCGGTCTTTGAGCGGCGAGAGAGGCAGGGGACAGTACTATCAAGTTTGTGCCTCAGTTGGGTAATGTCATGAATCCGGCACTGGTTAGTGAAGCAATGCACAGTTACAATTTCATTTTTTTAAAACGATTTGTGGTGTACATTACAGTTTTTATGATTGATGCATCACTTGTTTGCATCTGATCCACAAAATCACAGCAATGTACTAGTAGATAAAATCAACTTTCCAGAAAACATTTTTGTCCATTTGTTTTAATTCTTTCAAGGTGAATATTTGAGATAAAATATATACATCACGGTAACCACTGAAATAGACCTTGCCAGTTTACACTTAGCACGAGTATTTCAACCACTAATACAATTAGCATGTATCACTGGTCAATGTTAAGTTGGTTTATCAGATTTTGGGAATTAGGATGTTGCATAAATATCGATTTGAAAATCAGTACAAATTGCACCACATTCAAACATTCTTTTTCCATTTAACTACAAAAGTTACAGATAATTCAACTGACAGAAGCATTCATGAACAATTCTTTCACTGGTCTGATGACACGGTGCATGTTAACAATATAATGTGGATAGGTTGCAACTATGCACTGATGATTGCTGAGCTGCAGACAAGCACACAGGAAAGACATTCATACATGGACAACTTAGCTAACACACAGATTTACTCAGAAAATAATTCACACATTCAAACAATCACACAGACACAACTAATCACACCTGATAGCCATTTCTGACTGCTGCATTCAGAGTGTTGCCACCACAGTGAAGGCAAGTTGGAGGGCTGAGGGAGGGGGAAGGGAAGGATACAGGACAGGGGATACCATGACTGCTTGACAGCTGAGCATTGGTGGAAGGAATTACGACTTTGTAACCCAGGAGGTTAAAAAAATCTTTCAGGAATAGTAGCTGAACATTATACCTGCTATAATTAAATATTCATTTCAATATTCTGTAATAATTGCACTTCTCATGCCTTGGGAAGATATGGACGAAGGTAGAGGCCCTCCAGAATTCTATCACTTGATGACACACCCCCACCCCCAATAAATAAATAAATAAATTCTTACCTGTGTACTTTTAAGTGCAAGTGTATGGACCATGACATCCAAATCCACTGTCAGCTTGTTTTGTAAATTTTTTGTATGAGTACGGCTGAAAACAATATTGCAGTGGACAGCATGACATTGTAGTCCAGAGTATGATGTAATGGTCAACACAGAGGATCAATGGGATAAATTGACACACAAAGTAAGTGTACTGTAACAAAATCTGTATCTAGCCAATATAATTATCCACACTGTGAAGAAACTTCAGAAAATGTCATAATTTGTGAGTGTGTGTGTGTGTGGGGGGGGGGGGGGGGAAGGAGGTGGGGGATTGGTTGTGAAATGCAGTGCATTAAAAACCTAATTTTATTGGGTTGATTGTAGGAAATGATGCCCTAAAAGAAAAATGTACATGGCAGGTGCAAACATATGAATAAAGTATATACAAGTTGAACTCTCAGTAAAAACTAAATTTATAAAAATAATTAAAAATATATTTCATTAATACTCTATCATTTGTACATCTTCACTGAGCTAGAAGAACAAGCATTTATGGAGCATAAGGAACTTGGTCCCACATATCCCATTAAAAATATTTCACTGCAGCAGCACCGATACGAATTTTCTTGCCGAATCTTCGTAACTGATATCCATGCAGCTGTAAAGCAGAATGTTACTGATTAGTTAATTGCTACAGGAAGTTTACAGTACACATTCATCCATTTAAATAAACTTCTAACCTTTTACATCAAAACCAGATCTCAACAGGAATACATATCACAGCCTTTTCAAAATTATTTACAAGTAAGAATAAGTATTTGAACTGTTAATTGATATGTAACACTGGCTATCAAAATTCACTGACTACAATGACTTTACAGGGTCGAATATGAACACATTTGGTAATAAATAAATGAACATACAATAAAGAGATATAAAATTCAGTGCTAACTGATTTTAGATAGGGGTAACAAAAGTAATACAAATAACTATCAACACTTAGGAGCCCTTTGTACTTGTTTGTAAAGAACAGAAATAACTTAGTCCTCACATCATCTCTATTAACAAACCACTTCTATCTGAAAATATGCTACTACAAGTACATAATAAATAATCTAGATACAAAGCTTATATTCAATATCTATAGTCATTTTATACCAGTCATTAAAATGAGATCAATACTTGCAACTCAAATTTATTGTTGTGGGCAAAGTAAACCTCATAACTGAATCCCGCTAACACATGTGGAGAACACTGGGTGTTTTCTGTAGCTAAAGGTGAAAGACACAAGCTATCAAACACAGCTGTCGAGTATATACGATTTAAGGCTGAGACTGTGTAATGCAATTATACTGAAATGTTAGTGAGAGCAATATTAATTTAAATGATTTATTTTAATGCTGGTGAAACACATATTGTTAGATGCTCCTCTGCTAACTATAAATTCGTAACACTGAATTTTAAAACAATTTTAATGTGATTTTACCATAATTTTACTGGAATATTACAATTATATTTTTAAGACTATCTGAACTCTCTTGAGTAGCTTATCACTTTAAGACGTTAACTTTTTATTTCATTCTATGTATTCTTTAAATTGTTTAGAATTGATTTAAATGAGATGAATGGAAAGGAATTTATAATTAGCATTTTCAAAAAATATAACTAATCCCAAATCAGTAAAGAATTGTAATAGCATTAGTTATTATTATGACTTATTTATGCTAGCGAGTGTTTGTGGTCATACTTAATTAAGTTTAGTTATTCGCCAGCGAAGAAGGAGCATAAGTTCTCTTTGGCTTTACATGTCTGGAACGTTTAGTTATCATTCATTTTCATGATCCACATACAGTAAACAATGTATTTTAGCTCCGGTTAACACAGACGAAATTCTACAACTTAAAGAAGTAGCCACAAACAAAACCTCACCGACATTCTAATAAATCATAATACACATCTATATTTTTAAATTATATATTTAAATAAATTATTTACCTGTTTTGCAAATTTCTCCAGAGGTGATGCTCCATTGTTACTCAGACAGGTCGTTTGATTTATGATTTATTTTTCGAATTTTCAACTTGTGAATTTATGGTTACTGAGTTATACTTTTTACTTGGAATTTGCTTGAGGTTTCTCTAAAATTGCACTTAAGAGCATATTAGATCTCAAATTAGACAAGAAGAACGCAACAAACAAGTAACTGTAGAGAATTTCTAGAGGACACTGGATCCTTACTGCATACACTGAAATAAATGATTTCTGAAAGTTTTGTGTGTGTAAATACGCAGTGTTCTGCACTCCTTAAGAGCACATGTCATCAGTTATTGTCGGTTTTAAATAAATGTTTGTGTTTTAAGAAAAGACAGAAGCAGATTTCATAAATTTTAATTATGGAAGATTTCAAAATCTTCATTGAAAAAACATACAATTTTAACCATAACTTTTACATCTAATGAAAACTGCTCATGTAATATTTTTGTGTTTCTTTTACAAGTTTATATTTTAATGCTACGTGTAACATCCTTTTTAAACATTTCACAAAACTACTAACAACATTACTTTAAAGAAATTAATTTAAGATTATTGAAAGAAAAATAAACTAAATTAGAACATTTTAAATGCTTCTTTTATAATGTACTACACACCACTATCTTTTAAAGGCTATTAAAAAGTTCTCTTCCAAGAACACCACTTGACTCTAATCATACCACATGTTTCTTTATCCTGCAAACATGACCATAGATGACTCAGCCTTTTTACTTATCAGACACTAATTATCTTTAATTACAGTATGATTTCTGAGATTTAAAATATCTAAAACATTTCAGAAGCTAAGGAGAATATACTACAGTATTTTGCATCACACACAAAAATTCAAGACTTAGGCTGCTTTGTCTTATGGACAATAAAGTAATAAGGACACCAGTCATAACAATTTATTTACTGCCCTTTAGGTAAAGGCTTTCTGTCTATGCCAATATCTACTTTAATGATTAAAAATTCTTTCCTGCCCCTTTTTAGTCATCAATACTGACAGCCTCAAAACATTTGGGGTTATATTTACAATGTATTTTTAAATACAGTTATCATTTGCACAAATTCTAAATTACTGAATTACTGGATAGGTATTTCAGATGATCTGCTTGTAAAAATATATTGCAGCAACCTGAGCTACATACTGTGCGATTTAGGCCTACTTTAAATAAAAATCATTCACAAATGTATTTAATTCTTCAATAAAATCAGTACACATGAAAATATATTTATATATATATTTCATTTGAACAATGTTTCCTAGACAACGGGCTTCTCAGAAAATTTTAATAGTGAGATGTGAAGTAGCTAAATCTACACATTTTGATATCCACAGATTATTCGTAAGAATAAAGCCCAAGAATGGGTTAATATAGATTGGACCACTTTAGTAATACCAATTCAGTCAAGACACCATCAGCCACAAACCGAAATATAGGTACTTTGGCAAACATTTAGAGCCACTCATGTTCTGATTGTCATCCCATTGAATGCTACTTTCAAACAAACGATGCAAAGTAACCCTGTATCCAATGGCATTTCAACCAGAGTCTTTTCAGAACACACTTAAAATCCCACATTAGTTTCCATTCCAAATTCTTAATACACACCACTGGCCACAAAAATGTGTTTATATATATACATAACTGTATTTAAGTTCTGTAGTTGTGTGAAGCATGTTATTCCAGATCTGAAAGTAAATGCTGTCCACAGAAGTGTAGGATTTACATTGGCTTTTACATGATGTCTGATTTAGAAACAAAAAGATTACAGCACTACCATAAAAGACTAGTAGTGTTTTAGGTCTATCATAATATGAATAAAATTACTAAATACTGGTCGACTTCAACTAACACATGATACAGTAAGTGTGACAAGAATACTATAGTTACTTCTAATATTCAGTACTGTGAATTGTATATGTGCTTCGACAAAACTAATTCCACTTGCCGATGCTCACAAAACAATTACAGTCAAGTGTTGCACATTAAACACATTTATAAACATCTACATATTTCATGCAGTACCATACACCATCTACACTAGGAGCTATAAGTGTTTTAGCCCAATACAATTAGAAAACAAAACGTTATAGAACTAAACTCTGCAAATTTTATGGTCAAAATGATTATAAAGAGATGTGTCATGTTACTAATTCTGTTCCAGCCTTTTCAAATACAGGAGGACGGAGTAGCTAGGGTGAGATAGAAATGTACTAAAATTTATGCTGAGCCACATTCTCTATGGTGAAACAACTCCACGTAGTGTACTATTGAAATACTCTACCCCAGTACAACCTGTCACATAAATGTTTTATTTGGTTCTACTGCTCATATTCTGACACACAAATGAGTACTTCATTAACATACAATATTTATGGCTTAAATAAATTTATTTCTTTTCCTCTCACACTATGATGTGTAACATAATATTCTGAGTTTTTATATTACCAATGTGAATTATATCAATACATGAGGCAAACTGGAAATATCACACACCATTTTGCAAGAATAAAGCTAGAAATTGATTTAAGGAAAATAAATTGTATGTTAATGTAAAGCTTCCAACTGAATTTAGTGCCAGAACATGAGTGATAGCTCAAAATGTGAAGCACATATACAATGGAAAAAACATTTATGCGACTCTTCATGTTCAACTAAAGAATGAATGTTCAACAAATCAATAGCAAAGGAAAGGTTAAATAAATCTGCCATCAACCTGTTTTAATGATTAACACCAACATCCCTATTCTTCTGGTTCAAAGAATAGGACTAGATTAATGTTTGTTTGTTTCTTATTTTCTTAAAATCGAATTGACACCAAGCTTCGCTCAAATTTTCCATCTTCTCTGGTGAGAGCGAGTGTCTGCAATTGGTACAGTATCCGTGTTTTGGTTATGGAGTCAGTAGGCGGCCCGCGCTAGGCTATACTGGTTAGGCAATGCTGCGGCACTCACTGGCAGCGCCGGCCTCTGCTACTGGGTCGGGTGCCGCTGCCGCTGCTGCAGATGGTGGCTGTGGTGGTGCAGGTGCAGCAGCTGTTGCTGCTGCTGGTGGTGAACATGCTGGTGGTGGTGGTGATGGTGATGGTGGTGATGGGGGCGGGCCGCCGCCACTGCAGCAGCTGCTGCTGCTGTTGCACTCATTACTTGGCTGGGCGCGCATATGGAGTGGGCCTGTAGCGTGGCCGGTCCGTGCTCACTCCGGCCACAGTGCTGCTCTTGAAGGCCTTCCAGCGGCTGGCGGAGTCGTCTGCGAACAAGAGGTGTCAAGGAGAGAAGAGACCCAGGCACAGAGTCTCTCTTGGAGATCCAGAAACTGAACAGGACATTATAGTTGGAAACCACTTTCTGAAGCCTCAAATAAGAATAAAAATTGTCATCCCAAGGGGACATCACACTAAGAGCATTGCTCTGCCTGCAGCATTTATTATGTACTCCATTCAGCAAGGAGGGAAGTCTGCACGTTTCTTAATGCACAACTAAACAACAGATGGTGCCTACTCAAGATGACCAACAGATGGTGCCTACTCAAGATGACCAACAGATGGTGCCTACTCAAGATGACCAACAGATGGTGCCTACTCAAGATGACCAACAGATGGTGCCTACTCAAGATGACCAACAGATGGTGCCTCTACTCAAGATGACTAATAGATGGTGTCTCTACTCAAGATTAGCAACAGATGGTGTGTCTACTCAAGATTACATGGCAGAGTGATATCCAATTATGGAGATGATAACCATGTCGTGGAGCAGTCCATTTTCATTAGGGTGCCTGAATGTTTGTCAAATCAAGAAAGTATATGTGTAACACAATGAAGATAAAATGTTTTTGATGCGTCGCATTTTGCAGCTCTTAAATGTTGTAGGAAATATTTTTGTGTATTGCACTAAAGCTGCTATTATTTTAAATGCTGACTAGTTTCGGGCTTTGCCCATTTTCTTAAGCCACCTACTACAGAGAACAAAGTGTGTTTTACAGGAAGATACATGAATACGGCAATGTTATATTGAATGTAAAAGTTTTAATTACTTATATTCATATATATTTTTATTTGGATAATGCTTAGGTCACGCTGTTTGTTGTAATTACATTGGTGTAATTTATTGAGCTTTTGATCCAAAGATGTTTTTGTTATATATTCTTGGTTTAATTTTGTTTGTGACAATATTGCTGATTATATATAGTAATTACGACTTGTACATTTAATATAACATTACCATATTCATGTATCTTCCTGTAAAACACACTTTGTTCTCTGTAATAGGTGTCTTTAGAAAATGGGCAAAGCCCAAAAGTAGTCAGCATTTAAAATAAAAGCAGCTCTGGTGGAATATATAAAAATGTCTTTCCTGCAACTCTGAAGATAGCTTTCGTAATCTTTGAAGACAGGAGTGTCCAGAATCATCTTGAAAATTACGAATAAAATTGAACACACTTATGATAATACCGAAATAAACTGTTATATTCAAAGCAATCACTTACGTAGAAATGATATCTTGACATCAGTCTACATTACAAGCCCACTGTTGATGTTCAACTTTATGTGCTGCTATTAAAAATGGTCTTTTGTGAGGTGTAAAATGCATACAGTTCCATTGAAATTTTCAGTACAAATGGTTGACATGGACCTACATTGACCTATAGTAGGAACTCATGCTAGGTCTGAAATTTATTATTATTGAAAAACTTTAGCCTCTTCTCCTGCTACTACTAGTTTGGATAATTATATATCGCCCTGTTCTTACCCTTAGTTACGCAGCTGGATTTAGTACTACAACCTTGTAGAATGATAGAAAGTTATTAGATGTCTGTAATTTGGACAACTGGTCAGCATCACCCAAATACAAATTGGAGTTATTCCATAGTGGAAGATCACATGACCACCAGCTACCAAAGTTACTCCATCAACAGTGATCAAATCGACCTATCTACTCGTTTAAAGAAGGATTTAGAATTTTTTGTCGGGACTGTGGGTTAGATGGTATCAACCAAGTAGTATTTCACTTTAATCGAACTGCCTTATGTCTTCAAGTTGGTTAGTGCGACTGAAACATTATTTTGAAGCCACTGATGAGGATTGCTGCCGTAATGTCATGGTAAAACGTATATGGGCATTCTCCACAAATTATATTTTTAGAATACCTGTCAAAGCAAACCATCAGCACTAGTGTCGTATCAGAAGACCCAACACAGAAACTTAAGTTTCACACTTCTCACACTGCAATGTGTATTGCTGTCTTTTTTAATTACAGCACGCTTTGACTTACAATTCTTGGTCAATTTGTCTCATGTATTAGTTAATTATCATTGCTTCAAATGTAGACAGCTCCTACTACATACACGTCTTGGAACAGAAATTACTTTGAAGTCAAGTGATGGTCTACAGTTAGTGTCCAAAAATGGAATTTTTTATTACAAGGCAGTATTAAATTGGCCGTGTTTCGTGTGCTGCTGTGCGGACTGTATACATCTTAGGACCCTGAAACTTCGTTAGTACGTTCAGTAATCAGTGAGCTCGTCGAATATGATACAAAAATATAGTGCCTTTTCTGTCAACAGGCGAAAATATGGCGCTGTAAGAAGTCATAATGTGAAATGCTTAACATCAGTTTTGCAACGCTTGTTGATGTCGTTTGTGAAGTGACTGTTGGTGTAAACGGTTAAGAAGGTTGACGTTTTCCGTGCGTAAATCAATGGTTGTCGGGACGAAATTCGGTGCACTGTTGGTGAAGTAGTTTTTTCAGAATGGCAGCAACAGAAGACGGCATTGCGGAAATATAGCCGGCAGAAACAGCTGAGTAGTGGTCCCATGTCAATAAATGGGCTAAAGGATACTACCAAGAAAATTGAGGAAACAAGTGAATTAGGTGGAGCAGCAGGGAGAGGGAGGTGTCCTATTCCCACGGTAGTTGTTGCTGTTGCTGTAGCTTTAGCCGACCGTGCAGCACATCTATTAAATTCTGCAGCCAGTGCTCGAGCCCGCTCTCTTCCCTGGTCAATATTTCAAAAGATTTTGCTGCGCATTTTACACTCGTAACCCCACAAAATTCATACTGTGCACGAAGTGAAGTTTCAGAGTTGCTACAACGCCGTAACTGATTTTTTGCTACACATGGCGGCCACGGAATATTCTTTGGAGGGATGAAGCGCAGTTTACTCTGCACGGTACCATGAATGCACAGGCATGTCGCATATGGGTTCTACTTCCTCACACCTTGTGCAGGAACATCCACTATATGTAGCTAATATGACTATGTGGTCTGGTTTTACAAGCTCCTTCATCATCCGCCCCCTTTTACTTTGAGATGACAACTCATGGGCCTATTAGGTGTACAGTACAGCTACACGTTATAAAGCTTGCAAGAACAGAATTTTTTCATGTAAGTATGGCGACACCACATGTCACTCGCTAGGCGAAAGATGAGCTTCAAGAAACATTTGGTGATGACTGCATCATCTCTCGGCACTTGCAAGATGGATGGCACTCCAGATCCCTCGACCTGAGTCCACTTGACTTCCAGTTGACGGGATATTGGAAGGATTGTGTCTATCATGTATTTATCCGGACTCTTCCTAATCTGAAGGATATCAAATGACGACATACCAAACGTACATAATATACCAAATGTACTATGGGCAACTGTCAACCATGCAGTGTTACAGATGCAGCATGCTGCCGAGTTGGGAGACCTTATTGAACACACGTTGTAATTTGTGACCACTTCTTAATAAATGTGACAGAACCATCGTGTTTCATCGTTTCTACTCTATTCTCGTACCCACACCATAGTGTGACTTCTTTCAACGCCATTTTTTCGCCTGGTGGCTAAAAGTGGAACAAATTTTTTCTCATATTCCGCGAGCGCATCGATTACTGAACGTACCCATCAAGTTTCAGCGTCATGCAATGTATACAGCCCGCACTTTACTAGACAGAACACAGTCAGTTTAATTGTAACCACCCTGAATATAACATTAATGGAAAAACAGGAAGAAGCAAAAAATGCAGGTTGCCTTTGTGGAATCATCGCCGTTGGGTCATGGAGAGTTGGTCCCTCGTGTTTAAGCTGGATGTAGATTTTAGAAGAGCCTATATATAATATAATTTCAAAAGTACTGAAATCAATATGAGTCAGCAATATTCTGTATGGTGACTATTCATAAATCACCAATTTTGCAACACTGATCCAATTGCTGTAATGAAATACAGCCATAAACAACCTTAGAACCTTATGCATGTAGCATTCCAATAATACTGACCAGCAGTAAGAAAACTGTTGCAGGTTGAACAAGTAAGACATAAAATAGTCTTCGTATTCAACAACCCTAACACAGCCTATTTCCCACTAACATTCCAACGAATGTGTTACTATCTCAACACTGAGTACAAATATGTGCGTAGGTGCTTGTACTGCACAAAGCCCGTGGTCTTCTAGAATCTTTCATAATTTATAACGTTACGGGATCATGGCAATCAGGTGCTTAGGAAGTACTTATTAAGAGGTTTAAGAGGTGGGAGGGCAGAGCACCAAGCACTGGTAGCCACTTGCCTCATGGATCAAAGTAGGTAGTGGGATGGCCCTGGCGGTTACCCTAGAACAGAAGAAACCTGCATGGTAAATGTAAAAACCAGGCAAGACAGTTTGGCATTATCCACTAATGTCACAAGCTCATGATTCCCCCAACGAAACAACATATTTAGGAAATTCATTCGGAAGTGAGTCACCATCGATGGGCATCATATGACTAGTGGGATGTATCCTCATGTTAAGAGGATGTGGCCAAAATGAAGCCAGTAAGGTCGATTCCCTGTGAGAAATAAAAAGGGGATAGTGTCACAAGGTTATCATATCCTTCATTGCCAGCAGTTTCTTTGCGAAAACCATAGCCAACCATTCTAAATTAAAGATTTCCAACCACTGACAGTGTAGAATCAACCAAAGGACCAGTTATGGGACTCCCATATCCAAAATCGTTATCCTGTTAGCCATCTTGCTTGTTTGTTCCCTAGGATACTAAATCAACAAGAGGTCCTGATGACAACTGAGAGTCCAGGTTGATGGTTGTCGGAAATAAAATTCCTGAATAGTCACAACCCACGGATCTTGAAATAAGCACTAGTAGATACTGTGAAATGCAGAACATATAGCCCGTGCAAGAATTAACATGACGGATGGCTCGTTCAACAGCCACCAATCGTGTAGGAAATACACTGCATCCTTTTTGAAGACAGTGTAACTCCACCTTCTGTGTGTATAGGAAAAACGAGTTTGTCGACCGACCACTGAGATGTCTGTGTTGTTGTTGTGCGTTTAAAGGGGACTAAACTGCTGGGTTATCAGTCCCCTGTTCCCAGCTGAAATATAGGCAGAAGTCATCGGCACAGAGTGAGGAAGATACGGAATACCCCACTGCCGCAGTGAGGCCGTAGATAGCGATCAAAAAGAAACACTAAGGACAGAGCCCAGCGGGACTCCATTCTCCTGTATACGGGATGAGCTAAGGGAGGTACCGACACGAACTCGCAAAGGGCGAAGTGAAAGAAAGTTCTGTATAAAAAGCGGGAGCGAGCCCCGCAAGCCCCAACCGTGCAGTGGTGGCGCCAGGCGGTGTCGTAGGCCTTCCTGGAGTCAAAAAAGACGGCAACAAGGAGATGTCTGTGTATACACTTCCAAACAAAGAAATGTATCAACGTTGGGAAGGAATAATAAGTGAAAAACCATCAGTCCAAAAGACAGTCAAACCAAGATCTGAGTATGGGGAACACTCAATGGGGGCGTAAACAACGGATCCCTGAAAAGAGATGGCAGTGGGTGGTGGTGATTTCAGGAGATAGAATGTTGTCACAATGATTATGACCGCAGTTTTAGATCTCTGATGCAGGGAATGTACGTCTCTACCAGGACAAAGAACTGGTATTTCACATGCTCATGGCAGTATCGAATATGAAATGCGTAACTGAACAGCAGTTGTTGGTCTAATATCCGCAATAGAAGAACGCCAGCCTTGGAGATTACGATGATCAGGGCTAGTTTGAAAGCACCAGTCCTACCTCAGACTGTACAGTGGTTTATGAGGTAAAGAAACCACAACCCTGCAGGTGATGCCACGCTATGTGCTATGCTACCATGTTCAAGATGAGACAGGATCAGGGCTATCTAAAGCCACAGAAATGTAAGACAACCTTCAATCCAGCTGGTGACACTGAATAATATTAAGGAGAATACATCACTTGTCTTAAGTTAGCAAACATGGGAATCTCCCATCATCCAGGCATCAAAGAGCAGTCGCAAAAAGCGACGAACTTCCCAAGACATCGAGTAATGTCTGTACAGACAAGAGTTCTAGTAGTGGATGGACTGCAAGACAGTGACAGAAGTTCAAAATGCAGATGTTCTCGGCTGAAAACCAAAAGCCCTGTGAGAGAGCTCGTAACTGCACCTTTCGTATGTCAGCCTGCAGTCAGAATTAAGTAAAGACCCAGGAGAGATGGAAAAAGTGGAAATATCATCATAGAAGGAAGGCAACACTTCCTACCTCATAGAACATTGACAGCTGCCAGATTATGGGGTACACTCAAATATTAGATCCCTGCAGGTCTTGAGTGTGGTAAGAAAAGAGAGGGGGGGATTGTGAAGAGAGAGAGAGAGAGAGAGAGAGAGAGAGAGAGAGAGAGAGAGAGAGAGAGAGAGAGAGACCACGAACTTGAACCTATGTTGTGAAAGGCTTTCTGAATAAAAATCTGGATTGGGTTCTAAAGAGACCTCTCTTATATGGTAACGAGGATTTGGTGTTGTCTAGTGATGTCAAAAGCAATTTGCAAGTAGAAAAAGACAGCGAAAAAAGTATTGACGCCAGGCAAAAGTTGTTCAGATGCCATACTTAGGGCAGAGTAAAGTATCAGCAGTCAAATGGTCATGGCGGAAACAGCAATGATTCGGAGCTCAATCACCCCAACAAGTTACCAACAGAGCTGACGCCTTTTAGCGCAGTCGAATAACTCGAAAACAAAATTCCAGACGTCAATGTGATCAGACTGCAAGTCCGAAATATGATGAACCTATTTAGGTGATTTCTGTATACAAGTACTTCACAACAACCCAAACCCTCTAATACGAAAATTACTGTGAACTGTTTTTACGGGATACGCGCTAAGGCAGCATTTTTTGGAGCATCTGTTAAACTACAAAGCGCAACTCAAAAATTTTGGTGGCGCAATATTTATTCTTTGAAACGTTTTCACCATCTTTCTCTTACAACGAATTAAATGTCCTTAAGAGCTCAGAAGGAAATTTCGCTTCCCGTTTGACTATTATTTGGACAAACCCTGTCCCAGTATTCCGAATGTCATACTATTCTTGCATGCAGCACGAAGTCAATACTGATTTTATTAATCCAAGAGGGAAACGGTTTTCGTTCCTCGTCGAGTAGAATAGTAAATGCAATGTATATCCCATTACACTGCCAAGTGTCAAAATATCGAATAATCGGGCGCAAATTGGTGACAGAACAGCAATTATGTTGTACGGACGATTTAGAGGCTAAATGGCGTGTAACTGAAGTCCACGAGTTGTAAATACATCGGTCATTCCACTTTCCCAATCCTAGGGAAAATTTAGCTGTTTTTACTGATTTAACTTATGCATATGTATGGGTGAAATATCATCAGAAGTGATAATTCGGATATCATTTACAATCTGAAGCAAGCTAAGCAATCCGAACTGTTTAAATGTATACACGTATCCATCAGTTCGTGACAGAACTAATGGCCATAATTTACCTGACTTCGAGCCTCCTCGTTGTATGTTAAAATTTATTTTGTTTTTATTATTGTAGAAGCGATACCACCAAGATTGTATTGTTTACCAAATATATACGAATCTGGCATTCCATTACCTTCTTCTTTAACCCTCTCGATTGTCTATCCCATGGCTTCGTGAAACATATGAACAATCACAGTTCTTTACAGGAAAAATCAATACATATTAAATATTTTGATCGATGGGAGAATTGCAATCCTTCAGATTGATCCAAATTGATATTTTCGTTAATTCTGATGCTGTGTCACTGTTTAATGTGGTTCTGTTAACAGGGTTTTCACAAATGACACGGCAGATCTAATTACTGTCTCAAATCCACTTACTGGCATTGAGAGAGCTAAGCAAACTGATGGTTTATATTCAACAAAGCATAGTTGTAGCTAATTTTCTTATAGAAAATTAGGTAGTGACAATCTTTCAGATGGCGAGTAACCGCCTAGTCAGTACGTACAAAATACTTTCGTAATACGACCTCATGGAAATAGTGAGCATCTGAAAATCTACATTTCC